>CM060959.1:121262639-122462639 GCA_030765055.1 Mantis religiosa
TACGAACCCACAAAGTTACAATATAAAAGCATTAGTTTCATTAACCTTGTTACTTTATTACTGCAATAATGAGGTTTTCTAGTTTTTGTCTTTCAGGGGTCATCACCTCAGGCTACCAGGAATACGATGGCAGAAATCGAGAGTGCAGGATTATTGGATATTGTGTATATTTCTTGTTTTGGTGATGTGCAGTGATCTTCAGGAACATTAGTTATGTAGCACAAAGCATTCTTTCCCGCATATGCAGCAATTCAATGTGGCATATCAAATTTTTCTTTAAGTTTGAGTTTCATTTCATATCAGTGGAAAATTTAACAAAAACTTTGAGGAATACTCTGGCCAACATGGAAAAGTGAAATTATTTTAGACAGTTGATTGGGTGAATTAGTTTTTGTGTTTGTACTTGTAGTTTTAAATTTAAAATATTTAGGTCATATATAAGTCCATGTAAGGTAGGTCATATCCAGTTTAAATTAGTGAAAAAATAGCTGTGAATTTCCAGATATACCAAAACTATGGCTGTGGATTTCCTCAGAATTCAATTCTCTTTGATTTCTGTAGAATTTCTTTGTTTATAATTGGCATCATCTGTGTTTACGTATAATCTGGGTGGCTTAAATTAAAATATTTGGACGAGATGCTTGATATGATTTTTTAAACTTTTTCTTTAAATTGCAATGATAAGTATTCTGAAGAATTATGTTCTCTTAACCTTACTCATCAGTGTATATCTACATCATTGATAAAGAATGTCACAGCTTTTAACAGCAATTAAATTAAAAGTATGATCTGAGAATCCATAAACCTAATTTGTTCTATATTGTTTAATGCAGTAGTCACTATGCAATATTATTGTACACACTACACCAAATTATGTACCTGAATATCCATCTTAGAAGAGATCTGGTGGGATTAGAATTGATTTGAAGAAACTTTACAAGTTTTTAGGTGTAATTGTGCATTGCAAGAAATGATTAAAATGGCAATGTGTCATCATTCTATGCCACTTTTACTTTTATTTCTAGTATTCCAGTTATTCTTAAAACATGCACAATGTCAGCTAGCTAGGACCTAAACACAGTGTGGCTTGATCTCAAATTAGTAAACCTTCTCAATAAATAAGAGGTTATTGTGACTTTGTGGGTTCGTGAAATGATAAAACGAGGTTATAAAACACAAAAACTACACTTTATTCTCCTAGCAAATACATTCATCCATCACAATTTGCTAGCTAACCTCAAACTGTTTATTTTTCCTAACAACTACGCTCAACTGTCTCTCACTTCCGGTAACGATCAGCCATCATTTTTCATCGGCTTCGCGAGCCTACCACCAGGGTGACATTATTAATCCTCTTCCTTGTTAACACACACACACACACATATATATATATATATATATATATATATATATATATATATATATATATATATATATATATATATATATATATATATATATATATAAACAGTGTCGAGGCCTAACACTTAGTCTTCTGCAATATATGGTAACCGTTAAAGGCATATAGTGTTAAGCACCTCATATATCGCAAAGTAATTTGGACAAATGGGTTTAGAAAAATAACAAGTTAAAGTGATATTTGCACAGCATTGATGTATTATTCTTTGGTACATCTGTTCTCAACATGAACTTGCCAGCATTTATGAGTAGTATTGGTACACAATTTCTGTAATGCTAACCATTTTAAGGGTGATATAAGGTTACTAGCATGACCCACAGTAGTGTTACATGTGACATGAAACTACACTGTTAAGCATCCTCTGATTGTTCTAAGTTGGAATGAAAATGTAAATCTTTGGCATGGAAAAAAGATGCTTAACCTAATATATAAGCCATCCGTTACATGCAGTGATGCGAAGTTACATAATAGTTTTGAAAAGCAGATAAAACTGCACATTATTTTGCTATATAATGCACTTCTTGTTTCCTTGTAGTGAACACATAAGGGAATTATGGACTGTTATGTGTGAGCAATTAAATTACATTACTAAATTATTTTCTATTAACTACTCAAACACACGGTTCCATCACTTTCACTTCTTAACTGAATATACAAACAGCATTAATTGTTCAGAGTGTAATCTTTCATTGAGTTATTTATTTACACACATTCAGTTGTATGTCATGGACTGAGAGGTTTACACTATGCAGAGGGCTCCATTTGCCATCTTAGTCAGAAAGTACATTGCTTAAAGTCTTACCAAGTTAAAGCAAGCCATTTATAAAAACAGTTGCTGTGCACATTAAGCAAATTATACTTCACAGTCAGATAACTACATGAAATATTCTCTTATTGAAAGATACGCTGTGCATTAAATTTTATTTTTAAAGCTGCACATTTTCTTCTTCAGCATTCATTACTGTGCATATGCATGTCATTAAAGCATTTAAAAATTCAACGCTGTAATATTCTTGTGTTTTGGGAAGACAAAGTTAAGTTTAGGACCATTTTAAATGAACGATACAGCTTTAATGTAATTATTATTTTTCATAATTTATTCTGCACTTGTGAATGATATTCAACGAAAGTGATTAGAAGTATATAAAATAATGTCATTTATGAAAATTATGTCACCAGTTGCTGACACTGACTCATATACTAATTTGACATTATTAATCTTATATGAATCGATCACAAATTTCAGTTTTTCATTATTTTAGTGTTAAGTTATCTTTATTTTAAGTATTACACTAACAAGCTTGAGGGAAAGGGGATACAGATTCTTGTATAATCTCAACAGCATCTGAAGTGATCTCACTCTCTCGTTTATAAAACTGTAATTGTTTTTAAAGACAAAATTATCAATTTGCAACAGGAATATTAAATATATATTGCTTTGCGGAAGTCAATTATTCATATTTAACAGGAAAAGTTCAAGTGGATTCTTGATATTTTTTTCACAAATTCATTGGATAACTTCTTTTGAAGTCACATCTCGCACACTGATGAATAGTTTTCCGCACATTTCCTTAGCATATTTGACGCATATTATGCTAATGTGTGATAGTTGAAATGCGCGTGTACTATTCATGTGTGGCAACATGTGACTTCCAAAGAACTTGGATTTTATCAGTCGCGGAACACGGGAGGGGAAAGGTAGGGTAAGGGAAAGCACCATAGCTCGGTCGCTTACTATATTACCAGCCTTAGTTCCCAAGGTTGCCTGGGTCTAAAGGTTCAGGAAAGAGCGCCCTATGTGGCTTCAAACTTTACCACGGAGTTGAGCATCTGGTATTAATCTGTATGTCAGACCGCTCGATCAAATATATATATATAGAAAATCGAAATGGCAGATCTTATTAATCCATATTGCCTTCAGAATGTTGATATTTGCCATAAACCAATTTTTTTCTTCTTTTCACGCTCTAGGTTATTTTCCTGTTTTAAATGGGCTTGCCAAACTAATTTTCCAAGATTTACGAATAAATTATAAGGGCGTTCAATAAGATCATTTCACAGCCTTGTAGATCACTTAGTCCAACAGCAGGTGCAGGTCGCCCGGGTTCTCCCGGGCGGAGGATTTACACGCCACGGTACCTATCCGCTGTGCGGATTTACCCGTGCTGTATAAAAGATAATGTATTCTGCGCGAGCTTGCGTGTCATTACGTGAGACGGTGCACTGGGCCTCTACTGATGCTTCTGGAGCCGGGATGCTCCTCCATGACGGAGGGACAGTGCCCGTTGCACTTCGCTTCGTGTGAACCGTCAAGCAGAGGGGAGAACCAGTAGCGAGAGACCAGATGGGAATTTAGCTGTTAAGGTTTAAGGAAATTATTCAAATATATAGCATAAACTTCTGCGGTAACTTCAATGCTAAACTTAGATTAAGAATTTACAGTAAAATAAGCATCTGCTGCAGAAATAGCAGACTAAGGATTTACAGATATTGGTTCTCGTATTTCCACAGGTATGACATTTTTTTTTTTTTTTTTTATTTCTTAAATGTGTAGTGTTTAACGCCCGCTTTTATTACATACGGCACTGCAGGCGACATTTGGTTCGTTTTCTTTCTAGGTACAGAACATATACTTTTTCTAGGATACCAACCATGAGCAAAGGATTGGAACATTGTACTCGTCACACATTTATGGTGCAGTACTTCTATCATTTCACAAATAAGCTTTTTATTTGCTGTGCAAAGGGCTTTCGTAGCTGCAGTATCCTACATATGACATAGTATAGCGTCTTCACAGCGTAATTTCTCTATTCCTGGTAACCTTTTTAATGCGAGTGCATATATTGCAGGATTCCAAAGTGAAATATCTGCTCCAGAAACAATTACTAAGGTAATTGGATTAATGTTATTAACCTTTAATTCACTTTTTGTCCTCGCTTTGAATAATGTTTTTTTTTTCTTTTTTCATCTTACAAATAGATGTGAATAATGTGTAAAATGACATGTAACCTTCCATTTCCGGTGTCAATAACACTCCGCGGTGTTGTTTGTTTATCAGGTTGCACTTAAGATCAAAGCTCAGGGACATTTAACATGCCATACATTAATTGTACATGCATCATGAGTAATATACCCACCACCACAAGTATTTTTGTTTTTCTTTAAATCTTACTTCATGTAGCAACACTGAAAATTTGTGAATCACCAACATTTGAAACTCTAACCTCAGAACACGCATTGCAGTACGTTTAACAATGTCAAATGATAGTCACATGCAGTGTGCTTTGTATATTGCAAATTTAAATGTTGAAAGAGATATTAAAGAACTCTCCATATTGTATAGGAAGTAAGTATTTAAGAATGCCTTTACAACTTTCTTGAAAACTTTATAATTACCTAATAGTTTCCTGTAAGGCTATTTTAATTGTTTATTGCAGAAGAGTAACATCCTTTTTGAACAGTTTTAAGCTGTATAGTGGTTTGTGCAGATAACCTGCATGCTGCCTTCTGTGTAATGAACAGTCATCTTTGTTACAAAGTTGTTATAGTAACTGTTAAGACAGATTAATAGAGAATATATGTACCTCCCTCTGTAGCATAAGTGGTAGTATATCTGCCTCACTTTCAAGAGGTCCTGAGCTCAAATCTCAGTAATATAAGTTTTTTTCCCATATTCTGAAAGATGAATGTTCATAACTCTAAGCTCAATGAGCCTTGGGCTCATTTGAGCATCATTTCACCCATTTCATTCATTGCCTCATATGACTTAACTTCCAAGGACTTAAAATAAAAAAGGAATATATTAGGGCTGTTCAATAAAGAATGATCATAATTTTTTAAAGTCATAATTTTTCGCACTGAAATTCAATCTTCTTATATTCTTAGCTTAATATCAAATACACATGCTGTAGTAGTTTCATTGTTGGTATTCCTGGTTCCCGCCAGTGAGAACCCGGCAAGTTACCGCTGCAATGGAGGTAACACGTTAGGAACAATATGCGACTTTAAAATTCTGCTTTCGTCTCCAAAAATCTTCCGTTGAGGCCTATACAATGTAACAGTAGGCCTATGGAGAGTCTGTTCTTCCCTACAGCACAGCTCGAAGGTGGTTTAAAATGTTTAAAGAGGGGAGACAATCAATTTCAAAGGAAGGTGGACCCAGTATTCCAGTTACTGCTCTTACGGAAGAAAACATCAACACTGCTGCTGCCATTGTGAGAGAGGATCGACGAATTACCTTAAGATCACTTTCTTAAATACTGAACATTTCATTGGGTGCCACCCACATGTTGGTGACAGAAACATTACACCTTTGACGTGTTTGTGCGCCATGGGTTCGATTCCCTAACAAAAGCACATTCACATGCATATCTGCATGCAGTTAAAGTTGATGTCAGAGGAAGTCCCGGAGTTTCTTTCAAACGTAATCACTGCTGATGAAATTTGGCTACATCATTTTGATCCTGAGAGCAGACAGAAAAGCTCAGTATGGAAATCTCCTTGATCCCCAACCCTCAAAAAGGCAAAAGTGGTTGCTTCTGCTGGGAAAGTTATGGCCATCTCATTCTTTGATATTCATGGAATGGTTTATCAGCATGTTGTACCTGCACACACGTCAGTAACTGGACAATACTACAGGGATATCCTGAAAACATTGCAAGTCTATATCAGGCGCAAAAGACCACATTTCCGCGATGCATGCTGGATGCTGCACCACGATAATGCACGGCCGCATATAGCCAATGTTGTTGCTGAATATCTTGCAAAAATCAACTTGAAGTGCATCCCTAACCCTCCCTATAGTCTGGATTTAGCCACGTGAATTTTTTCTATTCCCTTGAAAACAACGCCTTCGTGGGAGGCATTATCCATCATCAGAAGCAGTGGTGAAGGCTGCGGAGGCGATTTTGAGGGATCTCTCAAAAAATGGTTTCCAGCATGTCTTTGAAGACTGGCAGAAATGCCGGGACAAGTGCATCGCATTCAGGGGAGATTATTTTGAGAAGAATCAAAATTATGAGGATGAGTAAAGGTACGTTATCAAACAAATTATGATCATTCCTTATTGAACAACCCTCATATGTATTCACTAGAAAGGATAAGCACTTAGTGTTTGAAATGAGAACCTACCTTCTATGAGGCCCAGTACCAAAATAATTTATGTGGGTCTATTTTGTATTATAAACATTTTATTTCTGTATTGTGGAACACTGCAAGAGGTAATTTCTAATCACAAAAGCAAGTAATATTAGACAAATTATATGTTCTTACGACAATTTCGCTAAGCAATTTTTTAAACTTCTTAATGAAAACAACCATAGCAAAGCTTTGGTAGTGTGACTTTTACTTCTTACCTAATGAGCTCATATATTTATTTGGAGCCCAAGAAATGAAAGGGTAGAGCCAGAATAAAAAATTCAGTGCCATAGCCGGGATTTGAACCATGGATCTTCTGGTTTCCGTCCAGCTGCTCTAACTATGACTGAGTTACTATGGCCAACGTGATGCATGACATTAAATTCTCCAACTCACTCGTGTTTCGGTAAACCACTGGGAGTTCTCATAAACACATGAGACAACTACCTTAATGGCGACTTACTATGCTGTAAGTACTTTAAGGCCCGGGCTTTATAGTTTGGACCTTTATTAGGTACAATTAATGGAAATTAATTGTTCTTTCACACTAAACATGTGTAGGACGCACTATGAAAGTGTAGAGCCAGAATGTAATATTCAATGCCATAGCCGGGATTTGAGCCACGGATCTTCTGGTTTCTGTCCAGCCGCTCTAACCATTTGAGCTACTATGGCCAACATGACATTAACGAGTCAGTTGGAGAATTTACTGTCATGTTGGCACGTTGGCCATAGTAGCTCAAATGGTTAGAACGGCTGGACGGAAACCAGAAGATCCGTGGTTCAAATCCTGGCTATGGCATTGAATTTTTCATTCTGGCTCTGCCCTTTCATAGTGCGTCCTACACACGGCTAGTGTGAAAGAACAATTAATTTCCAGCCCAAGAAATGTTGTACCAGGTTCTTTAAATATGGTAGTTGTGTCCATTTATTAATTCCATTCCTAACTTTCCGTTTGTTTTAAATTGAATAAAGTTTATTTTTATGATAGCTTAACCCTCTCACCGATATGGATGTCATATGACATCTATGTTAAAATGCTAGAGAACCAATATGGAGTGTATAGATGTCCTGTGCATACATTCATATAATGATTATTTAACAATTATATTAATCTTTCTGTTTTACAATAAATTTAAGTAAGTTGTATAAGAGATGAAAACTTAACCTTGAAGGTTTCTGTTTTAAAATTTCACCTCCAAGCATAGATAAACCCAAAGGACACATCTTCACATTAAAAGCAAGTAACTTCTCTTTTGTAAAACACGACATACTTTAAATGGGCAGAAATTTATTTGCTGGGTTGGTATCCTCTTAGGAAAGTGTTTCCCTCAAGTATGAGGAATGTTGGAGTGGTGGATTTCTTACCTTATGAATTTTATAGTACTCAATTAGGCTGCAAGCTATTGATACACGTAAGTTCAGGTAGGTCATTGTCTTGCATCAGTTTAGAGCTCCACACATTACTAAACCATTATATATGTTTATATCTAGCTGGCGTACTTCCTATACCATTTAATTGTCCTTCGTAAAGAGCTATATGTTTGTAATACCTGATCTATTGTGTATTTCAAATGGGATGATGTTTGTCCTTGAGCGCTGCTAGGTGAGCAACCATTCGGACTCCTACAGTGTCGTATTGCATTCCCCTTATGTGGTTTGTGTCGAGCGCCAAACTAATCAATCTAATAAATACTATTTGCACTATGACAAAAATCCAGATTTTACTAAAACTGATCCGTGAGGAAGGAGAGAGTAATCTACCTAACATAACCATGAAACCACATATTTTTAGCTGAAATAGTTTTCCTAACACAAATGAATAAAGTAGATACCATTATATTATAACAATGTATTGCAATGTAAGCACTCTAATGAATATCATTTTTGTTTGGCATGAATGCGTGAAGGTATATTTGAAATTACTCAGAACTGAAATATAAACATTTGACATGACGTGATAAAAGAAATATATACTTTGAATAAGCCAAGGTGTTTGTTAAATTCGATGAGAGGAAGCGATACAGTTCTTGCTAGTCTGACAGAACATGTCTGGTCACATTATATCTTTGTTTAAGAATGGTTCGTAATGAGTCGCGTTAGAGCCGACGATGCGAATAATGGTTTGCGAAACATGTCCTTGATATAGGTACGTAAGTGAACCAGATGTGTAATAAATACGACTCATCTATAATTTAATAATTATTTCGCCTCACTGTGGTGTTCCAATACAGTTAAATTTCGATATATTCTGTGCAGTTGTACAATATTACAATGTGGTACAGTTCAATTACAGAATAAAATGAATAGCAATTGAAGTCAAGTATTTGAAGCCAAGAGGTAACCCGGCTATAAATCTTTAAACCCATATTCTGTTGGGCAGTTTAACTTGGAGCTAGCCTTTCTGATTTGTCAGAATATATTGCACATCTACAGTATCAGCAACTACAACGGCAAGCACTCACTTCATCAGAATCGTCACAATCACTGGTCAGTGCAACAGTTAACCATGAAGGTGTAAAATTACCAGTTTTCTGACCAGATAAACCCTCGCTCTGGTTCGCCCAAGCAGAAGCCCATGTGGCTTCGCTGGCATAACACAAAATATGCATATATAGTTTCGCAGTTAGACAGCCGTTTGTTGCTGAGGTAGAGGATATCATTATCAATCCTCCAGTTCAGGATGCGTATTTATATTTAAAAACTGAATTCGTCCGTCGACTACCACTGTCCGGAGAACAGCTAGTGCGGCAACTCCTTATGGAAGAACTTGGGGAGAGAAAACCTTCCCAGTTCTTCCGTCATGTCCGCTCATTAGCCCGAACTGTTCAGATCCAGGACAACCTCCTGACACAGCTATGGATCCAGCGTCTTCCTAAGCAACTACAGCAGTTCACAAACACAAATTCGTTGGACAAAGTCGCCATCCTGGCAGATGAAATTCTGGAAGTGGTATCGCCATCCCACCGCCCAAGCTATATATTTGGGAAATAAAAACGATGAACGATTGCCCCACAAATGGAAGCCACCTCGTTGTCATCGACAGTACCAGGAGCCGCAGATTTCTTGTAGACATCGGGTCCGACATGTGCTGTTTTACTCGACACCTGTTAAAAGTTCGTCGCCAGCAAACGGACTGCGAACTCGTAGCCAACAGCTCCAACATCCGCACATAGGGCATTTTGACTTTAAAGCTGGACCCTGGACCCCAACGATATTTCTCTTGGTAATTTGTCAACGCAGGCGTTAACTATTCCAATCATCGGCTCAGACTTCCTCTCCTATTACCGTCTTCTGCCTGACTTTCGCATTAAGCTCTCAGTCGACGCTGTCACAGGCCTATCCATAATCATTCGCCCCGCATCCATGGTACAACCCAGTGTTAAATACATAAGCGGCCTGTCCTCTTATCACGACACCCTGAAAGTGTTCACTGGTTTAACCCGACCGTTCGGAACACCTAGAGAGACACGCCACAACACAGTGCATTTCATCGGGACTACAACAGGACCGCCACCCATGCAGACCACGTTGCCTAGCACCAGATCGCCTGTGCATTGCGAATTCGATGCCATTCTCAAAGATGGCACAGCACGACGCTCAGAAGAATCATGGGCCTCGACACTCCATCTTGTACCAAATAAGGTGGAAGAATGGCACCCGTGTGGAGACTATCGTGCACTCAACTCCCGGACAATACCAGACAGTTATCCCCCACGTCACATCCATGACTTCGGTCACCAGCTCCGTGGATGCTCAATCGTTTCCGTCGTGGATCTCGTGAAAGCCTACACGCACATTCCCGTCAATCGCAGCGACATACAAAATAGTACCATCAGTATGCCTTTCGGGCTCTTCGAGTTTCCATTTGTCTTTTGGGCTGCGCAACGCTGGACAGACCTTCCAAAGGTTCTTAGATGAAGTACTCACGGGCCTTGCCTTTACTTTCCCGTATATCGACGAGATCTTAATGTTAGTCAAAACATTGAAGAGCACGAACGCCATCTCAGTACTCCTTTTTGCAGGCACTCCGATTATGGCATCTTAATCAACGTTTGAAAAAGCGTTCTAGGGGCTCCAAGAGTGAAGTTCCTAGGGTATGAATTTATAGCCGAAGGTACACGTCCTTTTCCTGACAGCATCGCAGAACTTCTCCCTACCAAAAACTGCGCCGTACATCAGATGATTCATGGGAATGATCAATTTTTGTCATCGGCTTCCGAACACCAGACCGCACTTCATGAAGCGACCTCCAATCTAAAGGATCTCAGCCAGTACAGTGAACTCCGGAACTAGAAAACAGTTTTAGCTCTTGCAAAGCCTCACTACCCCAAGCCACTCTTTTGGCGCATCCAGACCCTGCGGCACCTCTAGCACTCTTCACTGACGCGTCTAATACAGCCGTAGGCGCCACACTTCAGCAGCTACAAGGTTACAACTGGGAACCACTGTATTTTCTTTAGCGTCGATGAGTGCAAGAGCATCCTTTTCATCATCTTCAAACCCGTTGTCTCGATACACTAGTTAATTTAAGTTAATTTATGGAAATTAATAATTCGTTCACACTAGCCGTATATAGGCTAAGATTTTAAATAGATAAGGTCAAACTGAAACATTCAATGCCACGGCCGGGACTTGAACTGCAGATCCGCTGGAAAATATACAGCAAATGGGAGCGTCGTATGAGATCCCGGTGATCAGCTACATGAAGTATTGTACTTTAAATATTCCATTAAATCCAGCAATGGGCGCTTTCAATGCGCAGGCCCGACACCAACCTTTGGACTATAATACTGCTTTTTGGCGTACCCTGCACGGATTTAAGGGCGTTTCCTAGAGTTCAAGCCAGCGAAGGAAACACTACTGTGTGGAGAGGTGGATCAATAATGAATTTTTATCCAGAGATTTCCCTGAACAAAGTTGTGGAGGTAACAAGGGCAGTTGGCACGACCAGACCTGAGGGTCGAGCGCTGTCTTGGTGGCACTGAATTATTAACTTAAAGGAATTAAGTATGGGTCAGCTAACTGTACAGTTTTCGGTTTTTACCGCGAGGGAAGTAAAAATGTGGAGCATTCGAGGAAAGCTGCTAGAACACGTGACGAAGCTGCAAGTGCGCGGTTTATCTGGTGTATTCCAAAGCGTTCGATTTCGAAAATGAGCCATTCCTATCGAAGAACGTTTCTTCCACGACCGGCCCAGTATAACGGGAGTAGCAAAAGACATCTTTAAGTATTTGTTAGTGGCTGTTGACCATTAAGTGTTATATTTGTGAAGGATTCGCCTGCCAGATCTGAATGAAATGAGAATTAGCGAAGACAGTTATTTCTAATAATTATTTTATTCATTATCAGCTTCATGTTCGTTCTAGCTATATTTAGCTGCTGTGGATTTTCATTCTGTGGTGTGTATGGAAACTTTTAAATTCCATCATGAGAAGTGATCTTTCGGATTTAGTCTTTCTGGGCTTGTTAATAATCGGTATCTCATGTATACTTCTATTTGCCAAAGATCATATACACAGGAATCGTTTACAGAATTGTTGTATACTGTCCGGCCGCTGTATCTCCGGCTCTGACGTTTAGTGGTTGCAGGAGGTGGAGGGGGAAGGTTAATAGTACCAACATATAATAGTGAGTAATTGAAAACATATCGTCAGAATTATCTTTATAATGAGAGTATAGGACTATTAGCTTCAAAACATTGAAATACAACTTGTAATTTCATTATCATGCAAGATATTCTTTACATCACTCTATTCAAATATTTCTTTCACACCTTTCACGCACACCAACTGCTTCTGTTGGTGATACTGGGAGTCTGTACATCCGGTGTCGTGCTCAGGAAGCTAAAACTGTCTGCTAGCGCCAATCAGCGTTGTCGCTGCTGGGCGTGGCTTGCAAATCCAGCACCGGGTTGTCGCTGCAATTTTGTGTTGATCCCGTGGCTTTTAGTTGTTTTGGATCCCGCGCCGGTGGTTTAAGTTTTTGTGTGCATGAATTCCGATTTCTAGCGTCTGTAAGTCTTATTATTATTATTGCTATTATAGTAATATGGCTACTGGTTCGTCAGAATTCAAGAAAAGAATCGGCTCTTATAAGAGCCAAAGCCGTGAGTACTTCGAGAAGGAGCGGGACAATGGTGGACCTCTACTACCTGTTACCAAGGTGCTGGACAGAGTTTGTCATGCCTTGAAGGTGGGAAAACCCACCGTGAAGAATGTGACCAAGGAAAAGTGCCCAGCCGATTTAAGTTCGCTATCTGCAGTTCTGCGTACACCGTTAAAGCAAAGGCAACGAGGCAGCCTTAAAACTTCACTTGATGCTTATCAAAAGGATGCTATAAGGCGACATGTATATCACTATTATATGAGAAAGGAATTTCCCACTCGTGCGAAGTTGCTGTGTTCTTTAGAGGAAGCTGGCTTATTCGATGGCGGAAAAAACCAGCCTAAGTAAAGTACTGAAAGAACTAGGTTTTCAGTTTAAAACTTTTTCTGGGAGGAAAGCTGTAATGGAAAGAAGTGTTATAGTTGCATGGAGAGGCAGATTTTTGCGGGAAGTTCTAAAAAGCAATCCCGAAAAGGTGGTATGGCTTGATGAAACGTGGGTAAATGCAGGACACACTAAGACAAAGGCATTGGCAGATGACACTATTGCAGGCACAATGAAAGTGCCAGTTGGAAAAGGAAGCAGATTGATTTTGCTCCATGCTGGTGGTGTACGTGATTTTATTCCAGGAGCAATGCTCTCATTCAGATCAAAGAGCACGCGTGATTATCACGAAGAAATGAATGGAGATACATTCAAGAACTGGTTCCAAGAATCTCTTCTGCCAAAGATCAGTGCCAATTCAATTATTGTTATGGACAATGCGCCATACCATTCAGTTCAGTTAAAGCACCGACAATGTGCGACAGGAAAAGCGTCATTTTGCCGTGGTTGGAGAACAAAAACATACCTGGAGCGTCCGCAGATATGACGAAAGCAGAACTCCTGCAAATTGCAAAACTTTACAAGCCACGTTTCTGCACTCATGAAATAGACAGTATTGCTGCTGCTCACGGTCACATTGTAATCAGGCTCCCTCCCTATCACTGTCATTTCAATGCCATTGAACTGATTTGGTCACAAGTGAAAGGTTATGTTGCAGAACATAACACAACATTCCGCATTTCTGATGTTCAGCTAATAGTGCAAGATGGTGTTAAACAAGTGACCCAGGATAACTGGAAAAGTGCGGTGGATCATACTTGGAAACTTTTAAGACAAGCCAAGGAAGACGACGGCATAGTGGAAACACGTGTGGAGGAGCTGATAATTTCATTCAGTGAAGATGACGGCAGCAGCGACTCCAGTGATGAAGCCGCGATGAGTGAAGATGATGAAGATATGGATATTTACGAGGATTGCGGCCTCTTCCCACTGGACAGAATGTAAGTTGTTTAATAGCCAATTTCAGCAAACGTAGCTTTATGTTATTCCTTTTTTAGTAAATGGTATGGTATATTGCCTCCATATGCAACTATTCTGGGATCATGTATATACACATTGTCCACGTTCATTTAAGAAGTTACGATCTGCAAATGCGTGAAATATTTAAAATACACATGTTCCTCTGCTTGAAATTCCCGCTAAAGAACTGGCAACAGAGCGCTTCCCCCTCTCGAGAACTGTCAGAGCCGGAGATAGAGCGGCCCGACAGTAGTTGTCTTTATACTAAACTGAGATGTTGATATAATAAGCATTGTTGGCATTACCAGGTAATTCATTGGAAAGATTTTATTATTTATTGAAAGATATTGTGCATTATCGAAGTAAATTGATTATAAGGAACATCATGGATATTTTGCCTGAGTATATTTAACTAGAGTTGTAATCGATTTCTGTGCATGCACTGACCGATTCTGTGTTGAAATGTTGTTACCTCATTCTAAATGATGCTACCTCCAGCATTTCAGATGATACCCAGCAAAATTTCCTAGTGGTATTAATGTCAACTCACCGTTGCTCTGGGCGGAAGTCCCAGAAAGAGACACAAGCTTCTGTAATAGGATTGATCTTCTTGAATATGAATATAAAAATTGTAATGTTAAATGTGATGTCTTAATTCCAAAGGAACATGTTCACTCCGAACAATATGGTAAACATAGGGGTGGGACAGACAGCTATATACAGCCTTTACACTTGAAAGGAAGTTTGACTCACATGGATAAGAAAAAACAACAGAAGCATTTTTGAGAAGACTTCACCTGAGTGTTTAATGTTAAAGCACATATTCTCATTCATAAGGGTAACAAAGGACACCAATGTAATATTTATAGCAAGAGCTTTACTCAGTGGTCAAGGTTGAAGAAGCATAATTAAGTTCGTGAGGGTAAAAGGCCACACCACTGTAAGGTTTGTATTAAACAGTATTCACTTGCCAGTTATGAAGACACATATTTTAATTCATGAGGGTAATATAGGTTTCCGCTAGGAGCTTTACTTATATATCGTGTCTGAAGACAATTTAAATCACGAGGGTAAGAAGCCCCACCAATGTGTAGTTTGTAATAGAAGCTTTACAAGGTTATTACATTTAAAATCGCATAAGCTAGTTCATGAGGGTACGAGGTTACACTAATGTAACTTTGGTAATAGAAGCTTTACTTGGTTATCAGATTTCAAACGACATAATTCAGTTTATGAAGATACGAAGCCACACCAATGTGTAATTTTTGGTAGGAGCTTTACTCAGTTGTCAACTTTGAAGACGCATAATTAGGTTCATGAAGGTAAATACACGCCAATGTAAAGTTTGGAATAAGAACTTTAGATGGTTGTCATATATGAAAAGGCATTTTAGTTCATGAGGCTAAGAAATCTATATAAAGTTTGTGGTTTAATGTAATGTTTGTGATAACAGCTTTACCCTGTTGTCAAGTTTGAAGAGATATAATTTTGTTCATGAGAGTAAGAAGCCCTACCAATGTAATGTTTGTCATAGGAGGTTCACTCGGTTTTCACATTTCAAGACATATAATTTAGTTCATGAGAGTAAGAAACTCCAATATAAAGTTTGAGGGAAGAGGTTTATTCGGTTGTCAAGTTTCAAAATACATGATTTAGTTTATAGGGGTAAGGAACCACTCCCATGTATTATTTGTTTCATTCTGTAGTACACTTTAAAATCTCGTAATTTAATTCATGCGAGTAAGAATGTACATAAATGTAACGTAAGCAATAGCAGCTTCATTCATTTGCCTAGTTCGAAAGTTTAAAGGTTCTTCCACAAGATTGAGCTTGTCAGCGCTTTTGGCCACATCACAATCGCAGAAGATATTCCGAAAACTAATCATCACGACGTTTGGACTATTTGAAGTTTTAAAATTGTATTTTGGTTTACGCAATGCAGCACAATCTTTCCAGATGTATATGTATTCTGTTATAAGTTGTTTGGATTTTGTGTTTGTATATATCAATGACGTTCTAGTTGTATCAATATATGAAGAACGACATGAATTACACTTGAAAATTTCATTCGAACGTCTTAGTCAATATAACTTGAATATAAGTATATCTAAATGTATTCTTGGTGAGACTGAAATTCCATTTTTAGATTTTATGGTTTCCAGCAAAGGAATTTCACCATTATCAGACAAAGTGGATACTATTCTACATTACTTATTGCCACAGACAATAGATCAACTTGGTTCCCCTTTGGGGATAATTAATTTCCATCATCGAATGTTTCCAAATTGCGAAGAAACCCAAACCATACTCATTAAGAGCGTGAATCTATTTAAAAGAAATACAAGAATAAATAGCTTTGGCCTACAAAAGTATTACAAGCCTTTGAAAAGCTGAAAACAGATTTATCGAATGCAACACCTTTGGCGCATCCTGCTCACAACTTGCCACTGATCCTAATGGCTGATGCTTCAAGTTTTGCAATTGGTGCATCATTACTTCAGGTTAGAAATAAGATGCTAGAGGCGGTTGATTTATTTTCAAAAAAGGCGGAGCCCTGCACAGATTGTCTATAGTGCTTATGACCGCAAGCTTTTATCAGCCGATTCAGGAGGCAAATACTTGCGACAAATGGTCGAAGGAAGAGATTTCTGCATCTTCACAGACCAAAATCTCTCACGTTTTCTTTTAAACAGAAAGCAGATTAAGCCTCACTTTGTCAACAGATTGCGCAGTGGAGACTTACATTCGTTTTATCGAGGGGCAAGAAAATATAGTTGCGGATGCCTGTTCACCAATTAGCTCCATTATCTTGCCGACCAGTGTTTTGAGAAAATCGTCCATTTAAAACAGGACGATAGAGAACTAAAAGTTTTACAGCAGTCATCACCAATGTCGGTGAAGTTACACGTTCTAGAGCTACCATGTGGAAAAGATGCTTGTTGGTGACAGTTCAAAATGTCAATTATGTCCATACTTTCCAGAAGCATACACGAAAATAATCTTACATTCCGTTTGTGATTACTCATCTTTACACAAAAGGATCCACTAACCTCATCATGGAACGCTACCATTGATCAGCATTCCGTAGAGATATTAAACCATGAATCTAAACATGTACAACTTGTCAAAGACGGGAGGTATGGAAACAATGCTACTGTGGTAGGAATTTACCATGAGGCTGAAAGTCGTTTTAGTCATATCAACAGTGATATTGTTCGTCCCTTACCCGTTTCTTTAGACTGTACATATTTACTGACCATGATTGATCGATTTTCGCGGTGATGGTGGCCTGAAGCCTCTCCTGTTGAAGATATAAGCGCTGAAAGTGCACCACAGGCTATAATTATTTCTTCGTGGATTGCAAATTTTGGAATTCCAAAAGGAATCACAACAGACCGAGGCAGACAAATTCAGTCTAGTCTCCTTAATTCGCTTGCCAAAACGCTTGGTATCAACTACATTAGAACAACAGCATACCATGCTGCATCAAATGAAAAATCGAAAGGTGGCAGCGCACATTAAATACAGGTCTGCAATCCCAGATTTAAGGTGATTGGTTCGAGAAGTTGCCAATTGAACTTCCAGATCCTCGTTCATACATAATATAAAAACATTAGGTAACGGGTGCAGAACTCACGTATGGGGAACCTGCAGATTTCTTGAATGAAAGTGAAATTCCACCTGATACGCAAACCTTAATAAACAACGCGAGCATGTGATGAATACTAAACGTATTAAATCAGAACATCACTCTTCAGGCAAGCCTTTTCTGTAGAAGGAGTTAACAATGAAATCTGTAGTGTTTAACGCCCGCTTTTACTAAATACGGCACCGCAGGCGGTGACACTGATGATACATGAGATGAAGATGGAGCACCGGTGGAATGAGATGGCGGGGGAAACTGGAGGTCCCGGAGAAAACCCGCCCCAACGCCATGTTGTCCACCACAAATGTCACTTTGCGGTCGCCTGGGATCGAACCCGGGCCGCCTTGGTGAGAACCAAGCGGTCTAACCACTGAGCCACGGCGTGGCCAAGGAGTTAACATCATGTACTAATGTTTTCATGAGACACTATGCAATATGAAAACTACAACATATGATGGACCTTTTCTGGTGATGCAACGTTTTGTGAAGCATTTCAATATCAGCACTCCACGAGGAACACAAACACTATCAATGGATAAATTGAAGCCTGCATTTTTGTTCTGTTCCGCTGACTCAACACCTGCTATAATTGTTCTGACTGATACAGCACCTAATAAGTCTGCTCAACAAGGAAACACTCCTGTAGATGACAGCGCTGTTCTGCAACTTCAAAAAACTCGATCAGGAAGTACCATCACCTTTCCACGGCATTTTCAAGAGGCTGTTGTATTAGGGGGAAGTATGTTGGAGTTATGTTGGCTATCCTGAACCTTTCTTTTGTTTTTATATGTTCTTTCTGTTTTATTGTGTTAGCGCTTGTTTTGTTCTGTATGAGAAAATCTTAAATAAAATGGATTTGATTAGTTACACAAATCTTTATTTTCGAAGACACCAAGAGTAACCCAAATAACCATACATCATATTACACAAATCAAAATATTTGCCACTCAGGCATCACTTATCTTAACAAATTGGTGTTGATACTTCTTTTCAAATGGAAATCGGTTTCGCAAAGTAAACCTATTTCATACTATTAAATAAAATATTTAAAACTATTTAATACCAAAACATAAGAAAGGCATGTTAACCATTATCCTTGACAACGGAGTTTATCTGAAGATTTAGGACGCAAACGATTTGTTTGCGAAATCGATTTCCATTTGACAAGAAGTAACAACACCAATTTGTTAAGATAAGTGAAGCGTAAGTGGCAAATATTTTATATGTGTAATATTTATTGCTTCACTTTAGCTTGTTTCATTTTCTATGTAACTATACATGAATTAACACATATAGGTTCCTGTAATTTCGCAGGTGTGCCATTTGTTGTTTTGATGATACCGACCATGTGCAACGTTCATACAAATCGTAGGTTTATCGTACACTAGTACCTTTAACAACTGGAGGTTAGCTTGTTTGCTTTCGCAGTTACAGTATCCTCCATAAGGCATGGTTTCGTGTCTTCAAAATATAATTTACTTTTATTATGAAAGTTCACCTCTAAATAAGGTGAGTGTGAAGGTTGCAGGAATCTGAAGTGATAAATATACACCAGAAACAATTTTTAAGTTAATTTCATTAATGTTGTTAACTTCTATTACACCTTACACTGCCCCCCACTGAATTCCTTTTATTATTGTTAAAGAGGAATAACACAGAAATGTGTATGTCTATGTTTCTTCATAATGCTTTATGGATTTTGCTCTATTCTTCCATACTTGAATATGATATCTATCGCATCTCAGCTCAGAAGTTACACACACAGTTCTCGCCAGGTTCGTGGTACTTGGTGTTCTTACAGATCCATGCATTGCCAACCTCGTAGCCAGGTGTTGTAATCCTTTATTTGCTTGTGTCCAGGCTCTGTGTAATTTTGCAACTGTCGTGTAGAAATCGTACCAGATTCTCTCTTTTTTGTTTCTTCGTTTTTCAGTTACCTGTTGGGAGTTGAGTATAAGAGTGATTATTTCTGATTTCCTCTGAAGAACATTTCTCCGCTCAACTCTTATGCTAATCTTGAAGGTGCGTTTTCGGAAGTCCTAGAATTAGTTTGACGTACCTAGCTTTCA
Organism: Mantis religiosa; assembly: GCA_030765055.1. Taxonomy (NCBI): domain Eukaryota; kingdom Metazoa; phylum Arthropoda; class Insecta; order Mantodea; family Mantidae; genus Mantis; species Mantis religiosa. Next base: position 121,282,363 of record CM060959.1, read on the forward strand.
CTTTTCAATATTTCTAGGATTAGTTTTGTCAATTTTCCCCAGATTATTTCAGAAGCATATGTAATCATTAGGCTTATTGGGCGTTGAATATTCTCATTACTGTCTATTGATATATTTTGCAGGTTTGGTACTGTGTGCTGTAGTTATATTGAATATATGTTCCGCGTAGTCTGTGATGCTACTCCTTCATATTTACAGTTTATTGATATTGGAATAGCTTCCCCATCCATGGTTATTTCTTCATTTCACGCTCTTCTTTCACCTTTCTGGAATGTCATCATTTGAGTTTTACATCTATTAATTTTAAAATTGTTTCGTGTTCCCCATTCAGTGTACATTTATAAATTGGATACTTTTTGTTATCGACTAAAATTTGTGTGATAATTGTGTACTATGCATGGCATTGGTACTTGCCAGTTATAATGTAAACATATTTTTGCTAAGCCATGTAATATTGAGTGACAGGTGTTCAGCATAAGCTCTCTAACGGTCATACTCATTTTGACAGCAGATCCTTATTTATAAAGGATAATTATAACAATGCAGGTTTGTTATTAGTTCTGTTCACTTTCCATATCTACTTTTTTAACTTTGTACAAGAATTGCACGATCTTCTTACTATCTTTAACAAACATTTCAGCTATAGCTATATTCCTATCTAACTTAAACCATTTGTTATTAATAAACTCTATCCTATAAATTTCTGTCTCTTTACACTAAAAATACAAGTTCTCCATTCACCAAATGTGTGACAGTTATTTTGCGGAGTACCCTTCTTATACCCACCTATGCAATACCTTCTCACTGCTCTTTATTCCTCACGTCTGCGTACTTTTCCCTTCCCCAAGTTCCCTTCTTTACTACATAAAAAACTAAAGACCCCTTCTCAGCTATTTCTCTAAATATTTTCTGCACTTCTATGTCTTCAAATATTTTTCTTGCAGATTTCCAGAAATTGTTTATATTACTTTCTCTTTTCTGCCACAGCTGTCCTAATCCACTGTATCTAGGTTACTTATAAGACATTCTACCCATTCCTTATTCTTTAAACTTTTGTCTTGATAAACGAAGCATTGTTTTAACATTCTCCAGATACCATACTAGAGTTTCAACGCCCTGTACTGGCAACTCTACCCATCTCTATTTGTGTTACCTGCATAACAGGTGAACTTGGTAACCCATGCATTTCTTTACAGAATCTCCTATGAACCTCATCTATAACTGGGCATCCTCGTTCTAGTCCCCATTCTTCTGTCCCATATAACATTTTATATTTTTATATTCCAACGCGCCCGCTCTTGTGAAAACTTGGAAGTTTCTCTAAGTCCAAGAAAATGTTACTTCTATAGTTGTCGCTTATTTGTTATAAATTAAGGACAACTGAGTGAGTAGATATGCCAGATTTAGATTTATTGAGATGGGTGGGGCTAGACAACATTTTGGTTGCAAGAAACATCGAGGTTCTCGAAAATGTTAATATTTTTAATGTTCTTCCAGGTTATCGGTGTGTCTTAGTCTGGCACCCTTTTTAATAATTTTGAATTTGGATCACGATCGTGTTTTTCATTCCAGCATTTTAATATGGAAAAATAAGGACCAAATGGTCAACTTAAGAATCTCACCAATCTATAATTCGAGAAAGAAGTACATAGCTCCACTACCAAAGAGAAGGCAAGCAGACAGCAGACGACAGTCGAGCCTTAGAGGTTAGGCTGAACACGGAAGAGAAGGCTCCCGGAAGTGATCTTCGCAAAAGTTAAAGGCATATGGAGGCCGGCCTTTACTGCAGACTCCAGCAAATCCTAGGCCTCCTCCTACCAGCGCTGCCAAATGTGGTACACGTATTTCACGCGCTTGAACTGAGAAATTTATATTAATTCATTACGCTCGCATAAACGTTTGAAAATTATAGACGCCAATTTTATAATAAGAAAGAATTTTATTTTCTCATCATGACCGTACAAAAATCCTGTTTCTACGATACTTAGAATGCGAGTGATGCACATTTTATCTTCTCATGGTTATGGTTACCCAAGGTCTGTCCATTCAGCACAGATAAGCCTGAAAAGCAACTCCATTCGTTCCTCAGAATATCTCAGGCATAAATAAATAATGCACCTACTATTAAAGCAGAAGTCACGGAGTCAGGAACACAGCCAACTCCCTCAAAGCTGGGACAACTGATTTTTCGATCAACAAACGTGAAGTGATTCATTCTCAGGGTTAGACAAATTATATTTAATGTGAAAACGGTTTAGCAAAGGCACTCCGATCAAGTATATAGCGCAACTGTCGATTTTTTTTTAAAAAAAACAGCAGTTAACTGTGGAAGCTTACGGTGTAGGTGGTGTACACAGTGTCATGAATTTGTAGTGAAGTTGCTTCGCCCATAGAAAAAGGGAGCGTACCTGTGTTTCAATCTCCCGGAAAGACCTACAAAGTTATGAAGCAAGATACTGGATTGGAAACCGTGCTTGCTGTTCCACTGTAGTGACGTGTGTCTAGGTAAGATTTTTAATGTTTTATGAATATTTAACGTGTAGTTGAATTACGGAAGAAATAGGCAGAGCCTTTGCTGGCAGGTAAAGTTCCTCGTATATACACAAACTCTGCGGTAGACGCACTAGTCTTGGCAGCAGCGCTCTGCTTGAGCGTTGGCCAGCGTTCATATACCTTTTATTTTTGCGATCGGTATAGTCCCTTATAACATAAAAATAAAAGTGACTGTTAAAATCTGACAACAAATAGCCTTTTTCAATTAATTTGGAGATCTCGGTTACTTAATTGTTCTAAACAAGTATTATGATCCATTAATAATCTACGTAATGGACATATAGATTTTATATCTTATACCATTACTTTTGCCATGGCTATCCTACAGTGGAATATACGAAGTTTAAGAGCACATCGACCAGAGCTTGAACTTTCGCTCAATAAGCATGATCCCTTGGTGGTATGCTTACAAGAGACTAAGCTACGACCACAAGCCAATTTTAAAATCAGACGCTGCACCCCACTGAGGTGTGACATTGAAATAGAAGAGGGTATTCCTGCTCACGGGGGCACTATGATGCTCCTCAGGGATGACATATTTGTAGATCCAATTCAGCTGCAATCTGATATCCAATCTGTAGCTGTAAGGATTAAGCTGCCATCAATTGAGTTTTGCTTTTGCAATGTATACCTACTTCCATTTGATGACCTCTCGTTATCTGACCTTGAAGATCTGGTTTCCCAACTATCAATACCGTTTCTCTTAGTGGGAGACTTAAATGTCCAACATCCACTTTGGGGCTCAAATCAGGCATGTACGAGAGCCAATCTCATTACAAAATTCATTGAGAACAATAACTTGGTTCTCCTGAACACCGGAGAGCCAACGTTCTTTTCAGACTCCTTTAACACCTATTCCCACATTGATTTAGCAGTTTGTTCGTCCCATTTTGCAGTTTCATTACAAAGGAATGTCATATCTAATTTACATTCCAGTGAATCCTTTCCATGTCTTCTTAGTCTCTTAGCACAAAACGTGTCTCCCTCACGTATACCTAGCTGGCGTATTGATCGATCCAGGTGGAGCCTTTACATCCAGTTGGCTGTTTTAATTACAACGAGCACGAGTCTGCGAATAATTTAGTTGACAATCTCACAGAAGAGATTCCTTTTGCTGCGGAACAGTCTACTTCCCGTTCGACTACACACCCTCCCATGGTGGGCGAACGACTGGAGGAATGCTATTTGTATCCGTAGACGTGATCTAAGGGTATTCTAATGACACCCTTCGCTAAGTAACTTAATGGAGTTCAAGAAAGCGCGTGTAAAGTATATCCAAATAATTAAGGATAGCAAGCAGAACTAATGTAACAATTTTGTATCATCTTTATACAGACGTACGCCTTCCTCTGTTGTATGGGATAAGTTAAGGCCGGTGGCTGGAATTTCGACCCACTTGGCAATCGCTGGTATGGAAACATCTGCAGGAGTTGTTGTTCCGTTTGACGTGGCTAACACCTTTGGCTGAGTTTCGCTCAAGGGTCTAGCTCAAATAATTATGATCCTGAGTTCAACACAATTCAGACTCAGGTAGAATCGCAAGGTTTCGTGTTTAGTTCGTGAAACCTTGAAGATTATAACCGCCTCTTCACCTTGGCAGAGTTAGAACACGCTCCTTCATCTTCGCGACTGTCAGCACCAGGACGGGACGGAAACCACGTTCAAGAATCTCTCCCTTAAGGTAAGACATTCCTGCTGGAGGTCTATAACCGTCTTTGGGTTGACGTCACGTTTCCTGACAAGTGGCGAGAAGCCACCATTATACCTATCTTGAAAGCTGGAAAGCATCGCCACCTCCCCTCTAGCTACCGTCCTATTTCCCTCACCAGTTGCGTGTTTAAGGTGGTGGAACGCATGATCAATGGGTGGTTGGTATGGTGGCTAGAAACGCACATCCTAGTAACATGCAGTGCGGGTTTTGACGAATCCATTCAACAGTGGATTATCTTGTGTCAATGTCGGCACAGATTATGTACGGATTCCTTAAGAACTGTCAAACCACAGGAAAACGTTTCACCTTCAGAAGGTTTATGATACGTGTTGGCGGGCAGTGTTGCTACGCACTCTGCACACCTGGAATACACGTGGACGCCTATCACGCTTCCTTCAGGATTTCGTGAATAACCGCGTTTTCCGAGTGACGGTCGGTTGTTTCTACGAATATTTTTCTTCAGGAGAACGGTCTATTACACAGATCAATATTACGTGTTACGCTGTTGCGATTAATTCTATCTCGAAATCTGTTCCTCCAGGGGTTTCATCATGCCTATTTCTAGACGATTTTGACGCCTACCGAACATCTCAGCGCACACCATTTCTACAGCGGCGTCTACAGGACGCCCTAGACAACCTTAAGTATAGGAGTTTGAAGAACGGTTTCCCATTCTCAGTTGAGAAAAAATCAGCATTAACTTCTGCCGCCGTCGGAGTCGATTACTGCCTTCGCTCAGGTTAGGTCCAGATGTAGTTACCTTTTGTAGATGACTCGAGGTGCCTTGGATTAATATTTGTCATGAAACTTAGTTGATCATCGCACATAGCAAAACTGAAAACACGATGTGACCGTTCTTTAAATGCGTTGGGGGTACTAAGTGGAAAAGCACAGGGGAGCAGATTACACAGTGTTATTGCGACTCTATCGCGCACTGATCCGTTCCAAATTGGTTATGGTAGTATCCTTTATGACTCAGCACGATCATCTGTGCTGAAGAATTCGGCAAAGTCCATAATTGTGGCACACGTATAGCAGTTGGAGCATTTCCAACAAGCCCATTGATAAGCCTCTACGCCCAATCTGCAAAACCTCCTCTGCAGTACAGGCCTGACCTGTTATTAGTAAATTATGGGTGGACATAATTGCATGCCTACACATCCAAAGTTTACTCCATTCACGCCTTAATGGACGTACATTATACCAATACCTCCCTTAAACCAAAGCCACTTGGTTTCCAATTCCTGGAGCTTCTTAGAAAGCTTGTAGCGGATATATTATGTTGTTCTTGTGGCATTTGCTAGCGTGTGTTTCGGTGTGGTTTGGATGCCCCATTCAAGAGATCCATAGAGTAAAAAAGTCACTTGAACTTCTGAAATACTATTTCTTGCATTAACTTTCTGTTAAACAAACGACTAGCAGTGACTACATTCTTGCTATGTTAAACAAATGAATGGCAGTATAATATAAAATTCTTCTGCAAGAATAGATGTACACAAGTTTTACCTGCAAGTGTGCAGAAAAAGAATTAAAAATGAATGCCTCTGTGTGATGCATAAGTGTTGCATCAATTGCTGGTGTGTTATATTTATAATTATCATTTTGCATTATTATTTGCAGGAGAGAAGGTAAGTATCGATAATCTTCCAGATTTTGTAAGATCAAGCATCAAATTGTATATGTGCAATAAAATATTCTTTTTTGGAAAGTGTGATTGAAGACTTAATCAGTATCAGAATTCAATATTTCTCCGTTCGGAGACTACGACCCTGCGTGCAGAGATCATCGCTCGAGAGCAGCCGTGGTGAACAATAATTCTGTAAGATTCTCACCAAAGCTGAGAACCCCATCATCAAATACCTTCATCGCCCAGAATTATACCGCTGCCAGCTTGACACCGGAATTCCAAAGATGCATCCTAAGGGAGAAAGAGCATACACTGCGTGGTTGCGTGGAACGTCCCACGTAGATCTGGGCATGACCAAATACGATAAATCTACCATGTCTTTGTCTAGTATCCACACTTGTTTTTTTGAGCATTTGTATCGCTTTATAAAGACCACCTTTTAGTTTACACTGATGGCTCAAAGAGCTCAAATGGTGTTGGAGCTGCTTGTGTTTGTGGAACCGAACCATATACATTCGGATTCCATACTAGCACTTCCATTTATACTGCAGAACGTTATGCAATATACCGGGCCAATTTAAATGTACGTCGACGAAAGTTGGGGGACTACTTAATCCTGAGTGATTGCCATAGTGCACTTCAAAGCTTACGGCAGCTATACAACTGGCACCATATTGTGTAGCGTATCCAGGATGCCCTCCACGTTTTATACGCTTCCGGCGTTAGCGTGGTGTGTACAGGTATTCCTGGTCACGTAGGTTTGCGGGGTAATGAAAGGGCGGATTCAGCAGGTAAGACGGCCAGCATGGCGCCCAGGGTTACATCGGAAGATTTTAGAAATGTATTTCGGAGAGCCGTGCAGTCCTGCTGGCAGGAAGAGTGGTCCGCTCTGCGCGGAAATAATCTTAGGACAGTAAAGGAACTTCCGATTCCCTGATTTACTTCCAGTCGTTAATCTTGTCGAGAGAAAGTACATTTGGCTCGGTTCCGCATTGGTCATTGCTTGTTTACGCAGTTTTTTTTTTAGAAAGGAGCCAACTCGAATTTGCCCGTTTTGCAACGAGGCTTTATCCGTCGCTCATGTATTGTTAGAGTAATTTACCTAGTACACCTTAGGGCGTCCCTGCAGCTGCCGGTCAGCTTTCCAGAAATGCTGGCGGATGTCAACAAAGCGGTGCAGAAGGTTTGGAAGAGGTGCAGAAGGTTTTGAAGTATTTTTCTAATGTGGATTTTAGAATTTAGTGCAGAATTTTTTATGCCTTTTGGCCTTGTTTTTATTTATTGCTTTCTTTGGGTTTTGCCTAAATTATATTCATGTATTTTATTTGTGAATTTATTTACAGTTTTATTAACTTTTGGTATGTTTTATATCTGGATTTTGTCATGAATAGAATTTTAAAAGACGCTGATAACCGCTGCAGTTGGGCGACCCTATATACACATTGCGTCCGTCCATCCCTCCAACACTCTCTCCATCTATGTCACTGTTAAATTGTGCAAAACTGTGACCTAAATTGTCGGGAAATTCACTTATGAGTAACATTGTTGCTGCCACGTTGTCGGCTCTATATGCGATTGCCACATTTACTTGCTGTCTGTCTGAAATGGCTGCATCATAATATTTTCTTCTTCCTGCTCCTCTTGACTGATAACATCAATTTTTAATGTTCGGCGACTGCCTTCTCCCTTAGAATGTCGATGTATAGTTTTCCTTTGAAAGTCGTCTGTTTCACACGTTTCTGAAACTTTCTTCTTTTACTATGAGTTGTAAGGAATGCTGCAGGGCTAAATTCCTCATGTGCTTTAGATTTTTCTTGACATATATCCACAACAGTATTTTTATGCAGATTTGTCGCTGCACCGGTTCTGAATATAAACCTTGTGAATATAAATCAGAGGGCCACCGTTATCCCTTTCTTTCCCAAAATATTCTCTAATTGCACATACTAGTACCCGAGCTTGGATTCTGATAGTTACATCTTTCTCTAAAATGCGCGCCTTGCGTTCAGTACAGTGTATGACATTTTAAAGTCAACAGTGAGTTCGTAGTCTAAGGATAGAATAACACTAATGGCTGTGAGACACATTTTAAATATAACATAACGATTATAATTATTAAATTCTTACGACACACTGTGTCCAACACTAGCCATTACTTGGCTTCACTGAAATACTTGAATAAAATATCAGATCCACACATGTATGTGACAACAATGCTAAATTTCTGCGGGAAGGGTATCTGTTGCAACGTGTATCACGTCATTCCTCCAAGGACGATGTATTCGTATTGCCTTACTTGTCGGCAATCTGAGGAACCACTGCAAGCTGGTAACGCACCTCCCAACTGCGAATCATAATGAAATTTCTCACCGAGAGTACATCTGTATTCAGTCAAACATGTAATGTAGAATATTCTTGTATGTCTGTATTTGAACATAGAAAAGCTATCAATGGCACTATAAATAAACAATACACAAACCATATAATTGAAATTTTAATGAAAAGTACCCTTAAATAAACATGAAAATACGAGGTCTAAAGAAACTCCTTCCTCTATGAAACTGTGGCCATGCTCAATGAAGTAATATGGCTTATGCCTGTCCCTAATTAAATGTTCTCTTCCTTCGGATTTACTTATTTACAGCTGTAAGAGTTTCTTGGTGCTACTAAAAGTTATTTTATTTGTAATCAGAATTTAACATAAAACTTAAATAAAAATATAAGGCAACAAAGTATATATAACATAAAAGTTATAAAATAAAAAATATGAAAGTTTAATATAAAATATATTTCTGAATCTCCAGTTATCCATAATATATTTTAACTTTAAGCCAAATAACACAGTGGACGCTTGAAAGACATAAATGTGAAAGAGGAGTACAGAGTGCACTTATATGTCGTTTGAATGATGGAAATTAGAATCAATAGTATTACTACTTATAAATTGTACCAACTCCATTTTTGAATTGTGCTTTTCAGACAGTAAACAGGCACTTTTGTAATATGTTCACTTTGGATACAGCATTTCTCAGAAATATATTTTAAATCAAATCTCAGTATATTTTAGGATAAAATCTTTTAACTCTGAGATATGCGTTTTAGAAGGTAAACTAAGTAGGAGGTGAGAATTGCTGCGGTGAAATATTTCAGTCAGGTGACATTATTTGTGATGTACTTCAACAACGAATATTTGAAATTGTTTAACGTGAATTGTTTAATTGTGAAGTTTTACTTGACTGAACACATATGAATTAGTGATTTTACAGGTTTGTTTTAATATTAAATTATACAAAATTAAATCCGTTACCAGTACTTAAGAGAAGTTAAAACTTTGATGATAATCATCACTTCACTAAGGCGCTAAACACCAGTGATAAGTCACTTATTTCATAGGAATCACTACAGTATTACAAACTGACACTTACATTATTTCCTGTTGCTTTACGATGATTATAATTCTAGTTTTAATTTACATGGTGCAGATGCTTCATTTTACTTTCATAATATTAACAAGAACAAAGTAAGGCCACATTACAGACTGCATACCTCATTTCCTTTTTCCTTAAGCGTTTGGTTTATCGCAGTCTTGTGGCTTGTGGATGGCAATTATAATCAACAAATATACCGCAAATTGATGTTATCCAACTTACTGAGCTATTGTAGACTATTGTACCCCAGCTGGATTTAAACTTGATAGTTCAAGAATGTGAGACAGACAAGTTATCCTCACAACACTGTGGAGTATAACTTCATGAGACTACTCGCACTTCTCTAGAGAGAAATATGAACTGTTGCCAAAACGAGTCAAGTGCGGTACTGCTGATTACATACCCAATCCATTCCCGCTTGTTACCCTTCTTCTTCCTTCACGGGTTAGGCTTAAGCCTGTTCCGGTCTCACATTTCCTGAAGCCATCTCTTTAGGGGGCGTCCTATTGATCTTTGCCCTCTTGGTTTATAATTGAAGGCTTGTTTTGGTATTATTTCTCTTGGCATGTGATTAAGGTGTTCGACCCATTTGTTTCTATATCTTTGGATTTCTTCTAATAACGGTTGTAATTGTAATTATTTTCTAATAATTTCATTCCTAATATGATCTTCTCTTGTAAATCTTTTAATTGATCGTAAGAACCTCATTTCAGCGGCTTGTATTTTACTCTTCTCCTTTTCCCTTATTATCCATGCCTCACTTCCATAGTTTAGTATTGGGATTGCCATCACTTTGTAGAATCTTTTTTGAGTTTCTTCCCTTGCTTTATTCCTGAGAGTTTTCTTAATTGTTCCACAAACTGCTTGGAATTTTTGTATTTTATTCCTTTTATCTTCATTTTCCGATTCATAGGTTATATCACAGCCAAGGAAATGAAAGTGCGATACTTGTTCTATTATAGTTACCTCTACTAAAATGTTGGTCCTTATTTGGTATTTTCCCTGGAATGCCATTACTTTTGTTTTTGTTTTTGAGATTGTCATCATATTTTTTACAAATTTGGTTTAGTTGATATATTCCTTTCTGTAGTCTATCTTCCTTGTCAAAGATTAAAACTATAACATCTGCAAATAGAAGAGCATTTATTGCTCTTCCTTGTCCTAGCCTAATTCCCTCATGAACTACTTAACTTCATACCTCATAAATCAAATTTTTTGATTGGAAACTTGACAACTGACTGAAAATTTATCACATCCGTATGCTTTTTAACCTCATTACGTGAATTGTTTCTGTTCAAAGGAGACAAGGGAATGAAGCTTATTATAAACTTAACATTGCTGTCGCTTCAAACCCCATTAATTGAATTGTCCTCTAACTAAGCTCTTAATAAAAATCTTTTAATTGGGGTGGTTTCTTAAAATTATAAACTAAATTTGGGTATTTTCAAAGTTAACAATTGAGCTACCCTCTTACCCTCAAGGATTAAAATGTTGTCTTTAAAAAGTTCACGACTGAGTGAAGCTCATTTCGCAAACTTTACATTGATGAACCTTCTTACCCTTATGGGTTAAATTATGTGTTTTCAAATGTGACAACCACCTAAAGCTCTTAGTACATACTTTACATCGGTGTGGATTCTTGCCCTCATTAATTAAGCTATGTGTATTTAAAGCTGATCTGATAGTAAAGCTCTTATCACAAATATAACATTGGTGTACCTTCTCACCATCATGCATTAAATTATGTCTTTTCAAATGCGACAACTCAGAAAAACCCTTGTCAAAATCTTAACATTGTTGTGACCTCTTGCCCTCATCCAGTAAATTGTCTTTTCAAATGAGAGAACCTACTGAAGGTGTTTTTACAAACTTGACATTTGTATGGCCTCTTACCCTCGTGCATTAAAGTATGTGTTTTTAAACCTGATGGATCAGTAAACCTCTTATTACAAACTTTACCTTGGTGGGCCTTCTTACTCTCCTGAATTAAATGCGATAGCTGAATAAAGCATTTATCACATACATTACATTGGTGTGGCTTCTTACCTTCATGCACGAAACGATGTGTTTTGAGACAAATGAGTAAATCTCTTATCAGAAACGTTACATTTCTGTGGCTTCTGACCTTCCTGAATTAAAGTATGTGTTTTCAAAGTCCAAATATTAATAAAGGTCTGATTACAAATTTCACAGTGGTGTGTCTTTTTAACCTCGTGAATTAAATTGTGTTTTCAAATGATCCAATTGAATAAAGGTTTTGGTACAAGTTTTACACTGATATGTTCTCTTACGCTCATGAATGAGTATATGCACTTTCAAATGGGAGAGACCGCTGAAGGTCTTCTGACAAACTGTACTCTGTTGTGGCATTTTGCTCTTATGACTCACATTCCTGTGTGTCAAGTTTAAGGGTCGTATATACCTGTCAGCCCCATCATATTGACCATATTGATCTGAGTGACTCCTTGCAGTTAGGGATCACATGTAGTATCACACTTTTTATATTTGTATTCAAGAAAATTGATTCCATTACAGAAGCTTGTGTCTCCTGGTGGGTCTTCAGCCAAGAGCAATCCTGATTTGTCATTAATAGCATCAGCAAATATATCTGGATACAATTCAATTCATGCCAGAGGCACAATTCCCATTAGTCGTGAACCCATAGGACCAAGGACCCGGACCTCCTACCAGGGAGTTACCAACCTGTCCCAAAAGAGCGCCCGACGCCTCAGAGGCTCTTTCCTAGTGCAAGACCTAGAGACTAACAACCCCCCCCCCATCTGGTCCTGTGGACTCAAGACTCTGGACAGAATCTGAAATTTTGGAAGAGCTAGCATCATTCATTTTAATGATATAAAATCTCAAAATATAATCAGTTAGGAGATCTACAGAAATCGCTGATATATTTAAGTCTATTCTTGCACAGTAACTATGCTGTTCATTATAACCAATTTACTTTGTAATCCACAAAATCTTTAAAGAACTAATATCTTTTTAATTTACAGTATAGTAATAAGTCTGATCTCTGGAAAAATAAACAATGGTTATATGAAATGACATTACTGTTTACCATAATGGCAACTATTCAATATATTTTGCAACGAATTCCTGCACATATAACCTTCGGCAAATAGAAATATTTCTAAAAAAAGCGATTACTAACCAGCCGGCAAAAGCAATTAATATCCAGGGATCATTTCACATGTTAGAATTTAATACGCTTTCCATATGCACACAAGAGACAAATTAAGAGCAGTCGAATATGAGTAAAAAGTACGTAAAGGTGCTAATAAATAATCAGCAGTAATTTGCATCAAATTGTATCCTATTAAATTTAGGCTTGATAAACGTTTAACATTTAGTGCCTGTTGGGCCCCATCTTAAAGTTCAACAATAAGAAATTTTGCTCATTCTAAATTAAGATCTTAGGAGCTCCTACATGAAATAATAATATAAATTATAAAGTTTTTGAAAATGTATTAAAATCTAAAAAGGACAATATAACAAGGGACATTTTAAAATTAATTAAAACCAATGAAACCTTATGGAACCACTTACAATTACTTTCACTGTTTTAGAAGTACACAGAACAGAAACGTAGAACAAATCTTTCCGGAGTACTGCTTTGTTAATGTCTCCTTTGGGAGACCATATCTGGCTGCTTGTGGCCTTTAGGCTCAAATAGAATGCTTAGCTAATTCTCTTTCTTATAGTGCTCTGTCTGGCCGATTGTTCACAACTATGATACTTGTATAATACTCCCAGGTCCTACTGCATGATACCATCTCGGGCGAGGTTCTTATCTTTAGCATCAAGCGCTTCTACGTTCTTCATGAAAACCAAATTTCAACAGGTTTGGTCTCTTATCTTCTCCTGGCTGAATTTAACTCTCGTCATCTTTGCCATCCTCTCTACGCAGGATTTTATTTAACATTTCATATCAGTCCTCATTTATTTTAATTTAGATTCAGTCTTGCCTTCGCTGGCTTTATTTCCCGCTTCAATTGGTCTTCGTTTGTTTGTTAATTTTTCCCAAACTCAATTTCATTTCGAATTCAAATTCATCCCTTCTAGATTGCACTGTAGTGATTTCTCATTCTGTGCATGACGGACTTTAGTTCATCCATTTCAGCTAATAAGGTCTGAAGCATTCGCTTCATCATGGGTCCTTATCTCAAATAACAAAATAACAAGAAGTTACACTAAAATCACTTTGTCATTAAAATCGTTGACCCAGTGTTAACTTACTTTCGTTACAAATACACTTAAAAACCGTCTCTTAGCATGCGACTGTCTTTTTATGTCTCTGTTGCAACATGAACTTGCGCTGCTTGTCGCTTCTCAATGCTCACTAAACTCAGTGTTTGCAGACCAACACTGCTTGTCGATTCTCAGACTAGTAACCCTTCACTTTAACGCTGCTCAGGTTTACCGATTCTAACTACACAACCGAACTGATTCACAACTACTACAACACTCACTGGTCACTTCATAAGTAGCATGTGTTGCAGGCTGACTTTTGTTCCCACTTTTATATGCTGCCAGTTACAAGAAAGTTTCTGACAAGCAAAATCTCTGGAATCGGAGAAATGGGACTTTGTTGAAGTAGAATGTTTTAGATATGCCTAAATGGAATGGTATCGAGCACAAGTTGATACAATAATCAGGCACATACTTCCGGTTTTGTATCTCAACTACTGGCTGACTTATGTTAATCTTTGCTCTTCTCGGAGCAAACAAAAAAAAAAGCATTGAAATGGTAGAAATCCATTGCCACCATTAAAATATTAAGTTCGAAATTTAGGTGAATATTTTTTTGTTACGCCGACAACAGCTTTATTGGTTAACTTTGAGAAAGGCAAGACAAAGCTGTATATACATGCACAGAGACTGCAGCCAGAAAACTTCACTCGGGTTTTAAAATCTCAAGTCAAGAAGACTTAGTCTCAAAAACTTGGAAACAGCAGAACAATGTTTTATTAAATTGTACTAATTAGCCAGCCACACATATAGGAATTGATAATCATCAGATTTTTCTGTTTTCGGTTCATTTAATGTCAAGATATAATACAGACGTTCTTCTAACGGTGTTCTCGTTATGATCCAGGGGATCTTGAAACATGTATTTCTACTGAGCTTTGAACCTAATAAAATTTTACTTCTGATTAACAGAGGCTAAGGGGTTCAGATATAGGCAGGACTTCACAGGTTAGAAGATGTTCTTCAGTCATTTCCTTTTCTTTGTTGCACGGAGGACTATTTGGACTTGTATAAATTCCTATTCTGTGTAAGTGTTTGGCCAAATAATCATATTCTGTAAGGAATCTAAATTTTGCTAATTAACCTTTAGTGGGATTCCTGGAATAATTTCTGGATTTTTAATTAAAATGTTCCATTTTTTATCTTAGATATGTTAGATTTTGATTGCTTTGTTTGCTTTGATATTTGTTTTAATTAATGTTTTTATGGATGTAAACGATAAGATTTATTTTTGTACTGCATTGAATTTTCACCTTTTTTGGCAAGAAAATCAACTGATTCATTTCCAGCAATTCCACAATGTGCAGGTATCAACTGTAATTTAATTCTTTTCTGTAGTTTTTTATGTTGTTGGATCATTTTGTGACATTCTTTTATTTGGAGTGACCTCATTTTATATGAACTTACTGCATATAATGCTGCTTTAACGTCAGAAAGTATGGCATTTTTTTAAATTTATCTATTTTATGTAGAAGGTGTTGGAATGAAATATCAATAGCTGTTACTTCTGCATCAAAACCTGTTGTGTGGTATCCTGCTGGTTGATAGAGTGAGAATAGTGCAGCACAGTACTTGAAATTATAAAACTCTATTAACAATTATTATCTTTAGCTTTGTTTACAGTAACCTCGTAGTGTTCAGCCCAATACTGCAAAACTGTTCTGCTCAGGATTCTGGTGAAGAAAGAGTAAGTAAAGACCTCAGTAGGGTGACAAAGACTTGGTTATTCTATTACTGCAAGAATACTTGAAATGTCACAAATCACTGCATTGATTTTACTGTACTGCCACCTATGAATAGCAAGTGAAGGAAGCTGAACAAGCACAGCTTAAAACTCGCCATGCTACATTCATATTTCTACGTCGTATCTTTGACATTATAAGCCTATGTAAAAAACTGATTTAGTATCTTGTTGATTACTAAATGATTAGTCTTCTATAAAAACAGAAAGGTTTCATTACACATTTTGAAGTAGAAGGTTAGAAATTGCTGAAACAACAATAAAATTATCAGAAGTAGGTCACTTGAACCGTTATAACAATTTAATATCCTCATTCCTAAAAGGAAAAAGAATGGGAACCTATAAGCACATAACATTGTGAACATTCTTAATAGCTCACAGAGAATTCATATTAACTCTCAATTAAGCAGATTTGGATTTGAAATGCAATAAAATTTTAATCTATCAGTTACAATTTATATGTCAAAAATTTAAAGCTTCATAATAAACAGGATTTTGAAGAGAATTTTAGATATGAACCCGAAAAAAAGCATGATGCATAAATGAGCAGCTAAAAGTGGAAAACGAGGACAGAAATGTGAAGCTGGTCAATTCAACAGCTGCTTGTTCTTACTGTCAGCAGTCTTGATGAGAGCAAGAAACTGACCAACACAGAAACAACTGAAGTGTTTCAATTCAAACTCAATTTTCCACAAATTCACATAATGTGTGTCAGTTTATATCTTCAACTAATTAAATTTTGTTAGAGTCAACATGAAAAATTCAATGCCAAGGTCGGGATTTGAACCACGGATCTCCTAGTTTCATTTTTCATGTTGACTATCTATCAAAGACACAATGGCTAGTGTGAAGAAATGATTAATTTCCATCAGTTAACCCTTTGTTAGTCGCACATGTATCTGTGAGATACATGGTGTTAGTTTGTTTCATGATTATGGCAATAAATAGAGGTAAGGGCTTGCCGAACCAGGACATCTTCCATCATACCTTTGTAATTGTTTCCTGTAAGTTTCAACCATTTCTCCTAATGCTAAGTTTGCAAATGAGGCAAACATCATCGCGTGTGTGTTGTATCTGTCAAATACATCGCGCCAACTCAAGTAACGATTGTCGCCGTTATCGGATGCAACCACATCATTGCTACAAAATGCTGAAATAAGCGGTTGTGTTGTTGAAAGGTAAATGAGAGTGCCTTTCTCAATTACTGTAAATCGTAGGTTTGAAAATGGGTCAAGTATATGATTTGGAAAATCCTGAGGATTGGGAGGAGGTACATCGCTTTATTTAGGACGATGATGCGCTGCCGATTGAGGATAATTTTGTATAAACTAATTCCGAATATGAAGACATAACTGAAACACAATCTGTTGAGGCCGATACAGATAATGATGTTGATGAAGAGGAAAGTAATAAAGTGGTATAAAATGATGAAAATTACTGTTTTGGTGAGTACAAGGGACACAAGATAACAATGAAGATAATGATGGTAATGATTTTTTTTTTTTTTTGTAATTTTACGTCCTCCAATGTTAAGTCATATCAGACAATGAATGGAATCTGTGAAATGATGCTGAAATGAACCCAGGGTCCATAGAGCTTAATTACCGACATTCGTCTTTCAGGATAAGGGAAAACCCCAGAAAAACCTTATCCAGGTAACTCACCCTGGCCGATAATTGAACTCGGGACCTCTTAAACGTGAGGCAGACACTCTACCATCACGCTACCGAAGTGGGCAATGGTAAAGATGATAATGACGATGATGATAATAATAGTATACTAATGATGATGATGATAATAATAATAAAAAGACTGCCTGAAGTTGTGAGGAATGCCAAAACTATGAAAAGTGAATTTAACTGCTGGAAACTTTTCGTCAGTGATGATATTCTGACTATTATTGTGCAACACACCAACAGATCCATAGATGATTTCAAAGTGAAATATGAATGTGAGAGTGATCGCAGAGACAGACATTAAGGAAATGAAAGCTTTTATTGGGTTATTGCTGCTGTGTTCCGCAGATGATGCAAAATATTCACCACTTCTGGACAACAGATGACCTTGGTGTCAACATTTTCAGGATGACTATGTCTGAGAAACGCTTCTCAAGCATAATAAGGAGCATTCGTTTTCAAACAATCGAAAACAGATATTAAAACACACTTAACGTCATATGTATCCAGCAGATATATCGCGACAATTGGCCTCACGAAAGCTGACGCGCCAAACAGAAGGTTAATTAAAATAATGGAATTTTAATCATCTTCATAAAGAAGCTGTTTTAAGAATACAAAAATAATATCAACATAAGGAACTGCTTGGGAAGAGACAATATTCTTGAAAACTTGTACATTACATGAACCAGAACTTTTTTTACCAAGGTTGATATCAGACAACATCTTTGAGTTCTGCTTACTCTCCATCTCTCATCACATTTATTTTCTTAAAAAAATGATTAGTTTTCTTACGTTGGACTTTGAAATTTATTTACACTGAAATATTGATATTATAAGTTTTGGCAGAATATAATGCACCTTATAAGGATTAGATCAAGTAAAAATAGTTTGCATTTGATCAACCCAATGTAAGTGCACAGTATCCGTGGACTCAATCATACAACAAATTTAAATTGATGGATTAATTTGAAAGCAAAATGTATATACTTCAAAAATCACTCTAAAGCAATAATACATATATTGGTTCTATATACAACTTTATGCAATAGTTTCTCTCTATAAAATCCAACTTCTTCAATGTGGAAATGGAATGACAATTCTAAAATTACTCCTTAATTGTACAACATGGAAGAAAGGATAACAGTAATGGATGAATGCATTATTTTATTGTTATTCACATCTGTATCATGTTATTCTTTTTAGGTCTTCACTTCCTTGACTTACACAGTTAAGAACCTTATAAAAAAGCACTGCTTACATTGTTGTGTGTTTTATGCCAACAGTTGGACTTGTAGCATTGAACACAGATAATCTATTCATAAAAGCAGATTGATTGTTAACACTCAATGAAAAGATAAATGTGATTAATACAAATGAGAATGTTAAACCTTCTGAAATAATGATGCATTTCTAATGTAGTGAAACTCAAATTTACCAAACTTTAGAAATCAAAGATAAGATAAGCAATGAGTGGACAAAATGGAATGTGCACTTGAAAAGAAAGGGAGAGGGGACAGTGAATTATGAAATTAATGAAATTATGTGGGAATGCCTCATAAGTACACAAGGAAGAGCTTACATTTATCCACATACAAGTTAGAGAGTGAGGCTCTTATGATTACTAAACAGCTAGGAAATATAAGGACAGCTTTAAACCTAGTCATAACTTCATGTGGGAAGTGTAGTGACAGAATGAAAGACAAAATTGCATCACCTAATCGTGCATACATTACTTAAGGTCTGCCCACTGCCAGGACAGTTTTTTTATGTATTGTCATAAAATCTTTACCAATTTGAAGTGAAACCAGTGTTACCCAATAATGTTTAACAAAAAACTGTATAACTGTATGGAAAGAAAATGGAAAAGCTAATGGTTATTGGAAAGGTGATAAAATTTGGATGACCTCATCAAGCTCCCAGTCACATAGTAAGCAATAAAACGATGAGGATAGTCAGTGGTTTTATAGAAGAGCAACTGAGCTCTTAAAGTTCTAAAGAGAAAATATCCAAGTGCTCCTTTTCTTAGATAGTGCAACATGCCATCCTAACATCAAATTCGTTTAGTTATCACATGGTTCAACTATCATTGCACAAGCCATGGACCAGAAGGTTATTTACATATTTTAGTTCCATTATGGGTTTATATTAACTGTTGAAACTGAAACTGCATTTGTTCTTGCTTAGTCAGTTTTAGTCCTGATTGCAGTAAATTGAATTGCTCTTGCAGTTCTCCAAGTGCATCAAAACAACAGGGTTTCAAGATAAGTAGCACTGCCTTAATAAAAATGTGGAACATTTCATGTAGTCCATATGGCTGCATTAGAAGTGATGAGCTACTGTAAACCTTTTACTTTGCCAACAGATCTAATAGACATCCATAGGCAGATGATGAGGAAACTGAGAAAGAAGACGAATAAAACTCAAAAGTGGATAATTAATATTACTGAAGCAGTCATATGCATAATCATTGATTGCCAAGATACAATAATTCTCCCAAGCTGTGGAAACTATTCTATAGTGCGAAAACATTGCACAGAGAAAACCAAACCTTCCTCGTAGTGGCCAAAAAGCAAGTGATATATCAGATGGGATAACCTAACAAGAACTGCATAATATAAATTACAATTCACGTCCTTATATTGTGTTAGTGTTATTAGTAAGATACTGCATTACTCTACGGTACAAAATACCTGCAAACATGAGAACATTAACAGTAAGGCAGTTTAAGTATGAAATTATGTGCATAATCACAAATACATATATACGGTACTTGAGAAGATATACATAATCTATTGTATTTTGAATAATCTGGAAATTTGTTTTAGTCTCATATGATTTCGCTTAGAACAAGCTTTACTGTATATCCATTTGTATCAGCTTAGGAGCACAATCAGACATGTGCTAAAACATAAATGTGACAGAAACGCTGCAGATCTTCATCAGGGTTTCCCTGACTTTGTCCTGACCATGCATAGTTCACCATCTTTGATAAATGTGACAGTTATATATTAAGAGGAGCCAGTGCGGCATTCTGGGTTGAAATTTCATAAAATGAGTTATTGCCAAAATAATCTTCCCTGATGTCGCCCGCCTTGGTAGTGTAGATGGTAGCATGTCTGCCTCACGTTCAAGAGGACCCGAGTTCGAATCTCGGTCAGGGTGAGTTACCTGGATAAGGTTTTCTGCAGGGCTTTCCTTTATACTTCAAGACAAATGTCGAGAAACTGTAAGCTCCATGGACCCTGGACTAATTTGAGCATCATTTCACCAAATTCATTCACCGTACGATATGACTTAACGTTGGAGGATGTAAAATAAGAAAAAAAAACAATTCTGTGATGTTTGTAGAAGTGAATATTTATTTTCCTGTCCCATAGTTTTAAAAGTCCTAAATATACTCATTTTGTAAAGGCTTCTCAGTGTGCCATGCCCCCTAATTGCCATTGGTAGCTGTTTTCTCTCCTTGGTTGTAACCTTATGGAAGCTATATTCCCGATCATACCCTTCTTAGGAAAGGGACTCCTTGTTTTTTTCTATTAAAATTAATCTGTGCATCTGATATTAATTCTACCATGTTTTGTTTAGTATATTTTGAAGTACTAATGCTGTTTTCAAGATGGGAAGAAGCAATAATTTTGATGTATGAAATTGGCATGGGAATCAGTATAAACAGTTTAAGTAATCCCAATTACATAATAAAAGAGTTACAACCCCTAAAATGGAAAAAGTGTAGTAACACATGACAATATATTGACTTCGTCAAACCCAACCTCAAACATTGGCAATAAATATGAATTTAAAATTGGTTCCTCATGGAAAAAATTGGTTTCTTCATTGTGTCATGGCAGTCATGACAATTTAACTAAAGTAAATAATGATATTAGACCAACAAATTTTCAGTTAGTAGATATAGAAACTTTGTGCAGTGTAAATTTTTAAAACTAAAAATTTTTGTCATATCAGAGGACACCAAGAAACGAAATGGATTATTAGCTACATTATCACTGTTGCCAAAAGAGTAATAAAGAATATACATTTGAAACACCCAGAACTGTTGAAAGTGGTACAGAAGTAAATGTAAGGTTTGCTTATGTCCAAACCTGTGCATAACGATAACCAGGGTGTATTCAAATTGTTGGGTCACACTGTAGGAACTGCTTGCTACCTACAATGTCACAAAATACACTATTATGAGTTTACTGCTAAAGTGATAATAGAAATATATTGCTAACACTGCAACACAAAAGATGCTGAAGATGTCCATATCGACTCAACATGGATCAGTTAATCTGCTCTGTGACTCTAAACCAGATGCTTCTGGTCACTCACTTTTTCCTCATTCTTTTTGTTACTGAACATCCTCCAGAGTTCCTCATATCGGACAATGAATGAAATGGGAAAATGATGCTCAAATAAGCCGAGGACCCCCAGAACTTCTGATCACACAAAACTCATTCAGGATAAGTGAAAACCTGAAAAAATCACTTAATCCAGCTAATGAATACGTGAAATAAAAAGCTATTAACAGTGAAGCAAACAAATATATACCATGAAAGGGTAGAGTCAGACTGAAAAATTCAATGTGCCGATATGACATTAAATTCTCCAACTGACTCGTTTCTGTCCAGCCGCTTTAAACCATTGAGCTACTATGGCCAAGGTTGAATTTTTCATGTTGATTCCATCTATCAGAGACCTTAGCCTATATACGGCTAGTGTGAAGAAATGATTAATTTCCGTCAAATAACTAAATTATTAAGAGTTAAATGATGAAGCCTGCGGCTCAAGTACTTACGATAGTAAGTCGCCATGAACGGTGTATCTCGGATGCGAGAGCTCCTAGTGATTTACTGGGAAACTATATGAGTCAAATGGCGTATTTAATGTCAGGACAGCATGTTGGCCATGGTAGCTCAATGGGTTAGAGCGAGTGGACGGAAACCAGAAGATCCGTGAATCAAATCCTGGTCATGGCATTTAATTTTTCATGTTGACTCTATCAAAGACCTTAGCCTATATACGGCTAGTGTGAAGAAATGATTAATTTCCGTCAATTAACTAAAAAGTTCCAAAAGGAAATTTGCAGTAAGTTAAACTTATTATTTAGGTCATAATGTTGGATCTAAATACCATAACGCAAATGACATCAATGCAGCTTCTGTCACAACAATAACATGTATGAGAGGTTGCCCATGGGTTACAACTGCTACTGCAAAATGCTACAAATGCAATGAAGGCTTTGCTATCATTTATTTTGCGATTATAATTTTGAAGAACCGTGTTATTTTCTCACTTAACGGTGAGTAGGTATGTTTTTATGAGGAAAGCTAAATTTTCACTTACATTTCAAACTTGTTCCGTTATGGAGCCATAGTGTATGTATGCCTGTATTTAAATGTTCACTGTGTATTTTAGCTCTAAAGTAACTAAAGGAGTTTTTTATGTGAGCAATGCAAATTAATTAATTACCCATCCTAAAAATATCTTCACATTATAATACTATAAACACAATAATGATTATTGGGTTAACTTTGTAATGAGTAATACAGAGGAAACAGATCACTTAATTATGAACTGATGTACAACACGTATCTCGTTGGAATGTGTACAGGGACGAGTGTGAGCGCAATTGATTTACTTAAATTATATTTTATTGATTATTGTCAGTAACATATTGTCAATGATAGTTTTAAAATAGTCAAATAAAGAATTCTGAGAAATATTCCATGTTAAAGGATGAAGGCCGCACTATGACAGAACTCAACATTAATGTGGCTATAATTTTGTATAACGATAACTTTAAGAATAACGAAAATAAATGATTTATTTCTGTAGAACTTTATTTTTATAACATTCTTTACTTATCTAATCAAAAAATTGGACAAACTGTTCATTGTGTTGTTGTTAGCTCGATTTCTATCCTAGGCAGGACTTTCCCTTTAATTTTATTATAGCCTGTCCACATCTGTCTTCTTTTCTTTTGTTTCTTGCAAACCTTTCATTTCCTCTGTGCCCTTTTTCCCTGTAAACATATCTGTAGTTATAATTCTATTTTCACACCAGACATTATATGAGGCGTGTCCATATAAGAAGGTCTCCAATTTTATTTAATATAGAAAACATGTTTACTGTCAATGAATGTTACATTGATGGAAAGGCGGAACTTACAGCTATTTTTCAACTTAATCACAATTGCGATCGATGCACTTTTGCATGCGTTGTGGCAGTTTTAGTATACCCTTGTCATAGCACTCTCTCGCCAAGTTGCTTGGGTAGCGCTCAACCTCGTTTTTTAAAATCATTGTCGGTCTGGAAATGTGTTCCACCCAGGTGTGACTTCAACTCAGGAAACAAATGATAATCACTAGGTGCTAAGTCTGGACTGTAGGAGGCATGGGTGAGGATGTCCCATCTAAACAGGGCCAGATCAGCTGAGCATTTTGGGAACCCACCTCGCACACATCTTGCGATAATGCAAATGTTCGGTCAAAATCTTGTTCGTCGTAGTCTTACTGACTTCAGGTATAAGTTCGCACAGCTCGCTAACTGTCACACTCCAATCTTTAAGTATTTCTTGCTCCACTTTTGCAATTGTTTTGGCTGAAACCAAAGGCCGAACAGAACGCTGTTCGTCATGGACGTCTGTACGTCCGTCTTTGAACTCTCTGACCCACTTTCGCACATTTTTGACATCTATACATTGTGGCCCATAGACTTCGCATAACTGACGAATTTCAGCGCGGGTAGTGCCCGTGGCACTCAAAAAACGGATCACTGCACGCAACTCACACTTGGCGGCGGAAGTGATAGGAAGCTCCATCGCAAACGGCTGCCCAGCCAAGACTAATGGTTGCAATGGGTTCGTTGTGGTGGGGATTTGAAGGGGTGAAACCAAGCTACAGCCCAGTGCTGTCAGATCTCGCGTAATAGCGTTCCTCACGGCTCCAGCGCCTTGGCGACCTTATTTTAAGGACACGCCTTGTATCACATATCGCTACATTTGGTAATCTTATATGCTATACATTCTTTTATACTATACACATCACATACAGAACTACTTCCTCGTGGAAATTCTGTTACTGTTGTTATCCAACCCAGACCTTCTTTATTATAGTAATCTACAAATTGCTCTTGTATCTAATTTAGCTTCATTTCTTTATAAAATTTTAATTTTTACCTAGTTCTAAACTTCACTGTATTTCCTGCTTTCCTGTGACTTATATTCTTCTTTTCACTAGTTAATGTACATCTATCTCGTTACCCTCTTTGTAACTTCTATTGTTATTGCTCCCCATCGTTTGTGGTTTCCAAACGCTTTACTGTTTCATACGAAATCATAAGGTTTCCCCTTTTACTTGACAAATGAAGTTTAGTAACACCATTATTGAGGCTATAATAGGAAATGCGACTATCTCCGCTTTTATTGTACCTTTACAGGATGGTATATTATGAAATTCATTTATACAGCACCACTCAAAAAAGAAGTACATGTTAAAAAACATTAACCATTTGATGAATGAAACATTTACAATCGTTTAACTAATAATGCAAATGTTTACATCTCTATTTCTGCAGCAAACTCGGTATTTCCCCTTAGTAACAAACTTCGTTTTACTTGCCTTGAAGCAAGAATGGATTTAATCTTTCCACTCTCTTGTCAGTTATAAACACGTTTCCACAGGTATAAAGAACATATGTAATATACTCGTAACTATTTCTCAATTTTATACAAATCTGGCTGGCGAATCCTTCACAAATATAACACTCAACAGTAAACAACCACTAGCGAATAGTTAAAGATAGCTTTTGCTGCCCCCGTTATACTCAGTTGATCGGGGAAGAAAAGTTCTGCAATAGGAATGGCTTATTGCCGAAATCAAACGGTCTGGAATACAGCAGATAAGCCTTATACTTGCAGCTTTGCCACATCTGCTAGCAGCTTCCCTCGATTATTCGCGGTAAACATCAAAAACGGTGGAGTCAGGTGACTCATACTCAATTCCTTTAAGTTAGGTATACACTGCCATCATGACAGCACTCGTTCCTCGGATCTGGTCGTGCCGACTACCCTTGTTGCGTCCACTTCTTTACTCAAGGAAATCTCTGCACACAATTTCATTATTAATTCACCTCTCCACGCACTACAGTCGCTCCTTCGCTGGCTTGAACTCCAGGAAACGGTCCTAAATCCGGGCAGGGTACGCCGAAAAGCTATATTGTAGACCAGATGTTGGGATTGGGGGCTACACATTGAAAGAGCCCATTGCTGGATTTAATGCAATATTGAAAACACAACACTTCATGTAACTGATCACTTGGATCTTATACGACGCTCTCAGTTCACCAGAATGACTTTGTTAATGAAGACAACAACTAATAAAGGCAATGAGTGGATAGTTAATTGAAATTACAAGTATAGAAAGTTCCGTGTGTTATCAAAAGTTGATATTTCATGGATGTACTTCACACAAATGTAATGTAGCCGTCCATACAGATGTAAACGTAAATATCGTGCTAAATGAAATCAATATGCATAACCATATACAAAGTGTGGACAGTGACAGTGAGAAAATGTCCGTAACAAATTGAAAAGAAAAGCTTGTGAACAGTTGGGACTTACACCACTGAAAATAATCAGAACCGCTCTCAGTAACGGAATTAATTTAAATATGATACAGTCATGTAAATGATATAGGACAGGTAGTTTCCTAAAACTACCACTTCATTTCAAGAAATCGCAAAATAACAAGAGGAAATGGATATTGTAACGAATAAAATGGTTGTTTTCCATTTGACGACTTGGTACTTCTAATATATGATACAAATCTAAAATATTTAGTCAAATATTGGAAAATTGTTTTGGCAGATGGAACATTTGATACCAGTCCCCAATTTGTCCAACAACATTACACTCTACACATTTACCATTGGAAACTGATCAGGTTGTATATCGTTTATTAACATCTAGAACAACAAATTATAATGAAAAGATGTGCAGACGGATTAACTGTTTGTGCAATATGTTTCGGAACATATTTTAGATCTCTGCCAACTTCACTTAGGACAAAGCTGGTATCATAAAGTTACAATGTTAGGATTGTCAGGCCTATATAAGAGTAAGGAGTAAGTAAGTGAATGGGTCCAGTTGTTTTTTCAGATTACCTGATTTAACTCCAACAGATATCGAAGAAGATGAGGACCTGATCAGAATTTTATCCCAATGGTGTAATAAAGTTTTCAGAGTGTCTTATTTAAACATATGTAGCAGATGATAGTTCCCTTCTTCCTGTAATGTGGGTTTATACCAATTCACATACTCCTCTCACTACTACAGGACCCGAAAGTTTCCACAAGCATCTCAAGGAGAATTTTTATACATCTAACACATCAATCCACATTGGTACTGACGTGTTAATGACATATGAATGTGAAACATATTTGAAATTTAAAGGTGCCAGTAGAAAACAGTTAAGTCAGGATATAAAATACAAATTTATTCGTAAATATCAGGAGGATTGCGACAAAAACAATTAGCTGTTTGGAGCTCCTAAGGAAAGTTAGTAAAATTGCCTTGTGTATTTCATGCGCCAATTGTTTAACAAAATTGTTAACCACAGTTTCTGCTAACAGTATGGTTATCACCTGATAGTCCTAAGTCTATAAAGGTGGTAAGGAAAACTTTCTGCACTTATCATGCTTCAGCTGTGCGCTTTTGTTAGAAACCAAGCTATTGCCAAGAAGCTTTTAATTTGCCCCGGTATCGCGTCTTCTTCAAGTATCACTTCCTCAGCCTCCCTTAGGAGGAACAGCTACAAATTTACAAACGCTCGACAGTTAAGCATGTAAAATTGCTTTCTCTTCTTTTAGGACCAATCTGGATTTCTAAGACTTCAACAATGTTGGGGCAGAAGACGGTTGCTGCTGCATCTGTGTCCATGTGAATGGCAGTGTTGTATGTATATCAGCGTAAGCTTGTTCTCCGGTTATAGGTTTTAGACCTTATACTAACCAAGCGATAATCATTATGTATGTATGTTGTCAGCATCTCTATGTACCTCTTATTACAGTATTTCACAATTGAAGTTTATGCTTGCCTTATGCAGCTGTTTTCGCTCAATACGTTTTATTTATCCTAACTGGGTGTTCAGAGTGATTTCTTATAGCTATCAAGAATTAGATGAATAACACATTTGAAACTAAATTTAAATGGAGTCATTTATGACACTAAATAACACTTACTTTTAAATTTTCCCAGAACAAGTTTCAGAGACTTTGCCTCCATCATCAACCGGATATCGACTGGTTCTCAGTGGTGTAGCTGGCAATATTTTGTCATACGTCTCCTCTGGTGGTGTTTCGAGGAACTAGCTGAACAAATATTTCTGGGGGATGTAGAAATTGAATACCTTGTTCCTATTTTTTGAAATGAAGATTTGTTCCCATGTGGACAGTTGTTTTCCTGATGTGTTTTAGTAGTTTTGGTTCTGGATTTATGTTGTGGTTTTTTCCCCAAAAATGCATGGCAACTGCTGATTTTTCTAACTGCTTTTATTTTATGTCCCTAAAGGGTTCCTTTGCTCTTGTTTCTAAATTTCTTTTGGTTTTTGCAATATAAATTTTACTACAGTCACAACATTCAATTTGATATATACCAGATTTTTGTTAGATGGAATGGTATCTTTGAGGTTTGAGCAAATTAGGTTTTTTAAGGAGTAATGGTTGACTGGTGCTAGTTGAATGTTTTGTTTTTTGAAGACTTTTTTGAATTTATCAAAGGCCCATGGATGGTAAGTGAATTTTTTGAAACTCATATTAGTTTCTGTAGCTGAGAGGGTTGTGGTTTCCTTTATTAGCTCCTTCTTTTTTGTAAGTTCACTTTTTTGTCTACTAATGATTTGGGAAAGTTATTTTCTTGTACTATTTCAATAATTTTGTTGTATACTGTTTTATACTCTTCTGCTGTGAGAGAGATGTTGACCAGTCTGTGTGTTAAACTAATGAAGATTGCCTGTTTGTGGGATCTTGGGTTGTAACCATTAGCTTTTTTGTAGATGTCTGTGTTGGTTTTCTGTAAATGCCAAAGTTTATTCTGTTTTTATTTCTCATTACTTTTAGATCCAAAAATGGTAAATACTCGCCTTTTTCTATTTCTACAGTGAAGTTGATGCTTTTTTCTTGGATATTTAAAATTTTTAGTGTATCACTGATGTGTTCTTTTGGTACTATTGCAAAGATGTCATCTTCATATCACTGCCAGAGTTTGAACATCCAAAGGAAACCTTCGTTGCTCCTTATTTCTAATGCACTGATGTACAGATCGGCCAGGAAGGATGATAGGGGGTTGGCCATTGCTAAACCTGAAGTCTAGTAGAAATATTTTGTTCGAAACTGGAAGAAATTTTGTTCTATGCATAATTTGGTTAGTTCGATGTAATCTGAAATTTCAGGTGATGACATTCCAAGTTATTTGAGCCATTTTTCTATCAATGGTGGGAGTTGCTTTACTGGTATGCTGCGAAACAGTGATTTAACATCAAACAAGACTAGTGTGTCCTCTTCTTTTAGTTCAGTATCCCTAATGTGTTCTATAAGATGATTGGTGTTTCTTATGCTTAGGCCACTGAATTTTGGAAATGCGTTGAATTTGTTTATTAGCCACTTTGCAAGTTTGCATGTTGGTGAATTTATACAGTTAGTATTTCTTCAATATTTTTAATATAATCTGATTTATCCATTATGACTATCTTGTTACCTTTGTCTTAACGTTTTTCTGCTTCAAAGAATGGATATTATGTTTTCTCTTCTGAAAGGATCTGGTTTTTATTCCCTCCAAAATATTTCCACACTGGCTTTTTACTGAATTTTGTTTGGATACTGGTAGAACCTATGTCGAAATGTTGATATCTGTAACGTAGTCTTCAATTTTGTTTGAGAAAGTGACGCAAGTTTTTAATCCATTATTTAGAAGACCTAATTCTTTTGTGGAGAAATTTTGATTGGATAGGTTTACGTTTCCAAAGATTTGCGTGCTCATTTTTGCATTTACGCTACTTATTTCACTTTTGTATTTAGCATGTGTACTGATTGCTGATCTACATAAGTTGCTATTTTCGATGTTTTTTAACTGTTTCCCTGTATGATTTCGGTGAGAAGACATGTTGCACAAATTAGTCAGTTTGTATTTTAGTTTTACTGTTTTTTCTTTCATTTTCTAACTTAGGACTGCCACATAATTTTGTTCAGTTTTCCCATATCATGTTTCCCAGCGCTTTCGTTAAAACTGAATGAAGTTGATAAAGTTTCAATTCTATTTCATCCAAATGTTTGTACTGTTCATTAATTTCAAGTTGTAAAACTTTTTTCTCAGCAGCTCTTTGTTGTTGATTTCCGTTGCCTTGTTTGACTATCTTCCGGACAAATCAGGTGTTACTTTACTTCGTAAACTCAGCTTTATGAGTTTTATATTTGCAAAAATGTTTGTCTTCTTTTCTTGATATTTTAAAAATGATTTTACATCTTGCTTATTGCCAAAATGTTCATTGAATCGTTCATGGGTTTTAAATTTTAAAGAGGTTACCTCAACCGCAGTTTTACTCCTTACAACCTGGTGGTATAATTTTCACTGCTTAGACTTGTTAGCCTAATTTTACAATTCCTTTCTTGGAAGTGTTGAAAAGTGTTGTAATAAATTAAATTTAAAGGGAGTCGATTAATGACACTAAACAGCACATACTTTTAAATTTTCCCATAACATGTTTCAGAGACTTTGCCTCCATTGTCAACCGGATATCGACTGATTCTCAGTAGTGTAGCTGGCGATATTTTGTCACAGGCCTCCTCAGGTGGCGGTTTGAGGAACTTGCTGAATAAATCTTTCTGGGGGATGTTGAAATTGAATACTTTGTTCCTAGATTGAGTCGTTTGACAGCTAGATTATCTAAAAGAAATTTGTCCCTGTAAATCAAGTTCTGAATGCCTATTATACAAAAATGTTTTGAAATGTTTCCTATGTCTGTAAAGTCTAATGCAATCTAATAAATAAAATAGTGTGTAAAATCTTAGCCTAAATACGGCTAGTATGAGGAACTTATTAATTTCCATCAATTAACTAAAATACTTTGTTCCTATTTTTTGAAATGAATACTTGTTCCCATGTGGACAGTTCTTGTTTTCCTGATGTATGTTTTAGCAGTTTTGGTTCTGGATTTATGTTGTGTTTTTTTTTTTTCCTCCAAAAATGCGTGGCAACTGCTGATTTTTCTAATTGTTTATATTAGAAAATTTTTGGAGGAAATAAAACCCAGATCCTTTCAGAAGAGAAAACATAATATTATCCATTCTTTGAAGCAGAAAATCATTATATATACCAAGGTAGACAAAGGTAACAAGATAGTCATAATGGATGAATCAGTTTATATTGAAAAAATGGAAGAAATGCTAACTGAGCACGAATATGAAACCATTAACAAAAATCCTCTAACAATTTGCATACAATCATTTGAAAAAACAATAGCACAATAAAGCATAATACCAAACAAATATACAGTTAAACCAGATAACCCAATTTTACCTAGACTTTATGGCTTACCCACAATACACAAACCATTCATAACAATGAGACCTATAGTTAGCAGTATAAATTCACCAACATACAAACTGGCAAAGTGGCTAATAAACAAATTCAACGCATTTCCAAAATTCGAAAGCTTAAGCATAAAAAACACCTACGAACTTATAGAACACATTAAGGATACTGAAATAAAAGAAGAGGACACACTAGTCTCGTTTGATGTTAAATCACAGTTTCCCAGCTTACCAGTAAAACAATTCCCACCGTTGATAGAAAAATGGCTCAAATCACTTGGAATGGCATCACCTGAAATTTTAGATTACATTGAACTAACCAAATTATGCATAGAACAAAATTTCTTCCAGTTTCAAACAAAATATTTCCACCAAACTTCAGGTTTAGCAATGGGCAACCACCTATCACCCTTCCTGGCCGATCTATACATGAGTGCATTAGAAATAAGGATCACCAAAGGTTTCCCTTGGATGTTCAAACTCTGGCAATGATATGTAGATGACATCTTTGCAACAGTACCAAAAAAAAAAAAAAAACACATCAATGATGCACTAAAACTTATAAATATCCAAGAAAAAATCATCAACTTCACTGTAGAAATAGAAAAAGATGAGTATTTACCATTTTTGGATTTAAAAATAATCAGATATAAAAACAGAATAAACTTTGGCATTTACAGAAAACCAAAAGAGATAACTACATAAAAGCTAATGGGTACAACCCAAGATCCCACAAACAGGCAATCTTCATTAGTTTAACACACAGACGTCAACATCTCTCTCATAACAGAAGAATACAAAACAGAATAGAACAAAATTATTGAAATAGTACAAGAAAATAACTTTCCCAAATCATTAGTAGACAAAAAAGTGAACTTAGCAAAAAAGAAGAAGCTAATAAAGGAAACCACAACTCTCTCTCAGCTACAGAAACTATGATTTTCAAAAAGTTCACTTACCATCCATGGGTCTTTGATAAATTCAAAAAAGTCTTCAAAAAACAAAACATTCAACTAGCACCAGTCAACCATTACTCCTTAAAAAACCTAATTTCCTCAAACATCAAAGATGCCATTCCATCTAACAAAAAATCTGGTATATATCAAATTGAATGTTGTGACTGTAGTCAAACATATGTTGGCAAAACCAAAAGAAATGTAGAAACTAGAGCAGGAACATAGAATATAAACAATTAGAAAAATCAGCAGTTGCCATGCATTTTTGGAAAAAAAAAACACAACATAAATACAGAATCAAAACTACTAAAACAAACATCAGGAAAACAAGAACAGTCCACATGGGAACAAATCTTCATTTCAAAAAATAGGAACAGTCTTCCATTTCGACATCCCCCAGAAAGATTTGTTCAAAAAGTTCCTCGAACCACCACCAGAGGAGACCTATGACAAGATATCGCCAGCTACACCACTGAGAGCCAGTCGATGTCCGGTCGACAATGGAGGCAAAGTCTCTGAAACATGTTCCAGGAAAATTTAAAAGTGTTTAGTGTCATGAATTGACTCCCTTTAAATTTAATTTATTACAGCAACACTGTTTTCAACACTTCCAAGAAAGGAATTGTAACATTTGAAACTGTATAATTTCAGTGTTGGCTATGGCTTATCGTTTTAATGTAGCAAATAAATTAGCTTGTGTAGAATGTGTAAAATGTTGAGAAGTTTTTGCTGTTTAACTTGATTTGGATAATGATGGCGATTATGAGGGAGGTGTTGATAAAGGTAGCAGTGAGGAAGAAAATGAACCACTTTGTTCAGGTGTTTGTGAAGAATCAACAGAAAATGTCTAGTGTGTCATGAAAAAGAATGTCCAAAGAAACCAATATTATTTGCTGTGAATCTGAAAATGTGTCCTTGTTTGTTTATCCAGGTTTTGAGGTATAACATTAAAAAAGAAACCTTTAAGGGTAAGTTTTCATCTCTTATAGAACTAAATTTATTGTAAAATAGCATGATTAAAATAATTAGTGTTAAATAAGTATTAAATACATGTATGCTCAGGATGTTCATATCGATGAAAGAGTTAAAACATCCAAACAAACAGATCGCTTGTTTCACGTGTGTAATTATAGAGCTCTGTGTCTCAGATTATGCATTTTCAAATATGACAATTGATTGAACATCTTCTCACAAATATTACGTTACTGAATGTTATTCCGATGGATCAAGTCTTTTCAAAATGCTCAAATAAGTAAACCTCTTGTCACAGATTTCATGTTTATGGAGTACTTCTAACCTTGTGGATTAAAGTACGTGATTTCAATTCACCCAAATTAGTAAACCTCTACTTTCAAATGTCCAATTAGAGAGTCTTTTTACCTTCATGGATCAAATTATGTGATTTCAAACCTGACAAGCGAGCAAACCTTTTTTCACAAATTTTACATTCATAAGGCTTTTTATCCTTATGGGTCACATTATGGGATTTTAAATCTGAAGGGCGAGCAAAGTTTTTCCCACAAATGTTACATTCATACGGCCTTTTACCTTCATGTATCACATTATGTTGTTTCAAATTGCCCAACAAAGTAAATCGCTTCTTACAAATTTCACATGTATGAGGCTTTTTACCCTCATGTATCAAATTATGCCTTTTCAAACCAGACAACCGATTAAATTTCTTTCCACAAATTTTACATTGGTTGTTTTTATCCTCATGAATCAAATAATGTGATTTCAAACTTGCCAACTGAGTGAAAGACTTCTCACAAATATTACACTCTAGAGGTATTTTACTTGTGTGTCCTAATAAAGCCCTACGGCAATCATCATCCCCACAGTCAAAAAATGGTTCTGAGTTAACACGTTTTTCTAAAGCTGGTGTTATAACATTACTTTCCTGACTTTCAAAATCAGGGTCATTCCTCCAATGACTGATCCTTCTGTTTTCCCAAGAGGCTGCCACAGAAACTAATGATGAATCTTCACAAATATCAGCAGAAACTGCTCCTGTGCACAATCTGAAAACAAAAGCTCTTTGGTAAAAATCCTTCAGTGTAGTTAGAAATTCGTTATTGAGTTCTGTCTCACTGTTATTTTACATAACAATGTTTTTAGTAACAAACATTTCAAATCAATATTTAAAGAATGGTCAAACTAATCTGATGTTTGTGACTATTTAAGTATGTATGTATGTTACATGCAATAAGAAATACAGCATTTTCAGCTTTGTTTTAACCACCATATAAATTAAGTCCTCTGTTGAAATTTGCAAGGAAGAACTTTGGTTTGCAAATGGTTAACAAAAAGGCCGAAACAGTCTGTAGCAATAAAAATGAATGGAATGTTTCTCACAAATTTTTAAGTACAAATATAGTATAATCAATGCATTATATATTTATGGTTAATATGGTTACTCTTGATGGTTGAAAAATACAAATTTGTTTAACTATAAAATCTGTTTTATTTTAAGTTTTTCTTATACAAAACAATACATAGGTGATGAACAATAAAAAAGAAAGAACAGAGAAAAATAAAATAAAGGTTCAGGATAGCCAAAATAACATGGCTTGCTTAAAAAATAGGACTTTGCAAACTCTATGTGTAACCTTTTACGTTAAATGAAGCTCATTTTTGTATCTGCTTTATGTTAATGGTGGCTAACCAACTTCTCTACATATTTTGTAAGTGCAAAATGAGACAGGGGATTGAAAGGTACAAAGATTTATAAAATTTGGATCAGTGTAAATATCCATTCTACACACCACAAAAAGGAATGGAAACTTAACACTTTCTTTGAATGCTCTAAGAATAATAAATATCTTAAAATAGTTACTGTTACAAATACTTGATTTAAATGATGTTTTAGCAAGTTTGACCTGTTTTTCATTTGGCCCCTAAAAATTCTTCACTGCTTAACTTATACAAAATCGTATAAAATTCATTCCATCAGATCTTCATTCTCCCATTCACATATAATGGTAATCAAACTACCAAATATTTCTACCTCTGACCAGTCCTTCTCTTCCAGGATGATATGGACAAGGATGCTGTGCTGCTGACCAAAGAAGTTTGTGGCTCCTAAAGGCAATGCTGAAGATGGCTGCTATGGTGATAACCTCAACGTAAATGTGCACGAGAATATTAAGGAGTTCATTAACTTTTTTGAGTTTGATTTATGAGTTACTATGTTAACACTCAAACTTCACTTACTTGTTGTATAATTGAAACGTTTTCAAGATCATTCGATCTCATCCTCAGCTGTTTGGTGACTAAATGAACATTCCTCTTCTTCCACTACTACGGAGCTCTGATCACTCTGCCATCTGGTGTTAGGGGCACTAAGTTTTAATACTTCATTTAATAGTGGGATTTCAAAACTTATAACTTTATTACGGTTTTTGTTTATGAATATTTTTCCCAAATATCTGTTAAAGATTTTAACAGTTTAATGTTGTGGCAAATGTTGTGGCAAATGTTGTGGTTTTCTGTCCAAAAATGGTGTGAAACTGCAGATTTTTCTGTTTGCTTCAACTTAATGTTCCTCAGGTGTTCTTTTTGCCTGGTTAACAAATTTCTCTTAGTTTTCCCTATGTAGTTTTTTCACAGGTTTCACAATTAATCTGATAAATTCCAGATTTCAAATTGTTGGGGATTGAATTTTATAGTGGTTTATTTAGCAGGTTCCTCAGACTGAATTTGTTTTGGGGTGCTAGTTTTAAGCTTAGTCTTTTGAAGATTCGTTCAAATTTTCAAAGATGGTAGGTGAATTTTCTATATTACCAATTTGTGTTTTTAAGTGGTGTGAGAGTGGTATTTTTTGATATTATCTTCAGTTTTCCCTTTCTCTTCATCATGTTCCTTATGATGGCTGGATGGAATCCATTTAATACCGCTATGTCTTTTATGTGTTGTTGTTCTCTCAAAAATTCCTCCTTACTCAGTGGGATGTTGTATAGCCGGTGAATTAGACTTCTAAAGGCAGCTAGTTGATGTGAAACTGGGTTGTATTCATTTTTCTTTATGTATTTATCTATGTGTGTGGGCTTCCTGTATATTCCAAAATCTACACCATGACGATTTCTGGTTATCTTGAGGTCCAAAAAGGGTAGGGTGTTGTCTCTTTCTACTTCCATTGTAAACTGGATGAGATTATCTTGCAGGTTTAGTACTTTTAGAGTTTCTTCTCTAAGTTTTTCTGGAATGATAGCAAAAACATCATCAACATATCTCCGCAAAAATTTATAAATCTGTGGGAAGGCCTTTACTATGTGTGTTTCAAAATAGCTCATGTATAGGTTTGCTAAAATAGGCGAAAGTGGGCTCCCCATAGCTAATCCTTTTGATTGTCTGTAGAAATTTTGGTTAAACATGAAGTAATTATTCCTTAAGCATAAATCAGTAAGATTGATGTCATCTATTTCTCTGGGGTCCGTTGTAGTCGGGGTTAGCCATTTTTTGAGGAGTGTAGGTATTTTATCTACTGGAATGCTTGTAAAAAGTGCCTTAACGTCAAAAGAAACTAGTATGTGATTTTCCGGGATGTTGTACTTCTGTAGGTGATTTATCAATTCTAAGGAGTTCTTTATTCCCAAACTTTGAAATTTGTCATATGATTTTGATTTTCTTACTAACCACTTTGCAATGTGGTATGTAGGTGAATTGATGCCATTGATGATGGGTCTCATGCTATTGTCTTGTTTGTGGATTTTTGGCAGACAGTACAACCTTGGTAGTGTAGGGTTGGAAGATTTTAAGTTGTATTTTACAGATGTACTTAATGTTTTTGTAATTGATAAAGCTTTATTGACAGAAGTGATACTTGGCGTTAATGAATGTTTTGGAATTATTTCATATTCTGGACTGTCTAACTTAAGGTTTACTCTCTGAATATAGTCTTCTGTCTCCATAATTACTAGAGAATTACCTTTGTCGGCTTTTAGGTATACCACTGGCTTCCTATTTAAATTTCTTATTATTTTGTTGTAAGTTTTATTGTATATTGGGGATAACTGCTTTATTATATCCAGACATGGCGCCGGGGTAGCGCGGTGGTTTCGTTCGCGGCTCCCGTTCTAAGGGTCCCGAGTTCGATTCCCGGCTCTGGGGTTGGTGATTTTAAGTCGGCCCTATCCACGCCTTCACCTCTGTCTAGCACACGTGAAGGATCCCCTATGCCCAACGTGGTTCGGAGTCCACGGTAAAAACTGTAGGTCTTCTCACCTCACCGCCATCTTCACTATCACCCTATCATCGGAGGTAATGGACACCGCCCTCTGGGTGCCTCCACCTGAGAAATGGGTCCGGTCATCACTTGGTGGGGTGAGGTTACCCCGAAGGCCAAGGTTGCCATGTGGGGAGTGTTAGTAACTAACTAACTTATATCCAGACATTCCATTTTGGCTTTGGTTAAGTTTTAATTTTTTAGGTTATGCATGGCTATTTCTATGTCGGCGATAAAATCGTCTTTATTATTAGAGACGTTAACACACGTATTGAAACCTTTATGGAGTAATCTAATTTCTTCGGTTGGAAACTTTGTTGCGATAGGTTTAGTACTTTAACTTGTTCTTTAAAATCCCGGTGTTTTGGTTGATGAGGGTGTTCCAGTTGCCGTTCTTTTAACAGTTTGAATTTCATCTTAAGTCTTTCGTTTTTCTTAATCATTAATATGTTTAATTTTTCGTGAACCTGCATTTCAAAATTTTGCCAGATGTGTATTCCTAATTGTTGTGTTACTTTTATATGTAGGTTGTATAATTCCAGGTCTATTATATTTATGTAGCTGTAATGTTTTGAAATTTCCAGTTTTATCACGTAGTTTTCCACCAATTTTTGTTTTCTGTGATTACTATTGTGTCTGACCGTTTGCCTTACAAAAGTTGGCATGATATTGTGTCAAGTTTTAGGGACTTCATGTCCGCCATTGCATATCTCGTTTTCGTGTGCAATTTTAAGTATTTCTTTAAGTCTTTCTTTGGGTAGCATAATTCCGTATTAAAGTTCGTAAACATGCATCCTACCTCGTCTCCATCTTCTTCAGTCGACAAGTTGCTTCTTTGGTTTGTGATACCAAACGTCATAAATATTAAAAGCAGAAACATTAATAACAGTGAAGTATTCTTCATTTTTGATTTTGATTTATGAGTCACTATGTTTACACTCAAACTTCACTTACTTGCATAATTGAAACGTTTTCAAGATCATTCGATCTCATCCTCAGCTGTTTGGTGACTAAATGAACATTCCTCTTCTTCCACTACTACGGAGCACTGATCACTCTGCCATCTGGTGTTAGGGCACTAAGTTTTAATACTTCAATTAATGCCGGGATTTCAGAATTTATAACTTTATCATGGTTTTTGTTTATGAATATTTTTCCCAAATATCCAATTCTATGGGTGTACTTAAAGATTTTAACAGCTTAATGTTGTGGCCAATGTTGTGGTTTTCTGTCCAAAAATGGTGTGAAACTGCAGATTTTTCTGTTTGTTTCAACTTAATGTTCCTCAGGTGTACTTTTTGACTGGTTAACAAGTTTCTCTTAGTTTTCCCTATATAGTTTTTTCCCAAGTTTCACAATCAATCTGATAAATTCCTGATTTCAAATTGTTGGGGATTGAATTTTTTAGTGGTTTATTTAGCAGGTTCCTCAGACTGAATATGTTTTGGGGTGCTAGTTTTAAGCTTAGTCTTTTGAAGATTCGTTCAACTTTTCTAAAAGCCCATTGATGGTAGGTGAATTTTCTATATTGCCAATTTGTATGATGTTTACGAACTTTAATACAAAATTATGCTAGCCAAAGAAAGACTTAAAGAAATACTTAAAATTGCACATGAAAAGGAGATACGCAACGGCGGACATGAAATTCCTAAAACTTTGCCTCAGACACAATATCACGCCAACTTTTGTAAAGCAAACGGTCAAACAATTTAGTAATCACAGAAAACAAAAACTGGTGGAAAAATATGTGATAAACCTGGAAATTTCGAAACATTACAGCTACATAAATAAAATAGACCTGGAATTATACAACCTACATATAAAAGTAACACAACAATTAGGAATACACATCTGGCAAAATTTTGAAATGCAGGTTCACGAATAATTAAACATATTAATGATTAAGAAAAATGAAAGACTTAAGAAGAAATTCAAACTGTTAAAAGAGCGGCAACTGGAACACGCTCATCAACCAAAACACCGGGATTTTAAAGAACAAGTTAAAGTACTAAACCTATCACAACGAATATTTATAACCGAAGAAATTAGATTACTCCATAAAGGTTTCAATACGTGTGTTAACGTCTCAAATAATAAAGACGATTTTATCGCCGGCATAGAAATAGCCGCACATAACCTAAAAAATTAAAACTTAACCAAAGCCAAAATGGAATGTCTGGATATAATAAAGCAGTTATCCCCAATATACAATAAAACTTACAACAAAACAATAAGAAATTTAAATAGGGAGCCAGTGGTATACCTAAAAGCTGACAAAGGTAATTCTCTAGTAATTATGAAGACAGAAGACCATATTCAGAGAGTAAACATTATGTTAGACAGTCCAGAATATGAAATAATTCCAAAACATTCATTAACCCCAAGTATCACTTCTGTCAATAAAGCTTTATCAATTACAAAAACATTAAGTACATCTGAAAAATACAGCTTATAATCTTCCAACCCTACACTACCAAGGTTGTACTGTCTGCCAAAAATCCACAAACAAGACAATAGCATGAGACCCATCATCAATGGCATCAATTCACCTACGTACCACATTGCAAAGTGGTTAGCAACAAAATTAAAATCATATGACAAATTTCAAAGTTTGGGAATAAAGAACTCCTTAGAATTGATAAATCACCTACAGAAGTACAACATTCCGGAAAATTACATACTAGTTTCTTTAGACGTTAAGGCACTTTTTACAAGCATTCCAGTACAAAAAATACCTACACTCCTCAAAAAATGGCTAACCCAGACTACAACGGACCCCAGAGAAATAGATGACATTATCAATCTTACGGATTTATGCATATGGAATAATTACTTCATGTTTAACCAAAAATTCTACAGACAATCAAAAGGATTAGCTATGGGGAGCCCACTTTCACCTATTTTAGCAAACCTATACATGAGCTATTTTGAAACACACATAGTAAAGGCCTTCCTACAGATTTATAAATTTTGGCGGAGATATGTTGAAGATGTTTTTGCTATCATTCCAGAAAAACTTAGAGAAGATTCTCTAAAAGTACTAAACCTGCAAGATAATCTCATCCAGTTTACAATGGAAGTAGAAAGAGACAACACCCTACCCTTTTTGGACCTCAAGATAACTAGAAATCCTCATGGTGCAGATTTTGGAATATACAGGAAGCCCACACACATAGATTTATATATAAGGAAAAATGAATACAACCCAGTTTCACATCAACTTGGTGCCTTTAGAAGTCTAATTAACCGCCTATACAACATCCCACTGAGTAAGGAGGAATTTTTGAAAGAACAACAACACATAAAAGGCATAGCGGTATTGAATGGATTCAACCCAGCCATCATAAGGAACATGAAGAGAAAGGAAAAACTGAAGATAATATAAAAAAATAACACCCTCACACCACTTAAAAACACAACTTGGCAATATAGAAAATTCACCTACCATCCATGGGCTTTTAGAAAGTTTGAACGAATCTTCAAAAGACTAAAATTAAAACTAGCAACCGAAAACAAATTCAGTCTGAGGAACCTGCTAAATAAACCACTAAAAAATTCAATCCCCAACAATTTGAAATCAGGAATTTATCAGATTAATTGTGAAACCTGTGAAAAAGAGCTACATAGAAAAAACTAAGAGAAACTTGTTAACCAGTCAAAAAGTACACCTGAGGAACATTAAGTTGAAACAAACAGAAAAATCTGCAGTTTCACACCATTTTTGGACAGAAAACCACAACATTGGCCACAACATTAAACTGTTAAAATCTTTAAGTACACCCATAAAATTGGATATTTGGGAAAAAATATTCATAAACAAAAACCGTAATAAAGTTATAAATTTTGAAATCCCAGCATTAAATGAAGTATTAAAACTTAGTGCCCCTATCACCAGATGGCAGAGTGATCGGAGCTCCGTAGTAGTGGCAGAAGAGGAATGTTCATTTAGTCACCAAACAGCTGAGGATGAGATCGAATGATCTTGAAAACGTTTCAATTATACAACAAGTAAGTGAAGTTTGAGTGTAAACATAGTGACTCATAAATCAAAATCAAAAATGAAGAATACTTCACTGTTATTAAT
This sequence comes from Mantis religiosa, assembly GCA_030765055.1. Taxonomy (NCBI): domain Eukaryota; kingdom Metazoa; phylum Arthropoda; class Insecta; order Mantodea; family Mantidae; genus Mantis; species Mantis religiosa. Next base: position 121,323,210 of record CM060959.1, read on the forward strand.
GCTTCTGCTTTTAATATTTATGAGTTTATTAACGTTTTGAAGCTTTGGAATGCTAAATGCGGGACCTGATATACAAATATCGTATGGTAGAATATTTGACTATTTGCTTCACTTACAATATAAACTAACAATATGTATTGTAAGCTATTGCTTCCATCATCACATGCAATTCAGCATTTCCAAATAATGTTCTGCTAATTCCACAGTTAACTGCTTCACCGATGGCCATTTAAACCCTTCAGGGGCTGGAAACGGATACACAATAAACAGAACAAGACACTGAAATTGTTAAATGCTGTAAAAATGTATCATAATTACAGTTCCATATCTTTCGTATTTATTAAGCTATTTAAACGAAACTAAAACTGGTTTAAAACCCATTAAAGGCAGTATAAATGTACAGCAACAATAAAGTAGAGACTTCATTAATAAATTGTTGAAATTTCACTACTTTGTTTCACTGTAACAAAAGCCATTCTTTGTGCCGAATGCACCTAATATTTGAATCATTTTGTTTTGTGTGTATACGAACGAATGGATGTATGTATGTATGTATAGATACGCAAGTGAATTCTCCTGTTCAAGGTTTTAGCATTCAGTTTATTTATGCTATACCAAGCGATAATCATACGAGTATATATCGAGATTCAACTGTATTGGAACACCACAGTGAAGCGAAAAATTATTAAATTTTAGATGAGTCGCGTTTTTTACACATCTGCTTCACTTTCGTACCTATTTTGAGGACATGTTTCGCAAATCTTCGCTTGCATCTAAGGCTCTTGTGCGACTGACGCTAGATCCAGCGGTGTGGGTAATTCTGGGGTTGTTGCTGCCATCTGTTGATTTAGTGATGAACTGAAATGTGGGATTCTCTTCTAGCGGGATTTCAAAGTTCATTAGTTGGTTTTTATGTTTTTCTATGTATATCCTCTCCCATATGACGAGTTCACTATGTTTTTGTACGTATTTTAGTAATTTTGTGCTATCTTCAATTTCATGATTTTCAGACCAGAAATGAGCTGCTATTGCGGACTTATCAATATTTTTGTATCTTAAGTGCCTGAAGTGTTCTTTCTTTCTAGTGCCTATGTTCCTTTTTGTCCTTCCTATGTAAATTTTTTCACAGTCTTTACACTTAATTTTGTAAATGCCTGACTTTTCCTCTGGTTTTATCTTATCAGTATTATTACTGTGAAGTAGGTTTTTAATGTTGTAATTGTTTTTTGGTGCCAATGTTATATTGTATTTCTTGAATATTTTTTGGAACTTTTTTGTGGCCCAGGGGTGGTAAGTAAATTTAGCAAATCTAGTTTCTTGTTTTATTGGTGTGAGAGCTGTGATCTGTTTTAATTTCTTTTGAAGTTTGAATAATTTTAGTTTTTTATCTACAAGGTTTTTTCCATATCCATTTTTGATTGCAGTTTTTAAGATTTGATGGTATTCGTTTTGATATTCTTGTTGGCTGAGAGGTAGATTTACTAATCTGTGTGTTAGACTGTTGATGGTTGCATGTTTGTGTGGAATTGGGTTGAAACTATTTGCTTTGATGTAATTATCTGTGTGTGTTGCTTTTCTATGAATGCCAAATTCTAGTTTTTCATTGCCTTTTTTGATTTTAAGGTCTAAAAAAGGTAGAGTACAGTCCTCTTCAGTTTCTACTGTGAATTGTATGCTGGGTTCTTGCAGGTTGAGTAGTTTCAAAGCATCATCTATTAAGAAAAGAAAGAAAAAAAAAAAAAAAAAAAAGAAAAAAAGAAAAAAAAAAGAAAAAAGAAAAAATGTTAGAGTTACTACAACAAAAAGAATTCCAGGAAATAGATTCTAATCCACTCAACCGATGCATAAAAGATGTACAAAAAACCATCATTAATAGTAAAATTTTAACAACTACAGAACAAAAAACTATCAAACCAGACAACCCTACCCTTGCAAGAATATATGGTTTGCCTAAAATACACAAACCCAACATACCCATGAGACCCATTGTAAATAATATAAACACTCCTACTTACCTTCTGGCAAAATGGCTAACCAAAAAATTTCAGTCCTTTCCACAATTCCATACTCAGAGTATAAAAAACTCTTTAGACCTGGTAGAAAAAATTCAAAATCTTAAACTTAAACCTCATGACACTTTAGTATCCTTTGATGTCCGCTCCCTCTTCCCTAGCATTCCATTAGACAAACTTTTGATTCAACTGAAAAAATGGCTAAATTCTATAAACCTGGATGCCAATGCAATAGAAGAATATGTGGCAATGACTGAATTATGTATACATCAAAATTATTTTGTCTTCGATGGAAAATATTATAAACAAATTTCAGGACTAGCTATGGGAAACCCATTATCACCATTTTTGGCCAATCTATACATGAGCTTTTTCGAAACACATATTACTAAAGCCTTCCCTCATATGTTTAAAACATGGTACAGATACGTAGACGACATCTTTGCAATAGTGCCCTACAAACTAATAGATGATGCTTTGAAACTACTCAACCTGCAAGAACCCAGCATACAATTCACAGTAGAAACTGAAGAGGACTGTACTCTACCTTTTTTAGACCTTAAAATCAAAAAAGGCAATGAAAAACTAGAATTTGGCATTCATAGAAAAGCAACACACACAGATAATTACATCAAAGCAAATAGTTTCAACCCAATTCCACACAAACATGCAACCATCAACAGTCTAACACACAGATTAGTAAATCTACCTCTCAGCCAACAAGAATATCAAAACGAATACCATCAAATCTTAAAAACTGCAATCAAAAATGGATATGGAAAAAACCTTGTAGATAAAAAACTAAAATTATTCAAACTTCAAAAGAAATTAAAACAGATCACAGCTCTCACACCAATAAAACAAGAAACTAGATTTGCTAAATTTACTTACCACCCCTGGGCCACAAAAAAGTTCCAAAAAATATTCAAGAAATACAATATAACATTGGCACCAAAAAACAATTACAACATTAAAAACCTACTTCACAGTAATAATACTGATAAGATAAAACCAGAGGAAAAGTCAGGCATTTACAAAATTAAGTGTAAAGACTGTGAAAAAATTTACATAGGAAGGACAAAAAGGAACATAGGCACTAGAAAGAAAGAACACTTCAGGCACTTAAGATACAAAAATATTGATAAGTCCGCAATAGCAGCTCATTTCTGGTCTGAAAATCATGAAATTGAAGATAGCACAAAATTACTAAAATACGTACAAAAACATAGTGAACTCGTCATATGGGAGAGGATATACATAGAAAAACATAAAAACCAACTAATGAACTTTGAAATCCCGCTAGAAGAGAATCCCACATTTCAGTTCATCACTAAATCAACAGATGGCAGCAACAACCCCAGAATTACCCACACCGCTGGATCTAGCGTCAGTCGCACAAGAGCCGTAGATGCAAGCGAAGATTTGCGAAACATGTCCTCAAAATAGGTACGAAAGTGAAGCAGATGTGTAAAAAACGCGACTCATCTAAAATTTAATAATACGAGTATATGTTGCGTTACACACACACGCTGGAAAGAAAACTCTCTGTCAGCATCTGTTATTACAGATCTGTTATTACAAAGTTTCTGGTAGCCTTATGCAGTTGTTTTCGCTCAGTATTTTAGTTATTTATACTCTCTCTGTATTCAGAGTGATTTCTTATAGCTATCAAGAGCTAAATGAATGGCACATTTTGCGTATGACGTGTATGGGCTTCTGATATTACTGTAGAAAATCTGGAAAATTAGTTGTGCGATTATGAAGGAGATGTTTAGGATATTGGTAGCAGTGACGTGTACTGGTCTACAGATGGCATGTTAGCTACTCCATTGTTTGGGGGAAATGGCGGGTCAAATATGGGTGATGTGGATCAGCTATTCCTCTTTTCGAAAAACAGTTAAATGGTAAAAAAATGTATTTTTATACCACTGGATGTAACCATGCACAATTGCTTAGTAATTTTCAGAGCTGTAAATTCATGCAAGTCCTTCACCTACCTGTACTTGCGCGTATAAAGAGCTTGTAACCTAATTGAGTATTATAATACTCAGAGGTCTCCTTATACTGGGGGGGGGGGTAAGAAATTCACCACATCACCACCCTTCAAACTTGAGAGAAAACTTTCCTAAAAGGATACCACCCACAACCAAAACAGTCGCAGCCATTTCCAAAATGTGTAGTGTGCTGCGAAAAAGAAGTACGCAAGGAAACCAGTATTATTTGGTGTGAATCTGCAGATGTGCCCTTGGGTGTTTATCCAGGTTTGGAGGTGTACAATTCAAAAAGAAACCTTTAAGGGTACGTTTACATCCCTTATAGAACTAATTTAAATTTATTGTAAAATAGGAAGATTAAAATAATTGGCATTAAATGCATGTATGCACAGGACGTCTATACATGTCCATATCGGTTTGGGGCATTTTAACTTGGACGTCATATGACGTCCATATCGGTGAAAGGGTTAAGTAAAGCTGACCCCAAGTTCGGCAACATAATACTTGAATATCATATAAACAAATTGTTTTATACAAAATACATACTGTTAGTTTAATAGTGTAATTAACCAATTACTGTATTGAAATGTATACTATATTGTATATTATGAAACTTAACACATAACAGTTGTAATCAGTTAATTATAAACTATGTAGTGTACTGACTTAGTCTACTGCTGCATAAGCTTAATGACAGTAAACTTGTCAGTTTTTACCCTTTCCCAGTCGGATGTTGACAATATTATGTCGGTATATACTGAGTTTTCTTCAATGAACTCCCCCAGGGCTTACTATTCCTAAACACCTTGGCCCATATCTATGCTTGACCCTAAAAGTTAAGCTCCCTGAAGACAGGTCTGATAGATACCCAGTGTGGAGGAGCGCAGAGGTGACTGGGTAAAGTGACAGTGCCAGCCCCTAGTTATCATGTAGGACTGTGTTCGTATCCACTGATAAAGGTTAGTCCCAGGGAGGGGCCATTGCATGAGCTGATGCTCTGCTGAGAGCGATTGGGTCCTTCAGGCGAGCAAGGTCCAGGCAAGGACTTTCACCTAAGTCAGAGTGGCACCCAGAATGTCAGAATGCCTTCGAGACATTCACAATGGTGGACCTTGTCACTATGGGAAATGATGAAAATTAAATAAAAATGTTAAGAACAGTGGAAAATAAATAGCTGAGTCTTGTGCTCCTCGCTATTTAGTTATTACTAGAACTGAAGAAGGCCAAAAATTTACTACCGTGAACCCGTTTGTTATCCTAAAGGGCTAAGATAATATTGCTGGTCTATAAAATCATATATCTGATGACGCAATGGCACGGTCCTGGTCAAAGCTGTTTCAGCGACACAGGCTCCAGAAATTATGAAAGCCAATATGCTTGCAAATTATTTGAATTGCATAGGACTCTGAACTCCTCGCGTGATGTAACACGAGCACACTTGACGGTATGTCCAATGAGGAGTTAAGGAAAACTTGGCAGAACATGGTGTGACAAGTGTGTATCAAGTACACCACAAAGAATGAGGTGAACTGGTAATCACTCGTACCCTGTTTCTTAACTTTGATCGAGATCTCCCACAAAGGATTAAGGTAGGGTATCATGCTATTGAGTGAGGCAGTATATACCCAATCCATTGATGTGTTACAAATACCAGCTCTTTGGTCACACCAGTGATTAATTCGGAAAGAACAATGACACCAAAAATACAGCCAAAGCAAGACACCATTGCAAACAACAGTTAGCACGCCTACCAAGACCAGTCCTAAGAACCTTCCAGTCAACTCATCACCTAAAGCATCTACTTAAAAAACGACATGTGAATCAGTAATATATGATGCATCACCAAAGAAATTCTGGACCTCATAAAAGAACTCACTTCCTTAGGGAAAATAGACCAGTAAGAAGTCAGCTAGCCAGTGTAAAAGTCCTCGAGCATCTCGAAGCGAAATTTTCAGTTAGAAAGACGTCCTCCTCCATAGAGGATATGCAGCAGGAAGATCCCACCATCACTGCCAGAATTAAAGTGAAAAAAAGGCAAGATGAAAATGCTGAAACGAGTGTTGACCCATTGCCTAAAAAACGAACAAACTGATTTGACCACCACTGGGCAGGTAGCTTTAAAATTATTTTTTGCCATGTTATGGTATCTCCGGCATCCCAATCATGTGCTCCTGCAGACTGTTCTACTTGAGCAGGAAGTATTTACCAGGAGCATATCCTTGTTCCATGCAGCGACGAGACTCCAGCCTTTACCTTAAAAGAGACCACCCGATGAGATGATAATGGAGATGAAATTTGAGGGATTTAATTAACCTACTCAGCATTCGCCTGCCGAACTGGGAAAACCCCCAAAAAACCAATGTGTCAGGTAGGCCACCCATGGAAATAGATCCCGGGCCTCCTGAATGCGGGCTACAGACGAACTGAGAGAGGGGAGGGCATAGTACCACAGGACCTGAACTCTCACACTGCCCTTACTGAAATAAAATAGAACAGCCAGATGTGTAATAAACCAGTTGAGTATAATACCGACAACTGTTCTACATATGCTTCATATTGATACTACAGTAGGTGTACACAAAGGCTGAGCTTTCTGTGAAGATGAATGTATCTTGGAGCTAACCAACAGTCTGGATTTTATATGTACAAGAAACAGCCGGATCAGTGTAACTAGTGTACTTGATATCAATTTTGCATTTTAAAGGGCTCTACTTGCTTCTAATAACTTTAAACCTTGAGATTGAACTTTAATGTACTCCAATGAGGATTTCATTAACAATTTGTCTATTTTTGCAAATAACATCAATTGTAAATCCATTCACTGCATAATATTCGCCTATTCAAAAGGTTTTTCTAATGCAGCAATTTGTGTATTTCTGGTATCCTCTCTTGATCTAATCCTTTTACATTCCATTGTAGTATGTTAAAATCGCCAAGTACAGTTCCTACCCGGCGATCAGAACGGGGAGCCATTATGCAGGATTGCTTATGTAGTAGGTTTAAACCGCTTCTGACAGACATCTCTATTATATAGGCAGTAGCTGAATCATACCTTTTCAGTTCTTATATTGTGCACGGGGCACGTCCTTCGTTGGTCAAAGCATCCATCGGAACAGGCTTGGCAAGTCACTGGGACTAACCAGCATTTCCTTCATTTCCCAGATGAAGGTCGTTTCTACTGCCATGAGAAGACAGCAGTAAATGTGAAAATCACATTTTATCCGTTTTTATGGACCAGTTATACCAGTGTAACTCAGTCCCCAGAGCCTCATCTGTTACATCACGGCACACCACGGTCAGGAAGAGGATGAGACCTGGATAGGAGAGGCTACCAGAGGCTCATCAATAAATACTCGTACCCCAAGTGTAAATGAAACTCCCATAAGTCAAGATATTGTCTCTTATATTGGACAGCAAGAACAATGATGGTTTTATTAAATTCTGAACACTGAACACACTCACTGCTTAATAGAAAGTTGTAGTTTATCTCTTACAGTCTACCAACCACTCAGAATGAACAGAATTTCTCAGATTTCCAGAAAATTCAAATATACATTTCATTCGTATGAAAAATGACTTAGAATACGGTATTTTAATTACATCTTTGTGTTGCATTCTAGGTTTATACTTAAGCAACTTTGTTTTTGAATTATGCTATTCAGAGGACAAGCAGGCATTTTCCAACACCAACTGTTCTAGATTAAGCAGAATTCAGAACTTACATTATAAATTAAATTTTGGAGCAATAGTTTGTAATGAAATGCTCTGTGATATAAAGCTGGAAAAAGTTAATTGATTGGAAAGCGAGAATTGCCAGATATAAAGCATATTAGTCAGATGACAATGTCGATTGTGTACCTCAACAGGGAATATTTTGAAATTAGCCTAAAATTGGTGAAGTTTTATTTGACAGAAGAAACACACATTAGTTACATTTTCATGTCTCCTTATATGTTATTATTTCAAAAAGAAACAAAAGACAAAGTTGGAGATAACTGTAAGTTCATTCAGACACTGAACAATAGTGATATCACTTATTCCATAGATATCGCTAAGCTATTTGGATCTGGCACTTACATTCACTTTGTTGTTCCAAGATCATAATGCTTCTAGCTTTAAATTTATATTACAGAGCTGCTATCTCCTTATTTTCGAATATTGATAGTAACAAAGTGGGTAAACTAGTAGTGGGTAAACTAACTACCTTAAGAACTCCATAGGGATAGATCTAATTTTCTTTCCTTTTTGGGAAGTTTCATTTATAGCATACTTACGGCTCTAGGATAGCAATTAAGATTACTAAAACAACTGGAGCTTGAAGTTACCCAACTTTCTAATTGTATTCAGATACTGTACCCTAGCTAGATCTAAACTTGGTAGCTCAGGAAAGTGGCAAAGAAAAGCTATCCTCACAACAGAGTGACACATAAGTCATCAAAGAACAAACCCATCACTTCAGAGCGCCACTAGAACTACTCTCTGGAAACAAATCAAGTGTAATACTTCTCTTAACCTGAATTCACTTCTAGGTTTTACCCTCGTATATCAAATTATGGGCTGGAAAACTTTTAAACTGAGTGAGAAATTCACATTTTTCGTTTAGTGTGTTTTTATGCTTTTGAAGTCAATTATATCTTTTCAAAGCAAATGAATGAAGCTCTTCTTAAAACCATTATTGTTTTCACTTCTTTCACTGATGAACTAAATTCTGTCTTTTCAAATGGGACAATTGACAACAAGCTCTTATCCTAAAGTTTACATTGGTGACTTCTTACCCTCATTCAGTAAATTGTGTTTATAAAACTGATAATTGATTAAAGTTCTTATGACAAACTGTCTATGGTGTGTTTTAGTTAATTGATGGAAATTAATCATTTCCTCACACTAGCCGTATATAGGCTAAGGTCTTTGATGTGTAGTCAACATGAAAAATTCAATGCCATGGCTGGGATTTGAACCACGGATCTACTGGTTTCCGTCCAGTCGATCTAATCCATTGAGCTACCATGGCCAACGTGCCATCCTGACATCAAATTATAAATCTGACTCGTATATTTCCCTGGTAGACCACTAGGGGCTCTCACATTCAAGATACACCGTTTGTGGCGACTTACTATCGTAAGAACTTGAGTCCCAGGCTTCATCATTTAACTTATTATTTTAATTAAGTGATGGAAATTAATCATTTCCTCACACTTCTTTGATAGATAGAGTCAACATGAAAAATTCAATGCCATGGCCGGGATTTGAACCATGGATCTCCTGGTTTCCGTCCAGTCGGTCTAACCCATTGAGCTGCCATGGCCAACATGCCGTCCTGACATCAAATTCTACATTTGACTCATATACTTCCCCGGTACACCACTACCGGCTCTCACATTCGATACACCACTTGTGGTAACTTACTATCATAAGTACTTGAGTCCCAAGCTTCATCATTTAACTCTTATTAGTTTAGTTAATTGATGGAAATTAATAATTCTTCACACTAGCCGTATATAGGCTAAGGTCTTTGATGGTAGCTCAATGGGTTAGGGCAACTGGATGGAAACCAGGAGATCCGTGGTTCAAATCCCGGCCATGGCATTGAATTTTTCATGTTAACTCCATTCATTTACTTGGTGTGGTTTCTCCACCTTATGGACTAGTTTTTTTTCATATTTGACTGAGTAAAGCACCTACCAAAAACTTTTCAGTGATGTTGGTTCTTAGCATCATGAATTAAAATGTGTCTTTTCAAATGTGACGACTGCGTGAAACTCTTATCACAAAATTTACATTGGTGTGGCTTCTTACCCTCATGAACTAAATTGTGTCTTTTCAAATGCGACAGCTGAGTAAAGCTCCGATTACAAACTTTACATTGGTGTGGCTTCTTACCCTCGTGAACTAAATTATGAATTTTCAAATTTGACAAATGAGTAAAGCTGGTATTACAAATTTGACACTGATATGGCTTCTTACCCTCATGAACTAAATTATGTGTTTTCAAATTTGAATACTGAGCAAAGCTCCTATTACATACTTTACATTGGTGTGCCTTCTTACCCTCATGAACTAAATTATGTCTTTTCAAATTTGACAAATGGTTAAAGCTCCTATTACACACTTTACATTGGTGTGGCTTCTTACCATCATGAAGTAAATGGTGTCTTTTCAAATTTGAGAAATCAGCAAAGCTCTTATAACAAACTTTACATTGGTGTGGCTTCTTACCATCATGGAGTAATTTATGTCTTTTCAAAGTTGACAAATCAATAAACCTCTTATAACAAACTTTACACTGGTGTGGCTTCTTACCATCATGAATTAAATTATGTCTTTTCAAATGTGAGAACTGAGTAAAGGTCTTACTACAAGTTTTACACATGTGTGATTTCTTACCCTCATGATTGAGAATATGTGCTCTCAATTGCGATAGCTGGCGAAAGCTCCTCTCACAAATGCTGCACTGCTGTGGTGTTTTACTCAAATGACTAAAATTCCTGAGTTTCAAGTATGAAGGCTCTGCATCTGCGTCCACCTCATCACTATGTGTACCATACTGATCGGACTGAACATCTTCCTTTGCAGTTAGGACATCACATTTTTTATATTTATATTCAAGATGATCAATTAAATTACAGAAGCTTGTGTCTGTTGCTGAGACTTCAGCCAAGAGCAGTGGTGATTTGTTATTAACACCACCAGGAAACATTTCTGGGTATAATCTGAAATATTGGAGGACTTAGCATTATTTAGTAAACTAATGAGATAAAAACTGAAGACAGTATCTGTCGGTGAATGCCAAAAATCGGTGATAATTCTAGTTAAATCGATTCTTGCAAAGTAATTATGCTGCTGATGATAACCAATTAACTTTGTTAATCCACAGTATGTTTAAATAATTAACAAAGTCTTTCTAATCAACAACATGTTAATAACACATTTTTGGCAATGCAAGTAATGGTTGTACTGACAATTACATCCATAGAAAGGCAACTATTCATTATCATTTGTAAGCAATTCCATTATCTCTGAGCTTTTATTCAGAAAAAGGGATTATTAACCAGCAGAAAAAGCATATAAATCCAATGGATCATCTCACATGATGGAACTCAATACATTTTGCAAATACACCACAAGATACAACCAAACTGTAGCTAAATGACTAAAAAGTAGATGAAGGCCCTAATGAATAAAATAACTGATGAGAAATAATTGCCATCAAAACATATTTTATTGTGTGGCTGATTAGCATTTACATTTAGTATTTTACAGTCTGTTGGGCAGCATCTTAGGATTTAAGGGGAGGCATCTGTGAAAAATGCTAAATTGCAGAGTTTACATCAGAACTGCTTCAAATTTTGTCATTAGGTGGGGTATAGATATTCTAGTTAAGCTTTCAAAATTCATTTTTCTATCTAAAATAGTTTTTTTTAAAAAAAATAGTCCTTTTCATAGTATGATTTTTTTATGTTATATAAAAAGTCCCAGGTCATACAGTTTCTTTTTTAGAAACTTTAAATTTTAGATTCAAGTTTCTCTGTACATCAGTTAGAAAAGTTGCTATACTTTTAAAAAGTGTATCAAGTATTTTTGGAGAAAAAATTTTTATGTGAGGATATATTAAATTTTTCTTAATTTCTTGCGATTTTGAGATTTAAAATTCAATAATAAATAAACTAATTTAAATCAACAACAATACTAACTTTTATTAAACATTTATTTAGGAATATGCATGCAAAGTTTAATACAAATTCGTTGAGAATTGCACAAGCTGGAGCATTTTGAAGATGCAAAAATGTTCAAAATTTGAAAGTGCAGAAAAATGAATTTAAAGATTTAGATAGAAATTACACTACTTTCTTTACTTTGAAAACTCCATGAATTATATGTAGGCCCTACAGCTATCTTATTACCTTCTTTCTCTTTAATTTGGGAACCTTTGGCTCTTTTTTATAGTTTTTCTATCTACAATAGTTTTTACCAAAAAAATGATAATTTAACTTTTTGATGCAATTTCTTTACATTGGGAAATATATTACATTCTCTACAATTTTTGTTATAAATGATTGGAACTTTTGATTCTGGTTCCTTTAGATAATAGTTACGACTATATATGCATGTATTCATTTGTCCATGTCTAATGGTTCTGGAAGAAAATATTTAAGGAATATGATAGAATTTTCTGGTATATTCCTCAATTTTCTTTTTTCAATACCAATCATTATTACCCTTTTTGATATACAGCCATTATGATACCAATTTTTATTGTAAACTTATCTAGGAATATACACATATGCAAAACTTACAGAAATTCACGGAAAACTTTAGTGTCTGGACTATAAGGAGTATTAAAAATGCTAAAAGTTGGACATGAAGAAAAATCTAGTTAGAAGCTCTAAATATAAACAACATTTTTTATGTTTTAAAACTCTCCTGCATTATATGAAAACCACTCAGCTAGTTTATTATCCTCTTCTTCTAATTTGGTCACTTTTAATTGCTTCTTGGCAGATTTATATTTGCTCAATGAACTTTGAGCACTTTGTGTTAACTTTCATCTATCCCAATACTGCTAATTTTCTTGCTAACAGGACCTACTTTGCTTGCTGCAACTTTGCCTTAACCTTTAGTCTATCTTTATAACCAAATTAAATTCACTAACAGCTGCAATCACTGCAATATTTTTTCTTAATACAAAAACTTTTTTGTGACATTTACTCCATGCAAACTTTTATTAGCATTCTGTGCTTCTCCTTTGGTGCAATTTTCCCATAGAATAGTACTATCTCTTTACTTTTGCCTATGAGATAGAAATTGTAAGTAGAATAGTTCATGCAATTTATACCCATGATCATACAAAACTTCTGCATAGAAATATGAATGACCCTTACCAATGCCCAGAAATAGATCAACCATTCTTCTATTTACATCAAAAGGTGACCTACTAAAATCACTGTCAGCTCCTGGGCTATAATATGTTTTCACTTAACATTTACCTCAAGCAGAGCATTCTAGTATCATTACTTACTATTGTGGCTAGAAAACCTTAAAAGTTTCATTATATTTTGCTTCGAAATAGCCACTGTACTCTTAACCTAACCTGGTCTGAATCATATACTACTTTTGCAACAAGAAAGCAATACAATGTTAAATCAGGCTTTATTCCTATTCTAAACAATAGTAGGTTAATATAAGCTGCTATCCACAGCTTTCACTTGCATGTAAACCATATTTCACTCACTACATGTCAGTGGAAATGTTTGTTTATTTTCAAAAGTAGTAAGTGGGAAATAATATATAAAACATGGTAGCAGACAGGTTCAGTAGCTTCCACAAACATCCAGGTGTCTCTGCACATTACCACAGTGTATGGAATCAAACCGCGTAGTTTAACCGCTTCGCCGATGGCCATTTAAACCCTGCACGGCCGGGAACGGATACCCAATAAATTAACAATAAATTGTTAAATGCTGCAAAAATGCTTCATAAATAAAAATTCGTATCTTCAATATTTACTAAGTTATTTCAGGGAAACAAAAACTGGTTTAAAGCCCATTAAAAGCTGTATACATCTGCGGTATCATTAAAATAGAGACTATATTAATAAAGCGATGAAATTTCATTAATTTGTATCACTGTAAAGAAAGCCATTCTTTGTGTTGAACGCACCTAATTCTGAGTACTTTTGTTTTACAAACTATATGTGTATATCAGCTGAATAAACAAAGTGTTGGGTTCAAGGTTTATAGGTTTCAGTTTATGCTAACACGTAATAATAACTGTTTATATTGCGTTATACACGCTGGAAAGAAAACTCCGTCAGCATCTCTTTAATTGCACAACGGAAGCTTATGTTAGCTGACGTAACTTTTTTCTTTCCTCAGTTCATATAGTAATTTAGACTGTGTCAGAGTTCCAAGCAATTTCTTTAGCTATAACACAGTTGAAATAGTTTTCTCAGTGCTAATCATGGCTTCAACTAGTAATGTAGCAAATCAATTAGCTAGTGTAGGACGAGTGCGGGCTTCTGATATTACATCAGGAAATGTGGAAGACTTTTTGCTGTTAGACAGTGATTTGGACATTGATGGCAAGTTTTCAGATTTTGAGGGGGGTGTTGAGGATATAGGTAGCAGTGAGGAGGAAAATGACTCATTTCCGACAGGTGTTCGTGAAGAATCAACATTATGGAGGTGTCAAAATAACTCTAACACAAATAGACATACGTTCACGAGCACAACCTCTGGTGTACAACCTCATAATCAGATAACTTCTGACAGCCAACCAATTGACATTTTCACAAAATTTTTTACTACTGCCTTACTGTCTCTCATTGTTTCGGAAACAAATGTATATGCGAGTAGGGTGAAGGAAGACCTGATCTGCTAAAGGCAGATTGCAGAAGTGGACAGAAGTAACAATGAATGAGATTTACAGTCAACTTGGTCTAATTATGTTCATGGGTGTTATTCGTAAACCTATGCTAGACATGTACTGGTCTACAGATGACATGCTAGCTACCCCATTTTTTGGGAAATGCATGTCAAATAACAGGTTTACTTCCATTTTGCGCTTCCTTCATTTCACTGCACAAAAAATGTGAATGATAAACTATCCAAAATCAGACCAGTTTTTGATTACATTATTTCAAAATTCAAAGAAAATTATGTGCCTAGTGAAAAGATCACTGTTGATGAAAGCCTGATGCTTTGGAAGGGCCGTTTAGGTTGGAAACAATACATCAAAACAAAGAGGGCCAGATTTGGCATAAAGAGTTTTGATGTATGTGAAAGTAAAACAGGATATCTTTACAATAGCTGCATATACACTGGCCAAGGGACTGATAACACTGGAGACAAAGATTTGGGTTTATCTGGTTCCATAGTAATGCACCTGATGGAATCTGTACTTGATCAGGGTAGGACTGTATATTTAGATAATTGGTACAGTTCCCCTAAATTATTCATGGCCTTACACAAAAGAAAAACAAATGCAATTGGAACAGTACGCTCAAATCTTATTGGTTTGCCAAAAGATGTGAATACGAAGGCTCTAAGAAGAGGAGAAATGCAGGTGCATCAGCTCCCACCCTTGACCTATGTTGCTTGGCAAGACAGGAGGGTTGTTACAGCATTATCCAATTGCAGCTCTAAGATTTTGATGATTGACACTGGAAAAATTGATGCTCGTAACAAAATGTCAATTTTCAAGCCCGATATTATCCAGCAATATAATATGCATATGGGTGGAGTGGATCTAGTAGATCAGGTATTACACGCATATCCCTCTTTGCAAAAAACAATCAATGGTATAAAAAAGTATTTTTACACAAGCTGGATATAACCATATACAATTGTTTAGTAATTTGGAGAGCTCTAAACCCACGGAAGACAATGACGTACCTGGACTTTCGCATATCAATAGCTCGCAGCCTAATTGAGCAGTATAAAATTCAGAGACCTCTCCATGCTGGGGGTAAAAAATCCAGCACCCCTCAGACTTGAAGGAAAACATTTTCCTAAAAGGGTACCAGCCACAGCAAAAAAGTCACGTCCCTTCAGAAAATGTTTGGTGTGCCGCAAGAAAGGTTTCCGAAAGGAAACTAGTACGATTTGCCGTGAATGTGGAGATGTGCCCTTGTGTGTTTATCCCTGTTTTGAGGTGTACCATTCAAGAAAAAACTTTTAAAGGTAAGCTTTTACTTCTTATAGAATTTATTTAAATTTACTGTAAAACATAAGGTTTAAAAGAATTATCATTAAATACGCATTAAATGCATGTATGCACAGGACGTCTATACATGTCCATATCGGTTTGAGGCCTTTTAACTTGGACATCATATGACGTCCATATCGGTGAAAGGGTTAAGCGTGAGAATTCCATCAATTTCTTTGCGACACACTAGCAAAAGCAATATAAATGTCCATGCCCTCCCGCACATGGGCATTTAAATAATGACGTAGCGGCTCTTTAAATGGCACTAGGGCCTAACTGACTGCAGATTCTGAAACTATAATGATTAAACAGAATTTTAATGCAAAAGCGGAAACTGTCGCTTTTTGTCATTTTTGACAAAATTTCAGCGATGCCTTCCCTTAACAATAACACATTTTGCTCATTCCCCTAACACCACTGTAGTGCTACAACTAGGAAAGTTAAAGAAGACACTTTGCTCATTCAGAATGAAGATCTTAGAAACTCCTGCATTAAATACCAATAAGAATTATATTATTTATATGAAAATGAAGCTAGGGGCAGTGAAGCAACAAAAGTGCACAAATATAATTATCTGTAACAAAAACTGCATTTACCTTTAAGGAAATTGGTGTAACTTTGAATAAGGTCATGATTACCCTTTTGTTTACATCAGTTATTTGAAATAAAAAATTGTGTGAAACACATCGATGGTAAAAGCTGCGTACTTTTGGCTTCGTGACCTGAGCTAGCAGTTCTCCTTGAATGTTCCACATTTTTACTTCCCTCACGGTAAACAACGAAAACGGTGGTGTGGGGTGATTCAGAATTCCTTCAAGTTAGGTATTCACTACCGCCGTGTCAGTGCTCACTCCTTAGATCTGATCGTCCTGACTACTCTTGTTCCGTACACATCTGGACTCGGGAATCTGTGGACACAACTTCATCGTTGTTCCGGCTCTCCACGCACTAGTCTTTCCTTCCTGAGAACTTGAGGAAACGCATTCAAATCCGGGGAAGGTGGTGCAGGAAAGCACGGTGGTGAACCGGCTAATGTGCGGGCTCTTCTCCGGAGGGTGTCCATTCTGTCTATAACATCGCTCTCTGGTCAACAGAATACGTCTTGCACAATGACGTCTGCACTTTGTAAGATCGATCCTAATTTCTAATTGGTAAGGTCTCAACAACGTCGGCTCACGCTGCACCTATGTCCACTATATCCTGACATCCACGATGTGGCTGCCATCCCCTCTCCAGTCCAAAGCATTCAGCATCACTCAAGAATATGGCCCTAATGTGACGTACGTCATGTCAACAGTTATTCCTTTCCTCCCAGCTTGTTCACTTAGTCGTTGCCAGTTCGTCACGTATTTTAAGTATCCGCTTCCCCAACGTGTTCTGTGTGGGATTGCCGACGTAAGTGAACTGATCCTCTGTTACCAATGTATCGAATACTTTTGATATTCAAAGTAGGAGCAGTCGTGACCTCGTCCGCCATGGCCTTCCGGGACGCTAAGACTTACTCCCAGGTTCTACAGCACGATAGCCTTTTGGCTGTGCCCTTTTGCACCAAGCGCTTCCACGTTCTTCACAAGAGCCAGTTTTTGTCAATTTTGGTCTCCATCTTTTCTCGTCTGAATTTAATTTCGCCATTTTCTCTACCAAGGATTGTATTTAACTTTTCATTTCTGTCCTCATTTCTTCCATTTTAGATTCATTTTTGTCCTCATTCTTGTCCTCGCTGGGTTGCATTTCCCTCTATATTTGTCTTCATTTCTTCTTTCATCTTTCCTACGCTAACTTTAATTTCAGATACCAATTTGTCGATTTCCAATTTCATTGTAGCGATTTCACTTCTCATTCTGTCTTTGCTGGATTTCAATTCATATACATTTCAGCTAATAAAGTTTAAAGCATTCGCTCCATCGTGGCTTCTTACCACAATTCTTTGCACCAGTATGATTATAAGGAGACAAAGAAGTTGCATTAAACTCACTTGCTCATTAGAACGTTAGTCCAGGGGTAGCAACTTACACTTTCATTTTTCCTTACAAATACACAAAAAAGAAGTCTCTTTCTGTGGCACTGTCTTTTTTTTTCTCTGTTACAACAAAATCTCGCACTGCTCCTTACTTCTCAACGCTCACTAAACCCAGTGTTTGCCTGTCCATTCTCAGACAGCTAACTCTTTAATGCTGCTCAAGTTCACCGATTCATTCTAACTATACAAATGAACTGATTCACAACTACTGCGGTACTCACTGGTCAACTGATAACTTGCAAGGGAAAAGTTTCTGACAACCGAAATCTCTGGAACTGGAAGAATGGTAAACTGCTGAAGTGCAATCTTCTATATCTGGCGTAATCAAAGCGTCCAGAACACTTTAGCACGGTACAATAAGACCTGCACTTCCAGTTTCATGTTGCAATACTGGCTGTCCTTGTATGTTATTTTTTGCTCCTCTCATGGCAAACAACAAAATCACTAAAATGCGGTAACCCACACTTAATTCTTTTGCGGTAGAAATTCACTCTCGCTGTAAAAACAGTAAGCTCAGAATTTAGCAGAATTTATTTTGAGTTTTGCTGTCATCAGCTTTTTCAGTTACTTCTGAGAAGGGCAAGAAAAAGAAAAAGAATGTTCATGCATTTACCACTATTTACGCAGTCAGAAATGTTTGTTAGCATAATAATCACTGTCAGCATGTGAAAATATCAAGTCAAGAACACTTAGTCTCAAAATACTGAGAAATAGCGGAACAATGTTTTATCAAATTCTGGACTAGCCAGCCACACACATAACAATTGACATTCATTTGACTTTTCAGTTTTCAATTCATTAACCCTTTCACTGCTGAAGTGTTAACAAGCTCACAGACCCTCCTTGCTGAATTATTTTAGATAAACATTAATTAGTATATTCTTTAAAATACCATGCAGAATTAACATATAATATTGTGAAACACTCACCAAAGTTATTGTAGATGAATGCCGAGTAACACAATTAAAATATAAAAAGTTTCAAAATAGGGAAAAGATACCACACGCAACACAGTTTACAAAGGGTTGTCCAAGCGCCACAATAGAAACATTAATAAAAAGTTGCTATATGATAATCTGAATTTTGATGTCTTAACTTTAAAAGTGACACTTTACCAAAATATTGATGAACAGAAATTTATTAACAATTCTGGGGTATCCAAATCTTTTTCTGGCCAATAGTGGTGTTGGAACATACATGACATCTTCTGGCAGGCTTTTTTTTATTTGGTGTTGACGGTATTAGTGAAATAAAATGTCGTTCTGTCAGTCTTGTGGGTTGGTCACCAGATAAAGGCCTCCCAGGTTTACTTGTTAGTCTTGGTGTATGAAATTCAGTTCAGTAATTAGAGTAAGTTGAAAGTCAGCGAGAGTAACATTCTTACCAGTTTTGAAATTATACAGTGAATGTGCATTTAGAAGTGTCATGTCTAACATATGAAAGAAAAATTTTCTATACCACTTAAAAGTCTTCCTTACACACTCGAGGGAGCCTATTATCATGTCTGATCTGTCAACCGCACCCATATTTTTATTGTAGTCCATTACACAGTCAGGTTTCATTATTTGAATGTTCGTCTTTTTGTCTACTTTGCCTGTCGGTCTCATTGAGTCTGTGTGGAAAGTAGTTAGCATACAAACTTCTCATCTGTCCATCCACTTTAGTGCTAACATATTGTCTGGATGCGCAGATTCTAATTGCCCTTTCTCTAATTTTGCTATAAGTCTTGGCATTCCTTTCCTGTTCCTTCTTCCAGTGCCGCAAGCATTTGTTTCATTTATATGTAGCCAATGATAAAGAAGAGGACTCGAGTACCAATTGTCTAGCCACAAATTATGCCCTTTATGCAGGTACTTTTTAGCGAGGGTTTGTACCACAGCCCCTGACACCCCAAGGTCACGGTTATCAACAATTTCTGTGCTCAAAGTATAAACTTGGAAGAAGCATAGGGACAGTGAAGCACAAAAGTGAATCGAGAAGATATTGACACATAGTGTGAGTGAAGCAATGTGTCAATATCTTCTCGATTCACTTTTGTACTAATTTCTGTGCTATTGCCCGTGTATACAATGAAGTCTAGAATATAGCCAGTCTGACAATCACAAAGTACAAACACTTTTACACCAAACCTGTGTCTTTTGGAGGGAATGTATTGTTTGAACGAAAAGCGACCTTTGAATAGAATAAGGCTTTCGTCAATGCAGAGGTTTTGAAATGGTGAGAATAATTCGCTGAAAGTACGTCTAAAATGTTCAATAACAGGTCTCAATTTGTGCAATCTGTCTCCTTTATCTTGCGTCTTATTGTCATTGAAGTGTAAAAGTCTTAGAAGTAAAAGACACCGATTCCTGGACATGTAGTCTGCAAATTGCGGAGTAGCAATAAGGGGATTTTTTGTCCAATATTCTGCAATTGTATGCTTCTTTACTCTGGTCATAAGAATTGTCAAGGCAAAGAAAATGTATAGTTCTTCAGGAGAAGTATCTGTCCAAGTCTGTAGTCGAGAATGGGGGCTTGGTGGTAATTTTGCACACAAGAACATGAAATACTTATTGCTCTCATTTACAATACGATACATAATATGCAATGGTAAGAATAACTTGAAAATATTAGCAACTATATAATTTTTATTCAAATCTGCTTGTATACCTGAATTTTGTTCATCAAAAGGGTAAATTACTGGCCTGAATGGACCCTGTTGCCACTGAAAGGAACAATCAGCACGTCGTCTTGTAGCATGTTGCATGGGTTCAGATTCTACATCACTGTCATCACTATCACTATTTACATTATCATTGTTAAAACTTTCACTTTCACTATTATCAAACTCAAAATCTGACAAATCGGATGATACTGCTTCAAATTCTGCTAATAAATCTGCATCCTGCACATGTGACTGCTTGCTGGAGGAAGCCATGATTTTGTACAGCCCGAGTCAGGTGACCGGCTTGCAACACGTGCAAATGCCTGGGAAAAATTTACTATGCAGGGCTTCAGATTTTATATAATAGACAGCAGCACACAGCAGAGAAAGAGTTAAAACTTGAACCAATACAACCCCAATAGATGGCAGACCAACACTGCTTACAGAATGCTACATTTAGTGACCTTCATTTCTATTTACTGACGTCAACTGCTGTCTGTCAGCAATGCTCCGTCATCCGCAAGGAGAACAGTGAATCATGCTGTCGGAACAGTTCCGACATCCGCAGTGAAAGGGTTAAATGTCAAGCCCTAACATCGATTTGGAAATTTGTTTTGGTTACATATGATTCCACTAAGAGTAAGGTTTACTATATACTCATTTGTGTCATTTCAAGAGCTCAATGAGATCTGTGGTAAATAAAAAATGTGACAGTTATATAAAAACAACACTAGATGTAACAAAAAAGTTTGTGATAAAAAAGAGTTAAGTCTTACCTTGATGATTTTACTGGAGGAAGGTCCCCATCCTGTAATAGAATAATTCAAATGTATAGTTACACATAATAAATAGTGTTAAAAGTCCTATATAACATGCCTAAAACTAATATTCAATATTTTATAATGCAATGAGGTGTACAAAAACCAAATAGTGGAGAAAGTATTTAATTGTTTGATTTAGAGCTAACAGCACTGACAAAAGAAATGTTTAATAAAATAAAATATATGATTAAAATATTTACAACAATTAAGACAGAAACATATGAGAAGAGAGCAGTAGGACATTACATCTATAACAATAACATAGTTGGACATCACACACGTCACCGATCACATTGTTGTGTTGGAGCTGGGACAAGCCAGTGCTGGGCACATGTGGGCAGGAAAGAGACAGATAGTGGCGGGCAGAGTTGGACGCCTGCCGAGAGAGAATGGTCTACTGCATTCTAGAACAATGACTGGAAGGTATAAATAGCAGCAAAGTGTGACAGTGAATTGCAGTTGTGTGATGTACCATAGTGGAATATTCTGTTTCTTTAAATGTGGTGGAGTAAGGTGATGACCTTGAAGACTGCTGTTTGTCAATGTCACGTCATTTTGCTGCTGCAAGGGTTGTATAAAGCTTCTGTGTACTGCAATAAAGAGGGTTTTAAATTTCTGCAAACAAGACTTTTGATTCTACTTAATACAAGTAGTCACACTACCAACTCTACAAACTCTGTGCAGTTGGCATTTTTCCTCCACTTGGGGAGTACAAAATAGACATGTTGGCAGCCAGAAGACAAAAAGTCATGTGATTTTACATCAATTAGACCATAGTCTACAGGCCCAGAAATTACAATATTGAAGTACATATCTTCAAGATAGCGCTGATGTATATGCAAACGTATAGTCGATTACAGAAAATTTTGAAAGAAAAAGAAAGTGACGTGAAATGTATGAGTAGGGAAAATAACTACTTTACCATTGAACATACGAGACATGGTGAGTAAAGTGTTATTCAGCCTAGAAGAGGAGAAAAATAGACATTTTCCTCGTAATGAAGCACATAGCGATGCTGAAATGACCCAGTCTCTACACATTGTCAATCAAAATTTTAAACAAAGATCTACAAGACTCGCGTCAAATAATTAAAAAGCTTCAATTTGATAAAGCAAGAAATAAACGACAAATTCAAGGTACTTCAAGCAGAGAGGTATCATATGGAGAAGAGGCTTAAAGAAAATGAAAGGAAAATAAATGCATTAAATGAAGAGAACTCCATCTTATGGAATGAAGTGTAGTGTAGCGAAAAGAGGTGATGTCCATCCAAACTGCTCCAGATATCAAAGTATAAACTTGAAAGAAGCGTAGGGACAGTGAAGCACAAATTAATACAAAATTGAATCGAGAATATATTGACACATTGCTTCCCTCACACTGTTTATTCACAGGACATCTTTCAAGAGCTCTTGCTCCTATCCTCAGCTGATACTTGACTAGTGCAAGTTGTAGTGGTTTCTTCTTTCTCCGTATTGTCAATAGATGGCGTGATGTACTTGTCAAAGATGTCCGGTGGTGGAGTTTCAAAATTCATGACTCTATGACGATTTTTGTTAATGAAGATTTTTTCCCATACGGAAAGGTCTATGGGGTGATTAACGTATTTTATTAGAGATGTTTCCAAATTGATGTCATGTCTAGTATTCAAAAAATGAAAAGCCACTGCTGATTTTTCTGTTTCACCATTTTTAATGTTTCTCATATGTTCTTTAGTTCTGATGTTAATATTTCTTTTTGTTTTTCCTATATAAATTTTAGGGCAAGTTTCACATTTGATCTCATAGATTCCTGGTTTTTCTTTGGTAGTGATTGAATTTTTGGGAGGGCCTTTTAACAAATTTCTGATATTAAACCTATTTTGAGGTGCAAGAGTTATGTTGTGTTTTAGGAAGATTTTTTGGAATTTGTTATAGGCTGATGGGTGGAAGGTGAATTTTTTAAAAATTTTTTTCTCTTTTTCTCCTGTAGGTTCTAGGGTGGTGGTTTCTTTTATTTTCTTAGCTTTGTTGAGTCTGTTAACTGTTTTGTCTACTAAATTTGGGTTGAAACCGTTGGATATAACTACTTTTTTTATGTGTAGGTATTCTTCTTGATAATCTTCTCTGTTTAGTGGAAAGTTGATCATCCGAAAGATTAAACTGTTGAAAATGGCATGTTGGTGTTGTTTTGGGTTGAAACTGTTGTTCTTAATGTAATTATCTGTCTGTGTCGGTTTCCTGTAAATACCAAAAGTGAGTTTGTTGTTCATTTTTTTGATCTTGATGTCCAAAAAGGGGAGCACACCATCCTCTTCTGTTTCCAATGTAAATTTTATAGCTGGATTTTGTATATTCAAAAGTTTAAGACCATCTTGTATGAGTTTTTTTAGGTACTATTGCAAAAATGTCATCAACATAGCGATACCACACTTTGAAATAATTTGGAAAAGCTTTTGTGATATGTGTTTCAAAAGCACTCATGAATAAATCTGCCAAGAAGGGAGACAATGGGTTGCCCATAGCTAGGCCCGTTTTTTGTTTATAGATCTGTCCATTAAAGCTGAAAAAATTTTGATTGATACAAATTTCTGTAAGTTGTGAAAGTTCTTCTATTTCTTCAGGTGTTATTTGTATTGATTCCAGCCATTTTTTGAGAAGTGGAATAAGCTCATTGGTAGGTATACTTGGATATAAAGAAATGACGTCAAAGGAAACTAAAGCATCTGTAGAGTTGATCTTTGTGTCCTTCAGGAGATTTAACAATTCAAACGAGTTTTTGATACTTAAATTTTCAAATTTTGTGAAGGATCTGAAGATTTGAACCAGCCATTTTGATAGTTGGTAAGTGGGTGCATCAATGTTATTAATTATTGGTCTGAGGGTAATTTCAGGTTTATGTATTTTGGGTAAACCATATATGTATGGTGTTTTTGGACTGTCTATTTTATTGTTCAATTTATCTCTTTTAGTCATGATTTTACTGTTTTTAATTGCTAATTCCACAGATTTGCATGCTTTCTTTAATGGATTGTTTTCTAGTTTAACAAATTCTTTTCCGTTTAAAAGGTTGTCCATTTTTTTGCGATAGTCTTCTTCGTCCAATATTACTATTTTGTTACCCTTGTCTGCTTTTGTGTAGACTACCGGTTTTTCATTTAAATTTTTGATTAATTTTTTATATGAATATCTTTTTGAAATTGCATTTTGAATATGATCTAGAGTTTCTAAGCACTGTGTTCTGATCGTAGATTTTTTGTTATCGGGCAAATTATATATCACTATTTCAATGTCCGCGATATAGTTTTCAATGTTTTTTGTGTAATCTACACATGTTTTTAGGCCTTTGTTTAGAAAATCTATTTCTTTCTCCGTGAAGTTGCATGTGGATAGATTTTTATATTCATATAAAAAATTAATCAAAAATTTAAATGAAAAACCGGTAGTCTACACAAAAGCAGACAAGGGTAACAAAATAGTAATATTGGACGAAGAAGACTATTGCAAAAAAATGGACAACCTTTTAAACGGAAAAGAATTTGTTAAACTAGAAAACAATCCATTAAAGAAAGCATGCAAATCTGTGGAATTAGCAATTAAAAACAGTAAAATCATGACTAAAAGAGATAAATTGAACAATAAAATAGACAGTCCAAAAACACCATACATATATGGTTTACCCAAAATACATAAACCTGAAATTACCCTCAGACCAATAATTAATAACATTGATGCACCCACTTACCAACTATCAAAATGGCTGGTTCAAATCTTCAGATCCTTCACAAAATTTGAAAATTTAAGTATCAAAAACTCGTTTGAATTGTTAAATCTCCTGAAGGACACAAAGATCAACTCTACAGATGCTTTAGTTTCCTTTGACGTCATTTCTTTATATCCAAGTATACCTACCAATGAGCTTATTCCACTTCTCAAAAAATGGCTGGAATCAATACAAATAACACCTGAAGAAATAGAAGAACTTTCACAACTTACAGAAATTTGTATCAATCAAAATTTTTTCAGCTTTAATGGACAGATCTATAAACAAAAAACGGGCCTAGCTATGGGCAACCCATTGTCTCCCTTCTTGGCAGATTTATTCATGAGTGCTTTTGAAACACATATCACAAAAGCTTTTCCAAATTATTTCAAAGTGTGGTATCGCTATGTTGACGACATTTTTGCAATAGTACCTAAAAAACTCATACAAGATGGTCTTAAACTTTTGAATATACAAAATCCAGCTATAAAATTTACATTGGAAACAGAAGAGGATGGTGTGCTCCCCTTTTTGGACATCAAGATCAAAAAAATGAACAACAAACTCACTTTTGGTATTTACAGGAAACCGACACACACAGATAATTACATTAAGAACAACAGTTTCAACCCAAAACACCAACATGCCATTTTCAACAGTTTAATCTTTCGGATGATCAACTTTCCACTAAACAGAGAAGATTATCAAGAAGAATACCTACACATAAAAAAAGTAGCTATATCCAACGGTTTCAACCCAAATTTAGTAGACAAAACAGTTAACAGACTCAACAAAGCTAAGAAAATAAAAGAAACCACCACCCTAGAACCTACAGGAGAAAAAGAGAAAAAAAATTTTAAAAAATTCACCTTCCACCCATCAGCCTATAACAAATTCCAAAAAATCTTCCTAAAACACAACATAACTCTTGCACCTCAAAATAGGTTTAATATCAGAAATTTGTTAAAAGGCCCTCCCAAAAATTCAATCACTACCAAAGAAAAACCAGGAATCTATGAGATCAAATGTGAAACTTGCCCTAAAATTTATATAGGAAAAACAAAAAGAAATATTAACATCAGAACTAAAGAACATATGAGAAACATTAAAAATGGTGAAACAGAAAAATCAGCAGTGGCTTTTCATTTTTTGAATACTAGACATGACATCAATTTGGAAACATCTCTAATAAAATACGTTAATCACCCCATAGACCTTTCCGTATGGGAAAAAATCTTCATTAACAAAAATCGTCATAGAGTCATGAATTTTGAAACTCCACCACCGGACATCTTTGACAAGTACATCACGCCATCTATTGACAATACGGAGAAAGAAGAAACCACTACAACTTGCACTAGTCAAGTATCAGCTGAGAATAGGAGCAAGAGCTCTTGAAACATGTCCTGTGAATAAACAGTGTGAGTGAAGCAATGTGTCAATATATTCTCGATTCAATTTTGTATTTGCTCCAGATATGTAAATGAAAACATAAGGTGGGCATGTGAGACACTCAATACTTTACACAAATAGAACTATTGGCAAGAAGAACTTCACTTATCTTAAGAATATGATGTAAATGTTTCTTATTAATTGATGAGATCGATTTCACGAACATTTGTCCACATCCTCAGTCATTAAACTTCGTCGTCAAGGATACTATCACAGCTTACTATGTTACTATGGTTTTTCCAGTATTACCAAAATCTGAAAACGAAACAAACCTAAAACCAGAACCAACTGCTGGTATTACAAAATTCATTATGCGATGTTTATTTTCTTATAAAAATATCTTTTCTCAAAGCATTAAATCTATCAGACCATTTATTTGTTTTAATTATTTAGCTAATTTAGAAATCAGAACAAAAGAACATTTTTGTAACATTATGTATAAACAAACTGATAAATCGGTCATAGCAGATCATTTTTTATCCTTTAACCATGAAAGAAATCTTAAAATTATTAAAACAACTAAAAGGTCCGATAGATTTAATGGTTTGGGAAAATATATGTATTTTAAAAAATAAGCATCGCATAATGAATTTTGAAATACCAGCAGTTGATTCTGTTTTTAGGTTTGTTTCATTTTCAGATTTTGGTAATACTGGAAAAAACATAGTAACATAGCAATCAGTATCCTTGACAACGAAGTTTGATGACTGAAGATGCGGACAAATATTCGTGAAATTGATCTCATGAATTAATAACATAAATTAAGTGCAGTTTTTGTTGCAAATATTTGTATCTGTGTATTATTTATTGCCTCACTGTAGCTAGCTTCATTTTTTATGTAACTAAATACTTTATTTGTGGATCTTCATAAATATCTGGATCATGCATGCTTGGGAAAGGATGGTCTCCATATAAATCATAGGGCATCATGGAAATTGAAACAGGTTCTAGACAATATGGTTAACATAATAAAACATCAGGGAAACTAATCCCAGAAACAGATGGTGTAACATGCAATGGAAAATCCCCCATAAATAAAAAAATTGTAAATAGGAAGAGATCAGAGTAATCAGGCTTCCTAGCTTCTACCTCTTCATTCTCAGGGAATTTGTTCCAAAATAGATGATTTTAATCTACTTATAAATTAAATGAAAAATATTAAGTTAGCAATAATTTGTGTTAATGAGTACTGATTGGGAAAATGTGAGACTTATCTTCTTAAACTGGAAGGTTTTTCATTAGCTGAGTGTTATGTCAGGAGCAATGCAGTCTCTGGTGGTACAAGAGCAGATGTTAGAGCCAAGTAAAGGTTACACAAGACTTAAAAATTCTGCAGGAAAAGACCTAAAGTTCAATGTTAACAGATAATTACTAAACATATGTACAGCTCTGAGACCATTAGTAAATTTAAAGTAAAATTAAGCAGCCTAACATGGAATTTTGATCCTGCTCTTCATACTGATAACAATTATAACAGTTTTCTTAGGGAGATTATTGAGTGTTACAATTCTTGTTTTCCAAAAATCACATGCACTCAAATCATTAAAAAATATTCCCTCGACTGGTGAACAAAAGGCATAAGGATCTCTATTATGTATTTCAAATGGGATGATGTTTGTCCTAGAGCGCTACTAGACTAACGAGTTGGAGTCCTGCAGTGTTGTCTTAGGAGATTCCCCTAAGTGGTGTGTGATGAGTGCCAGCCTAATCAATCTCTAATAAATAATATTTGTGCTGAGACAAAAACTCGATTTTGCAGAAACTGATCCATGAGGAAGGTAGAGAGTGATGTATCTAATATAACCGCAAAAGCCCCATATATTTAGCTCAAATAGTTTCCTACTACAAATTAATAAAGCACTATTATATTATAACAATGCATCGCGACGTAAGCACTGTTATTGGTTGGCATGTATGCGTGAACGTATATTTGTAATTACTCAGAACTGAAACGTTAACATTTGACAATACGTGATAAAAGAAATATGTACTTTGAATAAGCCATAAGGTGTTTGTTAAATTCGAGGACAACAAACATTACACTATCTGCTGGCTTGTGGTACATTGGCAGAACATGACTTGTCACACTATATGTTTATTTATGAATTGTACGTAATCTCTATTTACTCTAGAGATTTCAAAACAGTATTATTCAGTTGTTCTTCGATTTGAAAACCAGGGAAAATGTATCAGCTGGATCAGCTTGCAATTGAAATGAGACATGAGGTATTATAAACCACCTTCCCCCCCTTACCACTGCCAGAACAATCCAATTGAGTTAATGTAGACTCAAATTATGTTCAAACAGAAATAATACTTTAAAACTGACTGACACTGAGTGACTTATTCACCAAGAAATTGACAATGTTGCAGAAGATTGGGAAAACTGCTTGAGACATGCAGATGAACTACAAGAACATTACTTTTGGAAAGAAATAGCGGTGATGAGATTTTGGAGCCTATCATCATAATCATGCAACACTCAGACGATGAAGACAGTGACAATGATGAATTGTCTCTTAACGGAAGTGACATTCATAGCTATATGGATGCGCCACTGCCAATTTTGTTGGATTAGAAAAATAGGTAATTCATAAACTATAATTATTTTTAAACTATATATTTAAAATATGTGTGTAATATATGAATATCCAGGTTACAATTATGATTTGAATAACTGCACTATTATAAAGCTCTGGATAATTCAGTTTGCATTACCTTACATCTAGGGCCAAGAAGACTTGCAAGTGTGCGAGAGAGATGGAAATATAAAAAGAATGGGGATAACGAGGTGGCAACGTTGAAGGCTCTAAGGCATCTGATTTGCTACAGGCAAGAACTTTTCCCATTTGAAACATATAGTAGTACACGTAAAAGATAGTTACACAGTAAATACAAGTCAACCACTAATCCAAACATAAAACAATATTACAAAACCTACATCTTCAAAGCAGTAATGGTTGGTTGCTAATGCTCATGGAGTTGGAGAATTTCCATTTTTCAAAGCAGTAATAAAAAAAGCTAAACGAATAGCAATTGAGAGTTATATAAGAAATGCAGATAATAAAAGCAGAGCTGCATGGACTGTAGTAAAAGTAAATTAGGTTTGAGTAAAACTAAAAATACTGGACCATTCTTGCTTAATTCAAATTATCAAGATGCTTTAAATGAGTACTTTGTAAACACTGGGAGGTTCCCCTATCCCTAGAGAATGCAGACTGTATATTATGCTCACATTCACAATTAATTTTGAAATGGTCTCTCCAAATAACATTAATAAATAACAAAATTAAAAAAAAAAAAAAAAAAAAAAAAAAAAAAAAAAGCCAAGGGGCAGGATGAGTTATCATTCTTAATAAAATAAATCAAACATGAAATTAGCGAGCCACTTTGTCAAATAATCAATCAATCAATGGCCACTGGTATCTTTGCCAACAGGATGAAATATGCACTTGTGAAGCCCATTCACAAAGGCAGAAGTCATGAATTTAAAAATTTTAAGCCTATCTCTATATTTCCTGCTTTCACAATAATTTGTTAAACAATTTTACTCTCTCAGTTAATTATATATTTAAATCACTATATCAAACTAACTCACTCGCAACACTGTTTTAGGTAAAATTGCTCAACAATATCAGCATTAATAAATGACATATCTCACAGACTGATGAAAAACAATCTGCTTCGTTGATCATATGTGACAATTCAAAGGTCTTTGACGTGTACATCATGAAATACTGTTTAAAAAATTAGAACTTTATTATACGAGGGCTGTTCAATAAAGAATTATCATAATTTATATAGTCATAATTTTTTGCACTAAAATTCAATCTTATTATATTCTGTTAGCTTAATGTGAAACAAACACGCCTTAGTAGTTTCATTGTTGATACTCCTGGCTCCTGCCTGTGAGAACCAGGCAAGTTCAGACATGTTCAGTAACGCCTACCGCTGCAATGTAGGTAACATGCGAGGAACAATATGCGGCTTTGAAATTCTGCTTTCGTCTCAACAAATCTTCAGTTGAGGCCTATACAATGTTACAGGATGCCTATGGAGAGTCTGTTCTTCCCTACAGCACAGCTCGAAGGTGGTTTAAAATGTTTAAAGCTGGGAGACAGTCAATTTCAAAGGAAGGTGGACCTGGTACACCAGTTACTGCTCTTATGGAAGAAAACATCCTGAGAGCAAACAGCAAAGTTCAGTGTGGAAATCTCCTTCATCACCAACCCACCAAAAAGCAAAAGTGGTTGCTTCTGCTGCGAAAGTTATGGTCATCTCATTCTTCGATATTCATGGAATGGTTTATCAGCATGTTGTACCTGCACACACATCAGTAACTGGACAGAGGTGTCCTGTAAACATTGCAAGTCCATATCAGGCGCAAAAGGCCACATTCCTGTGAAGCAGGCTGGAAGCTGCACCACGATAATGTGCAGCCGCATATTACCAATGATTTTGCTGAATATCTTAAAAAGTCAACGTGAAGTTTATCCCTCACCCTCCCTATAGTCTGGATTTAGCCCCATATGACTTTTTTCTATTCCCTAATTTGAAGAAACGCCTTTGTGAGAGGCATTATCCATCATCAGAAGCAGTGGTGCAGGCTGCAGAGGCGATTTTGAAGGATCTCTCATAAAAAGGTTTCCAACATGTCTTTGAAGACTCTCAGAAATGCTGGGACAAGTGCATCGTATTCAGGAGAGACTATTTTGAGAAGGACCATCAAAATTATGAGGATGAGTAAAGGTACTTTGTCAAAAAAAATTGTGATCATTCTTTATTGAACAGCCCTCGTATAAACAAGATAACATTAAAATGGTTCCAGTTCTACCTTAACAACCGCTAACAGAAAGTAATCCTAAAGTGGAACATGATAAAAACTGGAGTACTATCTTAACAACCGCTAACAGAAGGTAATGCTAAAGCAGAACACGATAAAAACTGGAGTAACACAGAGACTTTACTTGCTGCAAATTGTTTTTGCTATGATTCCATGATGATCTCAATCTTTGAAATCATTCTGATATTCTTGATTTTAGCTAAAGTTATTGCTTTTGATTTCAGAATGTCGCCAATGATACAGCCGCAGCTTATTTCTACTGGAATCACTGAATAGTGCCATTTCCAAATCAGCAAATCTCCCTACGGCTGTGTTTAGTTGATTTTATACCAAATATTAAAAACTCATCTAAAA
Organism: Mantis religiosa; assembly: GCA_030765055.1. NCBI lineage: Eukaryota > Metazoa > Arthropoda > Insecta > Mantodea > Mantidae > Mantis > Mantis religiosa. The sequence continues at coordinate 121,354,791 of CM060959.1, forward strand.
TAACATTTCTGTTAAACAGCGTGGTATATGCAACTCCTCAGTCTGCAGAAATGTCAATTTTGTTTTGTGTCTATTAAGTGCCTACGTTCATATGAATTTTACTTTCTGATCTAGCGTATAACATTTCCTTTTTCCTTTCTCCATGACTGATTAAAAGCTACTGAGAGAGTAGAAAAACAAAACTGCTGTTCTACAGTTAACATAAGATGCTTATTGTTTGTTGTTAAAACACTGGTGTGCCAAAAGCAAATATCTGTCTCTTATTTTCGTGGCTGAAAGCTGCCCACACAGCTTGCATCTTTATAGCAGTGATAAGGAAAATGTGTTTAGCATTTCTTATCAGAGAGCGCACGCTGTATGCTCATTTAATTACATAAGTTTCAATTGTGTTTCTTTTACATCAGTTGTATGACACTTAAAATGTATAACAACAAATTACATATGCGGGTCAGTCAAATGAAAACCTTACATTTGTAATAGCAAATAGAAATTACGCGTCATTATCCTACAAGTTGGTAAGCGTGCTAAAAATAGCATGCAGAATGGCCTGTAGGTGGCAGCATTATACAAAAGCACACATACTGTCACAGTATCAGTATAAAGATGGCTGCCCCACTTGCGACTTGCACCAGGGAAGAACAGCATCGTGTTGTTTGGTTTTTGCATAGTGAAGGTGTGAAACCTATTGAAATTCATCGACGAATGAAGGTTCAGTACGGTGATGCATGTTTGTCACAGTAGCAAGTCTACGAATAGAGTAGGAAGTTCGCCAATGGTGTGACTTCAGTGGAAGATGCTCCACATCCAGGTCAGGCACGAGTTGTGACTTCACAGAACATTGCAGCAGTTGAAGCCATAGTGAAAGAAAACCGCCGAGTGACACTGAATGACACTGCAGCATGTTAACAGATTAGTCATGGGTCAGCACACCACAATGTGCATGATGTGCTCCAGTTTCACACAGTGTCTGCAAGATGGGTGCCACAGCAGCTGACTCCTGAAATGAGAGAACGATGTGTTGATGCTTGTGTAGAACTTCTTCAGTGCTTTGAACGGGAAGGTGATGGCTTCCTTGCAAGAACTGTTACTGGAGACGGAACCCCGGTTCACTTCCACCAACCGGAAACACAGAGCGAGCAAAGAATGGCGCCATCCCTCATCACCAAAACCAAAGAAGTTTCGAACAGAACCTTCAGCAGGGAATTTTGGGACGAAAAAGGTGTCATTTTGGAGCATTACATGCCTAGAGGGACCACTGTCACCAATGCATCATACACAGATCTCCTAAAAGTTATCTGCAGCCTGCAATCAAATCAAAGCGATGTGGATTGCTGTCAGCAGGTGTCCTTTTGCAACACGACAATTCAAGGCCCCACACTGCCCATAAAACAGTTGCAACAATCACAGGCCTGCATTTTGAGGGTCTTCTTCATTCACCATACTCACCAGTCCTTGCCCCAAGTGATTTCCATATGTCTGGACTGCTCAAAGACGCAATGGGAGGAAAGAAGTTCCATTCCGATGAAGAGGTATGCCATGTGATGCTTGCGTGGACTACCAAAATAATTTTTTTTCTAAAGGTATTTATTCACTTTGTAAGCGCTGGAGGACTTGCATTGAGCGTGGGGGAGATTATGTTGAAAAGTGATACAGCTTTGTACCACTTCTGCACAATAAGTAATATTTAAAAAAATATTTAAGGTTTTCATTTGACGCTTCCTCATATAACAAGGTTCTATTACTATGCTTCTAAATTATACTTTCTCTGGAAGCTACAAATATTTAAGTAGAAATACAAGTTACTTACAACTGGGATACATATAAAAAGGCTATATTCATTACTGTGTGTGTGCATGTGCATGTACTCTGTTTCCCAATGATGTCATTTCTTTTCCCTTACCAAATTTAAAATGTACCATGTATAGTATGTGCGCGATAAGAAGAGTGATTGGGTTCCAAGTCCTCATTTGGTAAGTTTTGTTTAACTCTGTAAACATAGACGACAATTTTGAAATTTGAAATGCGCTATATACTGACATCTAGTGGCCTCATTTGGTAAGCTTTGTTTAACTCTGTAAACATAGACGACAATTTTGAAATTTGAAATGCGCTATATACTGACATCTAGTGGCTAATATGCTAAGCTTTATCATGTCTGCCATATTTCGTTTTGATCAATTTTGAGGTCAATTAGCTAACCAGTTTACAACAATTGTATGTTAGAATTAGAATTTTAGAACAATCGTATGTTAGAATTAGAATTTTAGTTAGTCGTTGGCAACATATACATGTTATGAGGCATGTCAAAATGTATAAATACAGTATATACATAAAGTCAAATTGATTATATACAATATACACAGTAAGCAGCTTTTCTATTGTTTCATGTGGTAGTTGCATAGACTAATTTACTACAAGAAATGTCATATGAACATTACAGGTTTGTGAATGTACTATGCTCCCAGTGCTCATTTACATGGTTATAGCTCTAAAAATTCATTAACCGTACAAAAACATTGTGCATGCAAAAATTTCTTAACCTTATTCTTAAAGTGTTTAAATGATGCAGCTTGTTTAAATGAATTTGGAAGTTTATTATATAACGTTATCCCTTTGTAGTTGAAGCTTCCTTCATAAAGGCTCGTTTGGTGCACTCGAATTGCCAGTTTATCATTGTTATGAGCATGGTGGTAATGTACATCAGCATTTACTTAAAAATGATTTATATTTGTATGAACATTTGTGGATGTTATAACTCTCGAAAGGGGACACATTATTATTCGTCTACCTCTGTATAACTGTAATCTGAATGCAATTGAGCTGGCGTGGGCAAAACTAAGGAATGTTTCCAGAGGATACAATGTTACTTGTGATATCTTTGCTTACCTTACATGCTATTTTGCTGAACCGTGTTTTTCAAGGTTGACCACACTGAAGAATCAAAAGAGCATTAACTCTCTCTTCTACCCCTCTGCACACACCACACCGTAAATCCAGCGCTCAACTTACCTTGAACGCTCTGTATTAGGTTTAGTTACAATCATATCAGCATTCAAGAAACAAAGGTTTGAATTATTTTGGCTCAGTAAACTGGCATCAAAGTCAATTTTTCCTGCATTTTGCAAATAAATATAACAATACTTGTTACAGGTGGTCTAACATGCAGTTGCAAATTGTAAAGTATTTTACTGTAAGGATGTAATATCTTTAGAGAAAACAAAAGGGCTGGCGGTGAGATAAATTTCCCAAGAGGTTAAAGTTTTATCACTGAATTGCCTGTTGCCCACCAATCCTTGACTTCATTTGCCATTAATTTTACTCCTTATTTTAAGTGTAGTAGATTGAAATGTTCTACAATGGCACACAATATATTGGGACATTCCTCATTCTTACTACAGTAGATTTATACACAACTCACCTTAATATTATTACAAACTGATGAAGACTCTGTTTGTAGCCACCAAGCTTCTTCTTTAATTTCTATTTTGTTATACATTTCATGATCACTGTCGTCTTTCTTATCCATCATTACAGGGTGCTCGAAAAGAAACTCTCCCTCATTCTGTGAACCAATGTCTGAAAACACAGTCTGATGTTCAACTTCATTTTTCCCATCTATCTCCCAGTTGTTACTCCAAGTTGCAGTTTCGGCCTTGATTTGCTTGATAAAAGGAGCCTCAGATTTAATTTCTGTTTTGACTGTTACGTCACAATCAGAATCCAGAAGCACATCAGCAATGCCTGTCTTGATTGTAACAACCTCATGAAAGAACTCTCTCTCATTCTCTGAGGCTGTGTTGTCTGCAAAAGGATCCTCTTCTTTGATTTCTATTTTCTTATCCATTTCAAATAACTGTCAAATCAGATGTTGCTCTTAATTTATGAAACAGATCTGTGGAGAAAGAAACATTAAATACCATAAAATATGCATAAATTAAAACACTAGCTTCTTTAAATCCATCAATAATTGTTCAAACCGCACTACATATCAGTTTATCTTATCGTAGAAACTCTTTTACAAACAAGATTTGGGCTTATCACGAGCTTCACCAAATGGAGTAGCACAAGCAGAATTGGGAAGACTAGGAAATAAATGGATAATGGTGGAAAGGGTTTTAAATATTGGGTGAGAATTAGGAATTTACATGAACAGAATATTCTACATCAATGTTTGATAGTACGAGGTGCATTCAAGTTATAACACATACATTGGGACTAGATAGGAACTTCTGACTTTTTTAAAATACACATGGACTATTTGTGAATGGTGACAGAGATGGCAGTACTAGCGGCAGCGACGAGAGTTAGAACTGTTTTTCATACTTAAAATGGTGATGTTTTCATTGCAAGAACAGCATGTAATCATTTTTCTCCATTTTCATGGTCTGACACCTATTGAAATTCATTGCCAGTTGAATGAGGCATGGGGTGATGGTGCCATGGATGTATCTAATGTGTGTTCCTGGATATGACAGTTGTATGAAGGCAGAACATTGTGTGACAACCAAGACAGTCACGTCCTCGCACCAGTCAGTCTGATGACATGATTCAGTGAGTGGAGAACGTTGTTTTGGAGGATTGCCAATTGAGCATTTTCAGATATTCATGCAGGATTGTGTACACAGATCACACGGAAATGCCAATTTTGGAGGCAAAGTCTATTACCACGACCCTGGGAAAAAGAACTCATCACTCCAGAATTACTGACGTGGCCATCCACACCAAGAATTGCAGGGGAAACTTCTAGATATTATCTAGATCATCATCAAAGGTGAGAAATTCATTAGCTCCCACCATCATCCCATTAAATCACTTCAAGATGATCGTCACAACATGGTGCTTTCAGAACGCCATCATCGTTTACCATCATTGCGCATTTTGTAATCCTGCTACAACACCATAAGCAAAATTATGAAATAAAACATTACAAATTGGCAATCCAACTTGGCGCAAATATCAAACAAATGTACAAAGGAAATTAATTATATTTCAACAATGAGGACAGAAATCTAATGTTCCTTTATATCTCTGTTGCAAGCAGTAACTTGTGCTCCTGGAACTTGTTAACATTCAGTGCCTGCAGATCAATACTCAATACTAATAACACAACTGCTTCAGCCAACTGATTCATTACAACTCTGATACTGGTAAACTCATAACTAGGAACTCAACAGAAGTTGGCTTTTATAGCCTGACACTCATTGAATAAGTGTTCTGGAAAACCACCTTTCTCGAGTCAAAGTCAAGTCTCCTAAAGTTGAAGAAAAAGATGGTCTGAAAAAGGGGCTACTTTATGGTCTTAATGTTAGCAGCTGTCCTCAAATATTCTGGTTTTTTTTTTCTTTTTTTGGCTTCTCTTCATAACAAAAAATGTAGGAATGGGTTGACTAATAATTAATCTCTCAATGGTAGGCATTTGCCACCACCCGAAACCAGGGATGTAATAACTGTCAATTTCTCATACATGAGGTCACTTGCATGTCTATTTGCAGACGAGTTAAAATGTAAATGATGATGAGAGTCTTAAACCTGTAATTGTGGATGTCAGATCTCAGTTTTTAAGAATCAAGGCTAAAAGGGGGCCCACTATGATAAGCTTTTATAGGTAAAAGTTTATACATAAACACTGTGAACCTTCTTTTCAGTGGCCACGCCGTGGCTCAGTGGTTAGACCGCTTGGCTCTCACCAAGGCGGCCCGGGTTCGATCCCAGGCAACCGCAAAGTGAGATTTGTGGTGGACAACATGGCGTTGGGGCGGGTTTTCTCCGGGACCTCCGGTTTCCGCCGCCATCTCATTCCACCGGTGCTCCATCTTCATCTCATGTATCATCAGTGTCACCGCCTGCGGTGCCGTATGTAGTAAAAGCGGGCGTTAAACACTACACATTTCATTTCATTTTCTTTTCAGTACAAAAAGCTGCATTTTGATTATAACATAAAAACTAATATGGTTAAATAATAAAGTAGAGGAACATGCATTAAAGTGTTCAAATGACAAACTGAAACATTGTACTCCAAGTAAACCACTTTTTTCAGATCTAAAAATTCTACCTGTACCATCTATTTATATCTTAGAAAGAGTTTCATTTGTACATAAAAATAAAAGGATGTTCAAGCTTAACAATGAATATCATTCATACAATACACATAGCAACATCAATTCCTCTCCAACAACATTTATTAACAAATAGTTTGAATTTGGTTTTCCATAAAGGTGTTACCTTATATAGTAAAATTCAGAGACCATCGAAGTTCTGCAGAACAAAGCATTTAAAAATAAAGTTAAAAATTTGATGTAAAATATATGTTTTATTCAGTTCATGAATACATGAATACTCAATTTTAATTACCCTTTGCACTAAATGACTTGTTTATTCATACTTAGAAATTGGTAAATAAGCCATTCACAGAAGTTTTTCCACCTCTGAATGCTTTTGTTTTTGGGAGATGCACTTTATCTAAAGAAGCTTGACAACAACCTCCAAGACAAAGATCGTACTACAGATCTTCTATATTTTAATACCTATTAGTACCTATATTTCTACAATCACCTCAGTTGCAAACATAATGTATATAGAAATCTATGCAATTGTATACCTGACAGGTTTTTTTTTTAGGTTTCCCTGAGTCGTTAATGCAAATGCTGGGTATTCGTATTTTACCTTGATGCAGCCTTGTGTTATTTCTTGACCTCTTTGTTTGATTTAGCATGTTTCTTAACAAATCCCATATTCTATATGAATTCTAGAGCGCATCAAAGTTCTGCAGAACAAAGCATTTAAAAATAAAGTTAAAAATTTGCTGTAAAATATATGCTTTATTCAGTTGATGAATACATGAATACCCAATTTTAATTACCCTTTGCACTAAATGACTTGTTTATTCAGAATGAGAAACTGGTAAATAAGCCATTCATGGAAGTTTTTTCACCTCTGAATGCTTTTGTTTTTGGGAGATGCACTTTATCTAAAGAAGCTTGACAACAACCTCAAAGACAAAGATTGTACTACAGATCTATATTGTAATACCTATTAGTACCTATATTTCTACAATCACCTCAGTTGCAAATATAATGTATATAGAAATCTATGCAATTGTAAACCTGACAGGTTTTTTTTCGAGGTTTCCCTGAGTTGTTAATGCAAATGCTGGGTATCCGTATTTCACCTTGGTGCAGCCTTGTGTTATTTCTTGACCTCTTTGTTTGATTTAGCATTTTTCTTAACAAATCCCATATTCTATATGAATTCTGTTGGTGAATAAATCTGAATCTGAATCTTAAATTGTGTTACCTCAGTAATTTGCGAAACAGATTACCAAATGACAGAAGAGCTGAAAAATGTATATTTATATAGGTATATATTTTGTTGCAGGTTTGCATAGGTAGATAAAATTGTGGAGAAGTTAGTATACTGGATAAATGAGGCTCTTAGTGCCAGAGGTGACTAACCCTCAATGTCGAAAAAAAATGCATTAGTCACTTTTAAAGATTCATTGTAAAGGATTTAATGAAATGACAAACGTGACTAAGCTATATTCCTTCTGGTAAGCTGTTGCTACCTATGATCATATCTGGAAACAACATGACGCAAGTGAACCCTTGCAAAAGAAATGAATAATTTCTCAAAATGAGTTAAATATTGCTTAGCCAAGTCTGGCAATCACCACCTCAAACATAAATGTTGTACTGAAAACATAGAATTTGTTATTCATACAGTATGCGCGCGATAAGAAGAGCGATTGGGCTCCAAGTCCTCACTTGATAAGTTTTGTTTAACTCCAAAAACACAGATGACAACTTTGAAATTACATTTTGTTTTGATGAATTTCGAGATTAATTAGCTAACCAGTTTACAACAATCGTATCTTAGAATTAGAATTTCAGTTCGTCCTTGGCAACATATACATGTTATGACGCACGTCAAAATGTATAAATCCAGTATATACATAGAGTCAAATTGATCACATACAATATACACAGTAAGCAGCTTTTCTATGGTTTCATGTAGTATTTGCGTAGACTCATTTACTACAAGAAATGTCTTAATATAAATATTACAGGTTTGAGAATGTACTATGCTCCCAGTGCTCATTTACATGGTTATAGTTCTAAAAACTCATTAACCGTATAAAAACAGAGTGCATGCAAAAATTTCTTAACCTTATTCTTAAAGTGTTTTAATGATGCAGCTTGTTTAAATGAATTTGGAAGTTTATTAAATAACATTATCACTTTTTTCAATCTGATTCTACCTTTCCTACACACGGCTAATGTGAAAGTATAATTAAGTTCCATCTCATACAACTAAACTGAAAAAGTTAAAATGGATAACTTGTGGAGATCTAAATATAAACACATTTAATGACAGTTAAAGTAACACTAACCTAACTCCCTGTTTATACTATGTCCAACGAGAGAATAAAGTACCGTATCACTACACATCCTCATGCATTCAGAATGAGAGTACTGTACCGCTTCGTTAAGTATAATATTAATATATTAATAAAAATGAATATGCATTTTCAACACAAAAATCACGTATTTATTCAAGCCGACTGCTTAATCGCTTTTTTAAGTATATTATATATTTTCGACACTAAAGGTACATTTTTCGCGCTAAGTACCACGCAGCACACTATTAATATCCATGAAAATTAAGTGCTACTTAAGTCAATTGCATTCCTCTTATCTGCCCGCCTCAGTAGCGTAGATGGTAGCATGTCTACCTCACGTTCAAGAGGTCTCGAGTTCGAATCTCGGTCAGGGTGAGTTACCTAGATAAGGTTTTTTCCAGGGTTTTCTCTTATTCTTCCAGACGAATGTTGGGTAACTCTAAGCTCAATGGACCCTGGATTCATTTGAGCATCATTTCACCCAATTCATTCACCGTCCGATATCTTAACGTTGGGGCGGACGTAAATGGAGGGGGGGAAAAATCCTCTAATCTGAGCTAGAGAAGTTTTGAGCCTTGCGGTACACTTTGACGAACAATTTCGAAATTAGATTTTACTTTTTCCACTATGCCTGCACTATTTTTATGCTTTATTTAGATGCATTGTATTCTGTTGTTTAGGTAGGAGTTCAGATTTCACGAACAGAACAACATGACCTTGTGCGTAAAGGCTGTCTTTTGTCGCAATAACAACAAAACCGAGATAAGTCATTTTACGACATTTTCCCCTACATAAAATCGCTTGGAAATCCTGCTCTTCTTTAGAACATGTACCATAAGAAATTTTGTCTAAGTCCAACATCGGATAATGTTGACAAAATTTATTACGGGACATGTTCTGAAGAATATCCGGAAATCCTGCAACGGATGCAACCAGCTTATTTATATGAATAACTGTTCATAACAGAATAAGCTGTGAATATAATAAATCATGCCATACGTGATGTTGCAGCAATGAAAGCCCTTGGAATCGCAAATAAGAAGCTAATTTCCAATTAATAGAAGTATTATTACACAATAAACACATGACGTGCAGTGTTCCTCAGCTTTGCTCATGGTGGGTAAATATAGAACAAACAAATATCATACCTTTAAAAATATAAGAACTTAGGTCCGTTAATTCATTCACTGCTAATTCTGCAAATGGAAACTTAATTGATGGTAAATGTTCAATTTCGGTTTATAATTCAGTAACGAGAACACTTTTTGCTTTCCATCAGTTTTCTAAGTCCATTGTCTATTTGATTTATAAGGCCGTGAAATGATCAAACTGGCAGTATGGTACCTATAGTGACAAAAGAAGAGAATTGGTTTATCAACATTGTAAAGACAAAACTTGCCTTTCTCATTTGTGATATTTTTGGCTAAGTAAGTCTGGCTCCAAAGTTCTACTTCAGGTCAGAATAATTAATGATTGTTTTAGCCTCACTGTGAAGAAAGTTCCTCTAATCTTGTAAGAACAAGTTTCTTCTGATCATAATTTTAACATGTGCATGTTCCAGTGAATGTCGGAAGAATAAACTTTCAGTTTTTGTTAAATTCTTTGTTTCCAGAGTATGTGAAACATTACGTCGTATATAACGCTGTCTGTATTGCCGTCTCTGGTAGGATTACGTGACAGTATTCGTACACCACTAAAACTTCAAGGGAAATGAATATTAAGGAGATTATTTAAATGATAAATAAAAGTTTACTGACTCAAAAAAGGGCATCCTCAAAATAATTTACATTTTATACGAAAATAACGACAATGTACAAACAAAATGACACTTCTATAAAAATAAAATTAACTTATATAAAAATAAAGTAAATAAATTAAAAATAAATTAACTTTGCTCAGAGGCCACTTTATAAGACCTGAAGTTCTTTTATGTACTCTTTGATAAATGTCAACGGATATCTTATGAATTTATTTGGATGACATTGGGCACTGTTATCAGTCAAACCCAAAATATTTTATATCAACAGACGCGAGAAAACCTTGTTGTCAGCGTTACAAAAGCTCGGTAGAAAGTAATAATATATTGCGTAATTTAAGACATTGAACCACTGGCTTTACTTCCCTTTGAAAGGAAGTAGTGCTACCTTAGAAATCAGACTCTAACATGTTATCTCCAGAACACCGAGCACCACTGAAGTTATGCAGTGCAAAGAAACAAAAGAAGGAACATGTATCTACATATGTCTCCATATAGGAAAACTAAAATTAAATTATCTTTTGACCATGCAAAGAGAACTTAATTTCAAAGTCCTTATATAGTGGCCGGATTTTTGAAGATTAGGCAATCACTTACAACTTACTGTATCATCATATTTCGACGCCCTGGACACGCTAGCTGGTGCACAATGGTTCTCGACCCTATACTCTGTGTCATATAACCTTGCCCTGCTGACATGTATCACTGCGTTCAACTACCATCCCCCTCGTCCTAATTGGCTAATGCTTTCGCGCCATAGGCCATAGGCGGTGCCTTGCCGTCACATGTAAACCTGCAGTAAACGTCATAATAACTGCCAGGATGATAAATAAAATCATACAAATAAGGATATGAAGGCATGCAAAAATACAAGTTTATAATGAAATGAGCAAGTTGAAACTAAATGACTGAGCAATGTAACTGAAACAAGTTTATAATGAAAGGTTTTCGGCCATTTTCACTGGGATTTTTTAAAACCCGCACACATACCTTGCAAAACTGCTTGTCTTTCAGTCTTAAATGTCGTGTCACGCCATACCTTACTTTTCATGTGTTCTTCATTCTCCCAAGTCTGGTAAAGGTAGTATATTTTGCTACTTGTATCTCGGTACAGTCTGACTGTCCTTAAATAACATCTTCGCCTCATAGCAATATCACCTCTGTTTTTAGCACATTTTTCTTGCCTCTTTTTTCATTCACAAACCCCAGCTGTATAAGCAATCTGCTGAAATTTGGTGAATCTGCATCGTCATTTACAGCAGACGAAATGTTATTTATGTGAGGGAGTTCGTTTCTAAAGAAAAAACTATACACATGACGACGCACAGCACTTTTCACGTATTTTCTCCGAGCACGCACTTTTGTTTATTCCTGCTTTTGCCAGGAGTGGTAAGTTTTCCTATTTTCTCAATTTCACATCGCGATGTTCCTACGGATCTAACACTCACACCTGTAACTTCAGAGCACAGCTGTTCAACTTCTCTCACTGACAAAGACAGATTTTTCTTTGTGAGTGCATTAAACACATGCACCGCAATTCTTTTTCCACCTGTTTGTAATGATTTACTCTTGCGATACTTCAGCGAAAAACTGGCATTAGACTCTGCCATTATTCATATAAGTACACGCGCAATATGCGATCAATAAAATAATTTAGCTTTCGCACTAGGCACAACAACCTTCGAATGCCGATATATGACTAATCCAGTTCAAAACAAGGTCAGTGATAAAAGTCATATAAACAAATATGTGCCGCTGAAGCACGTCCTATCGTATCATATGCTTGAGAGCAAAGGAACCTCCTCTTTACTTTGTTTAAGAATTAACATGCATTTCAGATAAATCAACTGTGTTGCGTAATATATTTAATTAAAACAGTTACGAAAATATAAATTTGACAATTCTCTTTCAACACATATAGTTATATACAGATATATCACCATGTTAAATAACGAACTAATTTTTACCGCACGACAGTCTTTACCACAACAGCAGGCAATGAGAGGTGATTAGGTCACGTGACCGGTAAGAGATACTGGGCAAGCTTACGTGAAACAAGGATTAGACCTGAAGTCGGGTTACTGGCAGGTAGCTCTGGACCTGAGAGACAAGGAAAAGACCTTCGAAGACCATCTGGAAGGTCTTACCGATGAAGACCGCATTCTCGACAGGCCAAGGGCTTTGGCAGTTCACAGTGTTGTCCTTTGGCCTCTGCAACGCACCAGCTACCTCCCAATGCCTAATGGAGTCAGTGATGAGAGGGCTGACTTATGACGCCTGCGTGCTATACCTGGACGACTTCATCATCGAAGGTCTTACTGACGATGGCGTCAATCATGAGCAATGGAAAACATGAGCAATGTTCTACAGATACTGCTGGCGACCAGTTTGAAGCTAAATGCAAAGGAGTGCCCGCTCTTCCGCAAGGAAGATAACTTGGGCCACATAGTCTCACCAACCGGAGTGGCCACAGAGCCGGAGAAGACACAGGCTGTGAGAAATTGGCCTCGCCCAAAGGATAAGCGAGAGTTGCACAGTTTCCTGGGGCTGTGCAGATATTACTGCCGCTTCATAAAGGGGTTCTCCAACATCGCCAAGCCCCTCACCCGCCTGACAGAGGAACACCGACCTTAGGTGTGGACGGATGACGCCGAAGACGCTTTCCAGCGGCTGAAGAAGACACTGTGTAGTGTTCCTATTCTGGGATTTCCACAACCAGGTGGCACTTTCATTGTGGACACCGACGCCAGCGACCATTTGCATTGGAGGCATCCTATCCCAAGTCCAGGATGGCCATGAACGGGTGATAGCCTACTACAGCAAGACGCTATCCAAGGCAGAGAAGAACTACTGCGTCACCCGGTGAGAGTTACTTTCGGTAGTAAAGACATTAGAGCACTTCCTCAAGTACCTGTATGGTCAGCCATTCCACCTGAGGACTGACCACTCCGACCTAACCTGTCTACTGAGCTTTAGAAACCTGGAAGACCAGACAGCACGCTGGGTACAGAGGCTGCAGGAGTACGACTTCACCTCTAAACATCGTAGAGGGAAGAGCCACGGTGACACAGATGCTATGTCCCAAAGACCCTGCCCAGAGGAGTGCGGCCAATGCACAAGAGTGGAAGAGAAGGACCATGCTGTAGCTGTCAGAGTTGCCACGGCAGTGCCTACGGATGGCTGGGATAGCAAGTAAGGTCCCGGGGGTCTTGGAGGAAGTGCATGCCGGTACTTCAGGAGGACACCTGGGAGCAAACCGGATGATCGACAAACTAGGGCAGTGCTACTACTGGCTGAGGCTCTGAGCAGATGATGAGAGATGGTGCCGTCAATGTCACATGTGCGCGGCGAGTCAATTTAATTGTTTAGATTGTGATCAGGTTTATGTTGCAAAGATGAAACATAGTTTATAAACCAGAAAGAAAGAACATTATCTTAACATTAAATATACACAAATTGATAAATCGGCTGTAGCAGATCATTTTTGGTCATTTAACCATGAAATAAATCCCAAAGTTAAATTATTAAAACAATTAAATGGTCCCATAGATTTAATAGTGTGGGAAAAAATATTTATGTTAAAAAAGAACCATCACGTAATGATTAATTATTAATTTTTAGGTGAGTCGTATTTTTTACACATCTGCTTCACTTTCGTACCTATTTTGAGGACATGTTTCGCAAATCATCATTTGCATCTACGGCTCTTATGCGACTAAAGCTTGATCCAGCGGTGTGGGTAATTCTGGGGTTGCTGCTGCCATCTGTTGATTTAGTGATGAACTTAAATGTGGGATTCTCTTCTGGCGGGATTTCAAAGTTCATTAGTTGGTTTTAGATGCAAACGATGATTTGCGAAACATGTCCTCAAAATAGGTACAAAAGTGAAGCAGATGTGTAAAAAATACGACTCATCTAAAAATTAATAATTTTTCGCTTCACTGTGGTGTTCCAATACAGTTAAATCTCGATATCACGTAATGAATTTTGAGATATTGGCAGTTTATTCTGTTTTTAGGTTTGTTTCGTCTTCAGATGTTGGTAATGCTGAAAACATAACAAAAGAAAAAACAGGGTAACCGAGATTTCCTTAACAATGGAGTTTGTTTATAATAAACTGAAGACGAATGTGATGTGCCTTCGAAATCGATCTTAGAAAGAAGGAAGTATTAACATCAACTTCTTAAGATAAGTGGAGATTCATTAACAAATATTTATATTTGTGTAATATTTATTATTTCACTGTAACTAGCTTCATTTTCTATGTTACCAAGAAGTTGTTTGTAGAATATGAGAGCAGTCAGGTGTAGTGTAGTTTGAACAAGTATTGATGGATTCAAAGAAGCTGATGGTTAAATTTATGTTATATATTGTTTTTTTTGTCTACAGATTAGTTACAGAAATTAATAACATACAATTTTGCAGCTGTTTGAAATGGATAACAAAATAGTAATTAAAGAAGAACTCCTGACAGACGACATAGCCTCACAAAATGAGAGAGAGTTGCTTCACAGGGTTCATACTGTGTTTGTTGACATGACAGTCAAAACAGAAATTAAATCAGAGAGTCCTTTTATTAAACACCCAGTAAAGCAGATTAAAAGTGCAACATGTAGCAACAACTGGGAGATGTATAGGGAAACAGAAGTAGAACAACAGACTCTGTTTTCAGACTTTGGTTCACAGAATAAGGGAAAATTTCTTCTTGAGGACCCTCTAGTGGTGGATAAGGAATGTAACAGTGATCAAGAAATGGATAACAACTTCATCAGTTAGTGATAACATTAAGGTAGGTTATATGAAAACCTTCTGTAGTTTTGTAATAGTCATCTCAATATATTTTGTCTATTACAGAATATTACAATCTACTACACTTAAACTAATGAGTAAAATTATCAAATGAAGTCAAGGATTAGTAAGCAACAGGCAATCCAGCTATAAACCTTTAACGTTTTGGGAAATTTAACTGAAATCGAGACTTCTTGTTTTCTCGTAAAATATTACATCCATTCAGTAGAATATTTTGATAAAACAGAACTGGATTTTAGTTTGCAACCTCCAGGTGGTGTTCTATTTTACTTAAATTAGGCAAATGAGTCAACCTTGTATACACTTTTCTCCAGTTATAAGTTTTTAAATGACCACTAGTTTCTGGGAACTTCTTCCTATCCTTAGTTCTATGGTTGACTGATGATGCAACCAGTGTCTGTGTCTGGCTTGATTGTGCTGCCATCTGATAATCTAGTAACTTTGATGATGTCATCTATGGCGGGAATTTCAAAATTAATCAAGAAGTTCTGTTTCTTCGTAATAAATGTATTTTCCCAAATCTGTAGTTCTAGAGATTTCTTTGCTTGTTTGATCAATTCTATGTCTTGCTTTATGTTGTGATTCTCAGACCAAAAGTGATGTGCTACGACAGACTTGTCCACGTGTTTGAATTTAATATTTCTGAAGTGTTCTTTATTCTTGTTCCTAGATTCCTCTTAGTCTTCCCAATGTATATCTTGTCGCAATCCTGTAGTCTTGGTGACGAAGAAGAACGGCGAGCTACGCTTCTGCATAGACTACAGGAAGCTAAACGCTGTCACCCGGAAGGACTTTCTCCCCTTAACCTGGATTGATGACACCCTGGACATGCTAGCTGGTGCACAGTGGTTCTCGACCCTGGACCTGAAATCGGGCTACTGGCAGGTAGCTCTAGACCCGAGAGACAAGGAGAAGACCGCATTCTCGACAGGCCAAGGCCTCTGGCAGTTCACAGTTATGTCCTTTGGCCTCTGCAACGCACCAGCTACCTTCCAACACCTTATGGAGTCAGTGATGAGAGCACTGACTTATGACGCCTGCCTGTTTTACCTGGAAATCATCATCGTCTATAAGACTTTCAAAGACCATCTGGAGTTCCTGAGCAAGAAGCTACAGCGACTGCAGGCGACCAACCTGAAGCTGAACGCAAAGAAGTGCCAGCTCTTCCGCAAGGAAGTGAACTACTTGGGCCACATAGTCTCAGCAACCGGAGTGGCCACAGACCCGGAGAAGACACAGACTGTGAGAGATTGGCCTCGCCCAAAGGATAAGAAGGCGTTGCACAGTTTCCTGGGGCTGTGCAGTTATTACCGACACTGCATAAAGGGGTTCTCCAACATCGCCAAGCCCCTCACCCGCCTGACAGAAGAATACCAACCTTATGTGTGGACGGAGGACGTCGAAGACGCTTTCCAGCACCTGAAGAAGACACTGTGCAGTGCTGCTGTTCTGGGATTTCCACAACCAGGCGGCGCCTTCATTGTGGACACCGATGCCAGTGACTGCTGCATTGGAGGTGTCCTATCGCAGATCCAGGATGGCCATGAGCGGGTGATAGCCTACTATAGCAAGACGCTATCCAAGGCAGAGAAGTACTGTGTGACCCGACGAGAGTTACTGGTGGTAGTAAAGACATTGGAGCACTTCCAAAAGTACCTGTATGGTCAGCCATTCCACCTGAGGACTGACCATTCCGCCGTAACCTGGCTATTGAGCTTTAGGAACCTGGAAGGCCAGACAGCACGTTGGGTTGAGAGGCTGCAAGGGTACGACTTAACCTCTGAACATCGTAAAGGAAAGAGCCACGGTAATGCAGATGCCATGTCCCAAAGACCCTGCCCAGAGGAATGTGGCCAATCCACAAGAGTGGAAGAGAAGGAGCATGCCGCAGCAGTCCGAGTAGCCACGGCAGTGCCTGCGGATGGCTGGGATAGCGCAGGACTGAGGAGGGGGCAGCTGGTGGATGCAAACTTGGAGCCACTCTCGGCAAGTGGATGCAGGGACAAGACCGACCTGGGAGGACATCGCACTGAGGAGCGCCACCTACAGGTCATACTGGGCCCAATGGGACTCGTTGAAGATCAGAGAGGGCGTGCTGTTCCGGGTATGGGAATCACCCGATGGGAAGACGCAGAGAGAACAGTTGGTACTTCCCCGGAGTAAGGTCCCGGAAGTCTTGGAGGAAGTGCACGCCAGTACTTCAGGATGACACCTGGGAGCAAACCGAACGATTGATAAACTACGGCAGCGCTACTACTGGCTGAGGCTCCGAGCAGATGCTGAGAGATGGTGCCGTCAATGTCATGTGTGCGCGGCAAGTCGCGGAGTAAGGTCCCGGAAGTCTTGGAGGAAATGCACGCCGGTACTTCAGAAAGACACCTGGGAGCCAACCGAAGGATGGACAAAGTACGGCAGCGCTACTACTTGCTGAGGCTCCGAGCAGATGCTGAGAGATGGTGCCGTCAATGTCATGTGTGTGCGGCGAGTTGCGGCCCGCAGACTAGGAGCCGGGGTCGCATGCAGCAGTAAAACGTCGGAGCGCCATTCAAACGGATCGCTGTCGACATAACTGGGCCATTCCCAGTGTCCGACTGAGGCAACAAGTACCTGATGGTGGTCGTGGACTACTTCACCAAATGGCCGGAGGTGTATGCCATCGTGAAGCAGGAGGCGAAGACCATCACAGACTGTCTCGTGGAGCAAGTGTTCTGCCAATTTGGGGTGCCGTTGGAGCTCCACAGTGACCAGGGCACCAATTTTGAGTCTAACCTGATGAAGGAAGCAATAGAAAGGTTTGGGATTAACAAGACCTGCACAACACCCCTACAGCCGCAGTCAGATGGCATGGTCGAAAGGTACATCAAGACCTTAGAAGAGCATCTGAGGAAGGTCGTGGCCAGTCATCAGCAAGACTGGGACGTCAAGGTGCCACTGTTCCTGCTGGCCTACAGCTCGTCAACACACGACACCACGGGTATGACAGCAGCCAGCTTAATGTTCGGCCGAGAGTTACGCCTCCCTTGTGACCTGGCTTTTGGAAGCCAAACAGAAGCGAAACAGCCAGCGACCGAGTATGGGGAGAACCTGGTGGACCACCTCCACGACATGCATGAGATGACTCACCAGAACATCCAGAAGGCGTGCAACCGCATGAAGAACTGATACGACAGGCAAGCAAACAGCCAAGGGTTCCAGCAAGGTGACCTGGTCTGGTTGTACCTCCCTACTCAAACTAAGGGAAGCTGCTCGAAGCTTCAGCAGGCATGGCAAGGACCGTACTGGGTGGTGAAGAGGATTAACGACGTGGTCTACCATAACCAGAAGGTTCCCCGAGGGAAGGTGTTGCTGGTACACCTGGATCGCCTGGCCTGCTACGATGGTGCTGTTCGGGACGACCAGCTGGCAGGTAGGGGCGAGACGGGAACCGTTCAGGCCACGCCTACCCATTCATCTGTGTGGCACTCACGAGCCACTGTACCGTCTCTTTCCCCTGTCCCTGACGTCTGGAACAATCGGGATGATTGTTCCGAGCCGCGAAGCTTCGAGATGCATCGATCTGCCTATATAAGCTTCACATTGGAGGGCTCAGGAGTTCTTAGTCGGATCAAGAAAGATTTCTACTACAAGGCACTCAGTATCGAGTGTGGATTTTAATTGTGAGAGTTACGCAATGGTGAGAGTTACGTAATCGTGAGTGTTACGCAATTGTGAGTGTTACATAATTGTCTGTGGTACGCGATTTGTGAGTGTACTAACTGTAATTCGGTGGAAATAAAGAACTATTTGTATTTCTGCAACTTGGACTTTTAATTCTACGAACCCACAAAGTCACAATAACACGGTAAATCGATATCCTTGGTGATGAAGTGTTTTTGGACTGGTGATACAAATGATTTGTTTGTGAAATCGATCTCCATTACTAAGGAAAATTTGACATTGCTGTTCTTAAGATAAGTGTAGTTTTTGTTTCAAATAGTTATACTTGTGTAATCGCAAACATATTTATTCTTAGGTATTATATGTAGTTTTTACATTGTAATATGTATAGTGATGAGACACCAGTTTACGAGCTTTGCTCAAATATGTAAATGTTATTGTGTCAATAAAATTTGATTTGATTTTATTATATATAGTGAGGAATTTACCAGTTACATAATGTATGTCATGTCTAAGTATGTTACTGAACCCAATATGATAGCCTCTTCTTTCCTCTTTTATCTTCTCATATGTTTCTGTCTTAGTTGTCCTAAATGCTTGAGCACTTGAATCATATATTGTGATTTATTAAACATTTCTTTTGCCAGTTCTGTATCCTCTAAAGGAAACCAGTAAATACTTTCTCCAATACTTGGTTTTGTTATTCATCATTAAATGATAAAATGTTGAATATTAATTTGAGGATAACTTTTAACCATGTTACATAGGACTTCTAGCACTATTTAGATGATCGTGTAATACTGAAGATGTGAATTGTTGTTACAGGATGGGGACCTTAGCCCAGTAAAATCTTCAAGGTAAGACTTCACTCTTTTCAGTTACAAACCTTCTGCCTTAACTGTTGCTTATGTTTTTATATAATTGTCCTATTTATGTTTTAACACATGTCTCATTCAGCTCTTGAATGTGTATACAGTAGAACTTACTCTAATTGGAATCATGTTTAGGCCAAACTAATTTCCAAATTGAACAATTTTCCAGATTACTATTTTGTCTTAACATGGAAGGAACTATAGGAGTCCCCACATTGGTACAGTGCACCGATGCAGGATACCTACTAAAAAACCCTCCACTACCTAGGACAGCAGCCCTGGTGATGTTTTCTGGTGCCGCATATAGCACCCAGATTCATGTGCTCAGTTAGTTGTCTGCAGCGAACCGCTGTGGTGTATTAGAGAGGGAGATGTCATGATCACAGGATTCTGATGCCCACCTTTCCTTATTGGGTTGTCTTAGGTGACGTGCCACGCATTTAGGATGTATGTAATCTGGACACAATTCATAAACATCTCTGCGCATAGCGCTTTCTTTACTATAAGTCTGATCTAAGTCTCTTTGTTATGGTGTATGGGTGGGTCAAGTTGTGACTATAATGCTGTACATAATAGGCGATTGTATCATATAAAAATTGGACTGGGGGGTGGCATCACTATTTTAATAGCATCTAGAGGTAACTTCGAGCTTAATTATTTAGTATTATTATCAATCAAAAAATCCTTTCATGGAAGTGTTGAAAACAGTGTTGTTGTATAAATTAAATTATTATTATCATTATTTTTTTTAAATAATTGGTTGGACTATGCAATTAATATGTGCACCTTGGCTTTACAGCTGCATCTGTCTCTCGTGTGCCATTGTTGTTTAACTTGCCATCAGTGCACATATGACGGGCGGCCTGCCTTTACTGATGCAGGTGTGAGCCTATGCCACTTGCGGGGGGAGAGCTCTCTACCCCTGGGTCCGCCTTGGCTGGATAGCAAAAGGACTTGGATGGCCACAGACGGACATTGGTGTTACACAAAGTGCAACAAATAATGTATTGTCACCCTGGTGGTAGACTCGCGGAGCCGATAAAAAAAATGATGGCCGATCGTTACCGGAAATGAGAGACAGTAGAATGTTTTTGTAAAATAAACAGTTTTTAAGGTTCTAGCAATTTGGTAATGTTGAACGGTGTATTTCGAGGAGAATAAAGTGTAGTTTTTGTGTTTCGTAACCTCGTTTTATTATTTCACGAACCCACAAAGTCACAACTGGTGTCAGGAAGCGGGACAACTACATCACCGAACATTATGGCCATGGAATCGGCATTGGAAATGCTTTTGCAGAAGATGAACGAATTAACAGCGAAGTCGGAAGCGGCAAATAACAACTTGGCTGCGAAGATGAACGGGTTAACAACAAAAACAGAAGCGGCAAATAACAACCTGGCCGCAGAGTTGAAAGAAATAAAGACCGAATTGACCACAGAGATGAAGGCAGCGAACGACAGTCTGGCCACGGAAATGAAGGAGGCGAACGAGGTCCTCGCCGCCAAATTTGAGGAACAGTTGGCCGGCGTGAGGGATGACGTGACAGAGCTGGGCAAGCGGATGGGCCAAGTGGACGAGCGCGTCGAGGACCTGGCGAACCGCTTCAATGACCTAGAGGAAAAGGCCGACAATAACGCTAAGTCCCTGAACGCCATGGTTGAAGACGTCGAAGACCTCGCGAACCGCGTAAACAACCTGGAGGGAAAGGCCGACAGCAGCGTCAAGTCCCTGAACGCCATGGTGGAGGACGTCGTCGGCAGGAGACTGAAGGATTTGAAGGCTGACGCACCAGGACGCGACACAACATCGGCGCGCGTCAAACCTCCGAAATATGATGGCGCGTCAACATTCGAGGTCTTCCGCCGCCAGTTCGACACAGTGGCCAAGCACAACAGATGGTCACCGGAGGAGGAGGCCACACAGTTAATAGCCAGCCTCCAGGGACGGGCCGCAGAAGTCCTAAACACGGTGCAGACGACGGCGGCGCCCAAGGACATCTGGGAGGCCCTGGAGAATCGCTTCGGGAACCACCGCCTAGCCGCAGCATACCGCAGCCAGCTAAAGGCAAGGTCGCAGCAGCCGGGGGAGACGCTGCAGGAGTTCGCCATAGCGATCGAGCAGCTAGCTAGCAAGGCCTTGGTTGACCTGCCACTGGAGTTCGTATCCCGGGAAGCCGCCTACAACTTTGTCGACGGGGTACGGGACACGGAGATTCGTCAGCGCCTAATGCTCGGCGATTATAAAACCATCCACGAGGCGCTGACAGCGGCAGTAAGGATGGAGGCGGCCAAGGTAGCATCTATCCCGACGTCGAGAACGAGGAGTGTCCACTACGCCGGAGACAGAAGACCAGCTGTGGGACGCCGGCGAACACCTAGTGGCCTGTGTTGGGGGTGTGGATAGCCCGGACACCTACGGAGAGACTGCCCACACCAGGAAGAGCAGCCGGAAAACGAGAAGGACCGTACCGTGTGGTGAGGAGGATTAACGACGTGGTCTACCGCATCCAGAAGGTGCCCCGAGGAAAGATGTTGGTGGTACACCTGGATCGCCTGGCCCACTACGAAGGCGCTGTTCAGGACGACCAGCCTTGAGGAGGGAGCAGTGTCACCCTGGTGGTAGACTCGCGAAGCCGATAAAAAAATGATGGCCGATCGTTACCGGAAATGAGAGACAGTTGAATGTTTTTGTAAAATAAACAGTTTTTAAGGTTCTAGCAATTTGGTAATGTTGAACAGTGTATTTCGAGGAGAATAAAGTGTAGTTTTTGTGTTTCGTAACCTCGTTTTATTATTTCACGAACCCACAAAGTCACAGTATACACAGTACTGCCTTAAATTCTGTCAGTACTTTCAATACATTTAACTACTAAATAAAGCAATGGATACACAGAAAATGCTACAAATTGATTCAACTGTTATTCAAGATGATCATTGTTTACGCAAATGCTTGTGTTGAATCTTTGCATGAACAGCATTCACAATTTCTTTTTTCTGTACACTTCTAGGACGGCCCGATCTGAAATGATCAGCAGTTTGTTTAAACCATGCTATTGTCCAAAACACAAATCGTTCGTTGATACCAAGCTGTTTCAGTGTCAAAACTCTCCCTAGCTTACACAGAAAATGAAGCTAGTTACAGTGGAGTAATAAATGTTATACAAATAAAAGTATTTAGTAATTATCTTCCACTTATCTTAAGAAGTTGATGTTAATACTTCCATCTTCTTTATACCAGATTAATTTCGTGAACATTTGCCCGAATCTTCAGTCAACACACTTCCAAGTTTTCTTTTTTTTTCAACTAAGTGTGTTGACGGAAGATGTGGGCAAATGTTCACGAAATTAATCTCGTATAAAGAAGATAGAAGTATTAACTTCAACTTCTTAAGATAGGTGGAAGATAATTACTAAATATTTTTATTTGTATAATCTCCTTAGCTTGCTTTCCACAATGAAATAATGCCAATACAGCGATACAGTTTTGGTACACTCCCCAATTCATCTTTCTCTCGTGCCTCCTTCTGGTACACTACCATCTGGTTACTCACGCTGTAGTAAAGGTCACATTGAACACGACATACAGCATTGCCATGCTTCTTCACTCGCAATTATGGCTCTAGAGCAAGTCTGGATTTTACTGACAGAGCTTTTGGCATTACTATGTTTTTTATCAATTTCCATGCATCATATATATACGAGGGTGAGTCAAATGAAAACATAAATATTTTTTAAAATATTATTATATTTATTGTTCTTTCCAACATAATCTCCCCCACGCTCAATGCAAGTCCTCCAGTGCTTACAAAGTGCATAAATGCCTTTAGAACAAAATTCCTTTGGTAGTCTGCACAACCACTCTTGCACTGCATGACGCACCTCTTCATCGGAACAGAACTTCTTTCCTCCCATTGCATCTTTGAATGGTCCAAACATATGGAAATTACTTGGGGCTCTTTTGGCTTTTGCGAGGGCCCTCTTGACAACTGCAACATCTGCGACAAACTTTTCGTCAGAACGGCTACTCTGAACCCAATGTCAAGAGGGCCCTCGCAAAAGCCAAAAGAGCCGAAACACACATTTGTAGCTCCACTGAAAAGCCAACTGTTATAGCCTGCATCCCATACACCGGCAATCTGTCTGGAAAAATCGGCAGAATACTGGCAAGACACAACATAAAAACTATTCACAAACTGCCTCCAAAAATCAGACACTTTATGAGACCGGTCAAAGACCAATTACAACTAAACGTTCCGGGGGTGTACCGCATTCCATGTTAATGTGGAGTGCCGTACATCGGAGAAACCGGCAGGACCATAGCTACCAGGATCAAGGAGCACAATAGAAGCATCAGACTGTTGCAACCTGAAAAGTCTGGGCTGGCGGAACATTACTTCCAGCAAGACCATAGGGCTAACTTCGGTCTCACCACTATTTTGGCAAAATGCAGTGGCTACTGGGAGCGCAGAGTTAAGGAGGCGTTGGCTATCTCGGCAGAGAGAGTCACTCTTAACCGAGATGCTGGGCTAAAATTTAGTGCAGCATGGAATCCTGCATTAAAACTCGAAAAAGAGAGACTCAGGAAACACAGATCTGGCTTACTGAGCAGCGACCAGAGCAGCAGTGTTTTCTGAGAGGTTGTCATATTCACCAACGCGAGCCCGCTCGCTGATTGGTCCGCGTCATTTTCTTGGCGACCAGTATATATATGGGTCACCCCAGCCCCTGGACCTAAGTCATTCTCCTTTCCACCCTCTCGAAAGTTCTCGAGAGGTTGATTCTCATCCGCTTGTCCCCAATATTGGGAGACCTTCAAGCCATTCCCGCACATCAGTTTGGTTTTCGTCCTGGGCACTCGACAATCCAACAGTTGCTGCGGGTGGTGGAGACTGCTGCCCTGGGATTCCAGGAAGGCGCCTTCACTGCTGCAGTTTCTTTGGATGTCGAGAAGGCCTTCTCCACGACATGGCACGCCGGGCTCCTCTACAAATTGATCCACCTGGGGATACCAACACAACTACTCAACATTATACACAGCTTCTTGCGACACCGCACATTCAAAGTCACAGTCGCGGGGAAAACATCTACACTCAGACCAGTGAGAGGCGGAGTCCCCGAAGGCTCTGTACTATCCCCCACACTATTCAACGTCTTTATGGCAGACTTCCCAACAGAGCCACGAGTCGAAATGGCACAATACGCTGACGACGTGCTTCTGTTCTGCAAAGACAAACACATCCTCAGAGCCTTCAATCCCCTACAAAGACATCTCCGTCTCACACAGCAGTGGTGTAGGCGTTGGCGGATGTCCGTTAATCCGGACAAAAGCCACGCCATACTTTTCACAAAGCGCCACACCCCCGCAGACTGCCCCAATTTCAGCTACCGAGGTCGAAGGATAGAGTGGACTAACTCTGTCCAGTACCTAGGTGTTAACTTGGACAAGGGTCTAACTTTTCGCCAACACAGTGACCGAGCGGCTAAGGCACAGGGAGCAATTGCTTCACTGTATCCAATGTTGCGGTCAACCTCGATGCCAGTTGGCATGAAGTTATACCTTTTCCGAGCGCTGGTAATCCCGGTTATGCTGTATGCCTGTGAGATCTGGGGCATGGCCGCAGACAGCGTGCTAGCATGGCTCCAACGTGCACAGAATAGAGGTCTCAGGTCTATATATTCTGTGGGTCCTTATTTTCCTACCAGGTTGCTACACGAGGCCTCGAGTCTTCCATACGTGGAGGATGAAATCAGGCGCCGGGCATCAAAATTTTACGAAAGTTTACCATCTCATAGAAGCGCCCTTGTCAGATCCCTGGGAGATTATGACCCCACTAGACGTCGCTCTAGTCAGCACCGGTTACCCCGCATGGCTTGCGGGCATCCGAGATAACCACGGAGCTAATCCGAACAGCAGCTAAAGCTGAGCTCCACATAATCCTTCCAAGCTGCTTGGCATCAAAATTAAACCCAAAATTTAAATAAACAAAACACCAGGGTGCAAGGTGTTGCATCCTGTCCATCAACCCCCAGGTACAACTAGTAACCTCAGAAAAATTCATCATCCTAACAATCAACATTTCATCCTACAACATCCCGATATTACCTTACCTGCGGTAAAACCCTTAACGGGTGGGCACGCAGCAAAAACCTTCTGGCTTTATACAGCCAGCCAGCACCACATGGCATGGCATGGCTAAGTCATTCTGATGGCGTTTCGAACTAGGTCTCGAACCTCATTTCGATTCGCATTTTGGAATGCGTGCGGCCAAGCCGGTCAGGGGAGCGAGCTGCTTCACTTTGCTCGAGCTCATGCCCAGGACGTCATCCTAGTCAGCGAAACGCATCTCCGTCCAGACTCCCGGTTCCGCCTTCCGGCATACATCTACCATCGTACGGATCGACAGGGACGCCCGGGAGGCGGAACTGCGATCCTGGTACGGCAGAATGTGGTCCATCAGCCCATGCAGCTCCCACCTCTGCAAACCCTGGAGGCCACGGCCATCAGTATGGACCTTGGCGGATTAGAGGTCTTGGTAGTCTCCGTGTACCATCCACCACGACGACAGTTTGTCCCAAATGACTACCTCTCCATTCTAGCCCTACGTCCCAGTGCCATCATGGCCGGCGACTTCAATGCTAAACATCAACGTTGGCATAGTGGTCGTCGGGCGGATGCAAGAGGCATTGAAATCATACGCCTGATAGATGCAGACCCGCTACTTCAAGTGCAGGGTCCCTGGCAACCCACTTTCTGCCCGCGAGGAGGACTGCCTTCAGTCATAGACTTCGCCATCACTAAGCATCTACCATTTCATCTCACCCTTACATCCTTAAACGCATTACATTCAGACCATAATCCGGTGTTGACAGAGATCAACACCAGGGTTGCCAGTCATGACATCTCGCTTCAGACGCGAGAAGTCGATTGGGAGGGCGTCAGGAATTGTCTCCGCACTTCCATCCCGCCAAATCCAAGGATCACAAACATACCCACCCTGGAGAATGCAATCTCATCCTTCACTTCCATCGTGAAGCGGACTACCCAAAATCTGACAGTCTCCTCCTCGGCTCCTCTCCACCCTGATGTCCTTCCTCTGGACATCATTCTTCTCATCAGAAGATCCTGGGCTGCACGGAGACTATACCAGCGTCACCGCACGCCACATAATCGAGCGCTTCTAAGACGCTTGCGTCGAGAGGTCAGTGCCCGACTGCGCGAGCACAAGGTGCAAGCGTGGGAGGACAAAATGGCCAGATTGCGCGTCGAGGATGGCGACGTGTGGAGGATAGCCAGAGCCCTCAGAAATCACAGAGGCCAATACAACTCCCCCATCCATGGCACCCAAGGCCTGGCTTACGATCCCCAAGCCAAAGCCGATGCTTTCGCTGACTACCTTGAACGTACCTTATGTCCAAGAGATGACCCCCAGGACGATAACTTTTCCGAACGTGTTCGTCGGGAGGTGCGTCGTTTCCTACGCCGCCCTCCTGAGGACGCGGTTCGTCTCCCAACCATTCGCCCCAGTGAAGTCCAGGGCGCACTTCAGCGTCTCAAAGCAAAAAAGGCGGCGGGGCTGACCACCCCTAATGCTCCGCCATCTCCCCTTCAACGCGGTTCTATTCCTAACTAGGATTTTCAACATGTGCCTCACCCTTGGGTACTTTCCACGAGAGTGGAGAGAGGCCCGGGTGATTTGCATATTGAAACCTGGGAAAGATTCGGTTCACCCCTCCAGCTACCGATCCATCAGCCTCCTTTCCACCCTCTCGAAAGTTCTCGAGAGGTTGATTCTCACCCGCTGTGTCCAATATTGCGAGACCTTCAAGCCATTCCCGCACATCAGTTTGGTTTTCGTCCTGGGCACTCGACAATCCAACAGTTGCTGCGGGTGGTGGAGACTGCTGCCCTGGGGTTCCAGGAAGGCGCCTTCACTGCTGCGGTTTCTTTGGATGTCGAGAAGGCCTTCTCCACGACATGGCACGCCGGGCTCCTCTACAAATTGATCCACCTGGGGCTACCAGCACAATTAGTCCACATAATACACAGCTTCTTGCGACACCGCACATTCCAAGTCACAGTCGCGGGGAAAACATCTACACTCAGACCAGTGAGAGGCGGAGTCCCCGAAGGCTCTGTACTATCCCCCACCTTATTCAACGTCTTTATGGCAGACTTCCCAACAGAGCCACGAGTCGAAATGGCAGAATACGCTGACGACGTGCTTCTGTTCTGCAAAGACAAACACATCCTCAAAGCCTTCGACCCCTTACAAAGACATCTCCGTCTCACACAGCAGTGGTGTAGGCGTTGGCGGATGTCCGTTAATCCGGACAAAAGCCACGCCATACTTTTTACAAAGCGCCACACCCCCGCAGACTGCCCCAATTTCAGCTACCGAGGTCGAAGGATAGAGTGGACTAACTCTGTCCAGTACCTAGGTGTTAACTTGGACAAGGGTCTAACTTTTCGCCAACACAGTGACCGAGCGGCTAAGGCACAGGGAGCAATTGCTTCACTGTATCCAATGCTGGGTCAACCCCGATGCCAGTTGGCATGAAGTTATATCTTTTCCGAGCGCTGGTGATCCCGGTTATGCTTTACGCCTGCGAGATCTGGGGCATGGCCGCAGACAGTGTGTTAGCATGGCTCCAACGTGCACAGAATAGAGGACTCAGGTCTATATATTCTGTGGGTCCTTATTTTCCTACCAGGTTGCTTCACGAGGCCTCGAGTCTCCCATACGTGGAGGATGAAATCAGGCGCCGGGCATCAAAATTTTACGAAAGTTTACCATCTCATAGAAGCGCCCTTGTCAGATCCCTGGGAGATTATGACCCCACTAGACGTCGCTCTAGTCAGCACCAGTTACCCCGCATGGCTTGCGGGCATCCGAGATAACCTAGGAGCTAATCCGAACAGCAGCTAAAGCTGAGCTCCGCATAATCCTTCCAAGCTGCTTGGCATCAAAATTATATACCCAAAAATTTAAATAAATAAAACACCAGGGTGCAAGGTATTGCATCCTGTCCTTCAACCCCCAGGTACATTCTGGTAACCTCATAAAAATTCACCATTCTAAAAATCAAAATTTCATCCTACAATATCCCGATATTTACCTTACCTGCGGTAAAACCCTTAACGGGTGGGCACGCAGCAAAAACCTTCTGGCTTTATACAGCCAGTCAGCACCACATGGCATGGCTAAGTCATTCAGGCGTAAATGGCAAGGCCAAAAGGTTAGCTGTCGCCAAACAGCAAACTGACAAGGGCCCTTCCCGCGAAATACCACAGCGGGTAGGCAAAATTTCAGAGGGCGAGCCCTCAGACAACTCCTCCTCTGACGAGCAGTATTTCACCGACGGAACTGCGGTTCCAAGGCATTCATCCTCCAGGATGGAAGACGCCGATGGGGAACACAGCTCATCGAACGTCTCTACAGATGTTGATGACGCTGAGTTTCGCACCGTGACCAACCGGCGAAGGGAGAGAAAAGCCCCTCACCTGGAGACAACTGGCACGTCCAGTCGTTCTGGGCCACCCAGGATGCACATTCCTCCTGTGATCGTGGATGAATTCCGGGGCTTGGTAGGCTTTCTAAAGGAAGTCATGCAACCCTGTCGGTGTCATGCAGGGTCACCAGGAGGAAGAGCCGAAATGTCTTCCAGGCGAGTAACGCCGAAGACTACCAGCTGATTCTAAGGGCACTGGACAGGAAGTCCATCCCTTACTTCACCTTCGTCCTAGATAAGAGCCGTGACGTTAAGAGGGTCATCAGAGGCCTACCAGTGGACACACCGGTGGGTGACATAATCGACGACCTTAACCGCCAGGGCATTCAGCCCCGCTTGGTCAGGTAGATGACCAAACCAGCTCCACAGGGTCAGCCAGGCCCTGTCCCAATCCCACTCTTCCTCGTGATAGTGGAACGGGCCAACGATCCGGAGGGGAAGCTAGATGGTGTCTCTACCATCTGCTACCTCCGAGTAAGGATTGAGCCAGTGAGGAGCTCTGGCGGTCCACCTCAATGCCATCGCTGCCTG
This sequence comes from Mantis religiosa, assembly GCA_030765055.1. Lineage (NCBI taxonomy): Eukaryota > Metazoa > Arthropoda > Insecta > Mantodea > Mantidae > Mantis > Mantis religiosa. The sequence goes on from CM060959.1 coordinate 121,384,320, forward strand.
GGATTCAAACACTCCAGCCAGTTCTGCAAGAGGACACCCCGCTTCCTGAGGTGTAGCGGAGCCCACGACAAGGAAGTTTGTCCAAGGTCACACACAGATGTGCCCACTTGTGCTAACTGCTTGGGAGCACATGTGGCTTGCTACGGCGGCTGTCCTGCCAGAAAGGCAGTTATAGCAGCGAACAAGCCCCCAGTGAGGGCAGCAACAGCAGAGGACCTCAGCAGCGGGGGCGGACCCAAGACCGGTCCCCTCAACCAGCTCCAGTGTGCCCACGACTCGGCGGAATGCCGATAGGCCAGGAAGTTACGCTCAAGTAGCACAAGGGGCCTCTGATGGACCTAAAACGTCACGGGAGACACACAACCCTCCCACACAGCCACGCAAACAAAAGCGGGCCCCAGCTCAAAAACGAACCGACACCAACAATGGTAGGAATGGAGGGAGGCTTCCTCGGGAGCCCCAAAATCGTGCTGAACAGGATAATCATGGCGAGCCCATGCCTCCTAGACAGCTTAGGGATGAAAGGGCGGGAGGAAGACCTGCACCCATTCGTTCCAGATCAACCAAGTCGCCCACACAAACACCGTTGCCATGAGAGCTACACTCGATCTCACGGATGTGTTCAAGTGGCTGCAGCAGTTGTTGCAGACACATGGACAGAAAATCTGTGAGCTCGTTGTGAAGTTCTTCACAGCTTCAGATCCGGCCAGCAAGATGCTGGTGGCAATGGAGGCAATGGCCCTCCTGACCGCCGGCACGCAACAGCTCCGTGATGGTGCATCGAACTAGGTCACGTACCTCGTTTCGATTCGCATTTTGGAATGCGTGTGGCCTAGCAGGTCAGGGGAGCGAGCTGCTTCACTTTGCTCGAGACAATGCCCTAGACGTCATCCTAGTCAGCGAAACGCATCTCCGACCAGACTTCCGATTCCGTCTTCTGGGCTACATCTGCCATCGTACGGATCGTCAGGGACGTCCAGGGGGCGGAACTGCGATCTTGGTGAGGCAAAATGTGGTCCATCAGCCCATCCAGCTCCCACCTCTACAAACCCTAGAGGCCACGGCCATTAGTATGCACCTTGGTGGATTAGAGGTCTCGGTAGTCTCTGTGTATCATCCACCAAACCGACAGTTTGTACCCAATGACTATCTATCCATCCTAGCCCTATATCCCTGTGCTATCATGGCCGGCGATTTCAATGATAAACATCAACGTTGGCATTGCGGTCGTCGGGCGGATGCAAGAGGCAATGAAACCATTCGCCTTATAGATGCGGACCCTCAACTTCAATTACAGGGTCTCTGGCAACCCACTCATTACCCGCGAGGAGGACTGCACTCAGTCATAGACTTCGTAATCACAAAACATCTACCATACCATCTCACACTCGCATCATTAAATGCATTACATTCAGATCACAATCCAGTGTTGACAGAGATCAACACAAGGGTTGACTGAGGTTGACTGGGAAGGCGTCAGGAACTGCCTCCGCGCTTCCATCCCGCCAAATCCCAAAATCACAAATATCCCTACCCTGGATAACGCCGTCTCATCCTTCACTTCCATCGTGAAGCGGACCGCCTTTAATTTGACAGTCCATGCTCCCGCTCCCCTTCATCCCGATGCCCTCCCTTTGGACATTCTTCTTCTAATCCGGCGATCCTGGGCAGCACGGAGATTATACTAACGTCACCGCACGCCACATAAGCGAGCGCTCCTAAGACGTTTACGTCGAGAGGTCAGTGTCCGCCTACGCGAGCACAAGGTGCAAGCGTGGGAGGACAAAATGGCCAGGTTGCGCGTCGAGGATGGCGACGTGTGGAGGATAGCCAAAGCCCTCAGAAAACACAGAGGTCAGTACACCTCTCCCATTCGCGGCACCCAGGGCCTGGCCTATGAACCCCAAGCCAAAGCCAATGCTTTCGCTGACTATCTTGAGCGTACTATGTGTCCGAGAGATGACCCCCAGGACGATAACTTTTCTGAACGCATCTGTCGGGAGGTGCGTCGTTTCTTACGTCACCCTCCTGAGGATGCGGAGAGACTCCCTACCATCCGACCTAGTGAAGTCCAAGGCACACTCCAACGTCTCAAACCAAAGAAGGCGGCGGGGCCGGACGGGCTGACTCCCCTAATGCTCCGCCATCTTCCCTTCAATGCGGTTCTCTTCCTGACTAGGATTTTCAATATGTGCCTCGCCCTTGGGTACTTTCCGCGAGAGTGGAGAGAGGCCCGGGTGATTTGCATATTGAAACCTGGGAAGAATCTGGTACACCCTTCCAGCTACAGGTCCATTAGCCTCCCCTTCACCCTTTCGAAAGTTCTCGAGAGGCTAATTCTTGCTCGCTTGTCCCCAATATTGGTAGACAGTTTAGACCAGTTTGGTTTTCGTCCTGGGCACTCGACAGTTCAGCAGTTGCTGCGTGTGGTGGAGACCACCGCCCTGGGCTTCCAGGAAGGCGCCTTCACAGACGCAGTTTCGTTGGATGTCGAGAAGGCCTTCTCTACGACATGGCATGCCGGACTCCTACACAAAATGATCCATCTGGGGCTCCCAACACAAGTGATCAACATTCTACACAGCTTCTTGCGACATCGCACATCTAAAGTCTCAGTCGCGGGGAAAACATCAACACTAAGGCCAGTGAGAGGCGGAGTCCCCGGAGGCTCTGTGCTATCGCCCACACTCTTCAACGTCTTTATGGCAGATTTCCCCACAGAACCACGAGTCGAAATGGCACAATACGCTGACGACCTGTTTCTGTTCTGCAAGGACAGACACATTCTCAGAGCCTTCAACCCCATTCAAAGACATCTCCGCCTAACACAACAGTGGTGCCGGCGTTGGCGGATGTCCGTAAATCCGGACAAAAGCCACGCCATACTTTTCACAAAGCGCCACACCCCCGCAGACTGCCCCAACTTCAGCTACCGAGGTCGAAGGATAGAGTGGTCTAACTCTGTCCAGTACCTAGGAGTAAACTTGGATAGAGGTTTAACTTTTCGCCGGCACATGAGGGACCTTTCGGCGAAGGTACAGGGCGCAATTGCTTCCCTGTACCCAATCTGGGGTCGACCTCGATGCCAGTCCGCATGAAGTTGTACCTCTTCCGAACGCTGGTAATCCCGGTGATGCTATATGCCTGCGAAATCTGGGGCATGGCAGCAGACAGCTGTTTAGCATGGCTTCAACGTGCACAGAATAAAGGACTGCGGCCTATTTATTCTGTGGGACGTTATTTCCCTACCAGGTTGCTCCACGAAGCATTGGGTCTTCCATACGTGGAGGATGAAATTAGGCGCCGGGCTTCAAAATTATACGCAAGTTTACCATCTCACAGAAGCGCCCTTGTCAGATCATTTGGAAATTATGACCCCACTAGACGCCGATCTAGACTGCATCGGGTCCCCCGTATGGCATGCGGGCACCCTAGATAATCCAGGAGCTAAACCTATCAGCAGCTAAAGCTGAGCTCCTCATAATTCTTCCAATGCTGTTTGGCATCTAAATTTCTCCCCAACTAAAATACAAAATATTTAAAACAAAAAATGGGTGCTAAGTACTGCATCCTCTCCTTCAACCCGAAGGTACTTTGGTAACCTCAAAATTAACTCCCAATCAAAAACCTACATCACCTTCATCCTACATCTTTGAATAAAAATCCTACCTGCGGTAAAACCCTTAATGGGTGGGCACGCAGCAAAAACCTTCTGGCTGTATACAGCCAGCCAGCACGAGCGAGCGAGCGAGCTAAGTCATTCAACATCCTGAAAATGGGAGAGATGCACGCTCCCGAAACGTCGATGTCTTAACATCTACTTACCTGGCTCGAAACCCGGGAACGTCTAGAACATAGCCATTCCTTGCTAAATATATTTGTGTGAAAGATGTAGAGTAAGCATAACTGACAGTTGAACCACCTGATAGCAAGCTTGGTATCATGAGATGCGCAAGAATATCCTCTCTTACCAAGCAGTCCCTTATGATATTATTTTTGTATTCTTAAAATAGCTTCTTTATGATTGTACTTAAAATGCCATTAGTTTAAAGTAAAATACAATTAGTCTATGTTTATAGACTGAAACACGTTTTGTGACTTTGTATAAAAAGTGAGTTTGAATTGGAGCACTTAGATTGTTTGTTTCTTCCTCTAATCAAGAGTGCTGTGAGAACAAACAGCTGTTGAATTAAGTCAAGACAAAAATATATGTGACCAGTGTGCTTAGGCTTTCACGACCAGCCTCTATTTGAAGTTCTTCCAGACTTGTGGGCCTTTGTCAACATTTAGGAATTTGAGCAAAACGTCAGGAGAACATCCTAATTTTCGACCATGAACTACAAGCCCGGAAGAACTTTACTTCATATCTGTGACAAGCTTCACATTTCAAACCCTTTTTTCCATTAATTTAAATTCATTTCACTGTTGGTTGCTCATTAATATATCACACATTTGTACAAGTTATATCTTGAAATTTCTTCAAAGTTCTTTTTGTTATGAACCTTAATTATAAATTTTTGACATATTAATTGGAAGTAATAGACAAAATCTTGTTGCATTTCAATTCCAGATAATTAGGCAATTTATTCACCATAGAAATTGATATGATTTTTGGTTTCGTCAGGAAAGAAAACACAAGAAAAGTATGCTCAAGTGGTTCTCGGGCAGCAAGCCAGGTGAAAAGATGATCAGAAATCAACGTTTCGGGAGTGTGCATCTTTCCCATCATCAGGATATTTATTAAATGTTATAACCACAAATGTAACACTGGATATAATACAAATATAAACAAAGACAAAACACTATCAATAACCGCATCACCGAACAAAAGATTGTTTTCAGAAAATTAAATGCCAAGTCAGGAGATGGCGTCAGTATAGAAAATTAATTGTGTCAAAGAAACGTAACTACTTAACTTGATTATCAAGCTGTATTGATCTGTGCTTCTTAAAATGAACAATTTCCATTTTAAGGCCGGTTTTAAGAGGAGCTGAACTGAAATCCAGCATCTCGATTAAGTGTACTCTTCTTGGAGAAAATAGCCAAAGCCTCCTTAACTCTACGCTTCCAGTAATGTTGCATTTTACCAAGCTGGTTGTCTCTCGAAAGTTATGCTCTGCCTTATAACATTTAATAAATATTCTGATGATGGGAGAGATGTACACATCCGAAACGTTGATTTCTTATCTTCTTCACCTGGCTTGCTTGCCGAGAACAATTTGAGCATATTTGTCACCAGGAAATATTCAGGTTTTATTTTACAAGAAAATTATATATGTTTATTTACAAGAAATATGTCTATTTACAAGAAATTACAATCAAACAGTATTTAGAGTAAGGTTTGCAATGTAACCATGAGGTTGAGTATCATTTAAATATTACATTTATTTATTATTATTTAAATATTTATTTAAGTATTACTTAAATATTTATATTTATTTACAGTCAATTTTCTACATTTAAAGTCAGTCTAAATTTATTACACTAGGAGGAAATTCCCACTATTACATCATTTACATAGTAGTATATGTGCTTCATTAGGATAGTTTTCATCTTCTTCCTATATTGATGTGTATTGCTTTCAGTTAATCCTCTACTTAGTTTGTTATATTATTTTATCCCCTGATGGTCTATGGATTTTAAATGTTTTGAAGTTCTTTGACTAGAAAGATGGATATGTTGTGTTGTTCTGGTATTCTTTGTTCATTTTCAAATCACCTATGTTCTTAGGCATAAAGCAAACTGTTCCTAAGATGTACAAACATGGTAGAGGTAGTGTATTCAATTTTTGAAAAAGTGGTTGACTAAGTGTGTAGTGTGATACACCAAATGTAATTTGAGTTATTTTCTTTTGTAATTTAAATATTATTTGTAAATTGTTGTCGGTAGAACCCCAGAATGGTTTGGCATAGTTACATAGCCACAATATATAGTTTTTAATGCTGTATATGTGATTATGTTACTTAGACATCTAAAAGCAAATACTAATTTACATCGTTTTGCAGACAGATAAGTAGTATGATCCTTCCAATTTAGCTTTGAATCAATCATAACACCCAGGAATTTTGTGTTATTTACTTTGCAAATAGGATTATTGTAAATTGAAATACTGGATATTGCACTAACAGATGTGACACTAAAATATATGAACAAAGTTTTATTGCAATTTAGGGATAGTTGGTTGGAATTTAGCCAGCTTTCAAGTTTATTGATCTTGGTATTTACCTGATCAGCTTTTTACAGGCCTAAGACGAGGCTATCATACTCACTAGGAGGTTATTCTATAGTATTCTAGGCCGAAATATATGCTATTTTAGCCTATGTTTATCACATCTTAGGCATGTCTTGGCTGCATGGTTGGATCAGCATCTGTTCTGACAGCCAGGCTGTCCTGAGGCACCTTGTCCTAGCACAAGGTCTAGCTTGGTATGAGAGTGCCAAGAGACCTTGAATATTTTCTGTTCTCGCCGACCAGTACACCTCTGCTGGGTTCCTGTGCATGCTGGTATCAGAGAAGACGAACTAGCTGATAGGCTAGCCAGGGAGGCCTCGGCCAACACATTTATTGGTCTGGAACCTGACCTTGGTATTACACCAAGAAGGCCCATTTGTGAGATCCTTGATTAGGTGTCACTTCAACATAGCACTTCATGGCATAATCTTACCACGGCTAGGCAGGCTTGGTCTATGATCGAGGAACCTAGCAAGAACAGCAGTATTCTGCTAACCTTTAATCGGGTACAACGTAGAATGAATGAATGTGTAGTGTTTAACGCCCACTTTTACTACATACGGCACTGCAGACGATGACACTGATGATACATGAGATGAAGATGGAACACCGGTGGAATGAGATGACGGGGGAAACCGGAGATCCCGGAGAAAACCTGCCCTAGCGCCGTGTTGTCCACCACAAATCTGACTTTGCATTCGCCTGGGATCGAACCCGGGCCGCCTTGATGATTACAACGTAGAAGTGTTGTTGGCCAGTTGACAGAGCACAGCACCCTAGAGACACCTCCATGTGATGAAGCTTAGTGTACATTCCACATGCAGGAAGTGCTGTGGAGAGGATGAGTTCTCTACATATTTTGTGTGAATGTGAAGCACATGCTACTCTTAGACACTTCATTCTGAGCACAAACTGAGACCATGTGATAAAAAGAGTGCTCATCCAAGACTTATCCTGTCCTTTCTGAAGGCTACGGGACTTGAATAAGCACTCCAATAAGAGGGGTACAATGGGCCCAATATTTGGCCTATATGCAACGGACAGAAAGTGACCAACCCATTTGCTTTCATTCATACCTGATCTGCTTGACCGTGCCATGGCTCAGTGGTTTGACGCTTGGCTCTCACCAAGGCGGCCCGGGTTCGATCCCAGGCGAAGGCAAAGTGAGATTTGTGGTGGACAACACGGCGCAGGGGCGGGTTTTCTCTGGGAGCTCCGGTTTCCCCCGCCATCTCATTCCACTGGTGCTCCATCTTCATCTCATGTATCATCAGTGTCATCGCCTGCGGCGCCGTATGTAGTAAAAGTGGGCGTTAAACACTACACATTCACACCAGATCTGCTTAATTGAGAGTTATTGGGAATTATCTTTGAGCAGATAACTACTTGCACAATGTTGTTTGCTTATAGCTTTCAATTATTTTTGTTATAATGAGGATATTACATTTCAATTACAGTTCATAGTGACCTTCTGATAATTTTATTATTGTTTCAGCATCTTATAACCTTTTACTTACTGCAAAATATGTAAAGAAGGCTTTCTGTTTTTTTTATAAGACAAAGTATTTAGTAATCAGTAAGATACTAAATCAGTTTTCTACAAGGCTTATAGTTTCAAATATACCTTCTTTTAGTTAACTGATTGAAATTAATCATTATTAATTGAATTTTTCATGTTGACTATACCTACTTCTCGTAATATGTTTATGTCTATTTCTTGCTCAGTGAAACAAAAGTTTAACATGAGAAGTTTTCAGCCATGCCTGTTTAGCGGAACACAACAGTCAACGCTTCCTTCATTCAATATGGTTAGGTGACAGTAAAATAAAATCATTGCCGTGTTACATGACAACGCCGAAATCATAATTCTTACTTGTGCATGGTTAAGGTAGGCTCTTCTATAATAATCCGTCACATTTAGTGTTTTGTTCTGATTGTCAATAATCGTTCTTTTAATAAATGTTTCTATTTGCCAAAGTCATAGATACATGATTTGCATAGTGTGTAACGCCTGCTTTCACTGCATGCTTACAAAATATAAATGTAATGTCTTCTGTAAACTGTGCTGTAACTGTCAGCACATGTAACAAGCATTGCTTGTATTGCCAGAAACATAAGGCTGTTTTTTACCATGTAGTTCATCGGAAAGATTTTATTAAATCAAAGATATTGCAGATTAAAAGTTAATTGGTTATAGTGAACAGCACAGTTACGTTGCATGAATAAATTTAACTAGAGTGTCACCGACTTCTGTGAGGTACTAGTAGATTCTGTTTTGAGACTTAACTATCTCATTATTGTACTAAATGATGCTACTCCTCCATTTCAGATTATACCCAGAAATATTTGCTGCTGTTATTAATGACCAATCAGAAACTTCTAAGAAGAGCTTTAAATATTTGGAGCACTTGAAAACACATTACTTATTGGGGTAAGAAGACATACCAATATAAAGTTTGTAATAAGAGCTTTACCCATCTGTCAATTTTGAAAACACACAGTTTGGTTCATGAGGGTAAGAGCTTAATTCAGTTGTCAACTTTGAAAACACATAATTTACCTCATGAGGGTAAGAGGACAGATCAGTGTAAAGCTTGTGATAGCTTTAATCTGTTATCCGGTTTGAAAAGACATAGTTTAATACATGAGGGTAAGAAGTTGCACCAATGTAAAGTTTGTGATAAGAATTTTAATCTCCTGTCAACTCTGAAAACACATAATTTACTTCATGAGGGTAAGAAGCCACCCCACTGCAAAGATTGTGATAAGAGCTTTAATCACCTGTCAACTCTAAAAACACATAATTTTCTTCATGAGGGTAAGAAGTCACACCACTGCAAAGATTGTGGTAAGAGCTTTACTCAGTTGTCAACTGTGAAAACACATAATTTACTTCATGGGGGTAAGAACCCACACCTATGTAAAATTTGTAATAGGAGATTTACTCAGCTGTCACATTTAAAGAAAAAAAACATAGTTTAATTCATGAGAGTAAGAAGTCACATCAATGTAAAGTTTGTAATAAGAGCTTTACCCATTTGTCAACTTTGAAAAGACATAATTTAGTTCATGAGGGTAAGAAGACACATCACTGTTAAGTTTGTGATAAGAGCTTTACTCAGTTGTCAAATTTAAAAACACACACTTTAATGGATGAGGGTAAGAAGTCACACAAGTGTAAACTATGCAGCAGTAGCTTTAGCCAGCTGTCACATTTGAAAGCACATAATTTAGTTCATGAGGGTAAAAAACCTCACCAATGTGAAGTGTGTGATAAGAGCTCTACTCAGTTGTCACGTTTGAAAAGACACACTTTAATTCATGAGGGCAAAAAATGCATCAATGTGAAGTTTGTAATATGAGCTTTATCCATTTGTCAATGTTAAAAACACATAGTTTAACTTATTAGTATATGTAGCAATACCAACGTTAAATTTATGACAACAGTTTTGTTCGGTTTACTTGTTTGAAAACACATAAATCATTAGGATAAGAAAACACACCAATGTAGTTTGTAATAAGAGCTTCACTCACTAGCTCGATTTGAAAAGACGTAATTCACTACATTACGGTAGAAAGACATACTAATGTGATAAATTCTCACTCAGTTGTCAAGTTTCCAAATCCATAATTTGATTTGTGAGGATAAGAAATATAATGGAATATAGTATGTTGCGAGAAATTCTACCCCTGAGCCTTTCAAAGAAGCAGTTCTGAATCTTAAAAAGCCCGTGCTTTAAAAATGCCTGTTTGTCGTGTGAATAGTATAATTCTAAGACGAAGTTGCTTAAATATCAAAGTTAATATACAAGCTCAACGTCTTCCAAGAACGTGGCTCAAAAATTTTCATGAAAATCGGCATGGACTATTCTTTACATGGAACAAATTTTTAAGCTTTGGAGCTCCTCAAAAGTTGCTTTATCGGTTGTAATTAAAGTACTATATGTGTATGTCATTGTCCATAAACATAAAATATATGCATTTGAATTCCCTGGAAATCCCAGATATTTTCTGCACTGCGAGTGACTGGTAAGCTGTATGAGGTAAGCTAATCTTTCTATTAAAAGGAGTTGTGGCTAATGTTCCGAAGTTGGTAAAAAATTGTTCTTGCTTCCCAGTCTAAAGAGACAAGATCTTGAATTTTCTTGAATTTCACTTATAATCGAGGTGTAAAGATTGATTAAACCTTTAATGTATGAATGATTTTGTTACTTATGGTGGTCTTGCTGTAATTCCTAAACCGGTTCTCATACCGCTTTCTATGATGCCTCAACGCAGTCGATTTGAATAGCCATGCTCATTAAAGTGATAGATAATGGACCGGTCATCCATTCAAAGCCGGATGTCATGAGCTTGAATCTCAATAACTCCACCCCAATGTGCTTATGGTAACGGACGGGGAGGTCCCAAGTAAAATAATCGGTGTAATGGTACGCTTGGATACTGACAGTATGTCATTTGACTCAAGTTGCTTGTATTCCTTTTTATACTTAATAATACTACAGTGTAATTGCAAATATAATATAGTTACATGCAAAATGCTCAAAAGTTTGTGTATAATTGACAAATACAGAACAATGCTATAATAATAGAACTGCACTAAAACTTTGTCGGAGCAGAATACAGCACCGTGCCTTAAATCCCCTCCTAGGTAGCGTAGATCTGTCTTTCTGGCGTTAGGGTGTGTTACCCGGATAAGATTTTTCCAGGTTTTTCCCTTATCCTAAAAGACGAATGTAACGTAACTGCAAGCTCTGTGGATCCCCGGACTCGTTTGAGCATCATTTCACCCATTTCATTCATGGCCCGATATGACTTAAAGTTGGACGACGTAAATTACAAAAAACATGCTTTAAAGGCTTAATTCGCCTCTTATAGCCCCTCCTAACCGATCCTCTTCCTGCCTTTCAGTTTCTTCTGATGTATACAAATTCTTCATGCTCTCACAATTGGTGCACTTTACTGTTAGGTTATTTAGTACTATGCCATTTCTTTCAGAAACATTTTCATGTAGAATTACTTTGCTCCACAAGTATTACATTGACAAACTGACTAAAACTGAACTTAACATATTAAAATTGATTAATATATTTATATTTGTTTCATCTCCATTAATGTTACTATAATTCTTTACCGTGTTGTGTAGTTTCCTTTTAGAAGCACTGGGTGGAGTTTCAACATTCTCAACACTAAATTTTGACATTGTTGTGCATTTACATCTTTTTCTACCACAGGATATTATGTTCTATAATTTTGATTGCCTTTGTTCTTTCTGTTTTTATACAAGCCTTTACGTTTTGTCATTATGAAAACAAATAAAAAAGGCTGAGCACAACATAAATATATGCAAATAGCCAAGATATTACCACTTTTTTATATATAATTAAACAAACTCTAACCACAAAACTCTGATGCTATATTGAATTTCAGATTAGCCAACATATCAATCAGAATTTCCCCTAAAATGTAAGACAACCACAGCCTTGTAGAACAAATAGTTCTGGAGTTATACTTTGTTCTATAAAACCTTGCCAGGATTTAAAAAAAATTGAAGGATTGCAGTTATGTTTATATAAACTAATTTAAAATAATAAATATTGGTCTATTATAATAAAAGATATGTCAAATAAATCAGGATGAACTATAATTTCATAATATGCAAAATGCCAAAAGGTCAAAATTTGTCATTTAAGGCCTTTATGACTCCCCTTAAAAATAACCTATACCTGTTAGGAGATACCTTATAAGGCATTTAAAACGACAAAGGTCAATCTCTCACACATCGCTAACATTATTGTGTAGTACTTCCTCTAAATTTTCCCCCTAAAGTTGTTTAAATTATAGGCATCTTGTTGAAGAAGCCAATCTTAAGCTTGAGGCTTATTTCCAAGAAGAGATGTTCGATATTCTAAGAATACTTTTAGTTCATTGCTTATAGGCTACTCACGCCTTGAATGGGAACAGCTTGCTAGGATGTGAAAGGTGAAAGCTATCTCGGTTCTATCTTATCTGATCAAAGGCTTCATTATTGTACAGGTACCCGCTGGTTCTAAGAACAATTTGTATATATTTACTCTCGCCCGAAGACGCGAGTTCAGAGAGACATTTCCCTAGTTAACAATTCCCGCCGTACCAGATGTTCTCTAAAATACCGCTTCGCTTTATACAAATTGTTCCCAAATATTTGAATAGCGGAATAGCTAATCTTAAAGTCACTATCACTGTCACTGTATAATGCCACATAACATGGTTGTGTCTAGGAGGTAATAAATTTGAAGCAAAGTAGTCAACAGCGCATACCCAAAATTTTGATTTGTAAATTATTCTATTTATTTTTCCTCACAGGTTGGTAAAGGCATAGCTATTGCTGTTCATCAACCTATGAGTCAACAAGAGAATCTATCTTTCCACCTTTCCTATGACATACATAATTCGGATTCCTATTGAAATTTTCTAAGCCAACCAATAAGACATCTGATAGACATTTGTTCTCGATGTATGTTGAATGAGCACTGTTTGAAGTAGTATTGAACAGCTTTATACCATTTCTAAAGTGAGGGACCTGAGTTTCATTTTCGGAATTACGGTTAATACGATGTATAGATTTCTTCCAAATCGTGATACCTCTGCCCCACTTCTCTTTCAAGGGCGGCGCTACTTTGAGTTTTCTGTTTTTGTGTCTGCAGGAAATAAGGAACCACAACCCTGACTAGAATGCCTCTCACCCTTTTTATGAGCATCTCCTTTTCTTGGCTAATGACTACAGCCAATGGTAGGAGAGATGCTGGTTCTTTACCGCCTGGTAGTTTCCAACTAGTAATGTGTGAAGACACGTCCTCTTCACTCTAGTGACTACTTGACATTGGGCGCCCTGTCTCCTCTCACCTCATCCTGCTCCACTTGGGGCATATCTACAAAACATTAGTCGGATCCACATGCCGAGGCCATTTTCCCATAAATTTCTGTTCTATCCTCCCTATATACTCAAAATATAAGTGGTTACAGCGTTACTGATATGTGATGTGTATAATATATTGTATAAAACAGTCAGACACACATTAGTATTGCTTTACACCAATTGCTGTTCATCAATAAGGCGATTTAACACATATCATGATTTTACTCTTTAAGTTAATTGGTATAAATTAATCATTTATTCACACTAGCCGTATATAGGCTAAGGTTTTGAATATATAGAGGCAACTTGAAAAATTTAATGCCATGGCCGGGATTTGCACCACAGAACTGCTATTTTCCATCCAGTCGCTCTTACCCATTAAGCTACGATGGCCAACTTGCCATCCTCACATTAAATTCTCCATTTGACTCCTATATTTCCCCTTAGACCACTTGGGGCTCTCCTATTTGAGATACACCGTTTGTGGCCACTTACTATTGTAAGTTCTTGAGTCCCAGGCTTCATTTAACTCTTATTATTATTTGACTTGTATATTTCTCCAGTAAACCACTAGGGGCTCTCACATTCGAGATACACCATTTGTGGCAACTTACTATTGTAAGTTCTTGAGTTCCAGGCTTCATCAGTTAACTCTTATTATTTTAGTTAATAGATGGAAATCAATCATATCTTCATACTAGCTCTATATAGGCTAAGATTTTGAATACTTGAACTTGAGTGACTGGATGGAAACCAGGAGAACTGTGGTTCAAATCCCTGCCATGGCATTGGATTTTTCAAATTTACTATGATTTTACTCTCTGTATTACTCTGAGAAATCACCTCTATGACGATTAGTACTCTCTGTTAATTTTAAGTGCTTTACATAATGGACTTACTTGCAAGATTTAATCAAACTAAAGACAGGAAAGTAAAACAAATGAGGAATTTGTTAATAAATCCTCTATATATAGTGATCAGGCTTTCAACATCAACACTCAGTTTGGACCTTCAGTATCTGTTTAATTTCAGAAACACAGTGAACATCCAGTAAAATATTTGTATCAAAAACTACACTGTTCTTTTTAAAGGGACAGATAGCCGAGATTAATAATGAGAGGATCTGTTAATGTTCTTATTTTTGGGATTTAGTTCTAATAATAGTTATAACATATCATTTCAAAAAAGTAACTATTAAAGGCTTTCTATCTTTGCAGCTTACCTTAAGGTCAGGCATCAGTGAAATTTCGTCAAAAATGACATTTTCTGTTGTTTGCCTTAAAGACCTTCGGTCTCAAGCCAAATAAGCGCTAGGTCCTCTACTGGCAGTGGAGTGTTTTGTAAGGAAGGATAATATGGGGCAGAAGATGAGTTTGGAATTATATATAAGCCATCTGATGTATTATTTTATATGCCTAGAAGCAGTCTTGGGCATTTGTAGCGCTCTCTAGGATCGATGTCGTACTTACCTAGACCACGGATGAGGGAGTTGAAGTTGTGGGAGAGATTTTGATAGAAGGAATGTGAAAGGGTATGGATGTAGTCTTATTGTGGGGATACGTAGGTCACGTCGGATAACTAGATTGGGGACGTACCAAGGGGAGTCTGTGACAATGCGGAGGAATCAGGAATGTAGAATTTCAAGGTGGTGTAGGTGAGACTTGGCTGTTACTCCCCATATTTCACTGGCATATGTGATGGCTGGCCGGAGTACTTATACAGGAGCAGTTTTGTAGGCAGACATGACTGATCGTCGGTTATAGAGAGGGTATAGCATACCCATTCTTTTGCTAACTTTATTAGCCACATATGTAATGTGCTCTCTCCACTTCAATTTGATGTCGAGTAGGACACCAAGATACTTAACGTAAGTTTTCCAATGGATGTCCTCACCAGCTAGACGAATTGGTGGAAGATCCGCTATTCGTCTTCGAGAGAAGGTGATGGTCTAGCTCTTCTGTGGGTGGATGCGTAGGTGCCAACGTTCGAACCAGGTGGTGAGGAGGTCAGCATATTGTTGAATCCTGCGAGTACACAGGTTGAGCTCTGATGATGTGGGGGTGACAGCTGTATCGTCAGCAAAGGGATACAGCGAGCAGCGTGGCAGGGATGGTAGTGTTGATGTATAGAAGGAAGAGAGTGGGTGCCAGGACACTACCTTAGGGAACGCCAGCTCTAATGGGATGGGATGAGGATAAGATTCCGTTGTGGGAGACAGCAAAGGTTCTGCCAGTGAGGTAGAGGTGAATGAGATGTATTAAGTAGGAAGGGGAGTAAGCCTTCGTGCCATACGCTGTCGAATGCTGTGGTGATATCTAGGAGTAGTGCAGAAACGAACTGCTTCCTGTTAAAGGCTGTGTAAACTTCATCGACCAGATGAAGTAGTTGGTGTTGAGTGGAATGCTGAGAGCGAAAGCCGAATTGCTCCGCTCTGTTAATATTCTGTTGATTCAAGATAGTCCTTAGTCGACTTAGAATAAGTTTTCCTATCAGTTTACTCAGTATTGGAAGCAAACTGATGGGTACGTTCCGTCCGGGGACGTTCCGTCTTACCCAGGTTTGCAGATAGCGATGACCTTTGCGTGCTTCCAGGCCTTTGGGAAGTAGCAAAGTTTGAGGATTGCATTAAAGAGAAAGGTTAATGCTTTCACCCAAGGGAATGGTAGAACCTTTAGCGCCGCGTTCGCTATGTTGTCAAAGCCAGGCGACTTGAATGGCCGTAGGCTGGTGATGTGGCATTGCACTTCAGCTACGGAGATGGAGGGAGGTGGTAGATCATCATGGGGTTGGGAAAGGCATGCCTGAACTTCCTGAGTGACTGCGTGGATATGATCTACATCCGGGGTATCAGCCGCCATAAGGTCATTTCCAGGAAGGTTGCATGGAGTTCAGTTTTTTCCCTTGCAGACTGAGCGACTGCCTGTCCGTGGGGCAGCGGTGGATCTTTGCGAGGGATTTGAAGTAAGGATATGGTGATGCTCCAAAAGGAGTTGTCCTCTACACGAAGAGAGGATATCTTATTTTCCCAGCACTCGTTGCGAAATTCTTGGAGTTGAAGTTTGACCAACTCCTGAAGTTGGCGAAACTCACAATGATCTGCTGGGCAGCAACTATGTAAAAAGTGCCGCCGCTTTCTACTCTTTTGTTTAATCGCCTCACGGATAGCCTGGGGTATAAGATCGATATACAATCTGCTAGGTTTTGATTTTGGGGAATAGCTCATGATAGCAGTAGTCAGTTGGGAGGTGAAAAGAACAACCAAGGTGTCTATCTCTTCTGGAGTTTGACTTGGCTGCTGCAGGACTCGATTTGTTGCAATCGTATTGAAAACTCCTCCCAATTGGTCTTTCGTGGGAGTGGGAATCCTCGAGGAGCTCTGTAGTTGGGCTTACCAGGGAAGGATAGGAGGATGGGGTAATGATCTGAAGATACAGCAGGAACTGTGAAGACGGTAAGGTGCTGCCGCATAGTGCGGACCAGGGCGAGATCAAGCCAGTCAGGTGGTCCCCTGTCTCCATAGTGAATTGTAGGTTGGTTTGGAACCCTATCAGAGATAGTCCTAGACGCTACGAAGTTGTGAAGTGTGCGCCCACGGTAGTTGGTAATGGAGGAATTCCAGTTGCAGTGCTTGGCATTGCAGTCTCCCGCAGCAATCGTGGCAATTGGGGAGATGAAGAAATGATCCAATTCAGAAGGAAGTAGGGGGTGACTTGGTGGCATGTATACTGAGTATAAGTGCAGGGGACCATTGCTGGTGGGGATAAATATTTAATGGTGTTGAATGGCACGGTCAATGTATATGGCAGTACCTCCTCTGCCGTCGGTTCGATCAGTGCGATAGGAACACGTTCCTGGGATGCCACATTTTATATGAGGTGATAGATAGGTTTCCTGCACCATTAAGATATTCACCTTCTGCATGGACAAAAAGTTGGAAACTTCCGCCAATTGTCTGCGGACACGATTGGCATTCCAAAAGCAGAGCTTGAGTCCTGGAAATGTTGTGTATCGTTGGTGTCTAGTAGCCATTGCAAATGCAGAAGGTGAAGACTGAATAAGTACCATTTCTGGTGACATATGTGCAGATCTTATGAGCAGAGCCTCCATCAGAGCGATGTTGAATAGTATTTGATAATTGTGGTAGAGGAGAACTGGGAGGTGTAGAAACAGGAGATGAGGTTGGTGGAGGTGTTGTACGGTGAGTAGAAGAGAGCTGACATTCTGGCGGTTGGGTAGGCAGTGACACAGAAGCGTTCCTGACGGCTGCTGCATAGGATGGGAATTGCACTGGGGATCTAGCTGGGAGACCTGGGAAACGAGCACCGTAAAAAGCCTCCTTAGGTAGCCCATGGAGGTTGGGTACATGGGGAGGAACATGAACTGGAATCCTTCGGGCTTCCTTCTTGGTGCTTTCCAGTTCATATCATGCTTCCTGCCAAACAGGGCATTTGGTGTATCGACACGGGTGTTCAGCTCCTCAGTTAGCACTGCTGGGTTTAGTAATGGTGACCTTGCTACAAGCATTGCGAAGATGGCCTGTTTGCCCACAGTGAGAAGAAACAGATGATAGTCTGCACGCTTCTGCCCCATGGAAAAAATGCTGGCAGTTTAAACACTGCTGAGGTCAGAAAGGCAGTTTGTATGCCTCGACGGTGACGGCATCAGAGAACATCCTTTTCAACTTGTAGATTTTTTCGGCCTCACTGGATTTCTCTAAAGCTACTCTGAAGTGTGGAAGAGATGCTGGAGTGGGTCCGCGGATAGTGCGGAGCCGGTTGTCACTGATTATGGGAAGTCCTCGACCAAGGAGTTCGTTCTTGACCTCATCCTCAGTGATATATTGAGGGAGATCTTTGATGGTTACCTGAAGCCGCTTTTCTTCAGGCAGGAGAGTAGCGATAAACAGGATTTGATTATCCTCTAACCAGGGACGGACTTCACGATGTGCTGTGGGATCTTCAGGTAGGATGGCAACTGTGTTGCGCATGTTACGGAGGTTAATAGTTTTGTCATACCCAGCGAAGGTGTGCAATTTCCTGCCGTCTTCTGGCTGACGAAGGAAGACGGCAGGGGGTTTCGCCAACCTGGACATTGGGGTGTCTGATGGAGCAGATCAGCGTTTGTCACTGAAGTGCGCAAGGTTTTTGTACCACTGCAGGGACGTTTAACAGAAGCGGTGCTAGGAGGGGCTGCAGTTGCATTGAGGTGATTGGTGTCTCCTCTTTGTGGGGACCTGTTGCCATTCAGATGTTGTTGAATGTTCGTGCTTGATGAGGTAGGTAGTAATGACTTCCATACGAGCACAGTGCAGAATCATTTTATGAAACTCTTCTGATGCAACTTGGGAGTTGTTACCCTCAGAGCCCGCTGCAAGGAGATGAGGGATATGTTGCTCAACAAACTGTACACACTGCAACTGGGCTACCATCTCCAGTTGAAGAATGGTTATATGATCAGGATGCAGGGGAAACTTTGGATCAACTAAAGAGCTGCTGTTACCACTGTTAATGTAGTAGGACAGAGCTGCCCTGTGAACATCTTCGTCTGAAGGGGAAGTTGTTGTGAAGTCCATGTTACATGAGGACATGATGTACGAAAGAGAGCACAAAACTGGCAGTAAATACCGTCCAATAATTTGGCCCAATACAATATCCTACTGTAGGTATGTATGAGTGCACGCTGGCCCTTCCTGCACAAGGGCACACCAATTACACTTCACACAATATATTAATCAATAGGAAATCCTAAAGTTTCACTTAGATTCACTAAAAATACGGCACTGAGCCAACAAAGGTCATTTGCACAAAATAACACAAATTTGCGTGAATAACTCAGTCAAGTGCACAAAAACAATGAAATATTGTTCACCGAGCACTGTTACACTAGAACTATACAAAACTGGCAATGCGATTCGATGCAAATTGATAATTCTGTTACAACATTTGCAAACCAATCTATTGATCGCTAAGATGTCTGTTTCTATAAACAGTTCAACTGTTTGCCTTAAAATTATGTTTAGATGTTGTAGTTTCAGAATCTGCCGTCAGTTACGCTCTAGCACCATTTAAGCCGCTGCTATGTCATTATTTAAATGTCTGTGCACATGTGGGCAAAGACATTTAAATTCTCTTTGGTTGTCTGTTGCGAAGAAATTATTCGAATAATCAAGTTTAAGCTATGCAGTTTGATTCCATAGATTTGTGGTAATTTGCAGAGACATCTTCTGGATGTTTATGAATCAACATTACTGGTTCTAGGTTAGATTCTTTCCTGATATTAAAAGGAAGCATTTGCACTGTTTTGTGTTTGTGATTGTGAAAGTGGTCTTCATACAAGTGAGAGTCGTGGATAGCAGCTGATTATTAAGATAAGTATTATTTAGAATACAAATAGAGCTTCATTTAATATTATATTGCTTTCTTGCTGCAACAGTATATAATTTATACAAAGTTTGGTTAGGGATGCATATATCAACAGGTGGCTATTACGTTTTTGTAAAACTTTAACACCTTAGGGCTTAATTTCTTAAATTTCTCTCTCTAGTACTACATCAAATTCATTAAAATGGGTCAGACAGTTAAGAAAAGGCAATCAAAGTGATCTCTTGCAGAAAAAAATATATATTGGAAAGAAATAAAAAAAGAAATCCCAAACAAGCAGAGTATC
Source organism: Mantis religiosa (assembly GCA_030765055.1). Lineage (NCBI taxonomy): Eukaryota > Metazoa > Arthropoda > Insecta > Mantodea > Mantidae > Mantis > Mantis religiosa. Next base: position 121,404,116 of record CM060959.1, read on the forward strand.
TAAAACAGATATTAATGAAGCTGATTCAAGTGGCAGAAATTTGGGGAACTTTTGCAGTGAAGATGAAATGAATATGGAGATACTAAGCCCAGATTATATACTTATTCATAGAGAAACTTGGAATAAGATATTTAATAGCTTTAGCTGTGTAACTTGTGGATTCAAAGGTTTGGGATTTACTAGTAAAGTGATAATAGAATACTCTGCTTGTAGTAAATGCCCTAGGGTAACCATTGAGTCTAGTAGGGCACCTTTTGTTGTAAATGGAAGAATGGTTGATGCATTTCTGGTCATGCAGCTATTCTTTAAGAGTAATTGTATTTTTTTCTGCACCTTTTTAGATGGATGTTTTCATGTTTCAATTTACAAAGACATTAAATTAACCAAAATGTACAACTTGTTAAAAAAGGAAACCGGATTCAGAAGGTCTTTTTTTATTATTATTATTTAGGAATTTCATGTTTCCCTTATATCAGTCAGTTGTTTTTCTTTGATCATGCAATGTCTGTTAGGAGGCCTCTTGTTTACTTTGTGTCAGGCATTCTTCATATCAAACCTAAGTTATTAACGTTTTATGTTGATGTTAATATAAATATATTTGGGTTTATATTCCAACCAAATGCTGCTACTCAACAAAGCATTGAGACATATTGGCCCTCAGTGACCAACGCTGCAATCGTCATTTTATCTGTTGATAAGTGTGAAATATTAATAAGTTGGCGTACAGTAAGGAATGAAACACAAATGGAGCAATTGGGAGTTGCATGTCTGATATGTAAGATTAGCCAATTATGTGGAACACTGGTGCATAATTATAAAAAATAACCTTAATGATAAGTGCATTAAACATGTACCCACGTAATTACTTATTGAAATATTTTTTAAATAATGAGAATGAGGCTAAATAGCACTATCTTCTGCAATTTTCATAACAGAAAAAAGACAGAAAACAAACTAAATTAGTTACTATACTTCTGTTATTAAATGCCTATTGGAACTACAGGAAGTGGACGGTAATATTACTAATTTTCTAGTGTGATCAGTCTATACAATGGGAATAATTTCTAAGAAGTTGATTTACTCAACTGACAAAGGAATAAATAATGCTAAACCTCAGTAACGTTCTATCACTGAATGTATGTCTTTGTTGCAATTATTTATTGAATGTGAACATACAGGATTCCCCAATTACAATGTTCACTATAAAGTTACAACATGAACAAATTGTATCAAAGACAACAAAAAATTAATTACAGAATAAATGAAAACAAAACAAAAACAAGTTGGTGACACTGGTTCACATGTACAGTAAGTCAATCATTCTACTTTTGGTACTAAAGGATAAGGATAAAGCAAAGTTTCGGATTTTCATATTAAATATATCAATGTTTAAGGGGTGTAATTTATTTTATAATGACTGCATTCTATGCATATGTGAATATTTATAAGAATCAGTATTAACCTTCTGAGGAAGAAAAATATTACACAATTTATTAGGTGCAACCAGGGGGTGTTAAGTGAGATAGAGCCTCTGATTCCACATTAAGCTTCTCGAAACGGCCGTGTGACAGATTGAGAGCTGCACATCAACTTTAAAATCTGTTGGTGTCAACAGATGTCTCTCTTTACACAACTTTAAAATCTGGCGGTGCCAACGGTATCTAAGCCAAGCCAAATTAAACGTGTATGAAAAATGGTCATCAATTTGTAAAATTTGCAAGACTTTTAAGGCCTGCGATGGCATATGAGCAGCAAGAAGGCAGAGAATGGACTTGCACAAAGACCTGTCGGTAAGTAAGATCTTAGCATGTAGCTAAATACCGAAAATTAATATCATAACTTAACCTGAATTGTAATTTCATACAAACTCATTTATAATTAAATTCTTTAGATTATGTAGCATTTTATAATGTATCAGGGATGTTTCACATGAAAAAGCATTAGTTTCATTATCCTTGTTACTTAATTATTAATGCAAAAACAATGTTTTTCTGCTTTTTTTTTAGCTACCACATCATCTCAGGCAACCAGGAATATGATGGCAGAAATAAAAAGTGCTGAATGATTGGAAATTGCATATGTTTATTGTTTTTATGATGTGCAGTGATCTTCAGGAACATTATTAATGTAGAACAAAGCTTTCTTTCTCACCTATACAACAATTTATTGTGGCTTATCATCGGATATCTTTTAAAGTTTGAGTTTCTATTCAATATCAGTGGAAAATTAACAAAAGCTTTTAGAAGTGTTGTGGCCAATATGTTCTAAATTTTCAGGAAAAGTGAAGTTATTTTGGCAGTTGATTGGATATATTCATTGGTTTTGTGTTAGAAGTTTTAAATTTAAAATATTTTAGTCATATATAACAGTCCATGTACGGTAAGTAGTTGCCAGTTTAAATTACTGCAAAAATAGCTTCCATAAATTACAGCTATTTTTAATGGTCATTTTATTTCCATGAGTTTATATAAAACAACAGTAAGCCAAAATTAAACATTATGAATATTATTATGTGATTTCTTCAATATATAAGCTTTGTTTTGGGGGTGGGGTTAATTTAGTCCTTATAATTAGCTGTCATCAAAAACAGAAATACCTAAACAATTGCTTATTAGCTTTATAGACATATATCCTGCATCTTGTTATATATCTTTAATTTTCGTGCTGTTTGTACAAACATGTGTACAACAAACTTATACATGAAGATTTTCAAAAACACTGTTCCATCTCAAAGTACGTTTTAAATGAAACATTTGTGCAATTAGTCAATTAGTAATAGATATTCTAAATAAGGACCTTCAAGCAGCTCGTCAGGAAGTTAGAGACTTAAGAATACAAAATGAGAATTTAAATCGCCAAATTGGGGGATTAAAAAAGGAGAAAAACGAGCTGGAATTAGAAAAACGGCAACTTGAAGTCAAGTTTAAAAACGATGGATATGTAGGCCACAAACAAAGGATGCGATATTCGGAGATTGTAACAGGAGTTGGTCAGAATAAGCTGCTATGGAAACAAAGTGGGGAAATTGGTGACTTTATACATACCAACAGATTTGAAGTGCTAAGTGAAAATCAGGAAGTTAGTGAAAAGCAAAGCGGCAAAGACGGTAAAATACAAGTGAGGAAACAAAACAATTCAAGTGCAAAAGTAGTGGTGCTTGGCGATTCCCAGCTTAAATTTTCGGGCGAACGTTGCAAGAAAAAGGGATACAAGGTAAACTGCTTCCCGGGGATAAAAACGAATGAGCTGAAATATCAAGTGGAAAATACAGAATTGGTAAATGAAAACTCGGAAGTTGTGTTGCTACATGTGGGGACAAATGATATAAAAAGAGGATTCTATGCAGAAGAGATTATGGGAGAAACTATGGACCTGATTGCTAGTGTGAAATCGGCGGCGCCAAGGGCAAAAGTTATTGTGAGTGGTGTGTTGAGACGGCGGGATGTAACTGATCGAAGAATTCAACGTATAAACAGTGAACTAAACTGGCTATGTGAAAGGAGAAAATGCACATTCGTTGATGCAAACTTTTGGCTGCAGAAACAAGATCTGTGTAAGGATGGGGTCCACTTGAATCACAGAGGGTCCTACATTTTTGGCAACCTGCTATGTGATACAATACAATCAGTAGTTTCACAAATATGGGGAAACTAACAACGACCGTGGTGGATGGTATTTGCATAACCAAAGAAAATGCAAAGACACAAAACAAAAGAAGTGAGGATGGCTGTTCTTCAATCCTGGAAGACCTGCAGCTCAATGTGGGTATTGTTGCAGAAGAAATTCCAAGTCACAGGGTCCTTGGAAATACAAGTAAAGTACAAATACCTGTAGGTGAGGTAAATGATTGTTTAAATGTAATAAACCAAGTTGCTCAATCGAGAAAAAATAAAAACTCAGTAAGAATGCTAGGAAAAGTAAATGAGGGTGAAAAATATTTCAGTATCTTTCATCAAAACATTCAGTATATTGCAAATAAAAGAGCCGTTATTGAGCAGGAAATTTTTGAACTACAACCAAATATAATAGTATTTTCAGAGCATGGGTTAAAAAATATTGAAATAAATGCAAATCTTTATGAAAACTATACCATAGCTTCTAGTTATTGTAGAGAAAAACACAGAAGTGGTGGGGTTGTAATATATGCAAGGGAGGGTTTGAAATTTAATAAAATTGATTGTAAACTGTACTGTGAGGAAATGTGCTGTGAAATATCAGCAATTGAAATAAATTGTAAAAAATCAAAACTAATTATACTAGGGGTCTATAGTCCACCAAATGCTGATAAAGACAACTTTCTAAATAAATTAGAAACATGCCTAAATAATATTGTAAAAAATAACAAAATTATTGTTGTAGGAGATCTAAATATAGATCTGCTAAAAGAAACTAAGCAAAAACGGGCATTAGTGGAATTACTTGAAACAAATAACCTAAAATTATTAGAAACAGGACCAACTAGAGTAACACAGCATACTTCGACAGTTATTGATCACGCTTTTACTAACTTAAAGGATGAAGATGTAAATATAGCTTTAATAAAAAATGGGCTTAGTGACCACTTTGGACAATTAATAAAGAGTAAGCCCTTAGATATACAAGATGGAAAATTAAAAAATATGAAGGAAATTAAAAGAATTGTAAATAAAAGTACTCTAGAAGCATTAAGAATTAATCTTAAACAAGCAAAATATAGTAATATATTTGAAATAACTAAAATAGATGAAAAATTTGAACAATTTATGAATACTTTAAAGTCATGCTTAGAGCAGTCAGTACCATTGTATAAGGTAGTTCATAAAAAACAGAACAGTTTAAACTGGTCGACCAAAGGGATAGAAAAATCCAAAAGGAGAATGAAATTCTTAAATAGTCTAAAAGCTTTTAAATTAGATGAACGGTCCTACACATACATAGAAAACTATAAAAATACTCTAAATGTAGTGATAAACAAAGCTAAGAAACACCATAATAAAACTTTGCTCTTGAATGCAGAAAATAAAATTAAGGAGATATGGAACATTATTAAAACAATACATAAAGAAAATTCCTCAAAATGGACAGAAAACTTCCAAATTATAAAATCCAGTTGCATAATACTAGACCCAGTGATTATTAGTAATGAATTTAATGATTATTATATAGATATAATAGCTAATATGGGAATTAAGACAAGAGACTACAACACAAACGAAAGTTCCATATGTAACTCAATGGTAATTAGAGAAATTACACAAACTGATGTCATTAGGCAAATAAATACATTAAAATGTAAAAGATCTAGCGGATTAGATGAATATTCAAACCAAATGATAAAATACTGCAAATACGAAATAATGGATATACTTGCACATATAATAAATGAAAGTTTTATTTCAGGAACCTTTCCAAGTAACCTAAAACAAACAATAGTTAGACCCATTTATAAACAGAAAGGCTCCAAACAAATGATGGAAAATTATCGCCCTATATCTCTTTGCTCTGGATTTTCCAAGATTATCGAAGGACTTTTCCTAGAACAGCTCCAGAGCTTCTGTAGTAAATTTAATATTATATCACAGAATCAGTTCGGCTTTCAGAAAAAGAAATCAACAATACATGCAGTTAGTAAGGGAAATGATATAATTGTTAGAGCATTAGATAGAAAGGAGTTAGTGATAGCGATTTTTCTTGACCTATCAAAAGCTTTCGACTGTGTTAATATTAAACATCTTTTGGCAAAATTAGAAAACTATGGGATAAGAGGCATACCATTAAAATGGTTAAGCTCGTACCTGCAAAATAGGGTGCAGTGTGTCGAAATAATACACAATTCAGGAGGAAATTTAAAAAAAGTTAAATCAGCATTCAAACGTGTAACACATGGAGTGCCTCAGGGGTCAAAATTAGGTCCATATCTGTTTATCCTATATATAAATTTTCTATTTAAAATAATACAGGATGCTGGAGGATTAGCAATTGGATATGCAGATGATACAACTGTAGTGGTAACAGGTAAGACAGAGGCAGAAGTTCAGGGAAAAGCAAACTCCTTATTAGAATCAATTAGTACTTATTTAGAAGCACTGGGAATGGTACTAAACACAAACAAAACCGAATGGATGCAAATTCAGCTCAGTAATAGAAAAAAATCAGACATCACGTTAACAGTACAAAATAAGCAAATTAGCCAAGTAGCACAGACAAACTTTTTAGGATTAGTTATAGACAGTAGTTTAAAATGGCACAAACATATAGAAAAGATCAACAAGAAAATAAACAAGGGCATATATGTATTAAAACAGACAACACAAATTATGGATGAAGTCAGCGCACTGAAGGTTTATTATGCATTTTTACATGCACACCTAAGTTATGGGGTCATTTTATGGGGGGCAGCAGGTAAGAAAAATATGTTAAAAACATTTAGGCAACAAAAGAGAGCAATAAGAATAATGGAAAAAATCCCTAAGAGACAATCATGTAAAAGTAGCTTTAAAAAACTTAAAATACTCACATTACCCTCTTTATACATATTTGAATGTCTCAAACATGTAATAAGAAACCACATAGAAGGAAAAAATAGAAACATTCATGAATATAATACAAGAACAAAACAGAACTACTTTAGAAATAGGTTCAGGGGAACATTAGCTGCCAAATGTATTGAAAGTACTGCAAAAAATTTATATAATCATTTACCTCACCCTATCAAGGCAATAAATGAAGAAGTGAAGAAAATTTATGCAATAAAGACTTACCTAGTGAAAAACGCTTTCTACTCAATTGAGGAATACAAAAAGGGAAGAGAAACTTAGACTTAGTTTATTAAATTTTGTTATCAATCTATTGTGTATATCTAGAATTGCTAATAATCTGTAAATAGATTTATTTGTTTTATTATTGAACTGTAAAAATGTAATTGTAGTGTTACTTTTGACGATGCTTTGTAAAACATGTTGCAAATAGCAGAATAAAAATCTGAATCTGAATCATTTCAGCCTCAGTACTTTCCTGAATTAAGTAATGTAAAATATATGAATTGTTTATAAGGCTGTATTTGCAATGTTTGGTGGCAGAATCTGTTTTTTATAATGATATACTGTGTTTGTCGTGTGTATTACATGCTTCGCTGTGTCATTCTAACCCAAGCATGTGAATTTTCAGATATACCAAAACTGTGGCTGTGGATTTGTACAGAATTCAATTCTCTTTGATTTCTGTAGAATTTCTTTGTTTATAATTGGCATTATTAATGTTTCTGGGGACTTAAATTAAAATCTTCGGGCAACATGCTTGGATGTGAACTTTTATAAAGTTTTTCTGTACATTGCAATGATATTTTGAAGAATTAGGTTCTCTTAACCTTACTCATCACTGTATAACTACATCAGTGATAAAGAATCTCATAGTTTTTAACAGCAACTAAAAATATGATCTGAGATTCCATAAATTCAGTTTGTTCTATCTTTGTTAATTATAATCCACTTATCTGAAGATGTTAATGTTAAAACTTCTTTGTTCTTTTTCAAATCGATTTCGAAGGTATTTTGCGTTCATCCTCAGTGAAAACAAACTCCATTGTTAAGGAAATCTCGGTTACCATGTTTTCTCTTTGCTATGTCACGTTCTCAGCACCACCAACATATGAAGACGAAACAAACCTAAAAACAGAATCAATTGCCGGTATGTCAAAATTCATTATGCGATGTTTATTTTTTAAAATAAGTATTTTTTTCCACACTATCAAATCTATGGGAACATTTAATTGTTTTAATAATTCAACTTCGGGATTTATTTCATGGTTAAATGACCAAAAATGATCTGCTACGGCCGATTTATCTGTTTACATTTTATGTTACGAAAATGTTCTTTCTTTCTGGTCTCCAAACTAAGTTTCGTGTTTCCAATATAGACTCGATCACAATCTAAACATTTAAATTGATAAATACCAGATTTTTTTGTTATTAGGAATAAAATCTTTTTTAGAAAATTGTAAACAAGACTTCTGGTTCTACGAACCCATGAAGTCACAATATATCATATTTATTATAATAATAAATCTGTAAATAATATCTGTAATTATAGGAACTACATGGTAATACAACTAATTTTCTAAAGCGTGATCACTCTGTACAAATATGCCATTGCCATCATGTAAACACATGAGTGTTTACATTATTTGGCATAGTGTGTACAATGTACACACAGGTACAGCAGTATCTATTGACAAACAGTATCTCCTTGTCACAGTATTCAATCATGTTATATATGATTTCTCGTGTCTACCGATATAGACAAGTTGTATCTGAACAGAGTGTACATACACTGGACTTGCCCTGTATGTGTTAACAGCTGTATTTAGAGTATTTTTCAGTACACCTGTTGGCTTTGCATTGTAGTAATTACGTCATAAATACTAATTAGATATTCAGCTATTAAAAAATGTGTAATCTATTTTCTCTACCAACACATCACTGTTTGGGAAAACAGAATGAGGTGGACATGAATTTACAAAAGGTAACTTACATTCACGTAGAAAATCAAGTAACCTTAAGGAGAAAACTGGCTATACTTTTTATAGTTTCTCTTCAGAAGCATTAAGATCAGCATTCAAATACGTAGATCATTTTACATCAGTCGGTTCTTTATGCAATGCTTGTGTAATCCTGTCACAAAGGTTGGGGCCAAATACTGCAGCAAGAGGCCCAATTGTAAAAACTGTTACAAAGCCTGCTACAATAAAAGGTTTAGCATCTAGTGTCTTATTTGACAGCACAGAATTAAAAATTCTACAAGCATATACCCACTATAATGATATTTGTACAGTTTCTATCACAATTTCACTACAGTATGCGCAAGATAAGTTGAGCGCTGGATTTACGGTGTAGTGCGGGCAGAGGAGAAGAAGCGAGAGCTAATGCTCTTTTGTTTCTGCATTGTGGTCAACCTTGAAAAACACATTTCAGCAAAGTAGCGTGTAAGATAAGCAAAGATATCACAAGTAACGTTGCATCCTCTGAAAACTCCTTAGTTTTGCCCATGCCAGCTCAATTGCATTCAGATCAGTTACATGGAGGTAGACGAACAATGTGTCCCCGTTTGAAAGCCATAACATCCACAAATGTTCATACAAATATAAATCATTTTCAAGTAAATGCTGATGTACATTACCACCACACTTGTAACAAGGATAAATGGGCAATTCGAGCGCACCAAACGAGCCTTTATGAAGGAAGCTTTAACTACAAAGGGATAATGTTACATAATAAACTTCCAAATTCATTTAAACAAGCTGCATCATTAAAACACTTTAAGAATAAAGGTTATGAAATTTTTGCATGCACACTGTTTTTATATGGTTTATGAATTTTTAGAACTATAACCATGTAAATGAGCACTGGGAATGTAGTACATTCACAAACCTGTAATATTTCTTGTAGTAAATTAGTATATGCAAATACCGCATGAAACTGTAGAAAAGCTGCTTACTGTGTATATTGTATGTGATCAATATTACTTTATGTATATACTGTATTTATACATTTTGACGTGTCTCATAACATGCATATGTTGCCAAGGACGAAAAAAAATTCAAATTCTAAAATAGGTTATGATGAGTATAATCTACATAATACATGAGTAATATGAACCACCTTCTGATGAAATTGAGCTATTATCATGTTTGGTAATTAATGTAGTTTATGGTTTTTAAAATGCTGATAATTATAAGAAATAATACAAATATATGGTATTATTTTTATTATATGAATTTTAAATGCACAGATATTGATATTACTGAATTAACTGTGCAGACAACTGGCTGAAAAGTATCCTGAAGTGTATACCATCACAGGAGATAAATAAACAAAGAGAAGTCTGTCATGTATGATTTATAAAGTGAGAAGTCAGCAATATAAATATTCGGTACTCAAACTGTGTAAAAATACATACTTCACCAGCTTCAACATTATAATTAAATGTGATTGAAATCACTTCTGAAATTTTCATGGAGATTAGGATACAAGTAACAGGGAATATGTACTTTACCAATGAGATATACAAATTAAATAGCATGTACATATTTTTTGTAAGTTTCATAAAACTTATCTCTTAAGACATGGAACAAACATAGCTTGACTAAATAAGTAAGCTCCACACCTTGACCAGCATTATAATCGTGAAGCTTTAGCTTGCCATGAGATCTGGCCCTAACTATGGCCATGCCCATATATAAAGACCGGAGGTGTGTGCATTTACCCATAGATATACTGCACATGGACTGTACTGTTATCAGCTGGGCATATAAACAACTACAGGTGTGTATAGCCTGACCATAATAACTGCCTCACCGACAGACGGAACAAAACATTCGCATTATACTCACCTTGACCTTGCATCTGCATACCCTTGCAAGGCAATGCTTCACTAGTTCACAGTATTGTGAACTTCATGATTATACATTGAAGGCCGTGCTGTGCTTCTGACACTATACATACTCTGTGTCCAGCTAACTTCTGGCTCCTACTCAAATTAATTTGCACTCCACTGCAGCCTCTCTTATACAAATATTTACATTAAGTATAAAACAACTGATAAATTGGCTGTAGCAGATCATTTTTGGTCATTTAACCATAATATAGATCCTGAAGTTAAATTATTAAAACAAATGTCCCGATAGGTTTAATGGTTTGGAAAGAGATACTTATTTAAAAAAATAAACATCGTGTACTGAATTTTGACATACCAGCAGTTGATTCTGTTCTTAAGTTTGTTTCATTTTCAGATTTTGGTAATTCTGAAAAAACATAACAACAGACCAACTTCCCTAATGATGAAGTTGTTTTCTCCTGTGGTTTTCTTTGATGGACAACACGGACAAGAGTTTGTGAAATCAATTTAAATTAGAAAGAAGAATTAACATCATTTTCTTAAGATAAGTGAAGTTTTTAAATAATTTCCCTGTGATTCTTATATTCATATCTTCAACTCAAGGCCACGCTGTGGCTCAGTGGTTAGACCTCTTGGCTCTCACCAAGGCGGCCCGGGTTCGATCCCAGGTGACCGCAGTGAGATTTGTGGTGGACAACACGGCGCTGGGGCGGGTTTTCTCTGGGACCTCCGGTTTCCCCCGCCATGTCATTCCACCGATGCTCCATCTTCATCTCATGTATCATCAGTGTCACCACCTGCGGTGCTGCATGTAGCAAAAGTGGACGTTAAACACTACACATTTCATTTCTTCAACTCAAAATACTTTTTCCTTAGGCAAGATTTAAAATTAATTACAGAGGAAAATGTTATTGAAATTTTAATTCTCGTAACAAATTATTGTAATGGAAACAGAAAAAAAATGTGTTACTATTGTGCAGCTCAGAACGTTACCATGGCTTTATCTTTGTTAATACAAACATCTCAGATAACGCACTGATTATTCTCAGAAGAGTGAGAGGGATACTGACGCACCTCTCGAATGTGTGCTAAGCAGCAAAGAATGTGGCGTTTCAGTTAATGGAATGCTCAGGAATCACAAATGACAGATATTATATCCACGTGGAGTAATCAGTGCATTATCTGAGAGGTTTCTATTAACAGATAAAACCATGGTAACCATTCGAGCGGCACAATAATACAGTTACATAACCTTTCTGCTCTTGCACAAACTATTCTTGTAATATGCTTACGCCTTCATTTACATCATGTTTAGCAAAATAAATGGTATCGTTTTGCCCATTTCTGCAGGTTAAAGGGATTCAAGAATACAGTAGGCTTTACGGGAGAGTCAAATCTTTCAAGAGCACAGCCGGTCGCAATGTGATGACTGAAATATTCTCTTTGTTTAGTCAAAGAAAATATAAGTATTTGAGATTTTAAACAAATAAAAGGGAATATATCAAAATTCTTTCAACTTGAAAACATATACTCGGCCTCTAGTTGATCAGAGAGAAATAGTGCACAGAACAATGTTATTAATTGCAATATCAAATAGTGCTATAAACAGCGGCTTTGCATACAGTCTACATCGTGGCTTCTTAAAGGAAATCCTTAATTGACCTCAAGCAATTCTCATCACGCAGAAACTCTGAATTTTAAATAACCTGAAATAACATTATCCGTAAAATGCAATTACTGATGATTATAATGACAAGCAATTCTTTGTGGCAATAAACAGAAATAACATTCAAAGGTCAGTATGTATGTGAAATGCGGAGCAAGCTGCAACCATACAAAGTCATGCAAAAACAATGAATGTTGCCATCAGGTACAGTCATTCCAACAACTATTACGGAGATATTTCACAGTGATACTAGATTATAAGTTATACAAACGCTAAGTGCTCTGTGAAAATAAATGTATCATGGAACTAATAATGGACAGTCCAAATTTAACCCAACATTTCAAGCACTCCTAACAATCGCCTGCCTCGGTAGCGTGGTGGTAGCATGTCTGCCTCACATTCAAGAGGTCCCGAGTTCGAATCTTGGTCAGGGTGAGTTACCTGGATAGGGTTTTTTCCAGGGTTTTCCCTTATCCAGTAAGACGAATGTCAGGTATCACTATGCTCCATGGACCCCGGACTCATTTGAGCATCATTTCACCCATGCCATTCATCCTCCAATATGACTTAACGTTGGAAGACGTAAATTACAAAAAAAATAACGACTATTTTTGTAGACAAATTTAAAATTTTGAAGTTTAATTTTTCCGTGCTCCAATTAAAATTCTCCTACCAATTTATCTACCTTTAGATAGAAGATAAATAGTATATCCTTTGATTTCGTAATATTTGCTCTGAAATATTTGCCCTTTCAAAAGGCATCAATTCCTTTGTCATGCACTTAATTGTGCAGTTCTGCTGTATTTTCTTGATCTAATCCTGTTGCATTCCATTGTTCAAATCCCCAAGTATATCAAAACAGGGACTATAACTTCAGACTGATCTGTAGGAGATACGAGCGCTGATCAACAGACTGAGAAATTTTTTTCACAGATGTTTATTATTGTTATTCAATATTTACATGATCTTTTTCAAAGTAGTCCCCTCCTACTTCAATGCACTTTTTATATCATCTCTGCCAGTTCTTGAACACGTACTGCAGACCATTCTTTGTCAGGTCCTTGAGAATTTGCTCACTTTTTTTGAGCACTGCTTCAGTTCTCAAATCAAATACCTCTAAGCTACCTCACCGGTGATGAGTCATGGCAGCATCATTATGATCCTGAAGGAAAACAAACCTGCAGTGTGGAAATCGCTAGGTTCTCCAACACCAAAAAAGGCAAAAGTTGTTCCATCTACAGGGAAAGTCATGCTGATCGCATTTTTTGACTGTAATAGAATGATTTACCAGCATGCAGTTCCCCCTCACACTACTGTTACAGCAGCATACTACATGTCATTATTGGCTACACTGAGGAAGCACATTACAAAGAAACAACCAGAGCTTTCTCGGAATGGGTGGCGACTTCATCAGACAATGCATGGCTTCACATCGCAAATCAAGTCATGCAGTTTCTGGCTTGATTCAACATTACCTGTGTACCACATCCACCTAATAGCTCCTTTCTTGCACCATGTGATTCTCTATTCCCATCACTAAAGGCAAAGCTTAGAGGTATTTGATTTGAGAACTGTGAAGCAGTGCTTAAGAAAAGTGAGGCGATTCTCAAGGACCTGACAAAGAATGGCCTGCATCACCTGTTCAAGGACTGACAGAGATGCTATAAAAAGCGCATTGACGTAGGAGGGGACTACTTTGAAAAAGATCATGTAAACATCTGTGAAAAAATCTGTCATTGTTAATCAATCCTTGTATAATGTTGTTTATTGAGTATGCTTAAACTGTTTATTTTAAACACCTATTTTTATATGTGGGTAGTTCAATTGTTTATACTTAACCCTTATATTGGGGAAGGAATGCACCTGTGTTGGACTACGGATCAGGCTTTGAAAGTAATTAGGACACAACCAGCCTTTCCTTCATTTGCAGATGAAGGACGTTTCTACTGCCGATACAAGGCAACAGTATATGTCTAAATGGCATTTCCACCATTTCTAATGGACCAGTTATACCACTATAAAGGTTTCTAAGTTCTTCTCTAAGTTAGATTTTAGAATTTAGTGAACAGAATTATTTGCTGTTTGGCTTTATATTTTTTATTTTAATTTTGGTTTTGTTGTGTACTGTTTTTTTGTAAGTTTATTTACACTTGTAGTAAGTTTTAGAACCGCTTATATCTGGCTTTTGTCATGTATAAATTTTTAAGGGGCGCTGATAACCGCTGCAGTTGGGCGCCCTTATACACATTTCTTTATCATTACCATATTTGATGGACCAGTTATACCATTATAACTTGGACCCAAGGGCCTCCTCACTTGTTACATCAGGACACACCATAGTCAACAAGATAGGATATGGATAGGAGAGTCTATAAGAAACCCATCAGTATATCTTTGTACAAAATTGTAAATGACATTCTCATAAAGACCGTATCTCCATATGCTGCGAGAAAAGAAATATCTTGTCATTAAATTGTGAGCATCACCAACACTAAACTTATTCTTTAATAGTAAGTTATAGTTCTTCTCTTACAGTTTGCCAGTCACTCAGAATGGAGAGACTTTCTGGGATTTCCAGAGAATTCAATTTACTTATCACTTTTATCGCAAATGTCTAACACATATGGTAGTATAATCATAACCGTTAACCGGATGTGAAGGGAGAATTATCAGCTTTGAAGTAATTTTGGTCAGATGGCATTGACCATGGTGTACTTCAACAAGGAATATTATGAAATTGGCTAAAGTTAGGTGAAGTTTTATTTGACAGAACCCACACAGACATATACATATATGTGTGTGTTGTCTTCCTATCTTTGTTTTAACCTACATTATACAAAATTAAATGAGGGAGTAGTACATCACAAAACAGAAGCTTGGTGACAATCATTACTTCTCTCAGGCACTAAACATTAGTGATAAGTCCATTAATCCACAGGAATCACTGCACCATTACAAATTGACTCTTTCTTACTTTCAATGTGTTTTTCTATGATTAGAATGAGCTTATCTTTAAATTTACATTGTGGATATGCTGCCTACTTACTTGCAGAATATTAATAACAAAAAGATCACTTTACAAATTAGAGTTGCTCTGATTGTCTATCTCTTTTGGGAAGTTTTATTTATAGCAGAATAATGGTTTGCAGATGGCAATTAAAATTAACAAATATGCTGGAGCTTGATGTTACTCAATTTTCTGAGCTCAACTCAGGTATTGTACCATAGCTAGATTTAGGTTTATGAATTTGAGCACCATTCTCACAAAGGAGTGGCGAATAATTCCACCAAAGACCAAAACCACCTCTTTAGAGTGATATCAGAAGTGCTTCTTTTAAACGTGTCAAATCTATTACTTCTTGCCATCATTAACAATATTATGGTTCTAGAAATTTCCCAATTGAGTGAGAGTCTATCACATGTTTCACTTAGCATGTATTTTTACACTCAGGAAGTGTGTGTAGTGTTTAACGCAACATGTGGCGACGATGATACATGTGATGAGAATGGAGCATCAGTGGAATGAGATGGCAGAGGGAACCGGAGATCCTGGAGAAAGCGAATCCCAACACCGTGTTGTCCACAACAAATCTCACATTGTGGTCACTTGGAATAGAACCCGGGCCACCTTGGCGAGAGCCAAATGGTCAAACCACTGAGCCATGGCATGGCCATGCTCATGAAATGAATTATAAATTCTAAAAGCAGGCAACCATGGGAAGCTCTTATGACAAACTTTAAATTGATTTAACTGGTTACCATCATGAATTAAATTATCTTTACAACGCTCACAGCTGAATACAGCCCTTACTACAAACTTTATGTTGGTGTGACCCTTACCCTCATGAACTAAATTATAACTTTTGAAGTGTGACCACCAAGTAAAGATCCTATCAGAAGCTTTTATCCTCATGAACTACATGATGTCTTTTCAAACTAAACAAATCAGTAAATCTCTTATCACAAACTTTACAATGGTGTGGCTTCTTACCCCCGTGAACTAAATTATGTTTTTTCAAACTTGACAACTGAGTAAAGCTCCTATCACAAACTTTACATTGGTGTGGCTTCTTACCCTCATGAACTAAATTATGCCTTTTCAAATAACATAAATGAGTAAAGCTCCTGCTACAAACTTTGCATAGATATGACTTCTTACCCACATGAAGTAAATTATGTGTTTCCAAATCTAATAAGTGAGTAAAAGTCCTATTACAAATTGTACATTGGTGCGGTTTCTTACTCTCATGAATTAAAATATGTGTCTTCAAAGTTGACAACTGAGTAAAGCTCCTATCGCAAACTTTACATTGGTGTGGCTTCTTGCCCTCATGGACTAAATTATGTTTTTCCAAATCTGACCGCTGAGTAAAGCTCCTATTACAAACTTTACATGGGTGTGACCTCTTACCATTATGAATTAAATAATGTCTTTTCAAATCTGACAACCGAGTAAAGCTCTTATCACATACTTTACATTGATTTGCCTTCTTAAACTCATGAACTACATTATGTGATTTCCAATGATCCAAACAAGTAAAGCTCTTGCTACAGGTCTTACACTCATATGGTTTCTTACCCCCATGAACTGAATTATGTGCCTTTGGCAGGCAGCTGAAGCTATTCTCACAAATGCTACTTTGTTGTTGCGATTTGCTCATATGATTCAAACTCCTGTGTTGCAAGTATAAAGGCTGTATACACCTATCTGCTTCACCACTACAATTATCATATTGATCGGAGTGAACATCTTCCTTTGCAGTTCGGACTTCACATTTTTTATATTCATATTCCAGAAGATCAATATCATTACGGAAGCCTGTGTATCTTGCTGGCACTTCAGCCAAGAGCATTGGTGATTTGTCATTAATACCATCAGCATATGTGTCTGGGTATAATCTGAAATGTTGAAAGAGTTAGCATTTAGTAAAATAATGAGATAAAATCTCAAACAGAATCTGTCAGTACATGCACAAGCAGTGTCACCTCTAGTTAAATCGACTTGTAAAGTAACTTTGCTGTTATTATAGCCAGCTGACTTTGTTAATCCACAATATCTTTAAATAAATAATAAACTCTTTCAAATGAATAACATAATAAAGATATGTTCTTGGCAATACAAGCAATTCTTATTCTGAGAATGACATAAACATCAGTTTACTATAAAGGCAACTATACAATACTTTTGCAAGAAATTCCCGAGTGTATGACCTAGTTTTCATATACACAAGATGCAAATGAACAGCTACCAAATATGACTAAAAAGGACACGAAGTTGCTAATGAATAAAAGAATTATCAGAAATAATTGTCTTCAAAATATATTTTACTAACTTTGTGCTTAAGACATACATTTAATACTGAGTGCCTGTTGGGCTCCAACTTAAGATTTAACAATAACAAGTTTTGCTCATTCTGAATGATGATTTTCAAGCTCCACTATTAAATACAAATAAGAATTATATATTATACGAGTAAAATGTAGAATTTAGTGTCATGATGGCAAGTTGGCCATGGTAACTCAATGGGTGAGAGCGACTGGACGGAAACCAGGAGATCCGTGGTGCAAATCCTGGCCATGGCATTGACTTTTTCACGTTGACTTCATCAAAAGCCTAAGCCTATATACGGCTAGTGTGAAGAAATTATTAATTTCCATCAATTAACTAAAGAATTATATTTGCCTGAATGTTATAATGTAAACAATATAAGAAGGGAATCTTGACGGAATCGAACTCTGTGAAACACATCAGCGCTGGAAGATTACTTCTGGCTTCGTGGCATCTGCTACTAGCTCTCTTCGAATGTTCCATAATTTTTCTTCCCTCGTGGTAAATAATAAAAGAGGTGGAGTGGAGTGACACTCGTAATTCGTTTAGGTATTGACTTCGATCGTGACATCGCTCGCTTCCGAGATCTGGTCGTCCTCACTAACCTTGTTCCATCCACATCTTTACTTGGGACACTTCACTATGGACCCTCTCCATGCACTGTAATCGTCGCTTCGTTGGCTGGGAGGAAATGCCCTTAAATGCGGAAAGGGTGACGCTGGAAAGTACAGTTGTGGAACAGCTGGTGGTGCCAGGACTTTTACTGCAGGACAACAATTCCAAGTATCACTTTCTCAGCTATCCTTACGAGGAACAGCAACTTGCTTACAAACGCTCAACAGTTAAGCCTACAAGAATGCTTTCTTGTCCATAGACAAAGTGTCGTCTGATGTCTGTACTTTGTTAGACTGATCCGGAATTCCAGAAGACAAGACCTCAACGTCGGGTCAGATGACGGTTGCTGCTGCACCTATGTGCACTGTTTGCTGCCATCCGCAATGTGGTTGTTCTCCGCTCTTCAGACCAAAGCATATGGCGTCACTCAAATGTATGGCCCTAATGTGCCTACGTCACGCCACCACTTACTCCTTTCCTCCCAGCTTGGTTACCTAGTCGTTGCCAGTAATTCAGGTGTTCTAGGTAGACGCTTCCCCAACATGTTCTCTGCGGGAGAGGCCGATGTAATTAAGCTGATCCTGTTGCCAATGTACGAATACTCTGACATTCAAGGTGGGAGCAATCACAGCTTCCAAGCACTTCAGCGCTCGTCAATTTTTAGTCTATTTCCGTCATGTTCTCCATTCTCTCTGACCAGGATTTTATTTAACTTTTCGTTCCAGCCCCCATTTCTTCCATTCTAAGTTTATTATTGTCTTCACCGGTTTTCATTCCACTCTTATATTTGTCTATATTTCTTCTTTCATCTGTCCCACACTGAATTTAATTTCCAATTCCAATTTGCCTATTCCAGATTTCACTGTAGTGATTTCACTTCACATTTTGTCCTGCCGGATTTCAATTCATTCATTTCAGCTAATAAGGTTTGAAGCATTTGTTCAATCGTGGCTTCTTACACAAATTCTTTACACCAATGTGACTAAAATGACAACTTGTACTGACTTCACTGTCAATAAAATTGCTAGCCCAATGGTAATTTACACTTTCAGTTTTTACAAATATACAGAGCCAACACGTCTCTTTCCGAGGCACTGACTCGCACTGCTTGATGCTTGTCAATGCTCACTAAACCCAGACTGGCACTGCCTGTCGATTATCTGACAACTCTTCACCACAGATTAATATACCATATTGTCAACTCTGTGGTGGGCAATGAAGCCACATAGGGCATTTTCCTGAACTTTCGAGTGTGTCCTTCGGAGCTAACGATTCCATCGGCACTGCATTCAGCTCCTCCTTCTGTTGCCTCCTCCCCTACCTTATCATCAAAATCAAGTGAAGCTTGTAATAAAATAAGTAAAACTCATTTCGAAGGCACATCTCACATTCTCATGTGTAGTTTATGGCACATTTCAATGAATCACATATTAGTATTATTCGTGTTATATACGTCGAGGAAATGTGCAGTAACCTATTGATGAGAGTGCGAGAAGTGACTTCAAAAGAACTTGGCCAACTAATTTCTGTAAGAAATCACAAGAAGTCACTTCTAAACTTTATCTTTTTCCTGCTATATATGAAGAATTATGTGTTCACCTAAACATTATAGCTTTAATATTTCTGCTACATAAAAATAATTACAACTTTAATAAACACATGAGAGAGTGGAATTGTTCAAACTGTCGTTGAGGTTATGAAAGTTGGAATTTCAAAGTTTCTTACAGTAATCAATACAGTAAAAGTAATTTCACAGTAAATTAATCATTCGATAGGTGAGGAAAACAGGAAAGGATACCACAAGGTTATATGTAGTGCACTTTGTACACAGAAAATTAGTAATATTTAAAAATTCTCTGGAAGTATAGTGCAGTGAAAAAAGAACAATAAAACAGTACTAAAGAGATGTACATACAAATTGTAAATGAAGATATCAACAACTATATACAAAAAATAACACTATATCTTTAAAACGAGAAAACAGAAGCTTTATTAATGCTTATATTTAACAAGAATTTGAAATGTTCTATGGTACATATCTTATTTTCAGCGCAAGTTTATATAAAGGATATATAGAGAAAGATCTGAAACTTGTGATAGATTAATATTACATTGCTTACAAATTAATACATGATGCAGTTTCAGCAAGTAGTTGGCATAATTTTAAAAAATGACACTATTTTATATGCTTTGAATCACAATATGGATTATCATTCACAAATGCAAAATAAATTATTGTGAATACAATAAAACAAACAGTTAAATGACTAATAAAAATATAAAGTACGTAAGACTGTTTGACACATTTAAAATTATCCTAAGCTTATCTTTGTGCAACACAAGAATATCATAGCCCTAAATTTGTAAATGCTTTAATAAGGCTTGATATGCATTAGCAGTGTAAAGAATAATGCAAAGATAATATGCAGTTTTAGAGGACAAAATTTTGTTCAGTTATCTAGCTGTTAAGTATGATTTGCTTAATGTGTACAACTGTTTGGGTAAATGGCTTAACTTGTTAAGTCTTTAAACAATGTATTTTCTACTAACAAACCCAAGGTGCCCCGGGTTCGATCCAGGTAAACACAAAGTGAGATTTGTGGTGGACAACATGGCGCTGAAATGAGTTTTCTCTGGGATATAGTGGCCATGCTGAAACCATCCACAGGCAGCTGGCTTTGTAAGGAAAAACTGTTCTCACGCCTAACCACAATGTCATAAACATCTTAGGTTACACTTACCGGGGTGGAGGGGTGAAGAATGTTAGGCTCGTGTTTATAGCTCAGACCACCCAGGGATGCCGTTGTTTAAAATAACATTTAGAAGGAAAAAAAAAATTCAAGCTGATTTCATTGTACGAAATAGTCATTTGGTTTACTTATTGATATTTTCAAATAAATTTTAAATAATTAATGTATCCTAATGTTACAACGCTTTACAACATAACTGAAAAGAGATATATTATCTATGCTGTTATGGTATTAGTACTAATATTACCTACCAGAACTAAATGCATATTATTAGCATAATATCCAATGAAAGCTTAGTAAAACATTTCGATACCTTGTTGTAGGACAATCATTACAATTTTATAAGGGTTAAATTGCATCAGCGTGCATGAATTTGCGAGAGATATTTACTTGCAAATTAAAGAAGCACTTTGGATATTCTGGTAGTTAATAAGAATTTATAAGCAAAGACTGCATATTAGAGCTTTGTTTATTGCAACTGTGAGCCGATTTACCCTAAAACATTTTCCTATATTCTATGGCAGCTACAGATGGGGATTCAAATTTCAGTTGATTTAACAAAGCAGTAAATACCTCAGATATAAAAAAAAGAACAAGGAATTAAAGAAAAACCAGTAAGGAAAATCTATTACCCTTTTAAATGCTAAAAGCATTTTACAAGGATGTCTTCTAATTTTACAAGTTTGAATAAAGTTAAGCAGTAATTTGTTTCTTTTTTTTTTGGGGGGGGTCATCCGTTAAACACAATTTAAATAATCACGTACATTCCGCATAATAATTGAGTATGCCATAAACACTTCCCTAAAACGGTAGACATTGACAAACTGTCAGTCAATATTTAAAAGTAAAATATAAATGTAATTTCCAACCGATATTTATTTACTAATACAAGAATACTCTTTAGCTTGCCTTTTTTTTTCTTCTTCTTTTATTTTTGGTAATCTTTAGTTTGGTACAAATAAATGCATAAGTTCTCCTGAGAATAATTATTTATGTGCGTCTGAACATAGTAACAAAATAAATACACATACTGTTTTTGTGGCAAACAGAGAATGCGGTGAAATCAAATTCGAGGGAATATAAATAAAAGCAATGCATTAGTCAAAACTCAAAGACAAGTAAGAAAAGAAAGACCATTTTTAGCAGAATTATACACAATGAATGGCCCTTTTAAGAACATAGTTTTGCTAGAAAAATTTGATCAGAAAATAGATATTTCCATATGACAATGTTTTTAGTATGTAAATCGAATATATGAAGACATGTATTGTGATTTAGATGCAATGAAATGTGTAGTGTTTAACGCCCCCTTTCACTACATACGGCACCGCAGGCGGTGACACCTATGATACATGAGATGAATATGGAGCACCGGTGGAATGAGATGGCGGGGGAAACTGGAGGTCCCAGAGAAAATCTGCCCCAACGCTGCGTTGTCCACCACAAATCTCACTTTGCGGTCGCCTGGGATTGAACCCAGGCCGCCTTGGTGAGAGCCAAGCAGTCTAACCACTGAGCCATGGCATGGCCATTTAGATGCAATGTCAGATTATTAGCTAGCAGTGCAATTTCTCTTTATATAAAAAAAACCTCTGAATTATGAAATATAAAGCAAGTACAAAAGGGAAAAATTAGCACTTTCTGCAAAATTCATTCAACAAATTCTGAAAAAATAAAAAATTATACATTTGTGGTTAAAAATGCTTTGATCCTACCTTTACTCATCGTTGTCACTGTCTCCTACATGAATCACAAATCTCTCCTGTTTGCTGTTTGCATTGTGACTTATATATTTTTCCTCGATTTTGGTGGTGTGCTGGACGCATGATGACCAAAGGTTGTAGTCAATTCTTTTTGTATCTT
Source organism: Mantis religiosa (assembly GCA_030765055.1). Taxonomy (NCBI): domain Eukaryota; kingdom Metazoa; phylum Arthropoda; class Insecta; order Mantodea; family Mantidae; genus Mantis; species Mantis religiosa. The sequence goes on from CM060959.1 coordinate 121,426,710, forward strand.
CACCCAACAGCTCACACACGCTTGCACTTAGGGTAGGTGTCATGTTGTGTTTCCTGACGAATCCTTTCAATTTAGCCCATATGAGTTCTATAGGGTTAAATATGCAGTGATAGGGTGGAAGACGCAAAACTTCATGGCAGCGAGAAGCTTCAAGTTCATAAACCACATACTTTTTAATTATACTTGCAGACTTAATTGTATGTATAAGGATGGCTTTTATGGGAACAGGATTTGGTACCGGTATGTTATCTTCTTTCATGAATGAAATAATGTCTTGTACTCTCGTTTCCATGGATGGAATTTTAAACAACTGCCATGAATGGTAGCTTGCATTGTTCATTATTATCACATATTTTTTGTTGTTTGGCAAGTTCTCAAGCAGCCTATTGAAAAACCACTTTTCAAATACGTCTGCTGTCATTTCACCATGACTATCAGCTTTGCAGTCCCCTCTATGTTCTTAGCTGACAAGAACAAACAGTTCGGCACCCACCCTTCATTACCCCCAGCATTAAGCACCATAATACGCTTCCCTTACGACGGTGGAGATTTTAGCACACAGCTGCAGGTACCCTCTTCCCATACCATCTTAGCAACGTCATGAGTGTCGAACCAAGTCTCATCCAGATATACGATCCTGAAACCTTGCAAACGCAGCTCTCGTACTCTGTGCAGAAATTTATATCGCCAAGCAACCATTCTTGCTGATTTCATCACTACATTTTTCTTTTTCAAACAGTGAAATCGAAAACCCAACTTCTTTAGCAGTTCCGTAAGTGTAGTTTCCTCGTAAGGAAAATCTGCTACACTTTTCGGATGCTGCAAAAGTTCTCGGACCGTTGGCAACTGCCCTTTACCACAAAATTGATACACCTCGCGCCTTAATGCAATGCAATGCACTTGAAGAGCTACAAATCTTATCAAGCAGAATGTTCAGTAATATTTCTAAATGGTTCAGCAATAATAATTTAATTGTAAACTTGGATAAGACACATGTAATTCATTTTCAGTTTTCTCAGAATAAGTCATCTGTACAATCACAATTAATATATAATAATCAAGTAATTAAGTATGTAAATACACCTAAATTTCTTGGTCTTTGGATACAGAGTAACCTAAAGTGGGAGACACATGTTGATCATCTAATTAAAAAACTGAGTACAATTTGTTATAATTTCAGACAACTGGTACACATAGTTAACATAAAAACTCTCAGAAGCGTGTATTTTGCGTGTACTCACTCCATTTTAAAATATGGCATCACATTATGGGGTAACTCACCACATTGTAAATCATTATTCTTAATGCAAAAACGGATTCTAAGAATACTTGGAAGAGTTAAATCAACATCCACGTGCAGACCATTATTTAAAAAATTTAAAATCTTACCTCTCCCATGTATTTTCATTTTTGAAATTTTAAAATTTACAAAGACAAATTTAATGAAAGGAAATGACCACGGTACCTTTAATGACACAGTTCATAATCATAATACTAGACAGAGAATGGATAAATATTAAAAGCAGAAGCATTATTAACAGTGAAGTATTCTTCATATTTAAGTTTGAATTTAGGAGGGTTCATCTAGTCACCAAACAGCTGAGGATGAGATCGAATGATCTTGAAAACGTTTCAATTATACAACAAGTAAGTGAAGAGAATGGATATTCATGTGAATAGAAGTACCACAAGAGCTCATCAAAACAGTGTAATAAACCTAGGAATCACCTTTTTTAATAAACTGCCTATAGCCAATATAACCACTTACAATTTTTCAGCATTAAAAAGTCAGTTTTGGCATACTTGCTAGACCACTGTTTTTATTCTGTTAGTGAATTTATGGAAAATTTATAATATTGTTACATTTCTGAATTAATTGTGTATATTATAAAATTTCTTGAGATATCTTTATAAAACATTATTTTGTACAAACACTGACTTGGCCTTATTGGATGTGACTTGTTAATTTACAAGTATAGTTAATTGCACTGTAAATTCACAATTTGACGTGTCTATATCATAGTACTCATGTATAATGTATGATTTACAAGATGAATAAATTATCTATCTACAAAGTCACAGCCAAAATTATCTACTTTATTAAATTTGGCCATTTTGTTGCCTGGTTTTTAAGGAGTCACTGGGCCTCTCTGCGTAACATTCCGCAGTTTTCCTGTCCAACTTCAGTATTCTTGCAGTCTCAGAAATTGAACCCTTGCCTAAATTATTGTTTTTCACATTTTCATGAATATTGCACACGAAAATCTGGCATTGCTTGTTCAAGGTTTTTGTACGTCTTTTTTTCTTCAGAGTTCCGGAACCACTGGTACTTGGCAAGGGGTAATTTTCCAGTGCAGCTGGAGGGAGAGAAACTTTGTTCGATTCCCACGGTCTCCACATTTTAATTAAACTACGCAAGTACTAAACGATAATAACTATTAAACACTAATAAATTTATAAAACTACACTAACTACACTAAGTAAAACACTATGTCACTTATATAAATATAAGCTTAATTAACATACATAAAAACACACATGTGTTCACAGTCTAAGCTAATAGCAGATACTGAACATCTAAGGTCACGAGTAAAATATTGCAAGAGCGCTTTTCTTTGGTGAAAGACCACCCCATATGTTTCAGGATGGAGGACCCTTAAAATTGCTTACATGTGGAATGTGCGGTCAGAGGTGAAACCTTTCTGTCCCCGTTATAGTCGCGTGGGATTAAAAGAATGCGGCTACTATATCAAGATTCCTCCACCATCTCATTACACCGGTGCTCCATGTTCATCTCATGTATCATCAGTGTCACTGCCTGCAGTGCTACCTGTATGATATTGATATTTATTTGTACATAAGAAAATAATTTACAATTATATTACAGAGAACCTTTTTATTTACATAGTATCCTTCCTTAACCTATGTACAAGAATAGAGTGACTACCTTATTTCACCCCTCAGCCAGCTTGGCATAACAGCCTTATGCTTCACTGAGGGATTACCTGTGTCCCTTACTTTTCCCTACAAAATCCTTCCTCCCTTCATAACTTTTGCTTCTAACTATCCTCAACCATTTATCTTTCATTTTACCAAGATATCTTCCTACAGTTTTATTCCTATTCCATTGTTTCCCTGTTAGCATTCTTATTGTTACAATTTTACCCTCAACTTTCTCCCATTTTTTTCTCCCATGCCTCCTTACTCCACTTCTTAGCTCCTTCACATCTTACTACACAATGCTCTACACTTTCTGCCCCCCCCCCCACATAGTTCACATATTCCTATCTCACTCCACCTTAATCCTTTCATAAATATTGCACCTGTTCTCATCCATGCTAATCCCTCCCTTTCAATCCTACTACAGTTGTCTATATAACCTTCTCTTCCCCAGTCCCTTTTATAAATACGTAAAAACTTCAATGAACTTTTGTTTTCCATGCTTCCCCATATCTCTTGCCTTTCTAGGTCTTCCATTCTTGTCCTGACCTTTTTCCAAAACCATCTCTCATTACCTGCACCTGTCCTCCATATATCCCCCATTCCTATTTTGTCAATAGTTCTCTCTAGCACTTTCCAACTGTTCTTGTTTACTAATGTTCTCTGTTGTTCTGTACATACATTTAAAATATTTCCATCCTCCTTGCTCAAAAAACTAAACCAAAATTTCACTATTCTCTCCAAGATTATTCCTTTTCTCCTGGTCCTCCCCATTTCAAAAAGTGCCATTTCACCTGGAGCCATCCTTGTCAATCCGAGAATAACTTGTACATATTGTCAACCATGTTACTTATCTCTGGGCCTCCCCAAATCTCTACTGCATATTTCATTTTTGCCTCTACCATTGTCTCATATAGCCTCTCTAACCATTTTGTCGGCATGTCTAACTTATCCTTACAGGTTCTCAATCCTACCATAGCTGCCTTTCCCTTAGCAACTATTTTCCTACCATGAGCTCCCCACTCCCCATTACTACTCAGCCTTACTCCCAAATATTCAAATTCCTTCACTACCTCAAACTCTTTCCCCCTCAAGAACCATTTCTCATTCTTTTTTAATTTTGCCCCCTTTTTTACAAACCATAATCTTAGATTTATTAATATTTATTCTTATTCCCCACTCCTCGCAAAATCTTTGTACTTCATTAATTGCCTTTTGCAGTCCTATTATAGTTATGGATCCTATCACAAGGTCATCTGCATACAATAAGACTGGAATCTCCTTATTGCCTATTACCAGGTTATATGTATTACTCTTTGCCACTTTCTGCAGGATGTCATCGATAAACAAATTAAACAATATGGGACTCAATTTACAGCCCTGCCTTAAACCTATTGCTACATGTAGTAAAAGCGAGAATTGAAAACTACACATTTCATTTCACATTTCATAACATCATGTTATTAGACAAAATTTTCGATGATTATCACCTTCAACTATCATCACATAACCCATGTACCAGAGTATTACTTACATATTCTAGTTTCATCATGGGTTTATATTAACTGTTCAAGAGACCAAAAGGGCATTTGTTCTTTCATAGTCAGTTTTGGTCTCAGATGCAGTGAAATGGATTGATGTAGCAGTAAGGCAATCAACAAGTGCATCAAAAACAGGGTTTGGAGATAATTAAAAGTATACTCCAGCACTCGTTGAAGCTGAAGAAAATGCAGAAGCAAGCGCTGACTTAATTAAAATTGGAACATTTCATGTAGTTTAAACGGCTGCATTAGAAGTTATCAGCTACTGTAAATCTTGTACTTTGGCAAAAGATCTAATAGAAATCCACAATACAGATGATAAGAAAAAATAGAAAGAAGAAAAACAAATATCAGAAGTGGAAAATTAATATGACTGAAGTAGCAATCACATACATAAATTATATCATGAATTGGCAAGACAATACTTCTCCCAAGCTGTTGAAAGTATTCCACAGTGCAAAGTAAAACAAATGTGAACAGAAAATTCAACAGATCTTTCCTCAGTGATGACATATAAGGCAATCACAATAGGGATAACAACTCAGGAACCCCGTAATATAAATTATAATTCATGTTCTTATATTGTGTTAGTGTTATTAGTATGATACTGTAATACTATATTGAACAAAATACCTGCAAATATGTGAATATCAATAGTAGAGCAGTTGAAGCATATAATTATGTGCATAATCATAAATATGTGTGTCTGTGTGTGATAATTGATAAAATTCACTTATCTATTTCATTTTGTCTAAACTGGAAATGTATTGTATATATTGTAAATATTTAGTTAGCTACCTTAATTGTAAATATTGTACTTAGTTTTTAATTTGACGTGTCCTATAACATGTACATGTTTTAATGGATGAATCAATAAATCAAATCAAATCAATTACAACAAGTTTTACTGCATATACATTTGTATCAGTTCAAGAGCACAATAAGACTAGAGATGTACGAAAATAACAGTAAATGTAATGCAAAAGGCAGAAGGTTTGCATTGAAAAAGTCAAGTCTTACCTTGAGGACTTTACTGCAGGAAGCTCCCCATCCTGTAACAGAATAATTCAAATATACAGTATCACATAACTATAAATAGTGTTAAATCTCCTACGTAACATGGTTAAAAGATATGGTGAAATTAATAATCAATATTTTTTATCATGTAATGAGGTATAAGGAAATCAAGTAATGGAGAAAGTATTTGTTTGGTTCAGAAAAAACAGAACTAGTAAAAGAAATGTTTAATAAATCAAAATATATAAATGAAATGGTCAAGCATTCAGGACATTTAAGACAGAAACATATGCGAAGACAGCAGGACGGAAGGGTTCATCTATAGCAATAATATACTTGAACTTTACACATGTTACGTAACTAGTAAATTCCTCACTACAACTTGACCAAAATCGATGGTGATTATAAAAGAGTAACACCAAATGGCTTTCAGGATATAGGTCTTCTCAACAGCCAATTAGAACTTAACATACTTAAACATGGATATTAGGATATAGGTCTTCTCAACAGCCAATTAGATCCTAACATACTTAAACATGGATATTGGATTATATTTAAAATACCGGGGATACTTGTACATAATAATATCCAGGATGTACCTAAGTTGTTGGGTCACACTAGGAGCTGCTACCTACAATGGTATGAACATATGTCATACAATACAATGTTGCGAGTCATATGCTAAAGCGATAATAGGAGTACACTGGTAACAATGCATCACAGGAGATGATGTCCACATTAACTCAACATGTACCAGTAAATGTGCTCTGTGACTGCTACACCATGCCTTACAGCTTTATGCTATGCTGCTTCAGGTTACTCACTTTTCATATTCTTATGTTTAATTGAACATTCTCCAAAGTTGCTCATATCAGACACTGAATGAAATGGGAAAATTATGCTCAAATGAGCCGAGGGTCCATAGAGCTTCTGGTCACCTGAAAAAACAATCTAATCCAACTAAGTTATCCTGACAGACATTCAAACTCAGAACCTCTTAAATGTGAGGCAGACATGCTACCACCATATTACAAAGATGGCAGGTTATTCATGGCACACTGCACCATTTGAAGTGGATGTAAATCTGTAAGTGTCGTGGATTAAGAGCACTGAACCTGCATGCTTGATTCATCTATCTAAAGATTTTCAAAGATTGACATAGAAACTGAAATTGCACTGTTGAACTAAACATTGCATAGCAAAGTGCTAGGATCAGTATGTGTCTTAAGTATATTAGGTTCATATCTCCATATACTATGTGCGTGCGATATGAAGAGCGATCGGGCTCCAAGTTCTCATCCGGTAAGTTTTGTTTAACTCCGTAAACATAGATGACAACTTTGAAATTTGGAATGTGCTATATACTGACATCTAGTGGCTAATACGCTAAGCTTTATAATGTCTGCCATAATTCGTTTTGATCAATTTCAAGGTTAATTAGCTAACCAGTTTACAACAATCATATGCTAGAATTAGAATTTTAGTTCGTCCTTGGCAACATATACATGTTATGAGACACATCCAAATGTATAAATACAGTATATACATGAAGTCAAATTGATTACATACAATATGCACAGTAAGCAGCTTTTCTATGGTTTCATGTGGTATTTGCATGACTAATTTACTACAAGAAATGTCATAAATATTAAAGGTTTGTGAATGTACTATGCTCTCAGTGCTCATTTACATGGTTATAGCTCTAAAATTTCATGAACCGTATAAAAACAGCGTGCATGCAAAAATTTCTTAACCTTATTCTTAAAGTGTTTTAATGATGCAGCTTGTTTAAATGAATTTGGAAGTTTATTACATATAACATTATCCCTTTATAGTTAAAGCTTCCCTCATAAACGCTCGTTTGGTGCGCTCAAATTGCCAGTTTATCCTTGTTGCGAGTGTGGTGGTTATGTACATCAGCATTTACTTGAAAATGATTTATATTTGTATGAACATTTGTGAATGTTATGGCTCTCAAAAGAGGACACATTATTATTTGTCTACCTCCGCATAACTGTGATCTGAATGCAATTGAGCTGATGTGGGTAAAACTAAGGCATGTTTTCTGAAGATGCAACGTCACTTTTGATATCTTTGCTTATCTTACACACTATTTTGCTGAAATGTGTTTTTCAAGGTTGACCACATTGCAGAAACAAAAGAGCATTAGCTCTAGCTTCTTCCGCTCTGCACGCACCGCACCGTAAATCCAGCGCTCAACTTATCTTGCGCATACATGTACATTGTAGTGGTCTGATTAGCATGCATAGGCCAAGCAGTGATAACATCACACACTGATGTGCTGTCCATGTATACACCTTATTATGCAATTCAGTCTTGTTGGTAAACTGTTAAAAAACATAAACATAAATACCTCTCATTTATTTGAGGGACATTGTTGTGCCAAAAGGGTATATGACCGAACTTCTTCGTCTTTAATGTTTGTGAATGAAAGCTGCCTACTCAGCTTCCATCTTTCTTAGCAGCAATACGGAACATATGTTGTAAGTTTCTTTTCAAAGCATGTATGCTGTATGCTCACTTAATTACATAAACTCAGTTGTATTTTAAGTTTAATATGTTGTTTCCAAATGCTAGGCTTTGGCAATGAAGCCATTAGCGCTCTTGCTCTCCAATATTTCTGTGTAGTGGGTCCGGCAGGTAGGGCTTCACAAGTTAAAAGATGTTCTTCAGTCATTTCCCCTTCTTTGTTGCACAGAGGACAATTTGGACTTGCATAAATTCCTATTCTACGTAAGTATTTGGCCAAATAATCATGTTCCGTAAGTAATCTAAAATATGCTACTGCAGCTTTACGTGGGATTTCTGGAATAATTTCTGGATTTTTAATTAAAATGTTCCATTTATTATCTTTGGCTTTGTTAGATATTGATTGGTTTTGTTCGTTTTTGATTAATCTTTATATGGATGTAAAGGGTAAGTTTTTACTTTTGTTCTGAATTAAATTTGCACCTTTTTTGGCAAGAAAATCAGCTGATGTAAAGGGTAAGTTTTTACTTTTGTTCTGAATTAAATTTGCACCTTTTTTGGCAAGAAAATCAGCTGATTCATTTCCAGCAATTCCACAATGTGCAGGTATCCACTGTAATATAATTCTTTTCTGTAGTTTTTGAAGTTGCTGGATCATTTTGTGACATTCTTTAATTTGCATTGACCTTATTTTATATGAACTTATTGCACATAATCTACTTTAGAATCAGAAAGTATGACAGCATTTTTGAATTTATCTCTTCTGTATAGAAGGTGTTGGAGTGAAATATGAATATCCGTTACTTCTGCATCAAAATTTGTTGTGTGGTATCCTGCTGGTTGATAGAATAAGAACAATGCACATATTTAATGTCTAATATGTTTAACAATGAATTGTGCATAAATAAGCTTCTATAACCAATTACTTTCTTGGAAGTGTTGAAAACAGTGTTGTCGAGAGCCGGCCGATGATAGAGGCAAAGCCCCTGAAACTAGTTCCGGAAAAATTTAAAAGTAAGTGTTGTCTAGTGTCTTTAATCGACTCTCTTTAAAGTTAATTCTATAACCAATTTTCTAAATTACACTTTTTCCAGGACCTACAAATATTTATGTATAAATATTAATCACTTAGAATTGGGTTATGTCTAAAGCAGGTTCAACTATACATAAACCTACTCCCATTGCACAGGAAGAATAACTCTGTATGTGTGTGTGGTCAGTTTCCTGCCCCTTACAAAGTTCAGTTCAGCTATCATCACAGCATTGAAAGGAAAATGGTTATATTTCTTTTGGCTCAGTAAACCGATATCAAAGACAAACTTTCTTTAATTGTACATAAATACAGTATTACTTATAGATAGTCAAAATGAAAAATTCAATGCCATGACTGGGGTATACCTTAGCCTATAAATGGCTAGCATGAAGAAATGATTAATTTCCATCAATTAACTTAAATATATACATATATATTACTTGTTAGAGTTTGTGCAAATGCAGTTGTAAACTCTAACCCAGTTCTGTTTTATCAGAATACCTTACTGTAGATGTGCAATATACTCTGACAGAACAAAAAGGCTGGTTCCAAGTTAAATTGCCGAACAGGATATGGGTTTAAAGGTTTATAGCTCAATTACCTGTTGCCTTCAAAACCTTGACTTATATGTCATTCATTTTACTCTTTATGTTATGTGTAGTAGATTGCAATATTCACAGTAGCACAGAATATACTGATATGATTATTACTATTTTCTTAAATTTATGTCCTCCAATGCTAGGTCATATCAGGCAATGGATGGAATGGGTGAAATGATGCTCAAGTAAGTCTAGGGTCCATAGAGCTTAATGTTACCCGACATTCGTCTTTCAGGATAATGGAACACCCTGGAAAAAACTTCATCCAGGTAACTCAATCTGTCCGAGATTTGAACTCGGGACCTCTTGTACATCATGCAGCATTGCTACCATCTACACTACCGAGGCAGGGGGTAAACATTTCTCAGTCTAACTACAGTAGGTTTCTACATAACTTACCTTAATATTATCACAGAATGATGAAGTGTCTCTTTCCAACCACCAAGCTTCTTCTTTAATTTCTATTTTGTTATATATTTCTTGATCACTGTTGTATTTCTTATCCATTATTACAGGATCCTCTTGAAAGTCTTCCTTATTCTGTGAACCAACACCTAAAAACAGAGTCTGTTGCGCAAATTCTGTTTTCCTCTTTAACTCCCAGTTGTTATTGCTTGTTACAGTTTCACTCTTAATCTGCTTTACAGGGTGTTTGATAAAAGGAGGCTCTGGTTTAATTTCTGTTTTGACTGCCATGTCACAATTAGTGACCAAAGCATCAACCTTGTCAAAGAATTCTCTTTCATTCCGAGAGACTGTGTCGTCTGTCAGAGAATCCTCTTCTTTGATTTCTATTTTGCTATCCATTTCAAACAGCTGTCATATCAGACGTAGATATTATTTTCATAAACAAATCTGTGAACAAAGAAAGATATATATGTACCAAAAAATATGAAAAAATTTAACATCACCTTCTTTGAACCCATCATAAGTATTGCATAATGCAACAGAATTTACATTTTGGGAAAACATCTACATAAAGAAAAAGAGCAAAGGTATTTTTGATAGAGAGCCAACATGAAAACTTCAATGCCATGGCCGGGATTTGAACCACGGATTTCCTGGTTTCTGTCCAGTCGCTCTAACGCATTGAGCTACCATGGCCAACTTGCCGTCACGACATTAAATTCTCCATTTGACTTTTATATTTCCCCGGTAGACCACTAGTGGCTCTTGCATCCGAGATACACCATTTGTGATGACTTACTATCGTAAGTACTTGAGTCCCAGGCTTCACCATTTAACTCTTATTATTTTAGTTAATTGATGGAAATTAATCATTTCTTCACACTAGCCGCATAGAGTCTAAGGTCTTTGATAGAAAGAGCCAACATGAAAAATCCACTATCAAAAACCTTAGCCTATATATGGCTAGTGTGAAAAATGATTAATTTCCATCAAATAGCTAAAAAATAAAAAAATAAAATAAAAAGAGCAAAGACGTTTTTAATTTTGAAATCTTGCCTAAAAATGACTATTGCAAAAGTCCACCCAACCACCACCAAGGACTAGACCAAATGTGGAGTGACGCGAACAGTTGAACAAGATCTGAAGATGGCAGCAAAAGCTCTTGAAGCAGGTTTTCCTTAATAATAGACATCTAAGTGATGTGATAAAAATTAACTCATTAGTGTAAGTTGAGATGCAGTTTGTGATATTACCTAACAACAAATATGTGACTAAATTAGAACAAGTTCCAACAAACTTACATTATTTGTCACTAGAAACATTAGCTCATTGCTGACATACCATCACTTTTACTTTTTACAAATAAACAAAATCAGCACATCAATCTTGTCTTTATATCTCTGCCGCAAACAAATTGTGCTGCTGCAACTTGTACACATTCACTAGTCCCAGACCAATACCCAATTCTACACCAATTCTTAACAATTCCAATACTTACTGGTAAACACATAATTAGCAACTCAACCAAAGCTAACTTTCCAACAGGCTGCCACTCATTGAAGAAAAGTTCTGGAAACGAACATTTCACAGAAATGCAACGACAGCTGTGGCAGTGTATGCTGAATGCTATCTAGTTGGAGGTATCCTTTACCTAGTAGCACTACCAAAATCTGCATGGAGCTAATGGAAATAAGAAGCTCAGCTCCCACAAAGTGAAAATGTAAAAAGACAGTGACTGGCAATGGGAATAAAGCTGCTGTAGTGTACAATCCTGAGATGAGTGTATGACGGTTGCACTGATTCTGGAGTAAGCCACAGAGTGTGAACAGAATTTAAAATAGGCATTGGTTTCATCCGTTCCATACCTCACTGCAACAAGAACTGCACATACTGCATTGTATTCTGTCATTCTGCACTTTTGTAGTTGAAAGGTATTCCAGTATTCTTAAGTAATGTGTTGTTTATGGGCAGAGCTTCATTTAATAATCATGGTCATGTGAATCTGTGGAACATGCGCTATGGTTCATGCAAAATCCTCACTGGATTTGCCAATGTGAATGTTGGTGCAGTATAATTGGTAACATTATTTTAGGTCCATATTTTTGTTCATTTCTGGTCTGAAAATCATGAAATTGAAGATAGCACAGAATTACTAAAATACGTACAAAAACATAGTGAACTCGTCATATGGGAGAGGATATACATAGAAAAACATAAAAACCAACTAATGAACTTTGAAATCCCGCTAGAAGAGAATCCCACATTTCAGTTCATCACTAAATCAACAGATGGCAGCAACAACCCCAGAATTACCCACACCGCTGGATCTAGCGTCAGTCGCACAAGAGCCGTAGATGCAAACGAAGATTTGCGAAACATGTCCTCAAAATAGGTACGAAAGTGAAGCAGATGTGTAAGAAATACGACTCATCTAAAATTTAATAATTTTTCGCTTCACTGTGGTGTTCCAATACAGTTAAATCTCGATACATTATCCATAGTTTGTCTTTTTCTCCTAAATCCAGCTTGAAATTCTGATATTTTATTTTCTCTTTCCACCCAATCCATTAGTCTATCCGCTAGTATACCCGTATACATTTTCCCAATTATGCATTCCTCGTCTGCGCAGTCTTCATCTGTGGAAACAAGAGAAACAGAACTTTTGGAATCCTCCTCAGATGATGACTTACGTCTTGACCTCTTTGTCGCACAATCATTTTAGCAATCTTTGTGTTGTTCTGGCTGCCCTTTAGGGTGCTCTGATATTTTCCCCCTTTTAAGATTGTGCTGATTCTTCTACAATTGCCCTCTTGCATTTATCTTCTCTTGAGCTGAAGGCTGAAGACTTTCGACAGCAAGTTCTTTCTGATATGGCAAAGATGTCTACACTGCTGCTTTTTCCCGTTCCTCTCCAGTTGCAGAAGACTGGATTAAGACTGGCGGTGGGCGCATTTGGAATAGTGAAACAATGACTGCAGAATCTTCTACATCTTTGCAGGCCTCACCTTCCTCGAAATTTTTAGACGGAACCAATTTCCGGATAGTTGAAATTAGGCCCTGTACCATTTCGCAAACATGGCTGAACTACTGAAACGAGTAATGAGTTTTTTCCATTAAAAAGCTACTCATTAGTTTCATTAAATATGACACATCACTAATGTAAATAATACTAGAATATCAAACTACTTACCCTACAGCTGTGATGCTTACTTTGTGTCTACAAAATATTACATTCAAATGCAAGGTATTAAGAAAAAATTAACTGCGAGAAAAAAACGTGACCGATGCGCTTGTCGGCTAGTAGGACACTAAAATGACAGAAGCCCTAGAAGTTCAGTTACTGTCCGGCCGTTGTATCTCCAGCTCTGACGTTTTGCGACTTTAAAAGGTGGAAGGGGAAACCTAATAGTACCAACATACAGTAATGAGCAATTGAAAACATATCCTCAAAATTATCTTTAGAATGAAAATATAGGACTATATTAACTTTAAAACACTGAAATACAATTTACAATTTCATCATAATGCAAGATATTTATTACAACACCACTCTATTCGAATATTTCATTCACACCTTTCACACATACACTAACTGCATCTGTTGGTAGTACTGGGAGTCTCTACATCCGGTGTCGTGGTCAGGAAGTTAAAACTGTCTGCTAGTGCCAATCAGCATTGTCGCTGGTAGGCGTGGCTCCCGAACCCAACACCGTGTTGTTTGAGCCACTTGGCCTAATAGCGGCTTGCGCTGGTGAACTTTTTTGGTATATTTTTCGTGCGTGAATTCCGATGTTTAGTGTTCGTAAGTCCTATTATTATCGCTATTATAATAATATGGCTCCTGGTTCGTGTAATATGCAAGTACTGAAATATTTAAAATACACATTGTTCCTCTGCTTGAAATACCCGCTAAAGAACTGGCAACAGCCTGCTTCCCCCTCTCGAGAAATGTCAGAGCCGGAGATAGAACGGCCGAGGTATACATTCCATGTCAGCAGTACAGTCCAGGGAGCAAATATCCAACTATCCAGGATTAGGGAACCATCCGAAAATAGGGCACCTCACCCTACTTACTGATCCATTAACTATTGGAAACTAACAAGTCAGTGATAACTGTCCTATAGCTAATATCTTTAACATATTCCTTTAATGTAGCAAAAAACAAACATAACTACCCATACTCTACTGCACTTATAACTCCATAAAAGATAAATCCAAATTATAACTGTAAATTTGAAATTGAATCTACAACCTTCAGAGAGATGAAATATATTATTACCTCATTAAAAACAAGAATCTGTTATGGTTGGCATGACATAAGTACCAAACAAATCTTAACAGAGCAGAAAGACTTTTAGCCATACATGATTCACTCTCAAAGGATATCAACAAGAACTGTTGAGCCTCTATCCTGACTTCCAATAATAGGCTAATCTCCCTAGTGACAGTCTTTTCTAAAACAATGGAGCACATAACGTTATTGTGAACATGAGGTTAAACAGTATTCTCGCATCATCCTAATTTGATTTAAGATACAGAAACATACATGCTAGCTTCAAAATTACTAAGAGACTTGATAAAAAAGAACCTCCATTAGTAATATTCTGTGATTTATACCTTATTTCACATAAGCTTGCCCCGCATCTCTTAACGGTCATGTGACCTAATCATCTCTCATTGGCTACTATTGTAGTATAGACTGTCGCGCAGTAAAAATTAGTTCGTTATTTAACATGGTGATATATCTTTATATGTTGGAAGAGAATTGTCAAATTTATATTTTCGTAACTATTTTAATTAAATATATTTCGCAACAGAGTTGATTTATCTGAAATGCATATTAATTCTTAAACGAAGTAAAGAGGAGGTTCCTTTGCTCTCAAGCACATGGCACGACAGCACATGAGTTAGCGGTAGTGGTGACATTCGTTTATATGACTTTTATCACTGACCTTGTTTTGAACTGGATTAGTCATATATCGCCATTCGACGGTGTGTTGTGTCCAGTGTGAGAGGAAAATTATTTTATTGATCGATTATTGCGCGTGTACTTATTATATGTGTAATGGCAGAGTCTACAGCCAGTTTTTCGCTGAAGTATCGCAAGGATAATTCTTTACAAACAGGCAAAAAAATAATGCAGTACATGTGTTTAATGCACTCACAGAGAAGAATCCGTCTTTGTCAGTGAGAGAAGTCGAACAGCTGTGCTCTGAAGTTACAGGTGTGAGTGTTAGATCCGTAGGAACATCGCAATGTGAAATTCAGAAAACAGGAAAACTTACCACTCCAGGCAAAAGCAGGAATAAACAAAAGTGCGTGCTCGGAGAAAATACATGAAAAGTGTTGTGCGTCGTCATGTGCGTAGTTTTTTCTTTAGAAACGAACTCCCTAACATAAGTAACATTTCGTCTGCTGTAAATTAGCATGCAGATTTACCAAATTTCAGCAGATTGTTTATACACCTGGGGTTTGTGAATGAAAAAAGAGGCAAGAAAAATGTGCTAAAAGACAGAGGCGATATTGCTGTGTGGCGAAGACGTTATTTAAGGACAATAAGACTATACCGAGATACAAATCGCAAAATATACACGAAGAACACACGAAAAGTAAGGTATGGTGTGACATGACTTTTAAGACTGAAAGACAAGCATTTTTGAAAGGTATGTGTGCTGGTTTAAAAAATCCCAGTGGAAAAGGCCAAAGGCCTTCCATTATAAACTCTTTCAGTTTCATTGCTCAGTCATTCAGTTTCAACTTGCTCAGTTCATTATAAACTTGTATTTTTGCATGCCTTCACATCTTTATTTGTATGATTTTATTTATCTTCCCGGCTATTATTATGACGTTTACTGCACGTTTAAATGTGACGGGAAGGCACCACCTATGGCCTATAGCGCGAAAGCATTAGCCAATCAGGGTGAGGGGGAAGGTAGTTGAACGCGGAGTGATACATTTCAGCGGGGCAAGGTTATATGAAACAGAGATTAGCTATATTTGACTGTCTACATCACAACTTCCTGCTATAATAGAATTTTATTGTTTCAATGAGATCTCTATAAACTAGTTCAAATATTTGTTAAAGAAAATCAAGGAAACCTCATAAATGGATATGATTTGGAATCTAGTGTTAATAAGAAAGGTGTCTCACTAGTCTTTATGCTAAAGCTACTGTTGTATTTAATAGTTTGGCTTGTCATTTGAATCTCAGAATGGAGCCAAAAGCTGCGCTCTGGGCACAGAAAATTTATTTATATCAGAAAAGTCACAACAGCAACTAAGAAAAACTATCAATAAAACATGCAAAAAGTTCAAATTTGCTTTGAATGAAAACTATCAACCTTATTAAGTTTAAAATAAAGCATAAGTTAGAAACAGAATTATCGATCAGATACAACAATCACACTATGTATCTCAAACAGAATTTCTTGGTCTCCAAAAAGAAGATCCAATCGCAAAAAACAACTAAGTGTCATGCTGAATTTCTTCTCGGGCAGCAAACCAGGTGAAAAGATGATTAGAAATCGACATTTTGGGAGTGTGCACCTCTCCTATCATCAGGATATGTATTACATGTTATAATCACAAATGTATCACTGGATAGAACACAAGTATAAACAAAGATAAAACACAACCAAAATTCGCATTACTGAACGAAAAACTGCTTTCAGTAAAAAAAATGCCAGGTCAGGAGATGGAGTGAGTATAGCAAATTAATTGGGTCAAAGAAACGTAACTACTTAACTTGATTATCAAGCTGTATTGATCTGTGTTCTCTAAGTCAACGGATTTCCATGTTTAAGGTTGGTTTCCAAGAGGAGCTGAACTGAAATCCCACATCTCGAATAAGCGTGCTCCTTTAGGAGCCTCCTTAATTCTCCGCTCCCAGTAACTGTTGCATTTTGCCAAGATGGTCGTCTCCCAAAAATTGACTCAATGGTTGTTATCAAAACAATGCTCTGCCAGCCCAGACTTCACAGTTTGCATTAAATGAATCATCCATTCATGTTCGTTTATTCTGGTAGCGATGGTCCTTCTGGTTTGACCTATATATGTGTCCCACAATCACAGGGAATGCGATACACTCCAGGAACTTGGAAGTCTTTCACTGGAAGATTAAACATCTGTTGAGACCAGTGAAAGACAAACTGGACTTTGTTACATTTGACTGGATTGCTAAATTTAGCTTAACCTGCCTAAATTACAGCCTTGTTGTTGCCAGCAGAAGCCTCAGTTCTTAAATACAACCATGCATAAAGTTGTCATAGACTACAACAAAGTGTTTGATCTACTAGACAGAAGAATAACAAAATTAAGACAACTTATGAAAGGATCAAATTCAATAACCAGGGTTATAAGAGAAATACTGAGCAAAAACATAACAATAAAGGACGACGAGACTGAGCCAAGACAGTGTGCTGCAAGAGGACCCTCTCAGTCCATCATTGTTTAATATAGCGACATTGACCTCCCACAGGTGATAGCACACAAAGCGTTCAACTAATAATATATATGGACGACATGGCTTTAGGAGCATGCAACATTGAGGATCTACAATAGCATTTAACACTATAAATGAAAGGGTAAAAGAAAACAAATTTAAAATTAACAGATGTAAAACTCAAATGATGACATTCCAGAAAGGTGGAAGAAGAGTGTAAAATGAAGAAATATCCATGGAAGGGGAAGTATTTATTAACAAGAAACTACAAATATTTAGGACTAAAATTGCAGACTACACAGAACATATATTCAATAGAACTACAGTAGCTATAAAAACAATGTATTCATTGCCAAACTTGTCAATAAAGACAGCAATGAGAATCTTGAAAGCAAAGATAAGCCCAATGATTACATAAGTTTTTGAAACAATTTGGGAAAAATTGACAAAGAACAATCTTAAAATATTGAACAAGTTAAAGCTAGATACCTCAAACTAATTCTAGGACTCCCGAAAAACACACATTCAAGATTAACATATGAGTTGAGCGGAGAACTTTTCTTTTGAGAGGAAGTGAGAAGTAATCTTTTTTACACAGTCAACTCTCAATGTGCAACTGAAGAAAGAAGAAAGGAAAAAGAACGAATCTTGCAACATTTCTATGTGTCAGATGCAATGTTATATAAAGACTAGACACAAGCAAATAAAGAATTACGACTTCTGTCTATGAGGTTGCCAGCGCATGGATTCCACAAGAACACCAAGTACCACAAACCGGGCGAGAACTGTGTGTGTAGCCTATGAGAGCTGAGATGTGATAAGTGTGCAAGACTACAACAAGTCTCAACTCTCCTCCAGGTAAACCAGACTATTACATATGTCTGGGGATGAACCGTATAATTTGCTGAACTACAACACTGAAGATGGAATCTCTCACAAACCCATAGTAATTTAAGCCCAGTCCAGGTTTAAATATACAAATTTCAGTTCCTAGTGGTTTCACTGTGAATCACTATGTCCTCAAAGTCTAAGTTCTTAATTTCGCGGTTAAAAATGAAATGAAATGTGTAGTGTTTAACGCCCGCTTTTACTTCATACGGCACCACAGGCGATGACACTGATGATGCATGAGATGAAGATGGAGCACCGGTGGAATGAGATGGCGGGGGAAACCGGAGGTCCCGGAGAAAACCCGCCCCAACGCCGTGTTGTCCACCACAAATCTCACTTTACGTCGCGGTTAAAGCACGTAGCTAAACACAGTGCTTTGCTGACACTTGAAATGCGAAAATGTGCTACATATAATACATGGATGTATGTTACCACTAACAAAAATGTCATAATAATATGTATTAAAGAGATATTAATATTCCCCGAGTGTCTGCGTATGGAGTAGTTTAGCAGTTGAGAAACCTATAACCCAACCAGCGAACTGAAGACGATAATCGACGCCATGTTACGGAATATGGCACATGCAGGAATTTGAATACCAAAATAGGAACATGAACTCCAGGAAACTTAAAATAAAAGTACTGTTATATCACGCCTTGGAAAACGAGATACCTATTGCACATCTGTACCTTTTGCACTTAAACTAGAAACTCGATACCAGAGGCCTCCAAGGGCGTAATGCAAATGGCCTGGCCATTACCAACCTAACTCGATGGTTTACGCTACATTGGAAAGAAAAGTTTAATTACGACCAGAAGAAACTTCAAAGAAGACTTGTGAAAGTCGTTCAGGACAATAAACACATCATACAGTACACATCCTCACTAAATCAACATAAATAAGTTTAACTACCGGCACCACACGTCAAAACATGCTTTTTTTTTTTTTTTTTTTTTTTAATTTATCACCACAGCCAAATACATATCAGTAATTATAATCTGAAGCAGAACTAAGGATATTAAAAAGTTGAACAGCAGATCTTATTGATCCGTATTCCCTAATTGTGCTGATCTTTTCCACATGCATATTCTCTTCTTTTCTCAATGTAGCTTAGTTTCTTGTTAAAATACGCTTGCTAAACCAGTTTACTGTGATTTACACAGACAAAATTAAAATTACTGCCACTTTGATAATTTCACGGCCTTGTAACTCAAATAGTAAACGTCTAAAAGAAATGATACTTAAGGATAACGAGTTGTGGTTTATTGAATATCTTAAGATCAAGAATATACCATGACCCAAGTTTCTACTTTTAGAAATAGTAGTCCACAAACTAACAGATATAGGTTCTTGTATTTTCACAGGTACGATATTTGTTTGATGGTTACCCCCATGAGGGAAGCTTACATAAACCATATCTTTATGTTGTATTAGTACTTTTATCAATGAGAAGTTATAGTGTAGTACAGGTTAGTATCTCATCTGCTACCGAAATGGCTTTCGCAGTTGCAATATCCTACACATGGCATGGTACTTTTGTTTTAATGAAAGTGAACTTCATAAATAAGGCAGTGCTTTTTTTTTGTAATTTGCGATGTCGAACGGCGCATGAAATGGGTGAAACTATAAAATGAGTCCAGGGTACATAGAGCTTAGAGTTACCCAACATTCGTCTTTCAGGATAAGGGAAAATCCCGAAAAATCCTTATCCAGGTAACTCACCCTAACCGAGATTCGAACTCACGATCTCTTGAACGTGAGGCAGACACGCTACCGATGCGGATGGTTGGTTGGGGTTGTAGGATTACAAAGTGATGATATTTACAACAGAAGTAATTTTTAAGGTAATTTCATAAGTGTTAACTTCTATTTCACCTTATATTGACACCGCTGGGTACTTTTTTATGTACTAGATGAGTTGTATAAGTGTGTTAAATGCATGGCATTGGTACTTCATATTTCTAATGTAAACAATGTCTACTGCATTTGATTGCTGGTCAGCTCCCACCGAGAATAAAACTGAGAGACATTGAACAGTCTTACATTTATGGTACATGCATTATTACTAGTAATATACCCACCACTGCAAGTACGCTGGTACCTGTAATTTTGTTTTACTTTTAACCTTACTTATTCTATGAACATTTGTGAACCACTACTATTTCAAGCATTAACCTCAGAACATGATTATAGTAGGTCAGTAATAATGTAAAACTTCATAAAAATAAATAAAATCTCAGTCGCGTGCAATGTGTACTTAGAAATCTATATATCTTATATTACAAATTTAAATGCTGAAAGAAATATTAAAAATTTTCTCCTAAATGCTGAAAGAAATATTAAAAATTTTCTCCATATTGTGTGGGGGGTAAATTAAGACATTCTTAAAGACATTTGGCTTAACCAGTAGGTTTAAGAGTGTATGTGTTGTAAATTTTTATTGCAAAATAACATCCTTTCTGGAACAGTGCCATGGAGATTGCCTTTTGTGACATGACTTAATTTTTCTCATGTAATTACTTACCTTAGTAGTGACTGCTGTACATGCAACCTAATAAAGTGCTAAATCCACAATGACTTTATGTGCACTAAGCTCATCTTAACTTTAGTAATAAGAAACTCAATGGTTTACTGGTTCTGTTCTTACCTGAGTAACACATAAATGCACACAGACAATTGCCTATTATGTTGCCACATTGTTATCCCCACTCTTTCTATATTTCCCACATGGATATTCGTATATTACGCAAATGTATTAAATATATAGTTTAAAAACAATTATACTTTACGAATTAGTACCTATTTTTCTAACCCAACGAAACTGCCAATGGCCCATCCATATAGCTATGAATGTCACTTCCGTTAAGAAACAATTTGTGCTTGTCTGAGTGTTGCAAGTTGTGATGATAGGCTCCAAAATCTCGTCAGATGCCATTACTTTCCAAAAGCAGTGTTCTTGTAGTTTATCTGAATGTCTCATGCAGTTCTCCCAGTCTTGTGCAGCCTTGTCCGTTTCTTGTTTTTTTTTTAATTTTCGTCCTCCAACGTTGTCATATCGGACGATGAATGGAATGGGTGAAAGGATGCTCAAATGAGTCCGGGCTACATAGAGCTTAGTTATCTGACATGCGTCTTACAGGATAAGGGATAACCCCGGAAAAAACCTTATCCAGGTAACTCAGCCTGACCAAGATTCGAACTCGGGACCTCTTGAATGTGAGGCAGACATGCTACCAGCACGCTACCAAGGCGGGTAGTTTCTTGGTGAATAAGTCATTCAGCGTCAGTCAGTTTAAAAGTATTATTTCTGTATGCAACAATTTGAGCCCACATTAACTGGTCTGGCAGTGGTAAGGTGGAATGTGGTTTATAATACCTCATGTCTCAGTTTAAATGCACTGATCCAGCTGATACACTTTCCCTGGTTTTTAAATGAAAGAACAACTGATTGATATTGCTTTGAACTCTCTAGAGTAAATAGACATTATGTATGATCCTTAAACAAACAAATAGTGTGACAAGTCACATTCTGCCAATGCACTATTCTACAAGCCAGCAGGAAGTGTATTGTTTGTTCTCGCTCGAATTTAACAAACACCTTGGCTTATTCAAAGTAATTCATTTATCACATCATGTCAAACATTTACGTTTCAGTTCTGAGTAATGTTACCCAAGCGGCAGACTCACGATGCCGATCACTAAATGAAGGCCGGTGGAGGGAAGGGAGACAGGAGGGGTAGCTGAGTTTTCGTTTCCCCCTCCTCCTGCTGCCCGAAGGAGGGCGAAGCTTCGAGAATGTTTTCCCCCTCCATAGAAGGAGACTCGAGAAACTTCGGGCGCCCCATCGATACAAGCGAGGCGACAGTCAGTTGTGTAGAGTGAGCCGGGCAAGCAGTAGGTGAGGCGCGCTGAGTGTACGTGGAAAGACGAACTGGCTTAGTTTTAATTGTGTGCATTACGAAATTGTAATTGTGACATTAGAATAAGGTGGAAATAAAGAACATTTTGAGTGGTGTAATTGAACTTTTTAATTTTACGAACCCACAAAGTCACAACTGGCGTCAGGAGTGGGACAAAAAAAAAAAGCCCCCTGGCCTGTGCTAATCACAGACCAGGGGGCTCTCTTTTTTCTTTTCAAGACCAGCACCTATTTTATACACTGGACTTATTCAATCTTTATTTATTTTTAAACATACATTAATTACATTTTATAACAAAATAACATATAAACAAAAATAAGGAGAACAATATAACAATATAACTAAACTAAATTATAAAACTCTCTGTATTTTACACAGGAAAATTTATCTGCTAGATTATTTATTAATTCAAATGTGTGTTTTCGTCTTATTAAATCAAACATAGATTTATTTCTTAAATGCCATAATATATTTGCATTTTGATTTAATCTTAAAGGACACTCCCAAAGGGAGTGTTCTGGTGTATCCATCACTCCACAACAACAAAGATCACTTACAATTTGGCCAAATCTATGCAGGTGCACTCCATATGGTCCATGCCCGGTAATGTAATGTATAAACCCTCTTGAAGGTTTTAAAAACCTTATAGACTTACGTTCTCTAACACATGGGTAAAAGGAATAAACCCGTCTACCAGTAGGTAACCCATCCCAGATAGTCTGCCATTCGTTAAAAGTAATATCATCTAATTCAGATTCGTCATCTATCCTACTTCCCAGTAGTTGACTAGCTCTTACCACATTACCGTGACGCAGCCAATATCGTGCACCCCTCTTACGCAGTTCCAAATCAAGTGGTAGCAGCCCCAGGATCACAAGCAACGCTTCTGTTGGCGTAGTAGAAAATGCCCCTACTAATCTAATTAAAATTTTTCTTTGAAGAGATCTAAGAGCCCTTTGTGTTCCCAACAAAAATGCTCTATGTCCCCAAACCGCTGCTGCATAAGTTATAATAGAAACAAGAACCCCATTGTGTAAAACTTTAATCACATTATACGGAATTTTGTTAGTAAACTTTGCCAAAGTAACTATTTTGTTCATAACTCTAAATGCTTTTGAAGTAACCATCTCTAAATGATTTCTGAATCCTAAATTCTCTTCTAAATATACCCCTAAATACCTGGCGCTGCTAACCCTTTTTATAGATTGTCCATACAATTTTATGGCCGGTGACCTTTGAAGTCTACCCTTAAATAAAACATAATTGGTTTTAGAAGGAGAGATCGAAAGCTTCATATCACTACAAAGATCCTGCATAACACTTAAGACATTATTACATGTATTCTCTAAAACTAATCTAGAGTTAGCTTCAACGATGAAAATAATGTCGTCAGCATAAGCTACTACTAAACTTAGATCTCCAAGACCACTTATACTAATAAGGGCAGCTTCTATTCCTAAATTCCAAAATAAAGGACCAAAGATAGATCCCTGTGGACAACCCTTTGACAATACTTTGGAATAACTTTGAGATCCCAATTCAAGAGTTACGACCCGATCACGACAGTAGTCTCTACAACTGTTAAATAGTTCCAAAGGACAACCAATATCTATCAATCGTTTAAATAATATGGGCCACCAAAGATTATTAAATGCTCCATCAATATCAATCATTATACCAACAACATGTTTACTAGGAGAACTTTGGACAAAGTCAACAACGTGATTAATTGCATCTGTAGAAGATCTACCCTTAGAGAAACCATACTGGTTACAAAACATGTTTCCCTCTGTGCGAAACCTATTTATTTTGTCACACAACAGAATTTCATATAGTTTACCTAACACATTCAACATACAAATAGGTCTATATGAATTGACCAGCTGGGGGTCCCTATCCAAATCCTTCCTAAGTACGACTAGCCGTCCACGTTTCCAGATGTTTGGGAAATGGGAAACGGCCTTTACAATAGCATTCTGAAAACAACAACGCCAAAGTCTCAGATATTTTGCTAGTCAAAGCACGAACCACTTCAGCCGTGATGCCATCAAGGCCTGCAGCTTTTCTTAGTCTTAGACCACCAATTGCAGCTTGAACATCCTCAATACTAAAGCCAACATTGTCTACCACATCCGGCTGTACACGAGCAATATATTCCCTACTAATCTTATTATCCGAATCAGTTGCTTCAATATCATCTGGCAATAAGTTGTTAACAAGATATTCTAGGGTTTCCTGTCCTGGAGAGGTGTAAAATCCATTCGGTAACTTGAGAGTTGACATAGCTTCCTGATGAAACCTGTCCCTCGTTATACGATAAGGGAAACCCCAGGCATCCCTTTGGAGACAATCGTACACAAGTTTATTCCATGATTGTCTCTTTGTCCTTTGAAGCAACTGATCATATGCCAATTTCATACGTTGATATATTAATAGTCGTACAGCTCTTTCATCTTGGGAGCGAGACTTTCGATATTTTCTTCTGGCCTTCCTAGCATTCCTGCGGAAACGCTGCAATTTATCATTCCAGGGACCCTTCCTAGATGTTTTAATTACTACGACTCGTGGAATGGATACATTCATTGCCTTTACGATTGCAGTCGTAATCTCGGCAGCAGCTTTGTCTACATCAAAGTCGCGTTCCGCTAGTCTAGGTGGCACAAAATTCTCCCTTAGTGAATTCCAGTTGGCACGTCGAAGATTGAATTTATAAAACACTTCCTCGTTGACAAGATGTTCACCAACATCAAAGCGAATCATAGTATGGTCACTTTCAGTTTGTTGCTGCATGACCCTCCAATTTGATATTAAGTGACCAGCTGTTCTATTAGTCAGGGTAACATCAATATTGGCCTGTACTCCTACACGGCTGATGAAATTTGGGGGATTACCAGGTCTATTTTGAACAGTTAAGTTTAATTCCATGAGAATATTTTCAACTGCATCTCCCCTTTCATCTACCTTACCACTATACCAAAGATGGGATTTGGCATTTATGTCAGCCATAATAATTATCGGAAACCTATCCAGACAAGCACAAATATTCCTTAACCATGTCAAACCCTCGACAATATCTCTACTAGGAGGGAAATACATATTCACTAAAATGAAACAACAACCAAGACCCAATATCTGAAGACAATTACACAATTCATTACAATGCTGTGTGACAGTAACAACTTTGATATTCTTATTAAAGATGACAACAGATGCCTTAGGATTCTGTCCAGAGGTAACCGCCAAAGAAGCTACTGGCATGAAGCCAACCTTTCCATTGAAGCAATACGGCTCCTGCATACAAACAATATCAATGTTATCCTCATCCACTAGTCTTCTGATTTCCTGCATTACCAGTTTACTCCTAGCAGCATTAATTTGCCTAATTTTCATTATGATTAATTAAAATATAAAGTTTCTTGGACCAGAGGATGGATACACCAGAGATTTGAAGCACTAATATACACCAAACCGGTTTACCAGGAGTATCTATGCTTATAGAAACATATTTCAACAAAATAGAAATAACAAAATAAATTACAATTGAACAGATATACAAATACAAACACAGAACAATGAACTGAAAACTGATTACCCTACACATACATTTATAAAATAGAACATATAATAACCATTTATCCATAATCAATTCTTTGTAAAAGTCTCATCCGCAACAATTTATATATTTCACAATCATTAGAATTAGGTTTTTTACAGTGAGTTTTGCCTCGGTTTTTACAGACAATACAGACTTGATGTACATTCAACTTCTGGCAGTCTTTCTTGAAGTGATCCTCCTCACTGCAATGGGAACAAACTTGTTTGTCCCTAGGGCAGAATTTTACATGTCCCAAATCCTGACATCTATGACACCTGGGAACATTTATAAAATCTTTAATTGATATAGCCGAAAAATGTATATATACTTTTCCCCTAGCTAACAGAATATCCCTAACCTTTGGAGCTATCTCCAATACATGGTGGGCATTGTTACTAGCCCTTGGTCCTGTAATAAATTTATATTCTACTAGCTCATCGAAGTCAGATTTAGATATATGGTCTTCCAAATTCTGTCCATATAAATAATTTAGCAAACTATCTTTCTCAATCCACCGGGGAACATCATAAAGAATTACCCTTGGTCTAACTTTCTTAGGCTTGTTTACCTCGACTTCCTTATTGAGGAATGGATGTTCAAGTAATTCATCC
This sequence comes from Mantis religiosa, assembly GCA_030765055.1. Classification (NCBI taxonomy): domain Eukaryota; kingdom Metazoa; phylum Arthropoda; class Insecta; order Mantodea; family Mantidae; genus Mantis; species Mantis religiosa. Next base: position 121,453,196 of record CM060959.1, read on the forward strand.
GCATCCTCCTCCGAATCTATATGAACTATACCTTATTTCCTACAGCCCTTATACCTTTAATTTTAATTTTGTCCTTAATAGGATTTAACAACTCCCCCAGTTTTTTCTTTAATTCATCAGGGTTTTTACCTTCCTTTGATAACAGGACCACAGGTGATGATTGAATTACAGGTAGCTTATTGCGGGAAGGAGGTTTAGCTATTATATTAGCATACGTAGGACCAACACTCTTTTGCTTACTAGCCTCCTCTAATCTTTTATTTTCTTTCTCCAATTGAACTATCATCCCTTGTTTCAAATCTACCTCCTGTACTTGTTCCCTTAACTTCTTATTTTCCTCCTGTAGGACCTCCATCCTACCTTTAACATTACCTATTTCCATAACCAGCTTCATGTACAATTCATGAAGTGCATTCACCCTGTCCTTTGTAATTCTTTCCCCAGCCTTAATTATCTCTTTTAGTTCCACCAGACCTTGGGGAAAATTAAGGCTATCTACATATTCCTCCAACGGTACTGCTAAGGAGGATCTAGCTATGGCCACCTGTGAGGATTTCCCCACATGCGACCTTTCCTGCGCCATTGTAAAAGATTCAATAAATTATTAAATTCTTATACAGAACTCAAAAAAAAAAAAAAATGTAATAACACACTAACTTAATACAGAGAGTACTAACAATTAAATCACAATCTATGCACCACTTAGCTGGAAAATATTCTGTTGCCCAGGGCGGGGGACGAGGACCCGGGTGCTTTCTAGCTTAGCTCTTATATCACTTACTAAAAATGCGGAATTAGACTCGTCGAGCCTAAATTCCACTACAAAAATTAATAAGTGTTTAATACAAGATTGTACAAGATTGCTGTCAGGAGTGGGACAACGGCACTGGAAAAGATTTTACACAAAATGGAAGAAATGAAGGCCGAAATAACAGCGAAGACGGAAGCGGCAAATAACAACCTTGGACGCGGAACTGAAACAAATGAAGACGGCTAATGACAACATCACCGAGAAAATGGAAGAAATGAAGACGGCCAACGATAACATCGCCGAGAAGATGGAAGTGAAGGCGGAACTAACAGAAAAGACGCAGGCGGCATACAGCAGCCTGACTGCGAAGATGACCGTATTGACCACGGAGATGAAAGCGGCAAAGGAGGCCCTTGCTGTGAAGTTCGAAGAGCAGCTGACCGGCATAAAAGAGGACGTCACAGAGTTAGGCGAGCGCGTCGAAGACCTGGCGAGCCACGTTGACGAGCTGGAGGGAAAGGCTGACAGCAACGCAAAGTCCCTGAACGCCATGGTGGAGGACGTCGTCGGCAGGAGGTTAAAGGATTTGAAGGTCGACGCACCGGGACGCGACACAACATCGGCGCGCGTCAAACTTCCGAAATATGACGGCGCGTCAACGTTTGAGGTCTTCCGCCGCCAATTCGACGCAGTGGCCAAGCACAACAAATGGTCACCAGAGGAAGAGACCACACAGTTAATAGCCAGCCTCCAGGGACGGGCCGCGGAAGTCCTAAACGCGGTACAGACAACGGTGGCGCCCAAGGACATCTGGGAGGCCCTGGAGAATCGTTTTGGAAACCACCGCTAAGCCGCAGCGTACCTCAGCCAGTAAAAGCAAGGTCACAGCAGCCAGGGGAGACGCTGCAGGAGTTCGTCCTGGCAGATGAACAACTGGCTAGCAAGGCCCTAGTCGACCTCCCACCAGAGTTCGTATCCCGGGAAGCTGCCTACACATTCGTTGACGGGGTACGGGACACGGAGATTCGTCAGCGCCTAATGCTCGGCGATTATAAAACAATCCACGAGGCGCTAACGGCAGCATTAAGGATGGAGGCGGCTAAGGTAACAGCTATCCCGTCGTCGAGAACGAGGAGTGTGCGCTACGCCGGAGACAGAAGACCAGCCGAGGGACGACGGCGAACACCTAGTGGCCTCTGTTGGGGGTGTGGACAGCCCGGGCACCTGCGGAGAGACTGCCCACACCAGGAAGAGCAGCCGGAAAACGAGTAAGGGCCGTCGTGGAGAGGGGCACGTCGGCGCCATCACCACCATCCCCTCGAGTGACACTTCGCGCCATCAGCCGGCGGATAGATGACAGCCTCATCGCAGACGGCTGGGTAAGAGGAAAGCCGTGACCATCATCAGACCTGACGTGGCGAAGGGTTTGCCGACGAGGAAGCCGAGCCGACCATACCAGCTTGTGACGGCATCGAGCGACACCTTGCCTGTGGAGGAGGCCCTGCTGGAGCTGATCTTGGGACGGAGTGCCGTGCGTCTGTGGGTGTTCGTCGCGAAGGTGGCTGAGGAGGTGATTCTGGGACTGGATGCCCTCAGGAGCCACGAGGCCACGGTCGACGTCGGCAGGAAGGTCCTGCGGCTCAACGGAGAAGAGGTTATACTCCGTCAACCCGAAGAGCGCCTTGGAATCTGCAGGGTCGTCTTTAACGAAGACGTTATTGTCCCCGCGAGGAGCGAGGTGGTGGTGACGGCGCGTGTGGAAGGCCAGAGAACCAGCAACATGATGCTGGACCAGAAGACGCCTGTAAGCGGACTGTTTGTAGCCAGGGCATTGCAGCCGTGCCGAGAAGAGGTGACAGTGAGACTGCAAAATCCAGCGGACACCGATCACGACGTCCAGGCCGGGACGGAGTTGGGAACGTGCGAGCCCGTGGTGAGCGTAACAGCAATCGACAAGGCACAGGAGCCGGTGCCGACGCAACACCTGGGGCCCCGGCTAGAAGGCTTACTGGAGAGGGCGGCCGACCACCTGACCGCAGAACTGGAGAAAGTTCGACAACTGAGGCGATACCAGCGCGTCTTCAGCCAAAGCGATAGTGCCTACGGCCGCACGGACAAATTGCTTCACCGCATCGACACCGGGGATGCCCGGCCTATTCGGCAACCATATAGACGCGTTCCGCTGGCGAAGCAAGGGGCGGTACGAGATATGCTGGAGGACATGAGATCCAGGGGGTGATTGAAGAGTCTGACAACCCTTGGTGTTCCCCTGTAGTCTTGGTGACGAAGAACGGCGAACTACGTTCTGCGTGGACTACAGGGAGCTGAACGCTGTCACCCGGAAGGACTGCTTCCCCTTACCCCGGATTGACGACACCCTGGACACGCTAGCTGGTGCACAGTGGTTCTCGACCCTGGACCTGAAGTCGGGCTACTGGCAGGTAGCTCTAGATCCGAGAGACAGAAGACCGCATTCTCGACAGGACAAGGGCTCTGGCAGTTCACAGTTATGCCCTTTGGCCTCTGTAACGCACCAGCTACCTTCCAACGCCTCATGGAGTCAGTGATGAGAGGACTGACTTACGACGCCTGCCTGCTATACCTGGACGAGATCATCATCGTTGGTAAAACCTTTGAAAACCATCTCGAGAATTTGAGTAAGGTGCTACAGAGATTGCAGGCGACCAACTTGAAGCTGAACGCGAAGAAGTGCCAGCTCTTCCGCAAGGAAGTGAGCTACTTAGGCCACATAGTCTCAGCAACCGGAGTGACCACAGACCCGGAGAAGACACAGGCTGTGAGAGATTGGCCTCGCCCAAAGGATAAGAAAGAGTTGCGCAGTTTCCTGGGGCTGTGCAGTTATTACCGCCGCTTCATAAAGGGGTTCTCCAACATCGCAAAACCCCTCACCCGCCTGACAGAGGAACACCGGCCTTATGTGAGGACGGAGGATGCCGAAAACGCTTTCCAGCACCTACAGGAGACCCTGTGCAGTGCTCCGATTTTGGGTTTCCGACAACCGGGTGGCGCCTTCATTGTGGACACCGACACCAGCGACCATTGCATTGGAGGTGTCCCATCGCAGATCCAGGACGGCCATGAGCGGGTGATAGCCTACTACAGCAAGACGCTATCCCAGGCAGAGAAGAACTACTGCGTCACTCGACGAGAATTATTGGCGGTAGTAAAGACCTTGGAGCACTTCCACAAGTACCTGTACGGTCAGCCATTCCACCTGAGGACTGACCATTCCGCCCTAACCTGGCTATTAAGCTTTAAGAACCTGGAAGACCAGACAGCACGTTGGGTTCAGATGCTGCAGGAGTATGACTTCACCTCGGAACGTCGCAGAGGGAAGAGCCACGGTAAAGCGGACGCTATGTGCCGAAGACCCTGTCCAGAAAAGTGTGGACAATGCACAAGAGTGGAGGAGAAGGAGCGTGCCGCAACAGTTCGAGTAGTCACGGCAGTGCCTGCGGATGGCTGGGAGAGCGCAGGCCTGAGGGAGCAGCTGGCGGACGCAGACTTGGGGCCACTCTTGAGGGAAGTGGAGGCAGAAACGAGACCAACCTGGGCGGACATCGCACCGAGGGGCGCCACCTACAAGTCTTACTGGGCCTAATGGGACTCGCTGAAGACCAGAGAGGGCGTACTGTTCCGGGTATGGGAATCACCCGATGGGAAGACGCAGAGAGAACAGTTGGTACTTCCCCGGAGTAAAGTCCCGGAAGTCTTGGAAGAAGTGTACGCCGGTACTTCAGGACACCTGGGAGCGAATCGGACGATTGACAAACTACGGCAGCGGTACTACTGGCTGAGGCTCCGAGCAGACGATGAGAGATCGAGCCGTCAGTGTCACGTGTGCGCGGCGAGTCGCGGCCCCCAGACTAGGAGCCGGGGTCGCATGCAACAGTACAACGTCGGAGCGCCATTCGAACGGATCGCCGTTGACATTGCTGGACCGTTCCCAATATCCGACCGAGGCAACAAGTACCTGATGGTGGTCGTGGACTACTTCACTAAGTGGCTGGAGGTGTATGCCATCCCGAACCAAGAGGCAGGGACAATCAGAGACTGCCTCGTGGACCAAGTGTTTTGCCGATTTGGGGTACCATTAGAGCTGCACAGTGACCAAGGCACCAATTTTGAGTCCAACCTGATGAAGGAGGCACTAGAGAGACTTAGGGTTAACAAGACCCGCACAGCACCTCTACATCCCCAGTCGGATGGCATGGTCGAGAGGTACATCAAGACCTTAGAGGAACACTTGAGGAAGGTCGTGGCCAGTCATCAGCGTGACTGGGACGTCAAGGTGCCACTGTTCTTGCTGGCCTACCGCTCGTCAACACACGACACCACGGGGATCACGCCAGCCAGCTTAATGTTCGGCCGAGAGTTACGCCTCCCCTGTGACCTGGCTTTTGGAAGCCCTCCGGGGGTGAAACAGCCAGCGACCGAGTATGTGGAGAACCTGGTGGACCACCTCCACGACATGCACGAGATGGCTACATCCAGAAGGCGAGCGACCGCATGAAAACCCGATACGACAGGCAAGCCAACAGCCAAGGGTTCCAGCAAGGTGACCTGGTCTGGTTGTACCGCCCGACCCGGACCAAGGGACGCTGCCCGAAGCTGCAGCAGCCATGGCAAGGACCGTACCGTGTGGTGAAGAGGATTAACGATGTGGTCTACCGCGTCCAGAAGGTGCCCCGAGGAAAGATGTTTTTTTTTTCTTTTTGTAATTTACGTCCTCCAACATTTAGTCATATCGGACGATGAATGGAATGGGTGAAATGATGCTCAATGCGTCCAGGGTCCATGGAGCTTAGAGTTACCCGACATTCGTCTTTCAGGATAAGGGAAAACCCCGGAAAAAACCTTATCCAGGTAACTCACCCTGAACGAGATTCGAACTCGGGACCTCTTGAACGTGAGGCAGACATGCTACCACCACGCTACCGAGGCGGGCAGGAAAGATGTTGGTGGTATTCCTGGATCGCCTGGTCCGCTACGATAGTGCTGTTCGGGACGACCAGCCTTGAGGAGGGAGCAGTGTTACCCAAGCGGCAGACTCACGATGCCGATCAATAAATGATGGCCGGTGGAGGGAAGGGAGACAGGAGGGTTAGCTGAGTCTTCGTTTCCCCCTCCTCCTGCTGCCCGAAGGAGGGCAAAGCTTCGAGAATGTTTTCTCCCTCCGTAAAAGGAGACTCGAGAAACTTCGGGCGCCCGATCGATACAAGGGAGGTGACAGTCAGTTGTGTAGAGTGAGCCGGGCAAGCAGTAGGTGAGGCGCGCCGAGTGTACGTGGAAAGATGAACTGGCTTAGTTTTAATTGTGTGCATTACGAAATTGTAATTGTGACATTAGAATAAGGTGGAAATAAAGAACATTTTGAGTGGTGTAATTGAACTTTTTAATTTCACGAACCCACAAAGTAACAGTACTTACAAATATATGTACACACATACAAACCAACGAATAATGATACCTATCCATTACAATGCTTAGGTTGCTATGCATTATTATAATATAATATTGCTTTATTTATTTTTATTAGAAAAACTGTTTGAGCTAAAAATATTGTTTTTTTTCACACATATCAGTTGTTGCAAAATCAAATTTTTTCTTAGCACGAGTAGTATTTATTACAGTCTGATTAGTTTAGCGCTCGTCACACACCACTTAGAGGGTATGCCATACGACAACACCGCAGGACTCTGATTGGTTGCTCATCTAGTAGTGCTCAAGGACAAACATCCTCCCATTTGAAACACAAATTAACTGATATGAAGATCATTTGTGGAGCAAGAAAAACAATGTTTTGTATTTAAGACCATTAATTGCATTGAAAGACTAAACATTTCATTTAATTGATATTAAAGGTATAACTATTATATTACTGTTACCTGATATTTTTATTTATTTCTATTTCACATCTTTACAGAACCTATATTACGTAATCATACTGGCAATACCTGATAACTATCTCTAACCTCAAAACTTAAATAAATCATAGAGCCTTCCCTATTCTGAATTAATTACAGTGCACAGCTTTCTCAAACAGTAATCCTTTAACTCTGTAATACAAAGTATTGTTGTTTGGGGCATTTTGAGCTGATTAGACAGAGAATTCTTATGAACATTTTCAAAAGTCCAGCATGTTGCATTCGTACAACATCCTGTAACAAAGACAAGTGCATGTGACTCCATACACATACTCCATACATACGAGGATGAGTCAAATGAAAACCTTACATTCGTAATAAATCAAAATTTTGCGCCGTTATCCTCTAAGTTGGTAAGCATGCTAAAATTAGTGTGCAGAATGGTCTGTAGATGGCAACGTAGTGCAGATTCACACGTACTGTGGCAGTATTAATATAAACATGGCCGCCCCACTTGCGATTTGCACCACTGAGGAACAGCGTTCTGTTATTCGGTTTTCGCATAGTGAAGGTGTGAAACCTTATGAAATTCATGTTTGTCACAGCAGCAAGTCTATGAATGGAGTAGGAAGTTCGCAAATGGTGTGACTTCAGTGGAAGATGCTCCATGTCCAGGTCAGGCATGAGTTGTGATTTCAAAAACATTGCAGCAGTTGATGCCGAGTGACACTGCAGCATGTTTATAGATTAATCATGGGTCAGCACACCACATTGTGCATGATGTGCTTCAGTTTCCCAAAGTGTCTGCAAGATGGGTTGCCACAGCAGAAATGAGAGAAATGACTCCTGAAATGAGAGAACGTGTTGATGCTTGTGAAGAACTTCTTCGGTGCTTTGAACGGGAAGGTGATGACTTCCTTGCAAGAAGCGTTACTGGGGACGAAACCTGGGTTCACTTCCACCAACCAGAAATGAAGAGAGTGAGCAAAGAATGGCGCCATACCTCATCACCAAAACCAAAGAAGTTTTGAACAGAACCATCAGCAGGGATGGTTATGCTGACTCATTTGGGAGCATTACATACCTAGAGGGACCAAATAAATAAATAAAATTTGAATATTCTACCCCGGCACCTAGACAACTATACCGGGGCATGTATCCAAATTTTCTCTTTATTTTTCCATAAAATCCTTACAAATGTTATAATTATACAAATCTCTCAGAAAACTACTCTACAAAACTAAAATGAAATAAAATAAATAAATAAAATAAATGAAATAAAATAACCTAGAGGGACCACTGTAACCAGTGAATCATACACAGATCTCCTAAAAAATTATCTGTGGCCTGCAATCAAATCAAAGCGACGTAGATTGCTGTCAGCAGGTGTCCTTTTGCAACATGACAATGCAAGGCCCCACATTGCCCGTCCAACAGTTGCAACAATCACAGACCTGCATTTTGAGGGACTTCCTCATCCACCATACTCACCAGATCTTGCCCCAAGTGATTTCCTTGTTTGGACCACTCAAAGGCGCAATGGGAGGAAAGAAGTTCCATTCCGATGAAGAGGTATGCCATGCAGTGCATGAGTGGTTGTGCAGACTATCAAAAGAACTTTTTTCTAAAGGTATTTATGCTCTTTGTAAGTGCTGGAGGACTTGCATTGAGCGTGAGGGAGATTATATTGAAAAGTGATACAGATTTGTGCCACTTTTGTACAATAAATAATATTTAAAAAAAATACTTAAGGGCTTCATTTGACTCACCCTCGTATATGATATTCCTTAAGAAATATTTAAAATTAAACGAACCATGCCTGAATACAAAGGAAAGCAACATTCAAATACTGATTCCTCGCAGCAATTTAACAGAATGAAAGAGAAAAAATCCAAAGCGTTTCACTTACATTCTGAATACTTTCTAGTACATTTTCTTACAAACCATACAGATCTATTTATATTACAGAAAATCATGTTATTTTAATTTTTATAGATGTAAAGGGAGTATGAGAGTACAATAGGCTTTCATATTTCATTCCCTTTGCATGCCAAGATATAAAGAAATGAATAACAACCTCCAGTTTTAGTAACGGTGTAAGTATTGGAAGAATCAAACAGTGATAAACAATATCTTGGAACAAGTATATATCCAAATAATGAAAGCTTTAAGAAGTTCTTTGACTTTTTGCTAATATTATGATTTAAAATGTTGTGGAAAAGCAATGAGAGATAAACATTTCTGAAGACATCTGAAACTCTGGTATGAATACAATTTGTCCTTAAATATCTTAAAATCGGGCCCAAATGACCTTGTTGTCGACGGGCCCTAAAACACCACACACTCACTCACTCTATATCTTAAAATGTTATAGACATAAAAAATAAAAGTTTTAACCCTTTTTCACATAAATTTACTGTTTTCAATAGTTTTATTTATAGATTAATAAATATACCCCTGAATAAAGATGAATTTAATAAAGAATGCAAACATATTTTTAATTAATGGTTCTAATAAAGACTTTATAAATAAAAAAAATTTAAAAATTGAAATATAAAAAAAACTGTTAATGATATTTCTACCCTTAGAAAAATAAAAGACGATTATAATTTTAAAAAATTTACTTAATATCCTTGGATTAACAAACATTTTCAAATTTTTTTTAAAGAGTTTGGTATAACTTTAGTTCCTCAAAATAAATATAGTATTAAAAATTTATTGAATTTCTCTGTAAAAGGTAAATTCCTAATAATAAAAGATCTGGTATTTATCAATTTAATTGTTTTGATTGTGATTAAGTTATATAAAGACAAAAGGTGATTTAGAAACCAGAACGAAAGAACATTTTTGTAATATTAAGTATAAACAAACTGATAAATTGGCCATAGCAGATCACTTTTGGTGATTTAACCATGAAATAAATCCTGAAGTTCAATTATTAAAACAATTAAATAGTCTGATTGATTTAATGGTTTGGGAAAATATATTTATTTTAAAAAATAAACATCGCATAATGTATTTTGAAATACCGGCAGTCGATTCTGTTTTTAAATTTGTTTTATTTTCAGATTTTGTTAGTACTAACAAGAACATATCAGCATCTAGCATTTGTAACAATGGCGACAGCTTTGTTGTTTCCGGCTGAAGGTGTGTATAAATTTACATGAAATTGCGATCCCAGAGAATTTATAACAAAAGTGTCATCATTTCTCATAAGTGAAGTTTTAAGTTACAAATTGTTATATGTGTATATATTTGTTTGCTTCACTGTTAATAGCTTCATATTTTACGTATCTTAAAATGTGTTATTAAGTAAAAACTCTTAGACGCACTGCTCCATTTACACACTATTTGAGCCGGGAGAATGTTATTGAAGTTTGGTATTTCAGAACTTTACATTTCAGACATACAGAACAGCTGTATTATGGAAATGGGTTGTTCTTGAATTCAGAAAACCACAGAACATAAATTTTCTGTGAAATCATGACATCAGTTTTGTTGGTGAAATGCAATTTCTTCTCTGCCTCTGATGTAAGAGAAGGAATGGAAACTAGGGAAAAAGAGCCAGAATCACCGGCTTTAATACAGAGCTGAGAAATAACATTTATGTTGGTAACTTCAACGTAGAAGATTTTGAAAATGACTAACCCTATGACAAGAGATTATTACATGTTCACTATGGTTACCTTATATCTTATAACAGAAAGTTGTACAAAACTCAAACAGTACTTTACAGGCCCCACATGTCATTCAGGCACTAAACACTAGTGATGGGTCAGTCTCTCCAAAAAACATCATTCCACTATTCAAAAGTGAAATTTCATTACTTAAAAAACAATAGACTGGGGATTCTACATGAGCAGGCATTACAGTACAGAACAAAGTGAATTATAGCAGTTTGGCTACAACTTAAGTACTACTAAGAGTAATATTTATATTCTGGGTAGTGAGAGGAAGAACTCTTCTTTTTGATGTTCGTGATAACCACAAATTGCAGCAATAGACTTTTAAAGACATGATTTAACAAGTCTTGAGTTTCACTCCCCAAAGAATACAGAATTTGGAACAAGAGGCTATGACTGACATATTTTGTATTGCTACTATCTCAGTGAATGGTGCAGAACACAGTGAAGTGACAGTAGAACTAGTTCACATTAACATGCCAGAGCTTGCAGACTGTATCCAGGTAATTTATTTAGTAATTTATTTTCTCATCTTTCCTTTTACATCAACAAATGGAAATACAAAATCAAGATTACAATTATAAAATCCATACTGAAGTACCAGGCAGGAGAACATCGGACAACATCTTTATTATTAAAACAATTGTACAGAAATATCTGAGCAATAAAAGGGGAAGGGTATATATGATATTTATTGATCTAGAAAAGGCATTTGATTCAATTAATAGAGATGCACTGTGGATAAAATTAAGCAATAAGGGGATAAGTCAGGCATTTATAGAAGTAATTAAAATAATATATCAAGAGAATGAGTTGTGTATAAAACTACCAGGCAACAAAGTAACAATCTATATCGAGTAAGGCAGGAGTACGGCAGGGATGTAAACTTAGTCCAGTATTATTTAATCTTTATATCGATGGAATTTTAGAGGAGATATCAAGTTGTAGGGTACATTCACCAGTTATTAATAATAAAGAAATACCGGGGCTACTGTTTGCAGATGACCTAGTAGTTGGGTCCATATCAAGTGGAGGGCTGAGAAGAGCAATCGAGGCAGCCAATTCTTATTGCAATAAATGGGGTTTGAAAGTGAATGAAAACAAAACAAAGATTATGGTCTTCAAAAAAGGATACAGGTTGCGTAAGGATGAGAAATGGGAGGTTAATAGAAAAGAAATAGAGGTAGTAAGAAGATTTGATTATTTGGGTACAAGGTTGAGTTCAGATGGCAGCTGGAAAGAACAAAAAAAGATGTCTGTGGCAAAAGGTAAAATGGCCATGAGAGTGATAAGATCATGCTACAGTAAACTACTGGATATAAATGTCAAATGGTTGGAGAGGATCTATACGGCAGTAGTAGAAAATAGAATGTTACATGGATCAGAGGTTTGGGGAATAGATGAGGCTTGGAGAGAGACTGATAGAGTGCATAGATCCTTTTGTAAATACATATTGGGATTACCAATAGCATCACCTAATGGGGCAGCACAATTAGAACTAGGCAGGTATTCTACTAAAATTAAAATCTTGTCAAGGGCAATGAAATATCAATACAGAATCACGAACTTGGAAGATGGCAATATAATTAAAGAATGTTTTCATATTCAAAAGAGAAGTAACTGGGGAGGGTCTTGGGCACATAAAATGTGACTTGTTGAAGCAAATAGGTATGGGTCATTCTTGGATAAATGCAGAGTATGGGTATAGAGGCTTCTGGAAAGAGGTTAAGCTAAGATTAGAAGATATTGACAGACAAGATATTTTTGCCAATATAAGTGACAAAAGCTCACTAAGATTATATAGAGAAATAAAAATAACCTGGGGGAGGGAAGGATATATAGATATATGTAGTAAGTTAGGGCGAGAAGGTTTTGCTTGGGCGAGAACAGGAGTGAGAAACTTGAAAGGTATAGGTCAAGAGAGGGAGCTAGATAAATGTCCATTGTGTGGAGAAGAGAATGCAGATTTCCATTGTATATTAAATTGTAGTCAAACAAAAATATGGAGAGAGCAGGCTTGGCTACGTAAATGGGACAGTTTGGGGGGTGAAGTAGTAATTAGAAAAATGTTGTCAGTAAAAGGAGAAAAGAACAGGAGAAATATAGGGAATTATTTAGGGAAAGTTAAAGAGAGATGGCTAAGAACAATTAAGAGAAAAATGTAGAGTGAGATAGGTGAAATGGCAGAAAGTGTAAAAAGGAGCAGAGGGCCTCCATTACACAAAAACCTAGGGTTAGGTGTATGGGGGCTGAATTACTATTCAATGGTGGGCAACATGATAACATGATAGGATTTTCAGGATTTAGCAGGATTTAGGAATATATGGCATATTTCAGTATGGATTTTATAATTGTAATCTTGATTTTGTATTTCCATTTGTTGATGTAAAAGGAGAATAAATTACTATTACTACTGAAGTATGCCATATATTCCTAAATCCTAAGAATCCTATCATGTTGCCCACCACTGAATAGTAATTCGGTCCCCATACACCTAACCCTAGGTTTTTGTGTATTGGAGGCCCTCTACTCCGTTTTACACTTTCTGCCATTTCACCTATCCCACTCTACATTTTTCTCTTAATTCTTCTTAGACATCTCTCTTTAACTTTCCCTAAATAATTCCCTATATTTCTCCTGTTCTTTTCCCCTTTTACTGACAACATCTTTCTAATTACTACTTCTTCCCCCAAATTGTCCCATTTACGTAGCCAAGCCTGCTCTCTCCATATCTTTGTTTGACTACAATTTAATATACAATGGAAATCTGCATCCTCTTCTCCACAAAATGGACATTTATTTAGCTCCCTCTCTTGACCTATACCTTTCAAGTTTCTCACTCCTGTTCTCGCCCAAGCAAAACCTTCTCGCCCTAACTTACTACATATATCTATATATCCTTCCCTCCCCCAGGTTGTCTTTATTTCTCTATATAATCTCAGTGAGCTTTTGTCACTTGTATTGGCGAAAATGTCTTGTCTGTCAATATCTTCTAATCTTAGTTTAACTTCTTTCCAGAAGCCTCTATATCCATACTCTGCATTTATCATAAGATTATTCTCCTCACAGAAATTTAAAGTTTCCTCCCTTCATTATTGGTAACCTTGTCTTTACTATGCCTGATCTCTATTTCAAGTTCCTTCTTAGCTTCATCACTTGGATTAATCCACTTATCCTGGTGTTCCCCTATTCTTGCATTTAAATCACCTACAATTATCATTTCAGCTTTCCCATACTTATTTTCCAACACTTCTATACCCCAACCTAGTTTCCTAACACATTTGGATCATAGAACTCTGATAGAGTAGGTGGGTTATATACTGTGGCAATACAGCCAGTTCCCCCATTTTGATACATGTCCCCTATGGAGATCCATAACACTGATCTGCTTGACAGTTCTTTTTCTTCTTTCACCTTAAGACATTTATCTTTCTTTATAAACCAGCCTAAACCCCCTGAAGCTCTACCTTTCCTTTGGTTCTTCATCCCACTAATGCTATAAAAGTCAAATCCTGGAATTATTACACTAGTTTTTTTCTCTATCCAGGTTTCCACAACCAATAATATATTACAAGTTTTTAGCACATTATAGATTTCCCCACTGCACACTTTCTCCCAAAGCCCGTCCACATTCCAACCCCCAATGGATAATGCGAATCCCTATGCTTTATCTTTCCTTTTGAACCTCCACCTTTCTAAGTTCATCTGGCTCCTGGTGCGCACACGGTCTTTCACTTCCAGGATACATCCTGATGGCATTGACACCACTTGTAAGTCGCCTAAATTCTGTTCAATCTCAGCCGTTCTCAAACTACTTGACGCGGTATGAGCTTCCCCCATCAGCTGACCTCCTTGCGTGTCATTTAGTTGTTGTGATTCGACTCGCTCGGTCATTGTTCAGTCCGTACGTGTGACGTCACAGGTGATGTATGTTCTCTTTCCCTCGTGAGCACTGCTGACACTGGCTCCCTCGCAGGTGACGTATGCTCCGTTTTCGTAGTTCGACCATGTGTCAGTTGGACATTCCTGTCGTCTTTTGCCCTCAAAATGTAGTTGCCCTCCCATGTAACGTAGTGCTGACGAAGTTCCTGCTTCACACCATCGATCCACAAATCAACACCTTTTAAATATACCCATTTTCCTGCTTCTCTTGCTTTCTTCATTTCCAATAAAGCTAAAGATTTCAATTCGCACTGTTTCTTACCCAAATCTTGCTCAATAAATATTTTAGTGCCTTTTAACTGTTCACTGTTCCTCAACACTTCCCATTTGAATCTCATTGATGCTACTTTCACTATTATTGGTCTTGGTTTCGGTCCAGATCTTCCTATTCTAAAACAATCCACTATCTCCCAACCTGCGATATTTAGTTTCAGTTTTTGTTGGAATATATTTTCTACATCCTGCCATACTCGTCGGTCTCTTCTCTCTTCTAATCCAAATATTATCAGGTTTAGTTTCCGATTCCCCGCCTCTAAATTTTCCAATCGGGTTAGTCTGTCTTTACATTCTTTTATTTCTTCCTTTACTTCCTCATCAAATTTCTCTAATGCTGTTAACATCCCGTTAAACCGTTCGCCAATCTTCTTGTTAATTCTATTTTCCATTTCCTTCACTTCTTTTATTTCTTTTGTGATATTTTCTAGCATCGCGGCTAGTTGCTCCATTGTCGGTCCGGGGTTTAGTTCCACTCCCCCAATAATTAACAAAGCCCATATCACTAAGATGTACCATACACTTATTAAACATATACCAGAAGATCCCTGCTGAGTTTTCTGGCTCGTTCTAAATGCGTTAAAAGCGCTGATCCTAATTCTATACATTTGCGCGTCAATCATCTTCGGTCGCGAGCGCGTGTACTTACGCGTCCGCCTCCCTTCGTGTCTGGCATGCAACTCACCGTATCCAGGTAGTATCTACATCTTAATGTGCAGTATACATGCTACCTCACAATACATGTATGCATAACTTAAGGAGACACTCTGGTACCAAATGGCCAAAAATGCAATTTATTTCAGAAAATTTATTTTGCAGAAATGTCTTCAATATGTTAGGAATATGGCCATTAAATATTATGTGTCAAATCCACCTGGAAGTTGGTGTATTTCAAATTTATTTAGACTCTTGCAGTGAAAAGTGGGTGTGGCAGATATGTCAGATTTCAGTAATAACAGCTAGAGTAAAGCTGTTTGTGGTTTTTAGACTTTAATGAGATATTTATATTTAAAATATAGATGTTGTCTGCTCTTATTGCACAAGTGTGCAATTTTCTGTTGACAGAAAAAGTAGCCAAGCATCCATGCATGTAGTTCAACTGCTTCAATACTTGGGTCATTTTAGCAAATATAATGGTAAAAGTGTGTAGTAGAAAGATAATAAAGAAAAAGAAAGCTAAGCTTTCAGCTGAAACAAGATGGAAACATTCCACAGCAGAAAAAAAACTGAACAATCTTATGCTATTAGCTCTACAGCTGAAAGTGTTACATTTGCTCCTCTGTGAAAATACTCTTAAAGCTGGGTTTCATATGGAAACGGACAAAGAAGAACAGAAAAATTTTAATGGAGTGCCATGAAATCAGAACTCAGCGCCTCCATTTTCTCAGAATGATGAAGCTATATAGAAGCGAGGGCCGTCCCATAATATATATGGACGAGACATATATCCATTTATCTCATACTACTCCGTATGCTTGGAGTGATAACAGTTCCCACGGCCTCTTAGCACCGGTATCCGAAGGTCAGCATCTTATCATCGTGCATGCTGGAGGCGAGCAAGGGTTTATCCCTAACGCGTATATTCGGTTCAAGTCCCAGCAGAAAACCAGTGCCTACCACGATGACATGAACTATACGAATTATGAGAAGTGGATAAAAGAAAGACTGATCCCTAATCTTCCCCAAAATTCCGTATTGGTAATTGACAATGCACCTTACCACAATGTGATCCTTAATAAGGCGCCCACTGCAAGTTCCAGAAGAGACACAATGATTTCGTGGCTGAAACAAAACCTCTCCATGGAACATTTTACAAACATTGATTTCTCCTCCCTGTACAAAACCGACATTTACAATATGATCATCCCCCTCAAACCCAAAATCCCCAAGTACAAAATAGACAGTTTTCTTCAGGCACATAACCATACAGTTTTACGCCTTCCACCTTATCATCCCGAGTTACATTCAATCGAACTGATTTGGGCTACTGTAAAGAACTGGATTGCAGAAAGAAATGTTACGTTCAAAATGGATGACGTCGTTAAGTTAGCTGACGAGAAGTTTGCTGACATTTCTGCGGAAGATTGGCAGAAAAGATGTCAACACGTCATTCAGAATGAACATGAATTCATGCGCAATGAAGGTTTGCTGGATGGAGGACAGGAAATCATCATTCATCTAGGAGATGACAGCGATGAAAGCAGTGAGTCATCCGAGTTTTCTAGTGAAGATGAAGGGGGAATTTTCCGGAAGAAAAAATTCCTCAGTCTGCGGCTGAACAATCTCCTAGTGTTACTTTTGTTGCCTGAAACCAGCCGCAAGGTAAGATGCATGCGATTTCTCCTCTCTTGCACGCATGTAGCTGCCAGTCCTACCCCCACTCTCCTGGTTGCCCCTCTTCTACTGCGCAGCTGCCACCTCATGTTAACCAAGCTGTATGAAACTTTTTCAAGCAAAAGAAAAGGTACAACCACTTAAAAGAAACTAAAGGTGCTTTTGATATAAACAAGAAAATGGTAACATTTTCTAAATATGTAATATGATGCTATTAACAGTGAAGCAAACAAATATATCCAATTTATAACTTAACACTTCACTTATCTTATAAGAAATGATGACATTTTTCTTATAAATTGTTCGGGATCACGATTTCATGGAACAAGAACATATTAACATCTAGCGTTCATAACGATGACGACAGTTTTTTTGGTTCCGGCTGACAATGTGGAAGAATTTCCATGAAATCGCAATCCCAAACAATTTATAACAAAAGTGTCATCATTTCTTATAAGTGAAGTTTTAAGTTACAAATTGTTATATTTGTATAAACATTTTTTAAGTTTGGAAGAGGACATGCAGCTATGGAAATATTCTCTGTGGGTTTAGGTATGCATACACTGAACAGTGTAAATGTCCAATAGGCATAAGCTCCTGGTGCTTTTATAACAGAGCTATTGCAAGAAGTGACAAAAGCTACAAAATGAGATCCATACACCTCTAAATGTCAATATAGTGGGGAAAATGATACCACTATATGAAAGGTTGTGTTCAAGAGAACTGTTAGAAAGATGTACCAGAGGAAGATTCAAAATGCAAATGAAGGTCTTCATAGTGTAATTTGGAATATTTGCTAAAAGGAAATCTTTGTTTCAGCCAGAAAGGTTGACATGGATGTGGCTGAAGCTATATCCCTTGTAAATCAAGGACAGCTTTTGACAGCTAGCAAAGAAGTCAGAACTGTCTCCTTTTTCCACCAAAATAAGTAAACGTAGAGATTAATGTTGAGTCAACAGAGTGTTTGACAACACTTAGATATAGAAATCAAAAGGAGAAATGCAACTTATATCAACAGTATATCATGGCAGGTGTAACTTAATCTAAAAAATTCATTAAAATTGGTTATTTAGGGAAGAAAATCCTTTTGGTACCAGTGTCCCCTTAATTAAATCCAGGTCCTTATACTGAAAGAAGGGCTCTTCTTTCTAATATGCGACTCGCTGATTTTTTTCTAAGACCTTTACACGTTTTGATATTTTTATATACAACCATGGTTTTTAATATAATTTGTTTACTTTTTAGTGCAATTTCATGTTGGAGGGCGTTCTTTTAATGTTATTGTTTTTATTTATTTACTGCGTAATGTAGCCATATTGAAGAATTCAGTGCAGCCAAACTATCCTTGTTTCTCCACTGAACGCAATGCTGCCAACAGTCTTGTCCCTAAATTACACTAGCAGACTAACACAAAGTAGTACCCAAATTGCACCTAATTGTAGTCCTCGCCAGCGTGACTCTATGTTGTTTGTGTGCACATTTGTCACTGGGTCCACAAACTGCACTGAGTGATTCACTCCTAGGTGCGCAGCAAACCCTCCAGCCATCAACCCATACATGCTCTGCAATTAGACTGTACAGCATTTGCATCCCTTTTGTTGTTGGGGCATATCGTCATCCTCACCTCATTCGTCTCCATGTCGATCATTCCCAAGATCCAGTTGCCCTCTACGACATGCCCATGTTGAAACTTGCGTCATCCTAGTTTGCATCTGTTGATTTGAACGACATGGCCGGGACCACCAATTTGCCCCCTTGCAGTATACTTGGTGTCATTTGACATCATGCACACTTCGCAGCAGTAGCTGAACCAGTCCGATGCAGTCCGTGAGCTCATAAATGTATTTCCTACGAAGCACTCCATTATCATGTCGTAGGATTGTTTAAGTGCAAAGCAGTGCAGAGTAACAAAATTTGACCGGGCGATAACTTAGCCTACTCAAACCATGTTCCTTTGCACACGGACTGCTTCACCTGTACGCATTGGCTACAAGTTTTATATATCTTTCACAAGTTGGCTGCAATGCGAGAACTGGCTGGTTGTCTGCTTGCGCATGTGTATAAGTGCACCTTTGAACTTAGAATATATTCTTGCGTCGACGAAGAAGAAACCTTCTTGAAACAACTCTATTAACTACTGTAAGTTAACACACTCAAATATCCACTATTCCTTAAACAATGAATCAAATTGTGTTTTCAAATTTGACAATTGAGTGAAGGTCTTATTACAAGTTTATCATCAGTACAGCATGGCTTTTCAAAATTAACAAAATGTTAGAGCTTTTATTACTGTCCTATTACTACTGCTTTGTGTTCTCATGAGTTAAATTATGTCTTTTCAAAGATGACAACCGAGTAAAGCTCTTCCTACAAGATTTACATTGGTATGGCTTCTTACCCTCATGACTTATAGTATGGCTTTTCAAATGACTTATTTGAATAAAGTTCTTATTACAAATCTTACATTTGTATGGCTTCTTACCCTCATGAATTAAAATATGCACTTTCAAAGCTGACAACTGAGTAAAGCTCTTATTACAAGTTTTACATTGGTACGGCTTCTGATCTTCATGAATGAAACTATGCATTTTCAAATGTGATAACCTAATAAAGCTCTTCATACAAGTGTTACATTGGAATGGCTTTTTATCCTCATGAGTTAAATTATGTCTTTTCAAAGTTGATAACCTATTAAAGCTATTATTGCATGTTTTACATTGGAATGGCTTCTTATCTTCATGAATTAAATTATGTCTTTTCAAATCTGACAACTTAATAAAGTTTTTATTACAAGTTTTACATTGCAAGGGCTTCTTACCCTTATGTATGAAATTATGTAAAGTCAAATGTGACAACCGAGTAAACCTCTTACTACAAGTTTTACACTGGTAACTGGCCTTATTTTTAAGATGTTCAAGGTGATCCATTCCATTACAGAAGGTTGTGTTTCTTGCTGAGTGTTCAGATTTGCCACTAATATCTTCCGAAACAGTCTCTGAACATAATCTGAAATGTTGGAGGATATAATGTTATTAAGTACAATAGTCACATACAGAACCTCTTTTAGTTAAGTATTAGGTACTTAGACAGTAACTTCATTTACAAAAATACCAAATAAATGGTAATAACACAAATACCTCAATCATACATGGATTGTGGAAAGTATAGTCAAAATTACAAGCCTATGTAGAAAACGATTTAGCAACCATTGGCTCAACAGTTTATAAAAAGAGATTAACGATAAAGGTAGGAATAATATTACATTCATTAGTATCTGTTGATTACTTTCATCTCTTTTCCAGTATGAATTACTATAACTAGACCGCGAACAAAATGCAGTTGGAGGCGTGGCTTACCAACAATGGAGTCCTCTAGCTTTCCCCATCTACCGTCATTTTAGATTGCATCTCCTCCATCACGCGGGCTACACTGGTCATGTTTCACTCGCTTTCGCATTCACTGTGTTATATTCACTCTTTGCATTTTCTGCTGAATCACTGCATTGTTCCTCACGGTTTAAAGAAACTATGATTCTATCCGTTTGTTGATCGATTGTGAGGTCATGTCCAAGGTAATTATTTTCTGTTAACTTTGAAAATCAAAACAGTATTAAAATACACTTGTTTCGTATGGTTTGCACTCTGTGGCATGCAGGAAGGGAGGGGTGGAAGTCACGTGATGCTTGGATGGCAAGGAGGGGAGAAGGCTCTCTTTGCGCATGTGCACATCGACCACAATTTGTTTGCGGTCTACATCTAACATGCTTTGTTGCCTATGGAAGCCGAAATTTCTCATTACACAATTTTTTGGTAAAAGGGGACTATATGATGCTGCAATGATAGAATTTTCTTAAGTTTTGTGCTTTGGAACATAACTGAAATTTTAACTCCCTCCATTTAATAAAAGGTACACAAATAGAAAACAATAGCAAATAATATTTTGCAAAAGGTTAATACTACAAAAATAATTAACCTAAACAGTCAATTAGGCAGATTCAGAATTGGAGGGCAATAGGCTTTTGTCAATTGCTTACAGTTTACCGGTCATAAAAATTAATAACGTATGGGCTAACAGTGAAAAGGACTTAGAAGAAAATCTAAGAATTATTACAATAAGAAAACATGAGTAGATACCAGCGAAGTGAATTTAAATTTATGGAAACATAGAGTAACTGACATAAGGTGTGTTTGTGTCTTAAGAGAACTCAACAACTACTTGTCAGCAGTCATGATCAGAGCAAGCAGCTGCTGAAACTGATCAAGACACAGACATTCAAAGTGTTAAATTCTCAATCAATTATTCTGAAAATTCCCAATATGCATCAGTCCACAAGTAGCTCATCACATACACTGAGGCAATTTTGAGAAAACAAAACTTAAGAAACTTCTTGAGTCTAAGTAGCAGTTTCAGAAGGGAGAATAAACTTGAAAGCCTGTGCATTACATATCTATATGAAGCAATACATTGGCTCTAAGCTCAGTGTTTATCACACATTGAAATATTTTGTTATACTCCCTCTCCTTTACAATTCCATTTTAATGCTTTATTTGTATTCCTGGGACTGTAACTGCTTCAGCGATGTCAATTTAAACTGTGCACCGGCCATGGATGGATACCCAAAAAATAGTAAAAGACATTTTTAAAAGCTGTAAATATGTATCATAAATTCATATTTTCTACATCTATTAAGTTATTTTAGTGAAACAAAAACTGGTTTGAAGTCCATTTAAGGTAATATACAACTACGTTTTTATTTCAGTGAACACTATATTCACAAATCCTTGAATTTTCACTATTTCGTTCCACTGTAGCAGACTCCGTTCTTTGCATCCAATGCATTTAATTTGTGCACCATTTGTTTTCTGTGTATACAAATGATATGGTTGAGTTTATGCTGCTATACGATAATCATTGTACATATTGTATCATGCTCAAGATATTAAGAAAGAAACCTCTTTGGCTATTTCACAACTGAAGTTGATGGGGAACTTATGGAACTTTTGTTTTCACTCAGTACTTTAGTTATATAGACTCTCTATGGGTCAACAATTTCTTTTAGCTATCCAGAATTAATTTAATAGGACATTAGAGATTGTTAAATTTCAGTAATAACCATGACATCCCAGTAATGCACCAAATGTTAGTTTGCAGAGATGTGTACATGCTTCTGATATAATTTCAGAAAATGTAGAGGAATCTTTGCTGTTTGACAGTGATTTGGATGTTGTTCTCAGCTTTTGAGGGAAGTCTTGAGAATATAGGTAGCAGTGAAGAAGAAAATGACCCACTTTTTTTTTTTTTTTTTTGTAATTTTAAGTTCTCCAACGTTAAGTCATATAGGACGATGAATGTAATGGGTGAAATGATGCTCAAATGAGTCCAGGGTCCATAGAGCTTAGAATTACCTGACATTCGTCTTTCTGGATAAGGGAAAACTCCGGAAAAACCCTTATCCAGGTAACTCGCCCTGACCGAGATTCGAACTCGGGACCTCTTGAACATGAGGCAGACACACTACCACCACGCTACCGAGGCGAGCTGACCCACTTAGTTTAGGTGTTTGTGAAGTCAAAATAACTCAAACACAAATGGACATATTCATGTGCACAGCCTCTGGTGTACAGCTAGCTTGTAACAGCCAACCAACTTACATTTTCACCTATTTTTTTTTTTACTGCTGCCTTAGTGTCTCAATGATATGCAAACAAACATACATGTGAGCAGGATGAAGCAAGTCCTGACCTCTGAAAGCAATTTGTGGCCTAAGAGGAGAATTGAGAACAGGACATTGTATGCGTTATTTGTAAACCTACAATACAGACATGTAGTAGTCTAAACATGACCTACTAGCTACTGCAGTGTTTTGGAAATAACAGGTCAAATAAGGGTGATGTGGATCTAGTAAATCTGATTTTAAAAGCATATACCTCTTTATGAAAAACAGTTATATGTTATAAAGAAGTTATTTTAGACAAGCTGGATATAACCATTTACAACTGTTTAGTAATTTGGAGAGCTCTAAACCTACGCAAGACAATGACCTACTGACTCGCATATCAAACTTTCAGAGGCTTCATCATACTGAGAGTAAGAAATCCACCACCCCGGTATTCTTCATACTTCAGGGAAAACACTAGGCTAAAAGAATACCAACCCTAACGTAAAAGTCACGTACATTTTGAAAATAATGTGTGTCATAAAAAACTACTTCAAAGGAAAAACCAGTATGATTTGCCATGAATATGAAGGTGCCCTTGTCTATTTACCCATGTTTTCATGTGCACCATTCAAAACCAATCCTTCAGAGGTAAGAGTACCTTTTATACAATTTATTTAAATTCACTGGAAAAAAAGAGAAAGATGAATATTTAGCATTAAACAAGTGTTAATTGCATGTATGCACAGGATATCTATATACTTGTTGGCCACGGTATGAGTGCACTTGGAGGAGGGTGCCACAGTTTTGTTTACTACATGAAGGTTAAGAAACTGTGAGGAGCGAGGAGAAGCGAGGGGAAAGACAATACTGGGAATGTACAATTGCACAATTAAGACAGTACTCACCTGCTGATGTCTTCACATTAGATCTTGGAAGCAGCACTTCCGAGAAAGTTTGTTTCATCTGCTATATCCGTGTCACTGTGACCTCTTGCTTCAATATTCATATTCTAGAAACAACATTCACCATGATGCAATCTTCATTGTTGCTCTCTAGACACATGTTTATAATTATATCTTCAATTGTTTCCTCCATTAATCCATCTCGATGCCTAAAATCTTGCTCAGTTCTTTTCATGTGTTTGCATGCTTATGTCCAATCAGTTTGTGTAATTTGAGCTATGCAGCTTGTTGTCATAGCTTTCAGATTGCTCAAACTAATCCATGATACTTCTTTGCTGCAATCTTTTGTTTAACTAAATTCCAGATAACTCTATAGGATTAGGGTCACAGTGGTACGAAGGAAAACATAAGACTGCAAAATTCCTTTATTCCATTATTCTATCAAGTCAATAAACAGGCTTTTTTTTTTCTCTATTTTCTCTATTTCTAGAAGCTCATTTTTTGTCAGTTGTGGATTATGTTTAACTTTCTTTTGTGTTAGCCAATGAATAACCTGTGCCTTTCGAGATGAAGTGTTAGGGGCTTTATTTTCTTGTATGGTATGGAGCAACAATGCTTTCAGGTGGAGTATTTGATATTAATTTCTCCTCTACCCACTTTTTTATAATTTTGATTATTCATCTCCAGGTAATCCACTGATTTAGATTTTGAATCGTAAACCAATTCAGCTCCCTCAATAAATCCTATGGATCCCCCTGCATGTACAATTGCTGTTTGACCAGCACTAGTATTTGTCAAAACACCTGGTACTTCCTCATATTGCCAATACTTCTTGACGATATAGTGGGTATGGATTCAAGTCTCGTCTGTATAAACTACTGGTTTACAGGGGCCTTTTACATTTTCACTAATCACCTGTAAGTACTCTGCAAGTTTTGCAACAAGTGTTGGTTTCTTCTTTAGCACAGATTGTTTTTGCATTTCTTACATTGAAATGCCATTTCTCTCAATATTTTTCTAAATGTTTCTTTGCCACCCTGAAAGTTTATTTATTCTTTAGTGAAGTTCAGGAGGTTCCTCAAAGTAGGAATTTCCTTTTCCTATACATACAACTCCAAAAATTTTCTATGCACAACGCACTTATCAAACTCATCAAAAGATGATTGTGTGTCATTTTCAATTTTTCCTCAAAGTCGTACCCTTAACCGCAATTGTTGAAGCATTTTCTGTTCATGATAGTTCTCCCAGACTTTCCCACTATTTTTGCTGCCCTAACTGTTGCTTTTTCAAGGGGTACAAGTAACCTTTTCTCCTGTTTTTCTTGTCTACAGAACTGTATAACCTGATATTCATATGCTTTTCATCAGAATGGGATACTTTTCCTTGTTTTTAACTTTCTAGGTGCCTCCGTAATTAAACTCTTCACAAGCATACACCAATTTGATCACAACGAGCACCGCAACTGCCACTATACTATTAGAATTGTAACTGCAGAAGAAAAGGATCGAAGCACCATGTTGAACTGCACTACATCTACACGTCGCATTGGAAACATCTTGATGTTTGCTTTATCCGCACTGTACCTGCAGTACTCCGCCCACTTGTAATGTCTCTGATTAGTAACTCTTCTCACTGAGTGCATTCATATCGTGGCTCACTAGTTCATGCATATCGGTTCTCCTGCATTTTAATCTGGACATATATATTTTAAATATCGGTAAAATGGTTAAAAGATATTAAAACTGAAACTCCATATTAAAGGAATTGACAAAATAAAATATACTTTGTTAATATTAGATCAAGTAGAAGTCCAGTTTATATTTGATGTACCGTCATACAGGGACGTGTAACTCTAGAGAGTATCTGTGGACTCAATCATACAACACATTTCAATATGTAATTTGATGGATAGACTATTACATTACCATTTGTGGGAATTCAAAGGCTCAAAAAGAACTGCTGTTTCATAAATGTGGCAGAAAACCTGTAACTGAAAATTTAAATCTTCCATTGGAGGAACCTTCTAACCCTCATAACTTAATGTGTGTTCTTTCAAAAACAAAGAAGTAAAGCTCTTCTTAAGTTTGACACTGGGGTAACTTCTTACCTTCATAATTAAATTATGTCTTTTAAAGCTCATCAGGACGTATGCTATTACATAAATGTCACAGTTATATAACACTAGAAGCAGGATGGTTGTATTTTAAAAGAATCACATCTTACCTAGAAGATTTTACTGGAGAGAAGTCCCCATCCTGTAACAGAATAATTCAAATGTTAAGTTTCACACAATTATCTATATAGTGTTGAAGCTCTTGCATTGAGTGGTTAGCAGATAAGAGAAACCAAGCATTTCACATCTGAACATGTAATGAAGTGTAAGAAAACCAAGCAATGGAGAAATTTTTTGTTTAGAGAACACAGAACTAGCTAAAGGAGCATCTAATGTACCAGAATATTGACTCAGTTAGGCACAGGGCCTGTTAACTCAGATAGGAAACCAGGAGACACATTAAGGTTCGCAAAACACCCGGAGTCTACAGATACAGTTTTGAGCGCTGCATGCGCCGGATTCAATGCCGCCAATATAATTATTTTGGCTGCCGTGTTGCATACTAACTAATATATAAAATAACTTCTGCTTAGTTCAAAATTTAATAGTTATTGTATTATTTTACTACTTACGAAGTAATTTGCATAATATTATTGGCCTATTATCGACCTTATTTGAGCTCAATGTACGATATGAATAAGACACTACATTGGCTAACCTGTAAATATTTGAATTAAAGCTTTAACGACAAGGAGGCAAAGCCAAATTAAGTTCTGAATACAATTTTCATCGATTTGTGAAATTGTAAAATTTTGAAAGAACTACGAGGTCGTATGGGCAGCAGGAAGAACGAGAATAAATTTTCACAAAGACCTATTGGTAAGTAAGATTTAGCATGTAGCTAAATGTACCGACAATTAATATGACATAACCTGAAATGTGCCTTAATAAATATTCATGCACAGTTAAATTCTCTAGATTAATGTAGCACCTTATAATGGAAAAAGTGTGTTGTTTTACATACAAAAGCATTAGTTTCATTAACCTTGTTACTTTATTACTGCAATAATGGGATTTTCTGTTTTTTGTCTTTCAGGGGTCATCCATCATCTCAGGCTACCAGGAATACGATGGCAGAAATCAGAGTGCAGGATTACTGGATATTGTGTATGTTTCTTGTTTTGGTGATGTGCAGTGATCTTCAGGAGCTTTAGTAATGTAGCACAAAGCATTTTTTCCCGCGTATACAGCAATTTAATGTGGCATATCAAATATTTATGAAAGTTTGAGTTTCATTTCATATCAGTGGAAAATTTAACAAAAACTTTGAGGAATACTGTGGCCAACAAGAAAAAGTGAAAAGTGAAGTAAATTGTGCATTGCAAGAAATGATTAAAATGTCATTGTGTCATCATCATTATCTGCCACTTTTAATTTTATTTCTAATATTCCAGTTATTCTTAAAACATGCACAATGTCAGCTAGCTAGGACCTAAACACAGTGTGGCTTGATCTCAAATTAGTAAAGCTTCACAATAAATAATAGGTTATAAATCCTCTTCCTTGTTCACACACACACACACACACACACACACACGCACGCACACACACACACACGGGTTCAGACAAATAACAAGTAAAAGTGATATTTGCACAGCATTTATGTATTCTGTGGTATTTCTGTTCTCAGCATGTACTTGCTACCATTTATGAGTAATATTGGTACACAATTTCTGTAATGCTAACCATTTTAAGGGTGATATAACGTTTCTAGCGTGACCCACAGAAATGTTACATGTCACATGAAACTACACTGTTAAACATCCTCTCATTGTTCTAAGTTGGAATGAAAATCTCAATCTTTGGCATGGGAAAAAGATGTTTAACCTAATATATGAGCCATTTGCTACATGCAGTGATGCGAAGCCACATAATAATTTTGAAAAGTAGATAAAACTGCACATTATTTTGCTATATAATGCACTTCTTGTTTCTTTGTAGTGAACACATAAGGGAATTATGGACTGTCAAAAGAAATAATGGTTAGATGTGTGAGCAAATAAATTACATTACTAAATTATTTTTTATTAACTACTCAAACACACAGTTCCATCACTTTCACTTCTTAACTAAAACTACAAACAGCATTAATAGTTCATAGTGTAATCTTTCATTGAGTTATTTATTTGACACACATTCAGTTGTATGTCATGGACTGAGAGGTTTACACTATGCAGAGGGCTCCATTTGCCATCTTAGTCATAAAGTACATTGCTTAAAGTCTTATCAAGTTAAAGCAAGCCATTTATCCAAACAATTGCTCTGCACATTAAGCAAATTATATTTCACAGTCAGATAACTACATGAAATAATCTCTTATTGGAAGATACACTGTGCATTAAATTTTATTTTTAAAACTGCACATTTTCTTCTTCAGCATTCATTACTGTGCATATGCATGCCATTGAAGCATTTAAAAATTCAACGCTGTAATATTCTTGTGTTGTGAAGACAGAGTTAAGCTTAGGACAATTTTAAATGAATGATACAGCTTTAATGTAATTATTATTTTTCATAATTTATTCTGCACTTGTGAATGTTAATTCAACCAAAGTGATTAGAAGTATATAAAATAGTGCTATTTATGAAATTTATGTCACCAGTTGCTAATACTGACTTCTGTATTAATTTGACATTATTAATCTTATATGAATCGATCACAAATTTCATGTTTTTCTCTGAATATACTTTAGTATACTTGTGCTGAAAATAATGTATGTACTATTGAGCTTTTAAAATACTTATTAAATATAACCATTTACAGAGCTGCTTTGGTGTCATTTTAAAGAAATAGTGCAATTTTTTTGTACATAGTTGTTATCCTTTCAAATTTATATACATATTTCTTTAGGTTTTTTTTTCTCACTGTTATTCCAGGGAATTTTTCAACATTCTGTGTACAAAGAAATTGCATTACATATAACGTTATGGTATCCTTACCTGTTTTCCTATATCTACAGAATCATTATTTTAGTGTTAAGTTGTCTTTATTTTAAGTATTACACTAAGAAGCTTGAGGGAAAGGGTATACAGATATCTTGTATAATCTCAACAGCATCTTAAGTGATCTCACTCTCCCGTTTTTAAAATTTTAATTGTTTTTAAAGACAAAATTATCAATTTGCAACAGGAATAAAGATATAATGCTTTGTGGAAGTCAATTATTCATATTTAACAGGAAAAGTTCAAGTGGATTCTTCCAATTCTTTTTACAAATTGGACAACTTCTTTCGAAGTCACATTTCGCACACTGATTAATAGTTTATCGCACATTTCCTCAGCGTATTTGACGCGTATTATCCTAATATGAAATGGTTGATATGTGCCGTAAACTATTCATGTGTGACGAGAAGTGATTTCGAAAGAAGTTGGATTCCATCAGTCAGTGAAAATGGGAGCCGAAGGGAAGGGGAAGTAAATGCACCATAGCTCTGTCGCAATAGAAGCGTAGTACATTACCGGCCGCACCGGCCGTAGTTTCCAAGGTCGCCGGGGTCTAAAGATTTAGGAAAGAGCGCCCTATGCGTCTTCAGTTTTTAACACGGAGTTGAGCATCTGGTATTAATCTGTGGTTAGGCATTTAGAAAAATTATATTATGACAGAAATGTATGAGTAGACAGCAGCAGAGAATAAGCAAGGAACATATTGAGTTCGTCTACATTAATGACCACAAAGACCGGGTGTACAATATATCGGGACTGTAAGTAACAATCTTAGAATTTAGGTTAATTGATGAAAATTAATCATTTCTTCATACTAACCATATATAGGCTAAGGTTTTTTTTATAGATAGTCAATATGAAAAATTCAATGCCATGGCCGAGATTTGAACCACGGATCTCCTGGTTTCCATCAAGTCGCTCTTACCCATTGACCTACAATGGCCAACATGCCGCCATGACATTAAATTCTCCAACTGACTCATATATCTTAGTACTTAAAGTTTACCTCAATAATATAACAGAGTTCTTGCTACTAATTTTAAGAATTCTGAGGCAGGGGCAGCGGTGGTGAAACTGTTAATGTCTTTCAGTGATTCATGTATCCTGTTGTACAACATTAAATCACATGATATTCCAGAATCACTCAATTTGTTTAATGTCCTCCAGTATAGATAATATATTAAAATAAATCAAATTGGGTGAAATTATACTCAAAGTAGCCCAGGGTCCATAGAGCCAATGTTGCAACAGCAATATCGTCACCCAAGGCCTGCATGGTGAAGGCTAAGTCCTAACTGTGCACTCTCAATACAGATGGCAACAGTCCATAAATTAACTTTTGTTCCACCTGGGGAGAAGAAAGGACCACTCCAGCTGTTAGTAGCTGGTTCACTTGAAGATGTCCCAGACAAAATATCAGGTGATAATCTCATTTACTGGAAGACAGATGAAAACGCTGAAGATTTACCACATTCTGGAAGACGTAAAGAATGGAGTACATGCCAAGTTTTGCATAAACATTTTTTAAAAAGTACCCCTAGACTTTCAGAAGAACTTGGTGTGCAAAAAGATACCATATATCGCCACATTAAGATACTTAGAAAATCACACAGAAGACGTGGAGCTCTACCTCAAAAACTGACACCTCAACAGGTTGAACACAGAGTGTATATCTGTCATCAGCTTATCCTTAATCCCATGGCAGATAGATTTATCAGGAGAATTGTCAGTTGTGATGAAAAATGGGAATATTACCGAAACCCTGATGCCTTGAAACAGTGGCTTGATCCCTACCAACCTGCCAAAGTCATCGTTAAATAAAATTAGTTTGGTCCCAAAGCAATTCTGTGTGTCTGATGGAATTTTAAGGTGTGGTTCACTGGAAATTTATTCCAAATAAGCGGGTGATTGATGTGGATCTTTATTCTCAACTGGAATGAGTTCATAAAACTTTGAGACAGAGATACTGAATTAGAGTTCTCTGCAACAGCACAATGCAACACTCCATACTGCAAGCACTAACATGGAAAAAATTCCGGAACTGGGAGGAATCAAACTACTACCACAACAGCATACAGCCCTGATCTTGTACTATAAAATTATCATCTCTTTTGATCCATGGCTTACCCAAGTCAAGTGTCCCAATCACTGGGTTCCCCATGCTCATTGGCTAGGACCTAAATAACTCCCACAACCAATTTTTGGTATATATACCAGCAGGCTTTTACCCTCTCTTCAGATGAGGGATTCGACTTCAAGTTTCCACAGAAGATACAAGGCGTGTACGTAAAATAAGGTCTCCAAGGTGCTGGAGCCGTGAGGAACGCTATTACACAAGATCTGGCAACACTAGCGTGTAGCCTGGTTTCACCCCTTCAAATCCCCACCACCACAACAAACCCGTTGCAACCCGTTGCAACCTCTTGGCTGCGCAGCCGTTTGCGATGGAGCTTCCTATCACTTCCGCCGCCAAGTGCGAGTTGCGTGTAGTGATCCATTTTTTGAGTGCCAAGGACACTACTCCCACTGAAATTCATCGTCAGTTATGCAAACTCTATGGGCCACAGTGCATGGACGTCAAAAACGTGTGAAACTGGGTCAGAGAGTTCAAAGATGGACGTACAGACGTCCATGACGAACAGCGTTCTGGTTGGCCTTCAGATTCAGCCGAAACAATTGCAAAAGTGGAATAAGAAATGCTTAAAGTTCGGTGTGTGACAATTTGCAAGCTGTGCGAACTTATCCCTGAAGTCAGTAAGACTACGACTAAAAAGAGTTTGACCAAACATTTGCATTATCACAAGGTGTGTGTGCGTCCCGATACAGCACATGCAACTGCTGATCTCCTGGCCCAGTTCGGATGGGACATCCTCACCCATCCCCCATACAGACCAGACTTAGCACCTAGTGATTATCGTCTGTTTCCTGAGTTGAAGTCACACCTGGGTGGAACACATTTCCAGACCTACGATGATTTTAAAAACGAGGTTGAGCACTACCTGCGCAACTTGGCGGAGAGTGCTATGACAAGGGTATACAAAAAATGCCACAGCGCATGCAAAAGTGCATTGATTGCAATGGTGATTACGTTGAAAAATAGATATAAGTTCCGCCCTTCCATCAATGTAACATTCATTGACAATAAACATATTTTCTATATTAAATAAAATTGGAGACCTTATTTCATGGACAAGCCTCGTAGATGTGTCTACTACTGCTATAAGTAATGTCACTGATACCTCCTCAAATCAGCTGCACAGTGATACGGTGCCTTCTTCTCCAGTACTGTTTCTTCTGATTGGCTGTTATATTGAGAACGCTGATTGGCTAACTACATCAGCATCAAGCAGCACAACTTTTGTGCTTCCTTGTGCCACTGTTCCAACAAAATGACAGTAAAGGCAACGACAAGACCACAGCGAATGCCTTTTAGACAGAGTAAAAGAGGCCCAATTAGGATTCTGATCCTCTGTGGTCACGCATATTGCAGCCTTAGCTAGGTCAGTATATAGCCTAAGATAAGCTGTGTAAGGCAACATGTCCACCCAAAACAACTCCTACCAATCCTCATCCAAGCATCCTGAAAAGGACGCACAACTGAGCAGCAAGCTCTCTGATTACCTGCTCCAATCCAGAGGCAGCTTTTTCCTCTGACGGAACTAAGCCCGTCAGTCATCCCCACAGATGATAATGAAGCAGAATTCCATGAGGTAACCACAGAGTAGGATGAGAACCACCACTCCCTTGAAGATGACTCCACCGCCCAGTCAAAAGGAGCCAGCCAGGAGTTACATTCCTCTTGTTATAGCAGATGACTTCTGGGGTTCGGTAGGCTTCCTCAAGGAGACCCTATCGGAGTCATGCACCGTCACCAGGAACAGGAGGTGCTTTGTCTTCCAGGCAAAGCACATGTTAGATTATCAGCTTCTCCTAAGGGCATTGGATGGAAAGTCCATACCCTACATCACCATCGCCTGACATTAAACGGATCATCCAAAACCTACCGGTAGTTGAGATAGCAGACCTCAGCCACCAGGGCATCAAGCCACGTCTGGTTAGCCAACTAACCAAACCAGTTTTGAAAGACCAACTTGGTCGTGTCCGCATCCCCCTCTGTCTAGTGATAGAGGAGCGGACCAACAATCCAGAGGCTAAGGTGTAACAACCATCTGCTACCTAGGGGTGAAGTGTGAAGCCGTTAGGAGCTCTGGCATCTCCCCCCTCCCAATGCCATTGCTGTCTGGCGTTCAACCATTCCAGCTCCTGAATGTGAAAACTTTGCTGCCCGAGGTGTGGTGGACACCATGAATAAAAGGTCAATCCCAGGTCACCAACCCATGTGCCCACTTGTGCCGAATGCAAAGGTGAACACGTGGCATACTATGGTGGTTGTCCTGCCCAGAAGGAGTTACAGCCATAAGCAACACTCCAACCCTCCTGTTAGGCAACAAATACCTACACCAGCCAGGGAGGAGCAAAGACCCCACTAATATCAGATATTGGCCCAAGCTTAGGCAGATGACCAATCAGGATACACACAGGAGGTTCAGAGGCCAACATTCGCCCTGATTATGACACAGAACATTCCCTCACAAAGAAGCATGGGCCCCAGCCTACCAAAACCCCATCCTAACCCTGGAAAACATGACGGGAGGCTCCCTCATAAGGCCCCTAAACTTACTGAAGAGATGAAGCATGGCAAGCACATCTCACCAGCAGAGGGACAAGAGGACTGGAGCAAGACCTGCATCCATTACATCATCCTCACCTTCCAATTTCAACCCCCATCCACATACCTAAAACTGCTCGCTTAAGCGATACCCTTGATCACATGAAAGTCTTCAGGTGGAGCTGTTGCTGTCAAATGGGCAGAAAATTTGTGAGCTTGTGGTTAAGTTCTTTATCACCACAGATCCGAACGACAAGATGCTGGTGACAATGGAGGGACTGGTGCTGCTGACAACAGGTGTAGACCAGTTCCCTAATGGCGAGTCGAAATAGGTCTCGTACCTCATTTTGATTCGCATTTTGGAATGCATGTGGCTGGCTAGTCAGGGGAATGAGCTATTTGCACTTTGCTTCAATCCATGGCCTAGACATCAGCTGAGTCAGCAAGACGCATCTCCGACCAGCCTCCCGATTACCAATCTCAGGCTACATCTGCCATTGCACAGATTGTCAGGGCCGTCCTGTGGCGGGATGGTGTTACTGGTGAGGCAGAATGTAATTCACCGTCCCATCCAGCTACCATCTCTACAGACCTAGAGGCCGCAGCCATCAGTTTGGATCTTGGTGGTTTGGAGGTTTTTATAGAATCCATGTACAAAACCCCAAAATTTCAGTTCATACCAAACGATTATCTCTCCATACTAGCCCTATACACCAGTGCTATTATGGTCGGAGACTTCACTGCCAAACAAGAGCGATGGCATTGTGGTCGCTGGCCTTATAGATGCAGACCCTCAGCTTTAAGTTCAGGGTCCCTGGCAACCCACACAACACTCGTGAGGTGGACTGGCTTCAGCCATCACCAAACATTTCCCATTTCATCTCACTCTTACAACATTAAATGCATTACATTTAGATCATTATCCAGTGCTGACAGAAATTAACACCAGGGTGGCCAGTCATGACATCTCGTTTCAAACGCAAGAACTTATTGGGAAGATGTTAGGAATTGCCTCTGCACTTCCACTCCACCAAATCCTAGAATTACAAGCAATTTCACCTTCACCTCGATCGACACGCGAACTGCCAAAAACCTAAAAGTCCATGCCCCTTTGTCCTACCATTGGATATCACCCTCCTAACATGCCGCTCCTGGGGGGCATGGAGTCTCTACCAGTGTCAGCGCATGCCACATAATTGAGCGCTCCTGAGACACCTACATCGAGAGTTCTAAGTCTGCCTCTGCGTGAGCACAAAGTGCAAACATGGTAGGACAAAATGGCCAAGTACTGTTTCAAAGATGGCAACTTGTGGAGGATTGCTACTGATCTCAGAAACTGAAAAGGTTAATATAACTCCCCAATCCTTGGCACCCAAGTCCCTGTCTATGAACCCCATGCCAAAACCAATGCATTAGCTATCTTGCACGCACTATGTGTCCAAGAGAAGACCCCCAGAATATCTTTTCTGATAGTGTCTGCCGCGAGGTGTGGAGTTCAATACATTGCCCCCCTGAGGCCGTGGACAGACTCCCCACCAACCGACCTAGTGAAGTCCAGGGCATACCACAGCATCTAAAATCCACAAGGGTGGTGGGGTCATATAGCCTGTCACCACTCATGCTTCGCCATCTTCCTTTCAAAGTGGTTCTCTTCCACTTCTCTTCAGTTTATCTCATCTTAAGAGTATTGTCCACAGGATTGGAGGGAGGCCCGGGTGATAGGCATATTGAAGGCTGAGAAAAATCCGGTACACCTTTCCAACTACTGCTCCATAAGCCTCATTTCCACCCTTTCGAAGGTACTTGAGAGATTGATTCTCACCCACTTGTCCCTAATACTGGGTGGTATTCATGCTATCTCCGACCACAGTTTGGATTTCGTCCTGGTCATTCACAGTCCAGCAATTGCTGTGTGTGGTGGAGACTGCTGCCCTCGGTTTCCAGGAAGGCACCTTCACGGCTGCAGTGTCATTGGACATCGAGAACGCCTTCTCAACGAATAGGCATGCCTGAGTCCTATACAAATGGATCCACCTGGGGCTCCCAACACAGGTGATCAACATATTTCACGGCTTGCTCGGACACCACACCTTCCAAGTCACAGTCGCGGTGAAAGCATCTGCACTAAACCTGTGAGAGATGAGTCCCAAAGACTCTGTACTATCCACCTTATTAACTGTCTTTATGGCAAACTTCCCCACACAACAGTGCATGAAAATGGCACATGCTGACAATGCGCTGCTGTTTACAAATACAGACACCTTATCACAGACTTCTACCCCATTCAACGACACCTCCGCCTCATGCAACAGTGGTGTCGGCATTGGCAGATGTCTGTTAATCCAGACAAAAGCCATGCCATACCTTTTACCTTTTACAAAGCACCACACAACTGCAGACTGCCCCAACTTCAGCTTCTGCGGTCAAAGGATAGAGTGAACCAACTCCGTGCAATACCTAGAAGTTAAACTGGACAGTGGTTTAACTTTCCGCCGCCTGTATGCAGCACTGGGGTCAGGTTTGATGCCGGCTGGCCTAAAATTGCACCTCTTCCAAGCACTGGCAATCCCGTTGATGCTATATGCCTGCAAGATCTGGGGCATGGCTGCAGACAGCTGGCTAGCATGGCTTCAATGTTCACAGAACAGAGGATTTCGGTCCATCTACTCGGTGGGTCGCTATTTTCCTACAAGATTGCTTCACAAAGCCTTGGGTGGAGGACAAAATTAGGCGTCGGGTATCAAAATTCTATGATAAACTACCAATACATGAAAGCGCCCTAGTTAAATCTGTGGGAGATGATGACCCCACTAGATGCCAATTTAGGCTGTTTCGTGTGGCCCACATGGCTTGTGGGTACCCAAGATAACAATGGAGCTAATCCATACAGCTCAAGTTAAGCTCCACATAATAATTGCAAGCTGTTTGGCATGAAAATTTCACCTCAAAGTAAAATTTACAAAACAAAACACCACGGTGCATAGGTTTTGCATCCTTTCCTCCATCCTGAGGTACTTTACAGTTACCTCCTAAACCAATTTATCCTAAAAGCTGCATGCCATCCAACAAATGCTCAATAAAAAATGCTAACTGAAGTTAAACCCTAGCGGCTGGGCACACAGAAACTATATACTGGACTTGACCTCTCTTTAGCTCCTGATGAAGGCCATGGAGTGTAATATGGATGAAAGCTCAAGTGACATAGTTTTAATACAGCTGATTACCTGTGAATTGTTAATTAGTACAAATTGGTATCCAGCTTCAATATCACTTTCTCAGATATTAATATCAGTGAAAAAGAAGTTCAATTTTATTTAATAGCAGGTTTGCCAGCGTTCTTAGGCCATTACATTTGTGACTACATCTGATTCTGTTTTCCTCAGGTTTTTCAGATTCTACAATATCACAAAATATTTTTATGTAATTTCCACAAAACTTCCCTGGGATAATTACGTAGAAAATGAAAGTAGATAAAATGAAGCAATAAATATTACACAAATTAAACCATTTGTAACAAAACTTCACTTATCTTACAAAAATGCTGTAAATTTTTCTTATTAATTGAGATCAATTTCATTAACATTTGTTCCCACTGTCAGTCAACACACTTCGTCAAGGATACAGTAAAAACATAGTAACTGTACTATATTTTTTCAGTATTACCAAAATCTGAAAATGAAACAAACCTAAAAACATAATCAACTGCCGGTATTTCAAAATTCATTACGCGATGTTTATTTTTTAAAATAAATCTCTTTTACCAAACCATTAAATCTATCAGACCATTCAATTGTTTTAATAATTTAACTTCAGGATTTATTTCATGATTAAATGACCAAAAATGATCTCCTATGGCTGATTTAAGTTTGTTTATACTTAATGTTATGAAAATGTTCTTTCGTTCTGGTTTCCAAATTAGGTTGCATCTTTCCAATATAAACCTGATCACAATCTAAACAATTAAATTGATAAATACCAAATTTTTTGTTATTAGGAATTTTATCTTTTTTAGATAAATGTAAATTTTTAATACTATATTTATTTTGAGGAACTAAAGTTATACCATACTCTTTAAAAATTGTTTGAAAATGTTTATTAATGCATGAATGGTAAGTAAACTTTTTAAACTTATAATCATCTTTTATTTTTTTAAGGGTAGAAATATCGTTAACATTTTTTTGATATTTAAATTTTTCAATCTTGTTTTGTATAAAGTCTTTATTAAAACCATTAATTAAAGCCGTATTAATAATATGTTTATATTCTTTACTAAATTCGTCTTTATTCAGGGGTATACTTAT
Source organism: Mantis religiosa (assembly GCA_030765055.1). Classification (NCBI taxonomy): domain Eukaryota; kingdom Metazoa; phylum Arthropoda; class Insecta; order Mantodea; family Mantidae; genus Mantis; species Mantis religiosa. The sequence continues at coordinate 121,490,654 of CM060959.1, forward strand.
TAATGTATAAATCAAACTATTAAAAATAGCAAATTTATGTGAAAAAGAGTTAAAACTTTTATGCTTTATGTAATTATCAATATGAGTAGACTTCCTATAAATGCCCAAGTTTATTATAAAATCTGGAACGTTTTATGATCTTCAGCAGTACCACCTTTATTTTCAACATTTTAATTATATCTCTTTTCAAACACTGATATATTCACAAACTATCTCTTATAGCCATTAATGTTGTATTACAAAATTCAAATATTTTTATCAAGTATACAATAAACAAACATTATGAACATACCACATGTCTGCAAATCTTACCTTAGTGTTATTACAACCAGATGAAGTTTTTCTATCCAAAAACCATGGTTCTCCCAAAATTTCTATGTTGTCATCCATCTTATGATCCCTGTTGCATTTTGTGACAGGATCCTCTAAAACATATTCTCGATTTTTCTCTGCATCAATTTCTAATTTGGTCTCTACCTTGCAGTTGTTGCTGCACGTAATCGTTTCGGACTTAATCTGATGCTTGATAAAACATTCTCCATTTTCCAGTGAGGAGAAGTCTGTAAAAGTAGTCTCTGATTTAACTGCCACATCACAATCAATGTCCACACTGCTGTTTGTCTTCAAGGTAAAGAGCTCACTCTCACTCTCTGTGACTGAGAAGGGATCCTCTTTCTCAATTTCTATGTTGGTATACATTTCATTAGTGTAGATGCATCTGATGGACTGTGAACAATAAATACGTAAAATATGAAGTTAACAAAGAAGCAAACAAATATATACAAATATAACAATTTGTAATTTAAAACTTCACTTATCTTATAAGAAATGATGACACTTCTTATGAATTGTTCGGGATCACGAATTCATAGAAATTCTTCCACATCATCAGCCGGAACCAACAAAATTGTCATCCTTACAAATGCTAGATGTTACTATGTTCTTTTTAGTACTACCAAAATTTCAAAATAAAACAACTTTAAAAACAGAATCAACTGCCAGTATTTCAAAATTCAGTATGCTATGTTTGCTTTTTAAAATAAATATTGATAGATTTAATTGTTTGGGAAAAGATATTTATTTTAAAAAACAAACATTATGTAATGAATTTTGAAATACCGGCACTTGATTCTGTTTTTAAATTTGTTTTATTTTAAAATTTTGGTAGTACTAAAAAGAACATAGTAACATCTAGCATTTGTAAGGATGACAATTTTGTTGGTTCCGGCTGATGATGTGGAAGAATTTCTATGAATTCGTGATCCCGAACAATTCATAAGAAGTGTCATCATTTCTTATAAGATAAGTGAAGTTTTATATTACAAATTGTTATATTTGTATATGCAAGGATAGTAATTACCAAAAAGTGGAAACAAACACATTAAAGTACTGCATTGAATCCACAAATAAAACTTTAATATAAAGCAAAATAATTAACTAAAACGAATCTCAGAAAATTAAAGTAGATAATCCAACCAAGAGTATACGGGCTACCAAAAATTCACAAAACTGGAAAAGCCATGAGAACTATCACTAGCAGCATAAATGTCCCTATATATATTTTGTAATTTATGTCCTCCAACGTTAAATCAAACAGATGATGAATGTGTGAAATGCTCAAATGAGCCCAGGATCCATAGAGCTTAGAGTTATCTGACATTCGTCTTTCAGGATAAGGGAAAACCCTGGAAAAAACCTTATCCAGGTAACTCACCCTGACTGAGATTCGAACTCGGGACCTCTTGGCAGACATGCTATCACTACGCTATAGAGGCAGGCTCCTCACATATAATTTGGCCAAATGGTTACTAAATAAATTCAATAGCTTTCCAAAGTTTGAAAATGCAAATTTAAAAAACTCTTTAAACCTGAAAGGAAAAAATCATAGACATAAATTTGGGCAAAAATGACAGAATGGTTCCATTTCATGTCAAACCATCATTCCCAAGCATACCAACAGAAAAGTTACAGACCATATTAAAAAATGACTAACTTCAATGAAAATGGAAACAGTAGTAGCAGAAGAATACATTTCATTAACAAAATTATGCATTGTACAAAATTTTTGCAGCTTTAATGGCAAATACTACAAGCAGAAATCAGGATCATCAATGGGCAACCCACTTTCACCGTCTTTGGCAAATTTATTTACGAGTGCATTCAAAACACTAATTAAAAAGGCCCTCCTGACATCCTTGCAACAGTTTCATATTGTCACTTTGTGGGTTCGTAGAATTAAATGTCTAATTTGTCGAAATTCTAAATGTTCTTTATTTCCCTAGAATACACTGTTCAATTCTCACGTAACAATATCACATCACATATACAACACAAACTTCCAAGGTCGATGACAATAACAAACAGCTCTCGTTACAACATCAGCAACACCCTTGTTACACACTTTACCGCTGTTTACTGCTCGCCTCACTGTTTTTACAACTCAATTCTTGGCCAGTCACCAACTCTTTAAATACCTCACTGATAATTTCTAGATTATTCGAAAATAAACCAGAACCCGAACAGTCTTTTTCAGTCAAGAAGTAACTAGAAATTTCCATTTATCTCTCTTTGTTTCGGCAGACCATTATCTGCATGTTATCTTTGTCTTGCCGGCTCTTGTTTTTCGCAACTGCCCGCCTATCAGATCCTTTTGTATAAACATGCCGTGCGATTGTAGATACGGGTTCGCGACACTGCTCCCTCCTCAAGGCTGGTTGTCCCAAACAGCATCATCGTAGCGGGCTAGACGATCCAGGTGTACCACTAACATCTTCCCTCGGGGCACCTTCTGGATGCGGTAGACCACGTCGTTGATCCTCTTCACTTCCCGGTACGGTCCTTGCCACGGCTGTTAAAGTTTCGGGCATTCTCCCTTGGTCCGGGTAGGGCGATACAACCAGACCAGGTCACCTTGCTGGAACCCTTGGCTGTTGGCTTGCCTGTCATATCGGGTCTTCCTGCGATCGCTCGTCTTCTGGATGTTCTGACGAGCCACCTCATGCATGTCGTGGAGATGGTCCACCAGGTTCTCCACATACTCTGTTGCTGGCTGTTTTGCATCTGGGGGGCTTCCAAAAGCCAGATCACAGGGGAGGCTTAACTCCCGGCTGAACATTAAGCTGGCTGGCATCATCCCAGTGGTGTCGTGTGTTGATGAGCACTAGGCCAGCAAGAACAGTGGCACCTTGATGACCCAGTCTCGCTGATGGCTGGCCACAATCTTCCTCAGGTGCTCTTCTAAGGTCTTGATGTATCTCTCCACCATGCCGTCCGACTGTGGATGTAGAGGAGTGGTGTGGGTCTTGTTCACCCCAAGTCTTCCTAGTGCCTCCATCAGATTGGACTCAAAATTGGTGCCCTGGTCACTGTGGAGCTCTAACGGCACCCCAAATCGGCAGAACACTTGCTCCACGAGGCAGTGTGTGATGGTCTTCGCATCCTGGTTCGGGATGACATACACCTCCGGCCACTTGGTGAAGTAGTCCACCATCAGGTACTTGTTGCCTCGGTCAGATACTGGGAATGGTCCAGCTATGTCAACGGCGATCCTTTCGAATTGCGCTACGACGTTGTACTGCTGCATGGGACCCCGGCTCCCAGTCTGGGGGCCGCGACTCGCCGCACACACGTTACATTGATGGCACCATCTCTCAGCGTCTGCTCGGGGCCTCAGCCAGTAGTAGCGCTGTCGTAGTTTGTCGACTGCTCGGTATGCTCCCAGGTGTCCTTCTGAAGCACCGGCATGCACTTTCTCCAAGTCTTCCGGGAACTTACTTCGGGGAAGTACCAACTGCCGCCTCTGCATCTTCCCATCAGGCGATTCCCATATCCGGAACAGCACGCCCTCTCTGATTTTCAGTGAGTCCCATTGGGCCCAGTACGACTTGTAGGTGGCTGCAATGTACTCCCAGGTTAGACCTGTCCCTGCCTCCACTTCTCTCAAGAGTGGCACCAAGTCTGCATCCGCCAGCTGCTCCCTCCTCAGGCCTGCGCTATCCCAGCCATTGGTAGCCACTGCCATGACTAATCGGAACTGCTGTGGCATGCTCCTTCTCTTCCACTCTTGTGCATTGGCTGCATTCCTCTGGGCAGGGTCTTCGGAACATGGCATCTGTGTTACCGTGGTTCTTCCCTCTACGATGTTCACAGGTGAAGTCGTACTCCTGCAGCCTCTGTACCCAGCGTGCTGTCTGGCCTTCCAGGTTTCTAAAGCTCAGTGGCCAGGTTAGGGCGGAGTGGTCAAGCCTCAGGTGGAATGGCTGACCATACAGGTACTTGTGGAAGTGCTCCAAGGTCTTTACTACAGCCAGTAACTCTCGCCGGGTGACGCAGTAGTCCTTCTCTGCCTTGGTTAGCGCCTTGCTGTAGTAGGCTATCACGGCTCATGGCCGTGCTGGACTTGCGATAGGACACCTCCAATGCAATGGTCGGTGGCATCGGTGTCCAAAATGAAGGTGCCGCCTGGTTGTGGAAATCCCAAAATTGGAGCACTGCACAGGGTCTTCCTCAGGTGCTGGAAAGCTCCTTCGGCGTCATCCGTCCACACATAAGGTAGGTGTTCCTCTGTCAGGCGGGTGAGGGGATTTGCGATGTTGGAGAACCCCTTTATGAAGCGTCGGTAATAGCTGCACAACCTCAGGAAACTGCGCAATTCTCGCTTATCCTTTGGGCGAGGACAATCTCTCACAGACTGGGTCTTCTCCGGGTCTGTGGCCACTCCGGTTGGTGAGACTATGTGGCCCAAGTAGTTAACTTCCTTGCGGAAGAGCTGGCACTTCTTCGCGATCAGCTTCAAATTGGTCGCCTGCAGTCTCTGCAACACCTTGCCCACGTTTTCAAGATGGTCTTCAAAAGTCTTGCTGACGATGATGATGTGTAAGTATAGCAGGCATGCGTCATATATCAATCCTCTCATTACTGATTCCATGAGGCATTGAAATGCGGCTGGTGCATTACAGAGGCCAAAGGGCATTACTGTGAACTACCGAAGCCCTTGGCCTGTCGAGAATGCAGTCTTCTCCTTGTCTCTCGGGTCTAGAGCCACCTGCCAGTAACCCGACTTCAGGTCCAGGATCGAGAACCATTGTGCACCAGCTAGCGTGTCCAGGTTGTCGTCAATCCGGGGAAAGGGGAACAGTCCTTTTAAGTGACAGCATTCAGCTTCCGGTAGTCCACGCAGAATCGTAGCTCACCGTTCTTTGTCACAGAACTACAGGGAAACACCAAGGGCTGTCAGTCTCTTCAATCAATCCCCTGGATTTCATGTCATCTACCATATCCCGTACTGCCGGTTGTTTCGCTGTACGCGTCTAGGTGGTTGCCGAATAGGCCGGATGTCGATGCGGTGAAGCACTTTGTCCGTGCGGCCGTAGTCACTGTCGCCTTGGCTGAAGACACACTGGTATCGTCTCAGCAGTTGTCGAACTTTTTCCAGCTGTTCTGCGGTCAGGTGGTCGGCCGCCCTCTCCAATAAGCCTTCTAGCCGGGGCCCCAGGTGCTGCGTCGGCACCGGCTCCTGTGTCTTGTCAACTGCGGTTACGCTGACCACGGGCTCGCAGGTCCCCAGCTCCATTCAGGCCTGGACGTCGCGCCAGGTTGAACAGCCTCACTTGCACCTCCTCTCGGCACAGCAACAATATCCTGGCTACACAGAGTCCGTGCACAGGCGTCTTCTGGTCCAGCATCGTGATCTTCGTTTTCTAGCCCTCCAGTCGCATAGTCACCACCACCTCACTTCTCGCGGGGACCACCACGCCTTCCTTCAAGATGACCCTGCACACTCCAAGGCGCTCGTCAGGTTGCCGGAGTATCACCTCTCCATTGAGCCGCAGGACCTTCCTGCCGACGTGGACCGTGGCCTCGTGACTTTTGAGGGAATCCAATCCTAGTATCACCTCCTCAGCCACCTTCGCGACGAACACCCACAGACGTACGGCACTCCTTCCCAAGGTAAACTTCAGTAGGGCCTCCTCCACAGGCAAGGTGCCACCCGATGCTCTCACAAGCTGGTATGGTCGGCTCGGTTTCCTCGTCCGCAAACCCTTGGCCACATCAGGTCTGATGACGGTCACGGCTGCCCCGGTGTCCACCAACACGCGGCACGGCTTCCCTCTCACCCAAACCATCCGCGATGAGGCTGTCATCCATACGCCGGCTGACGGCGCGCAGTGTCACTCGCGGAGATGGTGGTGATGGCGCCGACATGCCCCTCTCCACGGCTGCCCTTACTCGTTTTCCGGCTGCTCTTCCTGGTGTGGGTAGTCTCTCTCTTTGGGTGTCCCGGCTGTCCACACCCCCAACACAGGCCACTAGCTCTTCGCCGGCGTCCCTCAGCTGGTCTTCTGTCTCCGGTGTAGTGGACACTGCTCGTTCTCGATGTCGGGATAGCTGTCAACTTGGCCGCCTCCATCCTCAACGATGCCGTTAGCGCCTCCTGGATTGATTTGTAGTCGCCGAGCATTAGGCGCTGACGAATCTCCGTGTCTCGTACCCCGTCACGAATGTGTAGGCGGCTTACTGGGATACGAACTCTGGTGGGAGGTCGACTAAGGCTTTGCTAGCCAGTTGCTCAATTGCCAGGGCGAACTCCTGCAGCGTTTCTCCTGGCTGCTGTGACCTTGACTTTAGCTAGCTGCGGTACGCTGCGGCTAAACGGTGGTTTCCAAAACGGTTCTCCAGGGCCTCCCAGATGTCCTTGGACGCCGCCGCTGTCTGGACCGCGTTCAGAACTTCCGCGGCCCGTCCATGGAGGCTGGCTATTAACTGTGCGGCCTCTTCCTCTGATGACCATTTGTTGTGTTTGGCCACTGCGTCGAACTGGCGGTGGAAGACTTCGAAAGTTGTCGCGCCATCGTATTTAGGCGGTTTGACGCGCGCAGATGTGTCGCGTCCCGACGCCTCGACCTTTAACTCCTTTAATCTCCTGCCGACGACGCCCTCCACCATTGCGTTCAGGGACTTTGTGTTGCTGTCGGCCTTTCCCTCCAGCTCGTTTACGCGGCTCGCCAGGTTTTCGACGCGCTCGTTCACTTGACCCATCCGCTTGCCCAGCTCCGTGACGTCATTCTTTAAGCCGGTCAACTGCTCTTCAAATTTTGCGACGAGGGCCTCGGTTGCCGCTTTCATCACCGTAGTCAATTCCGTCATTTTCTCGGCCAGGCTATCGTTCGCCACTCTCATTTCTGTCAGTTCCGCGGCCATGTTGTTATTTGCCGTCTCCAACTTCTCTAGACTCTGTGCCAATGTAACCTCCATGTCGTAACATCCCACTCCTGACACCACGCGTGACTTTGTGGGTTCGTAGAATTAAAATTCCAGTTTGCCAAAATTCTAAATGTTCTTTATTTCCCTAGAATACACTGTTCAATTCTCAAGTAACAACATCACATCGCATATACAACACAAACTTCCAAGATCGATGACAATAACAAACAGCTCTCGTTACATCAGCAACACTTAGCTACACACTTCACAGCTGTGTACTGCTTGCCTCACTGTTTTTACAACTAAACTCTCGGCCAGTCGCCGCCTCTTTAAATACCTCCCTGATAATTTCTAGATTATTCGAAAATAAATCAGAACCCAAACAGTCTCTATCAGTCAAGAAGTAACTAGAAATGCCCATTTATCTCAGTTTGTTTGTTTCGGCAGACCTTTATCTGCATGTTATCTTTGTCTTGCCGGCTCTTGGTTTTCACATTGCCTGACTATGAGTTCCTTTTGTGTAAACAAGCTGCGCGATTGTAGATACGGTTTTGCGACAGTATAAACATTTAGATGATGCATTAAAATTACTCAATCTGCAAGGAAAGACTATCAAATTCACAACAGAAAAGGAAATCAATGCACAACTTTCTTTCTTGGATCTAAATGTCATTATAAACGATGCAAACATAAAATTTGGAATTTACAGGAAGCCAACATAGTCAGAAAATTACATAAAACAATAATAGCTATAATCCATTCATACATCAACATGCAATAATAAACAGCCTTACTCACAGAGTAGCCAACATGCCCATGGATAAAGACGAATACTTCAAAGAACAAAAAGTCATACTACACATAGAAGAAAATGAAGACAACAAAAGTCTGGTGTTTAAGAAAATTAAAAAGGTTAAGCTAAAGAAAACCATAGCAACAGCATATTCAGTGCATTCACGTATCACCCAAAAAAATATAATAAATTCAAAAAGGTATTTAAGGAACAAACTATCATCCTGGCACCTACTAATAGATATTCAAATTTGAAATTGCTAAATTCAAAAACAAAAGGTGAAATCACATCAATTAACAGATCCGGAATAAGTTGTAAGAATTGTGAAAAATGCTACATAGGTCACACTAATAGAAACCTAAAAACCAGTCAAAGAACACTTTAGAAGCATAAAAATGAACAATAAGATATGCCAGCAGTAGCATTTCATTTTAGGAATGAAAACCATGACATTGATAGAAATCCAAAATTATTGAAAAGAGTGATAAACTGACAACATGGAGAACATATTCATATGGAAAAAAAGGACCGTGTAATGAACTTTGAAATGCTGCCAGTAGATAATTTGACAAAGAAGTTCATAGTTCCACCACCAGAGAGAAGAGATAAACCGACAACAGACAGCTAGAAAGCGATTGATAAGGCGATAGCTTCCGCTTCTAGTCCCTCATAATTCAAGGGCTGTTCAATACAGAATTATCACAATTTTTTTTGACAACGTACCTTTACTCATCCTCATAATTTTGATGGTCATTCTCAAAACAGTCTCCCCTGAATGCAATGCACTTGTCCCAGCGTTTCTGCCAGTCTTCAAAGACATGCTGGGAACCATTTTTTGAGAGATCCTTCAAAATTGCCTACGCAGCCTTCATTACTGCTTCTAATGATGGATAATGCCTGCCACGAAGGCGTTTGTTCAAGTTAGGGAATAGAAAAAGGTCACATGGGGCTAAATCCGGACTATAGGGAGGGTGAGGGATGTACTTCCTGTTGATTTTTACAAGATATTCAGCAACAACATTGGCAATATGCGGCCGCACATTATTGTGGTGCACCATCCAGCTTACTAAAATTAGGCAAGTGAGTCAACCTTGTATATACTTTTCTCCACTTACAAGTTTTTTGATGAAGACTAGTTTCTGGGAACTTCTCCCCTATTGTCAGTTCTGTGGGAGAAGTTCCCAGAAACTAGTCTTCATCAAAAAACTTGTAAGTGGAGAAAAGTATATACATGGTTGACTCACTTGCCTAATTTTAGTAACAATGGCACTCCACTTTCTGAAATACTTCTTTTTATTCTATACCATCCAGCTTGCTTCACTGAAATGTGGTCTTTTGTGCCTGATATGGACTTGCAATGTTTTCAGGACATCCCTGTAGTAGTCCAGTTACTGATGTGTGTGCAGGTACAACATACTGATAAACCATTCCATGAATATCAAAGAATGAGATGACCATAACTTTACCAGCAGAAGCAACAACTTTTGCTTTTTTGGGGGTTGGTGATGAAGGGGATTTCCAAACTGAGCTTTGCTGTTTGCTCTCAGGATGAAAATGAGGTACTCGAGTTTCATCAGCAGTGATTACGTTTGAAAGAAACTCCGGATTTTCCTCTAACATCAACTTTAACTGCATGCAGACCAGCATGCGAATGTCCTTTTGTTCGGGAATCAACAGTCTTGGAACCCATCGTGCACAAACACGTCTCATGTGTAATGTTTCTGTCATCGTGAAATGTTCTGTACTGAAATGTTCAGTATTTCAGAAAGTGATCTTAAGGTAATTCGTCGATCCTCTCTCACAATGGCAGCAGCAGTGTTGAAGTTTTCTTCCGTAAGGGCAGTAACTGGAGCACCGGGTCCACCTTCCTTTGAAATTGATTGTCTCCCCTCTTTAATCATTTTAAACCACCTTCGAGCTGTGCTGTAGGGAAGAACAGACTCTCCATAGGCCTCCTGTAACATTGTATAAGCCTCAACTGAAGATTTGTTGAGACGAAAGAATTTCAAAGCCGCATATTTTTCCTCGCGTGTTACCTCCATTGCAGCGGTGGGCTATACTGAACATGTCTGAACTTGCCTGGTTCTCACAGGCAGGAACCAGGAGTACCAACAATGGAACTACTGTGGTGTGTTTGTTTCACATTAAGATAACAGAATATAATAAGATTGAATTTTATTGTGAAAAATTATGATCATTCTTTATTGAACAGCCCCTGTATATAGTTGTATCTGTTACTGCCTCTCTACAGCTGACTGAACTCTCGTGTTTCTTAAAGCTCAATGGGTGATATGAATAAAAGGTGTGCTTCTGTGTTCTTATGTTGGTATCCTCTAGATCTATATAAAGTACCACACACTAATTCAAAGATCTTACATGTGTTGTTAAGAACTAAAGCTGGATTAAAGGGTAGGATTTCATTAAAAGTTAAATTTAGGCTCAGTTTTGTAGGAAATACTATACTATTATGTGTTTCGAATAGGATAATGTTTGTCCTTGAGCACTACTAGATGAGTAACCAATCAGAGTCCTGTGATGTTGTCATGTGGCATTCCTCATAAGTGGTGTGTGACAAGCTTATCTGTAATAAGTAGTATTCACGCTAAGACAAAAATTGAAATTTTGCAAAACTCATGTATGAGGAAGGTAGAGAGTAATGTATCTAGGATAACCATAAAAAACCAATATGTTTAGCTTATATAACTTTCCTAATACAATAAATAAAGTACTATTATATTATAAGAATGCCTTCTGACATAAGCACTGTAATGAATATCATTGTTGGTTGGCATATAAGCCTATACATATATTTGCAATTACTCAGAACTGAAATGTTAATGTTTGACACGACATGATAAAAGAATTACTTGTGTCACTCAAACAAACATACAACATTAAAACCATTGTGTTTTCCTGTTACAACAGTTAATGCAAGAAACACTTCAAGTTACTGTGTTATACTCTTAACAATGTTACTACTTAATTCATATGCTTTTAGTTCTAAAATGTAATGTAAATTGTAACTACCCCTCTCCATTAACAGGCACAACACAACCCTGTTCCTGGTGCTGAAAGTCTGAGTTCCTCTAAGATTAAACCACACTAAACACTGTTCACACTATCTCAGAAGCAGGAATTAAGTGTGCACTGTTCTTATTCTATCAACCAGTAATGATTATTCATATTTCACTCCAACACCTTCTATACAGAATAGATAAATTAAAAAATGTCATACTTTCTGATTCTAAAGCAGCATTATGTGCAATAAGTTCATTTAAATTAAGGTCAATCCAAATTAAAGAATGTCACAAAATGACCCAATAACTTCAAAAACTACAGAAAAGAATTATATTACAGTGGATACCTGCACATTGTGAAATTGCTGGAAATGAATCAGCTGATTTTCTTGCCAAAAAAGGTGCAAATTTAATTCAAAACAAAACTAAAAACTTACCCTTTACATCCATAAAAAGATTAATAAAAAACAAACATAAAAACAAACAAAACCAATCAATATCTAACTAAGCCAAAGATAAAAAATGCAACATTTTGTTTAAAAATCCAGAAGTTATTCCAGAAATTCCACGTAAAGCTGCAGTAGCAAATTTTAGATTACTTACGGAACATTATTTGGCCAAACACTTAAACAGAATCGGAATTTATACAAGTCCAAATTGTCCTCTATGCAACAAAGAAGAGGAAATGACTAGAGAACATCTTTTAACCTGTGAAGCCCTACCTGCCGGACCCACTACACAGAAATATTGGAGAGCAAGAGAGCTAATGGCTTCATTGGCAAAACCTAACATTTGAAAACAACTGTTCACACTATAAATGGCAGACACAAATGACATGTCATTTTTAAAATTTCCTACACATCTAGTCAAAAGAATATCTTGGGGGATTAGTTCAATATGACTCATACAGTGGCAGCTTTTTAATACAGGCTACTGTGCTGTAGCACGCTGGTTCTAATCAGTGTTTTAGTTTATTTCCAGAATTTAACAGCATAATTTTTTAGAATCAAAGTTGATATTGCTGCAGTGAAGGGTACACTTCGTTTTGTTAAAAACAAAGTTGGCACACCTATTGTTGCAATAGCGCACAGTGATCAGCTGGCCATGCTGCTGATACGACGTGTGAGTACATGAAGTAGCATGTAGCAAATGACTTCTCTCTTCCTCTTACTCCATGTGAGATACACTAGTTTGGTTTCCAAGCGTGCAATCGGTTCAGTAGCATGCTCAGTGTAGGAAGAGATACTAATATGCTGTTTGTTTTGTGAGTAATTTTTGTGGAAAGTATTATATTACATTTACCTTTTCAGTGCTTTTGTCAGATAATGTGATTAGTGTAATAAATGATTTTGAAGTATTTTAATATAGTGTTGTAAGTAATGTTTTTAGTACAGTAGTGTGAAATGCAGTGACTGATGCCACCAATATGAATTCTGTGAACCCACTTCTGAAACATCCTTTTTCCATGAGAATTTTCGAGGAAAAATTTGAAATAAAGAGATTAAGTCGACCAACTACAGATCTGAATATTGCACAACAGCAAAGTAAAACAAAGATCAAACATACAAAGGATGTTTTAAATAAAAGGAGTATAAAAAACATGCTTGGATTTGTGGCTATGATGTAAGAAATGCTTTGTTTTGCTTTCCATTTCTACATTCTGGTCATCACATTTTGGTAAAGTAGTGTAAAACTGGTGTGGACATTTAAATGACTATATTAAAAAACATTCTGAAAATCAAAAGCACCTTAATAATTTGTTGGATCTCAGTGCTCTTGGCAGTGTGAATATTGATGTGCAGCTCAATCGAGCCTGTCACTGCTTGTTGCAAAGGCATAACAAACAAGTGGAATTAAACTGCTACATATCACTGTTTCCATCCTCTGCCACACTGTTTCCTCTGTGAGATTGTGAGAACCTATCAAGCACAGATTTTCATCATCTTTAACTCTATGTTAAGTATGTGGAGATCGTATGAGGTGTTCTTCCAGCAGTGCTCTAACAGCATTCACATGCACATGATCACTAGCTGATTATGGTCTAACAGCTCTACCTTTTTGATGAGTCTTCTCTTCCTCTATGAAATGCATTTTCTCACCTAGCCACGTACGATATGGTAAAGTCTATCTATCACAAGGTTCCAGTAATTCTGTATGATATTGTCGAGCATTGACATCTCTTGTAACCTGAATTTTAATGAAGCATCTTTGTTCATATTTAGAGCACTAAAAATAACAACCTACAATGAAACTTACTAAAAATACATTTTATTAAATGAAATTATTGTCTTCAAACTCACAGCTAACAAACATTAGATGCTCTTATTTTTCATTGTTATCAGATGATTTTGCCAAATGCAGGCAGTGTTGTCACTAATTTCTGAATGATCCATGTATAAATAATACATTTAAATCAGAGAATAATCAAATAATAACAACTGTGTCACACTGATGTGACTAGCTGTAGCAGCAATTGTCAACCAGCACAATCACTGGACCACAACACAACTCTCCACCAAACATCGTACTCATAACATCTCCCATGACATCACACCCCCTATGTCTATGCCATCTTTCTGCAGTTTAATTGAAAGATGGATAATTCTATGCAATGTGGTAAGTAACATCTGGCAAGGACAATAATATTGGAATAAGAATAACAACAAAAGGGATTTGTTGGATACATTTTGCTGTTTTGGCATATTTCATAACTCTGCACTTAACAACAGCTTATTTCCATTCCTTACCATACCAAACGAAGCCAAGACGACGCCAGTGTTCTGTAGTTTAACAAATTTGGTAAAGATGCTGTTAGACGGCGTACGGATATCGTGGCTCTGACGTCATAACTCGAGCGTTGCCAAACTTCCACAGTATGCTAATGTGGAAAATACCAACATTACGCAAGCAAACCAGCGATACTATAATATGCAAATAAACTGACAAAGTTCAGTGGGTCATTGCCACAGTTATTATATTCTTACTACTATTATCACAATTATTTAAAAAATTAACTGAATTAATACGTAAGCAAACCAACAATACTGTAATACCCAAATAAACTGACATAAAGATCTGTGGATCATTGTCAGAGTTATTATGATTATCTTTATTATATTCTTACTATTATGACGATAATTATTTAAAAACAAAGGAATTTAGCACAAAGTTTTGGAATACATTACCTAAGCAAACCTGCGATACTGTAATATCCTCTGTATTTGCGTACATACAGTATCGCTAGTTTATAATATGAAAAAGAAAATGTGTTGGCAACGCTTCGCTGTTTTCGCGTATATCGGAGCGCCGCAGTTGACAACATGTTGTCATGATAATATGGACTGTTTTTTAAATTCAGTTTAACAAACAGACTTATTTGCATTACCATTTACTTTAAATATATATTGTTCTAACCTTAGTACATATGTCGCCAAGTCTACACCGAAGTGCTTAATACAAAATTCGCTGGAAATTCAGGCATTCCATTTATTTTACTTCTGTTATGAAAGAAGAAAACAAACAAACAGAACCATAAATTGAGTATCGTATTTATAACTCCGTAATCTTCGAATACTTGAAAAGTATTAATATAACATACCAGTGAAGACAATGTCACAATTTTTCTTTAGAGGTACACACCCGTCATGGCGGCTACCGCTTGACAAGCAGGCACAATTATAGAAAAAAACTGAGTGAAATCGCTTAAATTTTGCCGAAAAATTAATTGGTTGCAATATTAACAAGTGAGAACATGAGAATTTACTATATCACTTTATTTAAGCTTTTTTTTTTTTTTTTGTTAACTCTTTTGACAAGCACATTTTGTAGGAGTTGAATATTCTTTAAAGTATATACTCTTGCTATTTAGAACTGTGTTTTTTTATTCCTTGTTAATTAGTTAAATTGATAAAGAGTTTACATATGACGAAGGCATTATACGTATACTATAAGTGTTACGAACATGACGTGATATTACGGGTACGGGTTCTCTTAAACAGTGGTAACTTCGACGTCACATCCACAGTACATGGGTACATGAGTTCAAGACAATGGAATTGGCTATTGTTTGTTGCATTCTGAGATCCTGTTTTGTGATGGTTTGAATAAACAAGTTATTTGAAACATTATTTTTAAATAAATAAGAAATTACAAAAGAGGCCGTACAAGAAAAATGGAGATTTCGTTGTATCACAGGTGTAATATATCAGTACATTTAACCTAATTTTATTGGACATTTACTTTGTATTTGTTACTCCTTGCAGAATCACAAAGCGAATAGAAGTTTGGTACGGGTTATATTTGTAATATCCTGGTTTAATATTTAATAGCATCAACCATAAAATTTTAAAACTACTGATGACTGAATTGAAGGCATTTTGTGTATTACAAGTTATCGAATTAACCATTTTACTACTAATGCTGGACAAACTTCCGTCATTCTTATATACTCCCTCCTCATATAATATGGAGCAATTCTTTAATATCTCATCCGAAGGTAAATTTTCAATACGTAGAGTGATTGGATGCGATAGTGATTTAATGGTTTTACGTTATGGACCTACTGTAGCGTATGTTTCTAGGTTAATGCTTGAAATGGCGGTAGTGGTGAAATTTCAGAGTTAATACTTAATGTGACATTAACAAAATGAACGTGTTTGATCTTTAATTATTAATGAGTGATTTGTTGTTACTTGTACTTCTTAATGTCTCGTCACACAATGTGTTTGATTACACAGTGTATTTTTAGAATGTGCAGGTTTTTCAGTTGGCTATATTGTAGCCACCCAGGGCACTCCCCCTCGCTGCTAGCGTACAGGATAACTGTATTAATGTAGTGTTACTCAGGGCTAACTGGACAAAAGCGGCGTAGCAATACTCACGTTACGAAATGGCTCGAATGTTGCCAACATCCGAAGCATGCTTTTTCGGAAAATACGAACACTACGTAACCAAACTAGCGATACTGAAATACGTAAGGAAACAGGCAGTGTAATATTATGTCACGGCTCGAACGTTGCTAACATCCGGAGCATGCTTTCACGGAAAATACGAACACTACGTAACCAAACTAGCGATATTGTAATAAGCAAGGAAACAGGCAGTTTAACATTACGTCACGGCTCGAAGGCTGCCAATATTCGAACCATGCTTTCGCGGAAAATACCAACACTACGTAATCAAATTAGTGATGCAGTAATGCGTAACAGGAAACAGGCAGTGTGTCATTGTTTACCCAGTTTACTCTCGCCTGCTTCACTATAACAGTAGAAAATTGGTTGTTAGTATTATTGTCCAGTAATTATTATTATCGTTATGTATAATATATAAGAAAGCGGCCAGTCTGGTCAATTTCAATTTCTTTTACTTCCTAAATAACTACGATAATAATGATACTGATAATGAATGAGGATGAGAAGGAAGATGATCTTACTACACAGTATTCACAGTACAGTATCACTGATTTATAATAAGAAAAGCAAAATGTGTTGGCAACATTTCACTGTATTCACGTATTTCAGAACACTGCAGTTGGCAACAACTAGTTTCCATTACATCATTCCATATCAACATAACTTTATGCCACTTTTGTGCAGTTTAACCTTACTGAGATATAACAGAAACACAAAGCTATAAAACAATAAAGGTAATTTGGTTAAATTTTCTATTGTGGCATGTGTTGTCATTGAGGATGGTGTTGCCAACTTAATGTGTGAAACGTGAATATCCAAATAATGTGAAAGCAGACGGTCTACGGTTGAGTGGAATCAGAAGCTTATGTGTGTATAAACAATGATACCGTTATTAAGAAAAGGCATACTCCCTTGTATTCACATCACTGGTTCCTTAAGTTTACGCAAGCCTGAATGAAACTTAACCACAGCTCCTATAAATTGAAAACTAAGCTAATATAATAAATCTAATCTAACGTAACTTTCTGTGAGTCAGAAACAAAATTGTATTTTAAAAAATGGCCATGCAGAAAACAGGGTAGTTGAAAAAATGAACAGACTATAGGTAATCAAAGGATGTTTGATTCCTGAAAAGTATAAAATATCAGCTGAATCTTTTCTGGCACCGTATATGTTCTAGATGTTCTCAGGCTTTGAGCCAGGTAAGAAGATGTTGTGACATCAATGTTTCGGGAGCGTGCATCTCTCCCACGTTGAGGATGCTGAGTGACTTAAGGGAGGGGGATGACCCATTATATATATACCGGTTGCTGAAATAATTGACGTGGAGCAATCAGCGAGCAGGCTCACAATGGTGTAATCTGACAGACCTCTCAGATGTCACTTTTGCTCTAGTCACTGCTCAGTAAGCCAAATTTGTGTTTCCCAAGTCTTTCTTTTACATGTTTTAATGCAGGATTCCATGTAGCACTAAACTGTAGACCTCCATCTCGGTTAAGAGTGTTGAGATAGCCAACACCTCCTTGACTCCGCGCTCCCAGTAGCCACTGCATTTTGCCACAATACTGGTGAGACTGAAGCTAGCCCTTTGGTGTTGCTGGAAGCAATGTTCTGCCAACCCAGACTTTTCAGGTTGCAACAGTCTGATGCTTCTATCATGTTCTTTAATTCTAGTAGCTATGGTCCTGCTGGTTTGTGTGATGTACGGCACTCCACATTCACATGGAATGCGGTACACCCCTGGGACATTGAGTTAAAATTGGTCTTCAACCGCTCTCATCAAGTGTATTTTCACTATGGAGGTGGAGGAGAATGGGGTACTGCATTTTCTGGACATTCTGGTATCAAAAAAAGGGAACGGTACCATAGGGCATGCAGTATATTGGAAACCCACTTACACCAATCTACATCTAAATGCAGTGCAGCTGCCACCACAAATCTCATTGTATTGGGGTGCTTGACAAATTGGTCCACGAACGGTGGCCATCTGGGACCCTCAGCACTTGTCTCAGGAGCTACAACACCTATGACAAACTTTTCGCCAGAACGGCTACTCTGAATCCGATGTCAAGAGGGCTCTTGCAAAAGCCAAAAGAGCTGGATCACAGATATATAGTTCCACTGAAAAGCCCACTGCTATACCTCATGCACAGAACATTGCTTCCAGCAAGACCATAAGGCTAGCTTTGGTCTCACCACTATTGTGACAAAATGCAGTGGCTACTGGGAGTGCAGAGTCAATGAAGCGTTGGCTACCTCGACAGAGTCAATCTTAACTAAGATGGTGGCCTATGGTTTAGTGTTGCATGGAATCCTGCATTAAAACTCGAAAAGGAAGGACTTAGGAAACATAAATTTGGCTTACTGAGCAGCGACTAGAGCAGAAGTGTCATCTGAGAGGTCCGCCACATTACATCATCGTGTGCCTGTTCACTGATTAGTCCATATCAATTACCTTGGCAACTGGTGTATATATGGGCCATCCCCCTCCCTAAAGCCATTCAGCATCCTGAAGATGAGAGAGATGCATGCTCCCAAAATGCTGATGTCACAACATCATCTTAACTGACTTGAAGCCCGAGAAAGTCTAGAACACATCCTGAAAACTATTTTAACAGATGTATTTGATGATCATTATCTTTTTTATAATCTAGTTCCCATAAATGCTACAGTAGTTTTATTTCACTTGTGCAGCAGATATTTGGCAAATGTTTATAAGCCACTATATGCCTGAAATCAGTTTGATGATGTATTTACACTGAAAGTACTGCATTAATACTGCATTGGTAAACAAAAATTTGGACCTCATGAGTAGCAGAAGGCACTGAAATTACTGTTATGCAAATGAATAAAATGTTTTACATTTGTGTATAATTGCCTGGTTACTAATGAGAGTAATCTGTAGGTCTGAGTTTATTTATTTTTGGGGTTATTCTTTAACTTTCATATTCTGGAAGTTTTATGAAGGTTTTACTAATATTTTGGAGTAGTATTCTGAGCACCTAATGCTGTTTTTCCTTTTATTTGACAGCTAAGCAGCCTTCATTGCCTGACAGAGTGTTACATTATGACACGTGAGTTGGTATATGTATATCAGGTGAGTCACCTGCCCCTGTTTATTTTTTTAATTTATGCAACCTGCTCAGCGACACATGTCATTCTTTTTAATACATACCAAACAACAAAGAAGCAAAATTTAGTAGAACTTAGCAAGTAAATTCCTTAAGTCACGAAATTAACAGAACAGTGAGTGAATGACAATCTTTCTGTACATTAAATTGTATATAAACATTCAGGTGTTTTCCTTTCAGCGGATCCATGATGCTTCCATACTGTAATCCATAGATACAGCTCTCCATGCAATAGTAACTCCAAGAAAATCCTGTTATCTGGAAGCTTTACATATCCATCCCAAGAAGAACCCACAGATGGTACGATGTATGACAATTAAATAACGAGACTGATGTCAGAAATATGATTTATTGCAAACAAATTAACTTTTATCCTCTTCACCATACTACCCTCCCTTATCTATACCCCACTGCATACGTATATTCCATTGTTCAGATCAATACTGTTGGTCATCTGTTGTGTTGCATATGGTGTGCAATATAACTTCCTAACACTACAACTCACGATACGACTTAGTTAATTCTTTCTCTTTCCTCCCACTATTAGCATGTGTGAGTAACCTAGCAACCTTTTTGAGAAAATGCTCTGGATCTGGGATCAGTGGGAGAATTGGACTTGCAGTCATGTACACAACTTAGCTTCCTTGAATATATTTTAAAGCACAAGATAGTATATACACATAAATACAAAATTGTAACAATCGAGAGTAGATTTCGTGAATCACCTCTGAAATGACATTGATAGTCTTCCATGAACCTTTAAATTTAACTGAACAAGTTTACCTTGGCAGTTAAGAGTTCAAAATTTACCAAACTACGCTTGACCAAAACCAATCCCTACATACAGTTTGTAAACAAGCCCCTTTCGACTTCTGATATATTCAACTAGTGGTATGAGTTACGTAATATTTAAGACCACCTTCACACGTGGCTCAGGAGAAAACCCAGTGGTTCTTTCCACTATTAATTGAGTTCCCTTTCAGAACGCAAGTGCACAACTTGGATGAATGTTTGAACAAAAGATTAGAAAGTTCTCACCCTCCATGAAAATGATACAGATGAAGCAGTAGGTCCCTCTGGTGTCTGGATTCCTCCTTGGTATCGAAGAACTTCTGACATAAGTTCCACTCAGCCGAATGGATTTGTTTTGTGCAGCTTCTCGTAACTTGGTCACCTTCCAAGCTAACTCCTCAGCTCTGATGTTTGTAGCTGTCCTGATGGCGAGCCCTCACCAGGAGAACTCCACCTTAGCTCGAAACAGTGGGCCTTATATTGTCGGCTGAGAGGGGAAAAGCCAAGCTGCACAGGGAAGCGGCAGCATAACAGCCTTAAAACTCCCCGGGCCATTCACTTTGAGATATATCGAATTTGGGAGTGACGTCCATGATGTCACAGTTGTCACCCTTTTCAACAACTCTGCTGTGTTTGCTTTTAACTCTTCAAAATATGGAAAATATGTTCCTTTCAATATACTTTTCACTTTTGAAAACAGAAAAAAGTCACAGGGAGCCAGATCTGCTGAATATGGAGGATGCTGCACAGGAATGAGGTGGTCCACTAAGAACTGTATCACAGATATGGCATTGTAGGCTGGCACTGCTGCAGAATCCATGCATCATTCTTTCACATATCCCGTCTTTTCTTCCTTACTTTTTCCCTCAGCTTGATTAGGACTTCTTTGTGGAATATCTGATTGACTCTCAGGCACCCATTCAGTCTAGATAACTCTGATATCAAAAAAAATGATAAGCATTGCCTTCACTTTTGACTTGGCACCTTCTTCATCTTCAACCTCTTCCTGACCTTCTGAAAATTGTGTGTGCCATTCAAATACTCACACATGTGGCATACCATTATCACCACTTTCCTGAACATATGATCATATGAAAATATTACTTTCGCAACTTTTTTAATTTAACAGTGAATTTGAGGCTAATGCACTGCTCGATTTTTAAGTTCACCATGCTCGCGGTAGTACTACAAAAGAACATCCTCTGCAAGCAAGGTTCAGAGGCAAACTAAAGCAGATAGAGATTTGGAACTAATGATGGTTGGTCTTGAAGGTTCAAGGTTCATTTCACTACCAACCTCCTACCTTGTTAATCTGTGATGGGAAATGCGCAGTCTTGTTATTTAATTGCTATACCTGGTATAATCAACCTAACCCAATAAGTTATGAGGTGTTGAGTTGCGATGAATGGGTAGCCTCATTACAGTATGTGCATGTTTTCTTGAGCGCTGGATTTACGGAGTGGTGCGGACAGAGGGGAAGAAGTGAGAGCTAACACTTTTGTTTCTGCAGTGTGGTCAACCTTGAAAGACACAGTTCAGCAAAATAGTGTGTAAGATAAGTGAAGATATAACAAGTAATGTGCATCCTCTGCAAACATTCCTTAGTTTTGCCCATGCCAGCTCAATTGCATTCAGTACGGAGGTAAACGAATAATAATGTGTCCCCTTTCGAGAGCCATAACATCCACAAATGTTCATACAAATATAAATTATTTTCAAGTAAATGCTGATGTACATTACCACCATACTTGAAACAAGGATAAACTGGCAATTTGAGCACACCGAACAAGCCTTTATGAAGGAAGCTTTAACTACAAAGTGATAATGTTATATAATAAACTTCCAAATTCATTTAAACAAGCTGCATCATTAAAACACTTTAAGAATAAGGTTAAGATATTTTTGCATGCACACTGTTTTTATACGGTTAATGAATTTTTAGAACTATAACCGTGTAAATGGGCACTGGGAGCTAGTACATTCACAAACCTGTACTATTTATATTATGACATTTCTTGTAGTAAATTAATCTATGCAAATACCACATGAAACCATAGAAAAGCTGCTTACTGTGTATATTGTATGTAATCAATTTGACTTTATATATATATATATATATATATATATATATATATATATATATATATATATATATATATATATATATATATAATGTATTTATACATTTTGAAGTGTCTCATAACATGTATATGTTGCCAAGGACGAACTAAAATTCCAATTCTATCATACGATTGTTGTAAACTGGTTAACTAATTAACCTCAAAATTGATCAAAACGAAATATGGCTGACATGAAGCTTAGCTTATTAGCTACTAGATGTCAGTGTATAGCGCATTCCAAATTTCAAAGTTGTCATCTATGTTTACAGAGTTAAACGAAACTTACTGAATGAGAACTTGGAACCCAATCGCTCTTCTTATCATGCGCATATAGTACATACAGTTCTTTCTATTCCATGAATCTTTATTCAAGTAAATATTATTTTCTTTAAAAAGTTTGAAAACTTTGTCAAAATGAGTATGCATATAAAACCGTATATTTGTTAATTTATATTGAGATAACTATATAAAGTAGTGCTATCTCTGCTATTCATATGTTTGTTTCTCCACAGATTTAGCAGTATCAGATGAGGCAACATGGATATTAAAATAGAAGTCAAAGAAGAGGATCCCCTCTCAGATGATGTCTTACAGAATGAAAGAGACTTTTTTACCAGGAAAAGTGATTGTGATATAGCACTTAAATCAGAACCTCCTTTTGGCGATCTCTGTTCACAGAAAAAAACAGAAAGCCTTTCCAAAAATCTTATAAAGCAGACTGGGTTTCAAACTGTTGATGTTAAAATAGAGGATAGTTCAGAGAAAGAGAATCCAGAGGTAAATGTTAAGAATTACAACAGTGATCATGAAATGGAGGAAATTGAAAAAGTAGAAATCAAAGAAGAACCATATTGGGTGCAAACAAAACCTTCATCTGTGTCTGATGACATTAAGGTAAGTTCTGTAGAATTCGACTGTAGTTTGAATTTTTGTTTCTAATTATTACTTAACGAATTATTAAAATTACATAATACAAAATTAATAAGTGTAAGAGGTAGTTCATGACGTATAAAGTGTTTGTCAAAGAGTGTATTTAAAGGATTAAATGTAATGGTAGTAATATTTCTTAAAAATTATAAAATACTTGGGAAGTTTTGTTGCAGTTATATCAAACATTCTCTGAATTGTTATAGCATGTGACAAAAAAGCAAACAGTGATAAATGAATACGTAAAATATGAAGCTAATGATAGTGAAGTAAAGAAAGATGTACAAATATAATAATTTGTAACATAAAACTTCACTAACCTTATAAGAAATGATGAAAGTTTCCTTATTAATTCATATGGATCGCGATTTCGTGAAAAAATCTCTCACTTCATTAGCTAACAGCCCTGTTGTCAAGGTCACGTTCACCAAAGATTACCATGTTTTCGCCAGTACTACCAAAATCTGAAAGTGAATCGACTGCCGGTATTTCGAAACTCATTATGCAATGTTTATTTTATAAAAAAGTATCTTTTCCCAACCCATCAAATCTATCGCACCATTTAATTGTTTTAATAATTTCACTTCTGGATTTATTTCATGGTTAAATGACCAAAAATGATCTGCTACGGCCAATTTATCAGTCTGTTTGTACTTAATGTTATGAAAATGTTCTTTTGTTCTGGTTTCTAAATTACGTTTTGCCTTTCCAATCTCAATTTTACCACAGCCCAAACAATTAAATAAATACCAGATTTATTGTTATTAGGAATTTTATCTTTTTTAGACAAATGCAGTAAATTTTTAATACTATATTTTGAGGAACTAAAGTTATTTTTAAGTTTGATTTATGAGTCACTATGTTTACACTGAAACTTCAGTTATTTGTTGTATAATTGAAACGTTTTCAAGATCATTCGATCTCATCCTCAGCTGTTTGTTGACTAAATGAACCTTCCTCTTCTTCCACTACTACAGAGCTCCGATCACTCTGCCATCTGGTTATAGGGGCACTAAGTTTTAATACTTCATTTAATGCCGGGATTTCAAAATTTATAACTTTATCACGGTTTTTGTTTATGAATATTTTTTCCCAAATATCCAATTCTATGGGTGCACTTAAAGATTTTAACAGTTTAATGTTGTGGCCAATGTTGTGGTTTTCTGTCCAAAAATGGTGTGAAACTGCAGTTTTTTCTGTTTGTTTCAACTTAATGTTCCTCTGGTGTTCTTTTTGCCTGGTTAACAAGTTTCTCTTAATGTGTGTTTGGAGGAATTTAGTAACAGTGACGAATTCATGGAAAAAGAAGAATATTTCAAGGAACAAAAAGCAATAATACACATAGCAGAAGAAAACGGATACAACAAAAGTTTGGTGTTGAAGAAAATTAGAAAATCTAAACTAAAGAAAACCATTAAGGAAGCAACCACATTTATTAAAGAAAAAGAAAGCAACAGCATATTCAGTTCATTCACATATCATCCAAAAACATTTAATAAATTTAAAAAGATCTTCAAGGAACAAAATATTATCTTGGCACCTACTAATAGATACTCAATTTTAAAATTACTAAATTGAAAACAAAAGATGAAATTCCTTCAGGTAACAAATCTGGAATATACCAAATAAATTGTAAGAATTGTGAAAAATGCTACATAGGTCAAACAAAAAGAAATTTAAAAACCAGAGTCAAAGAACACTTTAGAAACATCAGATTGAAACAAGAAGACAAGTCAGCAGTAGCATTTCATTTTTGGAATGAAAACCATGACATTGATCCAAATCCAAAATTATTAAAAGGAGTGATAAACCAAAATAGATTGACAACATGGGAGAACATATTCATCTGGAAAAATAAGGATCGCGTAATGAACTTTGAAATCCCGCCAGTAGATAATTTGACAAAAAAGTTCATAGTTCCACCACCAGAGAGAGCAGACAACAACAGATGCCAGTTGGAAAGAGATTGAAATTGGAGGCCAGGGCCTTTGAAACTAGTCTCTCATAAATATATGAAAAAGTAAGTGACGAGTGTCAATAAACCAACCACAAATAATTTTTATATTAAGTTTCTCTTAGTTTTTCCTATGTAGCTTTTTTCACAGGTTTCACAATTAATCTGATAAATTCCTGATTTCAAATTGTTGGGGATTGTATTTTTCAGTGGTTTATTTAGCAGGTTCCTCAGACTGAATTTGTTATACCAAACAGTTATACCAAACAGTTATACCAAACTCTTTAAAAATATGTTGAAAATGTTTAGTAACGTAAGGATGGTGACCAAATTTTTTAACATTATAATTGTCTTTTATTTTCTTAAGGGTAGAAATATCATTGACAGTTTTTTTATACTGAAATTTTTGAATTTTGGAAAGATATTTATGATCAACACCACTTCAGCACCAAGAAGTTAAATCTGTCTTGGTTCATGAAACCAATGTTTATTTTATGTTTATTTTTTCAAGGCTTTTTGTCATAATTTTATAAAATTATTCCTACATTTACCAAGTGTTATGATGACTGAATCCTCTGCAGAGCCCAGCCAATAGTGTTGATTAGCATTTGAAGTACTTAATGAGATCATACAATACTATGTTCCACAATAGCAACACACAAACATGCAGTACTAAACAGCCTAATGCACAGACTGCTGTACACTCCCCTGAACAAACAAGAATATCATCTAGAATATGAACATATAGTAAACAGTCAAAAACAACGGTTTCAGCAGAGTAACAAACCACAAGAAAATTTCAAGATTTAAATGACAGATATGTATCAGAGATACCACAAATCTCATCCAAGAAGAAAAACAATTAAAATTCATCAAATTCGTTTATCATCCAAAAGCATTTTACAAATTTAAGATTTTCATGAAAAACACAACATTAGCCTAGCCCAACAGAACAAATTTTGCATTGAGAAATTAATAACATTATAAAATAGAAGTATTTATTAACAGTGGAGCTTCATCAATAAAACCTTTTTAAATCACTTGTTAAACTATAAAAACACTTAAGCTCCACTTACCTTTAAAATATGTCATGTTTCAAGGACCCTGTGTCCTCATCATCAGCTGATGTTTGACTAGTTCTTCAGGCGACCGCCTCCCTCTCCTTGCGCTGTTCAGTGAGTTGAATTACGTCATCTACTATTAAAATTTCAAAGTTCATGGCTCTCTTTTTATTCTTAAAAATGTGTATATTTTCCCAAACTGTTAATTCCAAATACTTCTTTACCAGTACCAGAAGTTTCATGTCTTTGGAAATAATATGATTTTTTTACCAGAAATGATGGACTATGGCTGATTTATCTGTCTGTTTGTACTTTATGCATCTCATGTGTTCTTTCATCCTTGTTTCTAAGTTTCTTCTTGTTTTTCCAATATATATTTCGTGCCTTGCTCCACAAAGCAGTCCGTGATTGTCTTCGCCTCCTGGTGCGGAATGTCAAACACCTCCGGCCACTTGGTGAAGTAGTCCACGACCACCATCAGGTACTTGTTGCCTCGGTCGGTTACTGGGAATGGTCCAGCTATGTCGACGGCGATGCTTTTGAGTGGCGCTCCGACGTTATACTGCTGCATGCGACCCCGGCTCCTACTCTGGGGGCCGCAACACGTCGTGCACACGTGACATTGATGGCACCATCTCTCAGCATCTGCTCGGAGCCTCAGCCAGTAGTAGCGCTGCCGAAGTTTGTTGATCGTCCAGTTTGCTCCCAGGTGTCATCCTGAAGTACCGGCGTGCATTTCCTCCAAGACTTCCGAGACCTTACTTCGGGGAAGTACCAACTGTTCTCTTTGCATCTTCCCATCAGGTGATTCCCCTACCCGGAACAGCATGCGTTCTCTGATCTTCAGCGAGTTCCATCGGGCCCAGTACGACTTGTATGTGGCGCTCCTTGGTGCGATGTCCTCCCAGGTTGGTCTGTCCTTGCCTCCACTTCTCTCAAGAGTGGCCCCAAGTCTGCGTCCGCCAGCTGCTCCCTCCTCAGACCTGTGCTATCCCAGCCATCCGCAGGCATTGCCGTGACCACTCTTGACAGCTGCGGCACGCTCCTTCTCTTCCACTCTTGTGCATTGGCTGCACTCCTCTGGGCAGGGTCTTCGGGACATGGCGTCTGCGTTATCATAGCTCTTCCCTCTACGATGTTCAGAAGTTAAGTCGTACTCCTGCAACTTCTGTATCCAGCGTGCTGTCTAGCCTTCCAGATATCTAAACCACAATAGCCAGGTTAGGGCGGAGTGGTCAGTCCTCAGGTGGAATGGTTGACCATACAGGTACTTGTGCAAGTGCTCCAAGGTCTTTACTACAGTCAGTAA
Organism: Mantis religiosa; assembly: GCA_030765055.1. NCBI lineage: Eukaryota > Metazoa > Arthropoda > Insecta > Mantodea > Mantidae > Mantis > Mantis religiosa. The sequence goes on from CM060959.1 coordinate 121,517,871, forward strand.
CTGTCGGCGAGTGACACAGTAGTTCTTCTCTGCCTTGGTTAGCGTCTTGCTGTAGTAGGCTATTACCCGCTCATGGCCGTCCTGGATTTGCAATAGGACGCCTCCAATGCAATGGTCGCTGGCATCGGTGTCTACAATGAAGGTGCCGCCTGGTTGTGGAAATCCCAAAATTGGAGCACTGCACAGGGTCTTCAGGTCCTGGAAAACGCCTTCGGCGTCATCCGTCCACACATAAGGATGGTGTTCCTATGTCAGGCGCGTGAGTGGTTTGGCAATGTTGAACTCCTTTATGAAGCGGCGGTAATAACTGCATAGCCCTATTAAACTGCGCAACTCTCGCTTATCCTTTGGGCGAGGCCAATCTCTCACAGCCTGCGTCTTATCGATTGCGGTTACGCAGACCATGGGCTCGTACGTCCGCAGCTCCTTTCCGGCCTGGACATCGTAATCAGTGTCTGCTAGGTTAAGCAGCCTCACCAGCACTGCCTCTCGGTATGGCAACAATGTTCTGGCTACACATAGTCCGTGCACCGGCGTCTTCTGGTCCAGCATCATGTTCTTCGTCCGCTGGCCTTCCAGTCATGTCGTCACCACCATCTCGCTTCCCGCGGGGACAACCACGTCTTCCTTCAAGATGACCCAGCAGATTCCAAGACTCTCCGGGTTGCCGGAGTATGACAACTTCTCCATTGAACCGCAGCACCTTCCTGCCGTTGACGACCGTCGCCTCGTGGCTCCTGAGGGCATCCAATCCCAGTATCACCTCCTCAGCCACCTTCGCGACGAACACCCACAGATGCACGGCACTCCGTCTCACGGTCAACTTCAGTAGGGCCTCCTCCGCAGGCAAGGTGTCAACCGATGCCGTCACAAGCTGGTATGGTCGGCTCGGCTTCCTCGTTGCCAAACCTTTGGCCACGTCAGGTCTGATGACGGTCACGGGTGCCCCGGTGTCTACGAGCACGCGGCATGGCTTCCCTCTCACCCAACCGTCCGCGATGAGGATGTCATCCATACGCCGGCTGATGGCATGCAGTGTCACTCGAGGTGATGGTGGTGATGGCGCCGATGAGCCCCTCTCCACGACGGACCATACTTGTTTTCCGGCTGCTCTTCTTTTTGTCAGTCATCTTCGCAGTCATCGTCGCGGCCGAGTTGCTATTTGTAGCTTCCGTCTTCGTTGTTAATTCGTTCTTCATTTTCTCCATCTTCTCAGTGATGTCGTTGTTCCACTTCCTGACACCAGTTGTCACTTTGTGGGTTCGTAGAATTAAAAGTCCAATTTGCTGAAATTCAAAATGTTCTTTATTTGCGTCGAAAGACACTTCGTAGCAGCAGAATTACATCCCATATCACAATCTACAACACCAAGGTCGATGACAATAACAGAGTTCTGATTACATCTGTTTACATCAGCTCTCGTTACAACACTTCACAGCTGTTTACTCTCCTGTTTACGACTTGTTGCTTCCTTAAATACCTCATTCATAATTCTAAACTGTTCTGTACAATCACTAGATGTTTTTGGAATAAACAAGACATCGAATGATGAAATCCGAACCTTCCAGAAGCGTAACTTAATCTGCGCCGGCAAGTCCTTTATCTGCACTATCTTTATTTGCTGTCTCTTTGTGTACACAAGCCGCGCTATCATAGATAATGGGTTCGTGACAATATTGATAATTACATAAAAATAAAAGTTTTAATCCTTTTTCACATAAATTTGCTGTTATTAATGGTTTGATTTATCGATTAATTAATATACCCCTGAATAAAGAAGAATTTAATAAAGAATATAAACATATTTATTATTAATACTGCTTTAATTAATGGTTTTAATAAAGACATTGTAAAAAAGAAGAAAGAAAAATTTAAATTGATATTTCTACCCTTAAAAAAATTGGTTGGTTGGTTGCTAATGCTCATGGAGTTGGAGAATTTCCATTTTCCTTCTGGCCTCCCAATAATGTGTGACTAGTTGTGCTGTCAGTTCTCCATCTGTTTTTGTCAGGGTGCTACACTGGAGCGATGATCTTCGTCCATCAATGAGTTCGGGTCCCTACACAGTGTGCAGGTTGGGGATTCAAAAATATTAATCCTGTGTAGATGAGCGGCCAAACAGTCGTGGCCAGTAATCAGTCGATTGCGGGGCTGTTTTACCTCCGGAAGATTTCCCATTGGGGCCATTCATATTGAGCTTTTTTGTAGTCCATTTTGCGTTACCCAGGGTGCACCACGGGGAGGCGGACTACATTACACACCCCCTTCAAAAATAAAAGACGATTATAATTTTAAAAAATTTACTTACCGTCCTTGGATTAAGAAACATTTTCAAAAATTTTTTAAAAAATTTTGTATAACTGGTTCCTCAAAATAAATATAGTATTACAAATTTACTACATTTCTCAGAAAGAGATAAAATTCCTAATAGTAAAATATCTAGTGTTTATCCATTTGATTGTTTAGATTGTGATCGTGTTTATATTGGAAAGACCAAACGTAATTTGGAAATCAGAACAAAAGAACATTTTCGTAACATTAGGTACAAACAAACTGATGAATCGGCTGTAGCAGATCATTTTTGGTGATTTAACCATGAAATAAATCCAGAAGTTAAATTATTAAAACAATTACATTGTGCGATAGATTTAATAGTTTGGGAAACAAACATCACATAATGAATTAGGTCTTCTAAACAAAGGATTAAAAACTTGCGTAAGTTTTTCAAACGAAATTGAGGACTACATTGCAGATATAAACATTTCAGCACAGTGTCTACCAGTATCAAAACAAAATCCACTTAAAAGCCAATGTGAAAATATTTTGGAAGAAATAAAAACCAGATCCGTTCAGAAGAGCAAACAAAATATTATCTGTTCATTGAAACAAAAAAACGTCATATACACCAAGACAGACAAAGGTAACAAAATAGTCATAATGGATAAATCTGATTACCTTGAAAAAATGGAAGAAATGCTAACTAACAGTGAATATGAAACCATTAACAAAAATCCATTAACAGCTTGCATAAAATCATTTGAAAAAACAATAGCAAAATCAAGTATAATATCAAACATACAGTTAAACCAGATAACCCAACCTTACCTAGACTTTATGGCTTACCCAAAATACACAAACCATCCATAACAATGAGACCTATAGTTAGCAGTATAAATTCACCAACATACAAACTTGCAAAGTGGCTAATAAACAAATTCAACTCATTTCCAAAATTCGATAGCCTAAGCATCAAAAACACCTATGAACTTATAGAACACATTAAGGATACTGAACTAAATGAAGAGGACACACTAGTCTCATTTGACGTTAAATCACTGTTTCCCAGCATACCAGTTAAACAACTCCCAACATTGATAGAAAAGTGGCTCAAATCACTTGGAATGTCATCACTTGAAATTTCAGATGACATCGAACTTACCAAATTATGCATAGAACAGAATTTCTTCCAGTTTCAAACAAAATATTTCCATCAAACTTCTGGTTTAGCAATGGGCAACCCCTTATCACCCTTCCTGGCCGATCTGTACATGAGTGCACTAGAAATAAGGATCACTAAAGGTTTCCCATGGATGTTGAAACTCTGGCAAAGATATGTAGATGACATATTTGCCATAGTGATGCACTAAAACTTTTAAATGTTCAAGAAAAAAGCATCAAGTTCACTATAGAAGTTGAAAAAGACGAGTATTTACCATTTTTAGATCTAAAAATAACCAGAAATAAAAATAGAATAAACTTTGGCATTTACAGAAAACCAACACAGACAGACAACTACATAAAACCTAATGGCTACAATCCAAGATCCCACAAACAGGCAATCTTTAATAGTTTAGCACACAGACTGGTCAACATCCCTCTCACAGCAGAAGAATACAAAATAGAATACAACAAAATTATTGAAATAGCACAGGAAAATGACTTTCCCAAATCACTAGTAGACAAAAAAGTGAACTTAGCAAAAAAGAAGAAACTACTAAAGGAAACCACAACCCTCTCAGCTACAGAAACTAAAATGATCTTCAAAAAATTCACTTACCATCCATGGGCCTTTGATAAATTCAAAAAAGTCTTCAAAAAACAAAACATTCGACTAGCTCCAGTGAACCATTACTCCTTAAAAAACCTAATTTGCTCAAACATCAAAGATGCCATTCCATCTAACAAAAAATCTGGTATATATCAAATTGAATGCTGTGACTGTAGTCAAATTTATATTGGAAAAACCAAAAGAAATTTAGAAACAAGAGCAAAGGAACACTTTAGGAACATAAAATACAAACAATTAGAAAAATCAGCAGTTGCCACGCATTTTTGGGGAAAAAACCACAACATAAATCCAGAACCAAAATTACTAAAACATACAACAGGAAAAGAAGAACTGTCCACATGGGAACAAATCTTTATTTCAAAAAATAGGAACAAAGTATTCAATTTCCACATCCCCCAGAAAGATTTGTTCAGCAAGTTCCTCGAACCGCCACCAGAGGAGACCGATGACAAAATATTGCCAGCTACACCAATGAGAACAAGTCGATGTCCGGCTGAAGATAGAGGGAAGGCCTCAGAAACTTGTTCCGGGAAAATTTAAAAGTAAGTGTTGTTATGTGTCATTAATCGACTCCCAATTAATTTAATTTATACAACAACACTGTTTTCAACACTTCCATGAAAGGATCACATAATGAATTTTGAAATACCAGCAGTTGATTCTGTTTTTAGGTTTGTTTGCTTTTCAGATTTTGGTAATACTAAAAAAACATAACATGGTAACCGGTATTCTTGACGACGAAGTGCTTTGGACTGATGATACAAGCGATTTGTTAATGAAATCAATCTCCATTTATAAGAAAAATTTGACATCATTTTTCTTAAGATAAGTGAACATTTTGTTACAAATAGTTATATTTGTGTAATGGGAACACTTGTTCAGGAAACATAACAGATTAAAAAAAGGGATGTAAACGTGTAAATTTTACACAGTTGAAATTCCTTTACTGTAAACAAAGGCCTGCAGGAACCAGCAGGCAAACTTCTTGTAATTATTCTTAATGATGTTTTGTTTGTTTGTAATAGTAATACATCTTTCAGGCCAGCACCATTACCATAGAATGTGAAATCATACCTAATGGTAATTTCAAAGAAGACAAAGTAAACTTGTATGTAATGTTGGGGTATGTTATTTATAGGGTTCCTTAATAGACAACTTTTGACAACCATTTACAGATATAGTTTGTCAGAGCTTGGCATGTTAGTTTTTGGTCAAGATAAATGTGCAGGAGTTTTACTTGTTTTTTGTTTACATGCTTAAAGATGTTGCGATTTGCTACAATGCCATTATTTGAATACCATGTTTAAATTTTATTTACAACACTAATAGAAATCAAAAACACTTTTTAAACCAATTCTCGAACTGTATAAACACTTAAGCTCCACTTACTTTTTAAATTAGGACAAGTTTCAAGGACACCGCGTCCCCATCCTCAGCTGATGTTCTACTGGTTCTTCAGGTGACCGCCTCCCTCTCCTGGCGCTGTTCAATGAGTTGAATGACGTCATCTACTATTGGAATTTCGAAGTTCATTGCTCTCTTTTTGTGAGAACTTCGAAATTCCAATAGTAGATGACGTCATTCAACTCATTGAACAGCGCCAGGAGAGGGAGGCGGTCACCTGAAGAACCAGTAGAACATCAGCTGAGGATGGGGACGCGGTGTCCTTGAAACTTGTCCTAATTTAAAAAGTAAGTGGAGCTTAAGTGTTTATACAGTTCGAGAATTGGTTTAAAAAGTGTTTTTGATTGATGAAGCTCCACTGTTTATAAATACTTCTATTATAGTTTTATTTTACTAATAGAAATGTTCAAATCTTCATACTCTTTGAGTAATTAGAGAAGTGGAATCATCAGCTAAATTATGGATTTAGTTGACTTTGTGGGTTCGTAGACTTAAAAGTTCAACTTGCAGAAATTCAAAATGTTCTTTATTTCCATAGAAATACATTCTGTTGAATCCTTACGTAACAGAATTACGTCACTTAAACAATCAATCTACCAAGACCACAATAAACAGCTTGTGATTACATCTGTTTACAGCATCAACTCTTGTTACAAAACTTTACAACTGTTTACTACTACTGTTTACGACTGACTCTATAAACTAGTAATGGCTTCTTTTTATACATGACCATCCAGGATTCTAGACTGTTCTGTAACAAATAAGAAATTGAATGTTCTATCACTAGAGGAAATGGGAATGTTCCAGATGTCTCAAGTTATCTGTGCTGGCAAACTTATCTGTTTATGCGCATCGCCGCCTATCGTAAATAATGGGTCCGCGACAGTATATTATTAGGTTGATCATTAATCATTAATAAAAACCAAAAGGGGCCAAAATAGAACCTTGAGATGCACCAAATTTAAAATAGCTACATTAGATCTATGGGGTGGCCTGAAAAGTTTCCGACATAATTAAGATACAAGACACTTTTTCAGAAATTTATATCATACGTTTCAGTGTCCATCTGTTGACAAGTTATTCACCAAAGTTTCAGCCATTTTGGTTGCTCAGTTGTTATGTAACAGTCGTTTGAGTTGATGTGAGTGTTTTTATGATAATGGAAAATCAAGTATCGAGTTGTCATTAAATATTTGTTTTTGAAAGGCAACACACCTACGCAAATCAAAGATGAGTTGGATTCTGTGTATGGGGACTCTGTACCATCATCTACCACAGTGAAATTTTGGGCAGCTGAATTTAAACGTGGCCATAAGAGCTTGGGAGACAATGAACATTCGGGACATCCAAAAACTGCAACTATCGACAAAAACATCGCCAAAGTTCATCAAATGGTGATAGACGACCGCTGAATTAAAGTAAGAGAGATAGCGGAGGCTATGAGCACGTCAAAAGAACGTGTATGTCACATATTACATGTCATGTCATTTAGACATGAGAAATCTGTCCGCGCATTGGGTGCCACGTTTACTGACAGACCAAAAACGTGTTCGATTGTAACATTACCAGTGCTCTGTTGGCGAAGTTTAGACGCAATAAATCTGAGTTTTGGCACCGATTAATTACTGTAGATGAAACGTGGATACACCAGTATATGCCCAAAATAAAAATACAGTCAAAACAATAGACTGCAAAGGGAAAACTGGCTCAAAAAAATGCAGAAACTTTTTTTTTTGGCTAAGAAAGTGATGGTGATTGTTTTTTTTTTTTTTTGGGATAGTCATGGAGTTATTTTAATCGATTATCTTCAAAAAGGAAAAACCATTACCTGAGCATTCTATGCATCATTACTTGACAAACTGAAGGCAGAACTTGCAGAAAAATGGCCACATTTGCAGGAAAAGAAAATCCTGTTTCACCAAGACAATGCACTGTCTCACACCTCAGCGGCTGCAATGACCAAAATCTACGAATTACAGTTTGAACTGCTCGACTGATCAGATCTAGCCTCAAGCGACTTCTTTTTGTTCCCTTATCTGAAAATTGCGTTCGGAGAACAGATTTTCGTCAAATGAAGAACAATCATGAACAATTATTTTGCAGAAAAAAATGCCGAGTACTGTTTGGACGGATTACAGAGTGGGAGCAGCGCTAGGAGAAGTATGTAGAGTTACAAGGAAACTATGTTGAAAAATAAAAAAATAAAATTCTGTGAAAATGTCTTGTATCTTTATTAGGTCGGAAACTTTTCAGACCACTGTCGTTATACCATTAATTTCAACTATATGTGATTGATCTGTCAGGAGGATGAAAAAAAATTCACTTATTTTTTGCGAACACCACAATAATTTAATTTCATTAACATCAGTTGATGAGGTATATTATCAGAAGCCATAAAAGACCATAAAAAAAGAGCAAGATCAAAAACATATAGCTTCATACCTCTCATATAGAGAATTGATAGCATCAATTGTTGATCTCCTTGAGATAAAACCATACCGGTAATAGGTCATAAAATTTAATTCTTTGATTCTTTTTCAGGATGATGCCTTCTCTCTAGTAAAATCACCAAGGTAAGACTTGATTCTTATTTAATGTTTTAATACAAAGTCTTCTGATATTTTTGTTATTAGTTATCATTTACCTGTACTGGTACTTTAAAGAGAAAGCCTCTGTGTAAGTCTGTGAATGAACATTGTGTTTGATAGTACTTCACCATTGAAAAGCTCCATTCTTTCAGCTGATCTTATAATTTAATTTCAAATTTATTAAAAGACTGATCTTTTGTTTAAAAAAAAAAAAAAAAAAGCTATAGAACAGAAAATAGGTATAAAGTATAACAATTTGTTACAAACTTCACTTTTAACCCTGGAGTGGTCGCGCGGCGTCTCACAGATGCCAGGTATACCTTATTTACTCACTATTGCTGAAAACATGCACTGGCAGGCTTGTAGCGCCATCTACCTTCCAGTTACCTAAATACTACATATCTTCCTCATCAACACTGCATTAGTTGCACTACACTGTTGGAGAAGATGTTACCGAAGCTGCATCGTTGGAGTCTAGCAGACGCCACACGACCTTCTGTGATATTGAAGGTATGTATTCTATTTTGTTTGTTTAATGTATTATTGTTTAATATTTATTAGCAATAGCTTTGCTAATATGTATTTATTTATCCTCAGATTCATTATGACCTCACAAAAGATCTACAATCTGGAAAATCCACATGACAGGGAAATTGTACTCCGGCTTTTGAAGGAAGATGATGAATCAGGTGGTGACTTCAGCATTTATAGTGAGTTGAAGAAGACTGTGTGGAAACATGACAAGAAAATAGGGACACTGAGCAAGAAGTGGACTCCAGCGATAGTGATAGTGATAATCAGGTTGACGAATGTTTTCTGGGCAGGAACACTTACACAAAATGGTCAAAAGTGTGTCCGCCAAAAAATGTTCCCTCTCGAAGACAAAACATTGTCAGTCATTTACCGGGTGTGAAAGGTGCCAGAAAAAATGCCAAAATGCCAGCTGAATGCTAGGAATGCTTTTTTGACAATGACTTACTCTATAGCATTGTTGAAGATATCTGAAGTACAGGGACATTATTCCAGAGAAAGGAATGCTCATCTGACAGACACAACTGAAATAAAAGCTCTGTTGGGAATCCTGTATTTATGTGTAGCAAGAAAAGGCAACCATACACATACCCAAGATATATGGGCCTCCAATAAAATGGAAATTGAGTTATGTCGTCTGATGACTGAAAGACGATTTAGGTACCTCTTGTACTGTTAGAGGTTCAACAACAGGGATACCGCAGAAGAAAGAAAGAAGTGTGATAATTTAGCCCCTGTACGTGAGATATTTACTTCCTTTGTGGAAAGTTGTAAAAATGCCTATTCAGTTGGAGAGTACTGCACAATTGATGAAAAGCTGGAAGCGTTCACGGGCAATTGTTTCTTCAAGCAGTACATCCCTAGCAAACCAAATAAGTATGGTCTAAAAATATTTGCTTTGGTGGATGCTAGGATGTATTACACCGCCAATCTAGAAATATATGCTGCTAAACAGCCTGCAGGTTCATTTGCAATTAGCAACAAACCAACAGATGTGAAATGTCTAGTTTCTGTGATCTCAGGTACTGGGCGTAATATAACCACAGGCAATTGGTTCACCTCCTTAGAATTAGCTAATCACTTGTTTCAGAAGAATCTTACTCTGGTTGGAACTATGAAAAAGAATAAACCTGAAATTCCGCCAGAGTTTACACAAACAAAGAACCGGGAGGTGGGAACAACACTGTTTGGGTTTCAGAAAAACTCAATTCTAATGTCATATGTTGCCAAGAAAAACAAGGCAGTTCTGATACTCTTGACAGTGCATCATAATAATGCAATTTATGCCACATCTGGTGATAAGAAAAACCCAGAAATGATAACTTTTTATTAATGCAACCAAATCAGGAGTCGTTACTGTCGATCAGCTGTGCAGTACGTATAACGTGTCCAGAAAAACTAACAGATGTCCAATGGTTGTTTTTTATAGCATGATGAACATTGCAGCTATAAATGCACAAACAATATACCATGCAAACAATACTGATGCTAGCACCAGGCGTAGTGAATTTCTGAAACTTCTAGCATGTGATCTAACTGAGGATTACTTGCGCCGACATTTTGAGTGTTTATCATTGCCAAGAAACCTCATACGAGATATTCAGAGTCTTTTGTCAGATGAAGGTGCAGTGCAACCCACAGAAGAGGACCGAGGCGTAAAAAGACAGATGCGGTGAATGTGGTCATTCAAAAAATCGATAGACAAAGTACAAATGCCGCACCTGCAAGAAATTTCTGTGTTTAGAACATGCACAGCAAGTATGCACTGACTGTAAATTGTAGTGCTGAGTAAATGTGATATTTATATTATAAACTATACATTACATTAAATAAGAATGCTTCTATATAAGGACTGTAATATTTTCTGAAAACTGTGATAACGCTTTTTCATCTTTCTGATGAATGACATTATAGCTTACGTAGCAATCAACAGTTTCCTGGAATACATTTATACTTAAAACACAGAAAAATAGAACATATTACATTGCTCATAATGTATACATCTATTTCATTTTACTGAATTAGTACTTATACAATTGTAAAACCAAACAAATTTAACAAAATATACATTTGATGGATAGAGCCAACATGAAAAATTCAATGCCATGGCCGGGATTTGAATCACGAATCTCCTGTTTTCCGTCCAGTCGCTCTTAACCTTTGAGCTACCATGGCCAACTTGCCCGCCTGACATTAAATTCTCCAGTTGACTGGTATATTTCCCTGATAGACCACTAGGGGCTCTCGTATCCGAGATACACCGTTTGTGGCGACTTACTATCGTAAGTACTTAAGTTCCAGGCTTAATCATTTAACTCTTATTATTTTAGTTAATTGATGGAAATTAATCATTTCTCCCCACTAGCCGTATATAGGCTAAGATATTTGATGGATAGAGCCAACATGAAAAATTCAATGCCATGGCCGGGATTTGAACCACGGATCTCCTGGTTTCTGTCCCGGCCATGGCATTGAATTTTTCATGTTGGATCTATCCATCAAATATCTTAGCCTATATACGGCTAGTGGGGAGAAATGATTAATTTCCATCAATTAACTAAAATGTACATTATTAACATAAGGATGCTGTTGGCGTCTGTGAGACTCCACGCGACCTACATTGAAACAATATCCCGCGCGACCACTGCAGGGTTAAGAAATCAATAAATTCACAATAACTCAGGAGACTAGTTTAGCAAATATTCATTTGCATCATCAATCTATTGATTTCTATTATTGTTATAGCACTAGGTGATGGAATTTTTTATACTTATAACCAACCTCTGAAAGTAAAACAGATTTATGGACAGAATCAGTTGGTGTTATTTCAAAATTCATTACGTGATTTCTACTCTTTAAGATAAAAATGTTTTCTCCCAAACCATTAAAACTGTTGGTCCACTTAATTGCTTTAATAATTTAACTTCTGATAACTAGAAAGTTCACAAAATAATACACTAAGAATAATAACAGGAGGTGTAAACCAACACCAGATGTGATACTACAAAGCTTCACAAAATATATGGCCATAGAAATGGAACATGAACTAAAGGCAATTACCTTAGCAAAAAAACTGTAAGTTAATAGATATAGACACAAGTATATCACACAGTGGATACTATAAGGAATCTAAAACCCAAAACAAGTTTCAGAACATACATCAGTAACTCAAAACACAACAATATAACAACAAAGGAAACGAACCCAACAGAATATATTGATTTACATTATAAGAATGATCTGATATATACAATACATAAACAAAACAATTCACTAGATGAAATGAGAGCAATAGCAATAGCCACAGAAAATGAAAGAATGGCTCCAAATATATACAGATGGATCCTTACCAAACAAGATGCTGGTGCAGGAGTATACTGCAAACACTTCACGCAGTGTCTAACACTAGACGAAACTTCAAACCATTATGACGGAGAACTAACAGTCATTAAAGTAGCACTGCAGAACATCCTATACAGACCGTACATAAAGCAAAACATAGTTATCTTAACAGATAAAAAATCAACCATTGATGGGATAGTAAATTATGAAAATAAAACAACACTTCCATGAAAGGATTTATAAAATAACGAGCATCATCAAAGAAATAAGAAGTCTAATTAAAGCTGTTGAAACAAGAAACCATGTCACCCTGCAATGGATCCCAGCCCATGTTGAACTTTTGGGCAAGGAACATGTGAATCAACTAGCAAAAAATAAGGCCTGTAAGACAAATTTAAATTAATAAACCGTTACACAAAATTAAGCAATATTTTAAAAGACAGCAGAGACTTGGTGAAGAGGAGAACTAAAACTAAGGACCATAAGAACATTACAGACAAAGCTGAAATACAAAAGCTGCCAAGGACAACTGCAGTGGCCCTATTTAAAATGGAAACTGGTCATGATTGTCTTGCAGAACACCTATATAATATATACTGCATACGTTCTGCAAAGAGGATGTCATGCACAAACATTTGGACAAATGCAAAGGCCTCAGAAGTGATAGCCTACAGATTTTATATTGGGCAGCCAGGGGGAAAATGATGCAAATCAACTAATCCGCAGTGTCATTAGTGAATAACAACATAATTGAACTTTTGGATGAAGAATGACTCAGGAAACACAGATTTGGCTTACTGAGCAGCGACTAAAGCAGAAATGTTTTCTGAGAGGTCCGCCACATTACACCATCATCAGCCTGCTCACTGATTGGTCCACGTCATTTATCTCGGCGACCGGTATATATATATATATATATATATATATATGATGCCCTCCTCCCTAAAGTCATTCAGCACCCTGAAATGTCGCTCCCGAAATGTCGATGTCACAACATCTTACCTGCCTCGAAGCCCGAGAACGTCTAGAACATCTTCTCCATTTTTTATATTTAAATGAACAGATTGATAATGTGAATAAATATTTGTGAAAGTACTCTCTTGAATTCTGTAAACAATTTATCGATTTCTGGAAAAGATAAAGTGAAATTTGTAACAAATTATATTTTAGTGTAGTATTTGAATTGTTGTATTATTTTTTACATATTATTAGATAATAGTTCTTACAATATAGAAAAATGCATTAAAAGCATGTGGCTGTTTCTTTGCTAAGAATGGGTATAAAAACAAAGGTACATTATACATATAGTGACAAAGGTTATGTTGGTGGATGAGGCAGGATCCACAATGGCATTTACTGATGATGTCAACCATGTCCACCAATGGCATTCAGTATGTCTTGACTCTTGTACAGAGAAAGCTACATTCACCAGTTAGATATCAAGTGCTTTTCTGAGTGCAGTAATGGTGCATATGCATAAAAAAATGCATAACTAATAGTTATACACATAGTACGTGTACTCTATTGTAGAGGGATAAAAGAGAGGCGTTCTCCACTGAGTCACTATGTAGCACTGCTGAATGTGCTGAATGCACAGCTGAGACTTGCAGTGTAGGTCTGTGTGGGAGAGGGTAACAATAGGCAAAACTGAAAACCTGCAGTTGAAATGGACAAACTACATTTAAGCATTCTGTGTGATTAACTTCTAGATTTTTATGTAATTTCATTATTCTTCTTCCCCTAGAATTTCAGTTTTGAAAACTGCCTTAAAAGCGTTACTGTTATTTTCGTAATTGTTGTTAGTGTGATAAACATTGTAAGTTAGCAGTACTGCCCACTCTCATTTTAAAGAATGTATTATTGAATATATATAGATATATGCACATGTTATTGTGAGCACTAGTTTTACAGTGTGGTGTGGGCAGGGGGAGAAGAAATGAGAGTTAACGCTCTTTTGTTTCTGCACTGCGCTCAACCTAGAAAAACACAGTTCAGCAAAATAGTGTGTAAGCTAGGCGAAGATATGTGCCTCAAGTGTGAGATATGTAGGCAAACAGTAAATTGAACTTGATCCGATAAGCTGTATATTTATATACTTACTCTTTATATAACATAAAAATAGAAAATAAATATTATGACAGTTATAAATACTCATTCACTTTGTGATTCTTCGAGTCTGGTACATCACTTTCATCGCTAGTATCCTCTGATGTGTTGATGATAATTTCAGTTGCATTTTCTTTTACACCATTGTTTCTCCAATATTTCACTTACAGCTCTTGCACCTTCTTGCAATGCATTGTGGTTACAGAAGATAATGCTTGTATAGCAAGTTTCCGCACATTTGTGGCCAACATATCATCATCAACGTTGCATCCTCTGAAAACATTCTTTATTTGTGCGTAAGCCAGCTCAATTACATTCAGATCACAGTTATACGGAGGTAGACGAATAATAATGTGTCCTTTTTTGAGAGCCATAACATCCACAACATACGATTGTTGTAAACTGGTTAGCTAATTAACCTCAAAATTGCTCAAAACAAAATATGGTGCACATGCAAAAGCTTAGTTTATTAGCCACTAGATGTCAGAGTATATAGCGCATTTCAGGTTTGAAAGTTGTCATCTGTGCTTACGGGATTAAACGAATCCTGCTGAATGAGAACTTAATGCACAAATTGGCAGTGTAGTTTTATTAAAGTAATTGAACATCACAATGAAATAAATAGAAACTCACAATATAGCTGCATAAGAAAGTATTATATAATGTTCAGAAAGCGAATATGCAATAAATGTTTAAATATAGTAAGTTAAAATGTGTATATGCGATTGGAGGAAGTTAGTAATAGTGAGCACAAAATTAAATTAATAAAATAGTAATTTTGTAAAAATCAGAATACACAAAGAAGATGAAAGACCTGTTAAAAAACAGAAATTACTAACAAGTAGAAACCAACCCATTAAAGTACTGCATTGAATCCACACATAAAACTTTAAAAGAAAGCAAAATAATCAACAAGAAAGAATTTCACAAAATTAAATTAGATAATCCAAAACATTACCAAGAGTATATGGGCTACCAAAAATTCAAAACAGGAAAAGCCATCAGACCTATCACTAGTAGTAAAAATGCCCCCACATGTAATTTGGCCAAATGATTATCAATAGCTTCCCAAAGTTTGAAAATCCAAATTTGAAAAACTCTTTATACTGGTAGAAAAATTAAAGACATAAATTTGGACAAAAATCACAGACTGGTTTCATTTGATATCACATCCTTATTCCCAAGCATACCAACAGAAAAATTAGACAGAATTAAAAAAAAAATGACTATGTACAGTGGAAATGGATATAGTAAAAGCAGAATATATTTCACTAACAAAATTATGCATTGAACAAAACGTTTTTCAGCTTTAATGGGAAATACTACAAGCAAAAATCAGAGTTATCAGTAGGCAACCCACTTTTACCCCTTTTTGGCAAATTTATTTATAAGTGCATTCAAAACAAATTAAAAAGGTCTACCTATGGATCAAGGTTTAGCAATTTATGCGTGTGATATATTGAGCGCTTGGGTTCCAAGTTCTCATTCGGTACGTTTCGTCTAAGTCCGTAAACACAGATGACAACTTTGAAACTTGAAATGCACTATACACTGACATCTAGTGGCTAATGAACTAAGGTTTATCATGTCCGCCATATTTCATTTTGATCAATTTCGAGGTTAATTAGCTAACCAGTTTACAACAAACGTATGTTGTGGATGTTATGGCTCTCAAAAGGGGACACATTATTATTCGTCTACCTCCATATAACTGTCATCTGAATGCAATTGAACTGGTGTGGGCAAAACTAAGGAATGCTTTCAGAGGATGTAACGTTAATGGTGATATGTCGGCTCCAAATCTGCGGAAATTTGCTATAGAAGCATTATCTTCCGTAACTGCAACACATTACAAGAAGGTCCCAGAACTGGAAGTGAAATATTGCAGAAACGATGGTCTAATAGAAAATGCAATTGATGACATTATCATCAACACATCAGAGGATACTAGCGATGAAAGTAATGCACTGGAGTCGAAGAATCACACAGTGAATGAGTTATTTATACTGTCATAATATTATTTAGTAACTATATAAATATACATCTTATCAGATTGAGTACAATGTACTATTTGTCCACATATCTCACTTGCAGTCTTATGTGCTATTTTGCTAAACTGTGTTTTTCAAAGTTGTCCACACTGCAGAAACAAAAGAGTATTAGGTCTCGCTTCTTCTGTTCTGCACGCACCACACCGAAAATCCAGTGCTCAACTTATCGTGTGCATATAGTATAGATATGTTGACAAGATGTTTGCAATAGTTCCATATAAACATTTAGGTAATGCATTGAAACTACTCAGTCTGCAAAAAAAAAAAACAATCAAATTTATAATAGAAAAGGAAGTTAATGGACAACTCTCTTTCTTGGACCTAAATATCATCAAGAATGACACAAAAATGTAAGTTGGAATTTACAGGAAGCCAACACAGAAAATTACATAAAAAGGTCATAGCTATTGCCCATTTATACATAATCATGTAATAACAAACAGTCTTACAGACAGACTAGTCAACATACCCATGGATAAAGCCAAATACTACAAGGAACAAAAAGCCATACTACACATATAAGAAAAAATGGATTAAGTGTGGTGTTTAAGAAAATTAAAAAGGCTAAACTAAAAACCATTGAGGAAGTACCGTAAGTTACAAAAAAAAAAAAAAAAAAAAAAAAAAATGCATATTCAGTACATTAATATACCATACTCAGTTTTAAAATTGCTAAATTAAAAAAACAAAAGATTAAATCCCACCAATTAACACATCCAGAATATTATAAATATAATTGTAAATTATAATTTGTTAGAATTGTGAAAAATGCTATGTAGTTCAAAGTAAAAGAAACCTAAAAACCAGAGCCCAAGAGCACTTATGAAACAAGAAGATAAGTCAGCAGTTGCATTTCATTTTTGGAATGAAAACCATGACATTGATCCTAATGAATAAGTGATGAAGTGTCAAGTTGGAAAGAGGTTGATAATGGAGGCAGTGGCTTCCAAAACCAGTGCCTCAAAAATACGAGGGCTGATCGACAAAGACTGAGACTGATTATATTCACAGATGTTTATTACTGCAATTCAATATTTACATGATCTTTTTCAAAATAGTCCCCTCCTACTTCAATGCACTTTTTATAGCGTCTCTGCCAGTCCTTGAGCACTGCTTCAGAGTTCTCAAATCGAATAGCCCTAAGCTTTGCCTTTAGTGATGGGAATAACAAATGTCACAGGGTGCAAGATCGGGGCTATAAGTTGGATGTGGTACACAGGTAATTTTGAATCGAGCCAGAAACTGCATGACTAGATTTGTGACGTGAGGCAGTGATTTGTCATGATGAAGTCACCATCCAGTTCGAGAAAGCTCTAGTCATTTCTTTGTAATGCACTTCCTCAGTAGCCAATACTGACGTGTAGTATGCTGCTGTAACAGTAGTGTGAGGGGGAACTGCATGTGCTGTGAGGCAGTGCATTGTCATGATGAAGTCGCCACCCAGTCCGAGAAAGCTCTGGTCGTTTCTTTGTAATGTACTTCCTCAGTGTAGCCAATACTGAAGTGTAGTATGCTGCTGTAACAGTAGTGTGAGGGGAAACTGCATACTGGTAAATCATTCCATTACAGTCAAAACATGTGATCACCCTCACTTTCCCTGCATATGGAACAACTTTTGCTTTTTTTGGTGTTGAAGAACCTATCGATTTCCACACTGTGCTGGCTTGTTTTCCTTCAGGATCATAATGATGTAGCCATGACTCATCACCGGTGATAATCGATTTAAAAAATGCATCCCTTCCATCAGCAAAGAGACGCACGTAGGGTCTACAAAATAGAGCATTACTATCTACTTACCAGTACAAGAGTGCTGCCGCCTACCAACATTAAAAACCCACTCTTCAATTTATGTTACAGATATGAAACTATCACGGAAGCTACAGGACAAAATCAGTCTCAGTCTTTGTTGATCAGCCCTCATATAAAAGTGTAAGTGATATAGAATCAAAAAAACAACTAGAAATACTTCAATACTGCATTAGTTTCAATGAATTTATTTCTATTTTTCTGCTATTTTATAGGAATATATCTTATATATTATTGTCTTTCTAATCCATAGACCATTTACTGCATTTTGTTACATAATTTCTACATTTCTATCTGTACAAGGAAAAGAAAGGTAAAAGGTAAGAACCAAATTAGATTTAACATATGAGAAATAATCTTTTATTTATTTAATGAGGCCGCCTTTGAGTTGTTATGGTTCTCAGTGTCCTATGCTATATTAGGCATGAAAGACTGCTTAATTGTACTCAGGGGCCTCTCCATCAGGCTTGAGGTTTCTTTTCTCACTGTAAATTAACAACACATGACCACTGGCTTTCTTTCCATTCCAAAGGAAACCATGCTAAGGATTTTTCAAACCGATGACGCCAAGTTCAGCTCCCACTTTAATGTTTTTGTTACTTAAATTGTTGATGGTAAAGGATATGGAATACTGCACAGGACCATTTGTTATTACTGCTGCTATTAAGTGCAATGCACATCAAACAACTAGCTTTTGAACAGGAACATTCAAATGGCAATACCATGACCCAGGGCTGTTGCGCTACTGTGCTTTGGAACTGAAATAAGGCATTGTTAGCTCTGGAAAATAACTAATATTCAACGTAAATGACAGCCACATTCCTCTTCGAATGTCCATTTGAGCTTTGATTTTTGAAATTTTGTACTTTTGGGAAGAGTCAGTGAACTTTAAGATAGCACTCTTATCAGGCATTTGCGACAGGTCAGATATGTTTATGAAGGCGTATGTTGCCATTTACATGAATAGCTCAATGTGTAACTTTGATGACTATAGTGAAATAGCACTAAGTTTGATTCCTTCTTAAAATAACTTCACTTTTTGTAGTTGTGTTTAAGATGAAAAGGCATGTATATGCAAAAATCAATGGTAATTTTAATGTCTGAATAATCCAAATGATGAAAACGGTTTTAGTATAATACACATGGTTTTATCCAGCAATGTTTAAGCAATTTGTCTAATCTTTATGGGCAGTGCTCATGTAATGTTTAGGTGTCTGTTACTTTTTTAAGCTCACTGCAGCTATATTCAGTGGTATTTAGTTAAACATAGACACTAATGACAAAAATTCTGTTCAAAAGAAGCAGAAATAAATATCCCATTGCATGGATATAATTAGGGAATGATGCAGCATCAAACAATGCAATAATGATAACATGATAGTCACCTCTGTAAAACATTTGGATTACATATCATATATTTGTACGCTCCTGTTCAGGATTCATTCATTTGATTTGCTTGATTACAATTGAGAGCAGTGATAGTAACAAAAAGAGCAGTACAGTATTCCAAATCCTTCACAATCAGCAATTTGAAGAATGAAAATAAAACAATAAACAATTAAGAATAGTGCGGTGCTTGAACTTGGAATGTAGAGCCTCTGGCTTGTGTTACTACTGAGCCACACTCCTACCTGTTTTGTCAGTCAAGTAAATGCTTGCATGTACCAGTAACGTACTGGCTCAACTTTTATTGATCAAAATTATGTGCTCTGATACCATAAGTGTCCTGTCTCAAATTGAGAGCCTCTAGTGAAAATATTTGAGACAGTTGGAGAATTTAATGTCAGGAAAGCACGTTGGCCATGGTAGCTCAATGGGTAAGAATAACTGGGTGGAAACCAGGAGATTCGTGGTTCAAATCCCAGCCATGGCATTGAGTTTTTTAGGTTGACTATTTAAAACCTTAGCACATATACGGCTAGTGTGAAGAAATTATCAATTTCCATCAATTAACCTAAATACTTCTACACATTTTTATATTATTCAGGGACTAGTTTCGGAAGTCGTCACCTCAGTTACAGAGAGGTTGAAAATGGGGGCAACAGCTTCCAAAGCTAGTTCTTCGATAATATAAAAACGTAAGTGACAAAGTCTTAAAAAACTGACAACCAATAGTTCTTTCAACTGAAAGTTGAACCAGCAGCTAAACAAAATTGAAAATTATTAATTTTTAGATGAGTCGTATTTTTTACACATCTGCTTCACTTTCGTACCTATTTTGAGGACATGTTTCACAAATCATCGTTTGCATCTACGGCTCTTATGCGACTAAAGCTTGATCCAGCGGTGTGGGTAATTCTGGGGTTGCTGCTGCCATCTGTTGATTTAGTGATGAACTTAAATGTGGGATTCTCTTCTGGCGGGATTTCAAAGTTCATTAGTTGGTTTTTATGTTTTTCTATGTATATCCTCTCCCATATGACGAGTTCACTATGTTTTTGTACGTATTTTAGTAATTCTGTGCTATCTTCAATTTCATGATTTTCAGACCAGAAATGAGCTGCTATTGCGGACTTATCAATATTTTTGTATCTTAAGTGCCTGAAGTGTTCTTTCTTTCTAGTGCCTATGTTTCTTTTTGTCCTCCCTATGTATTTTTTTTTTTCCACAGTCTTTACACTTAATCTTGTAAATGCCTGACTTTTCCTCTGGTTTTATCTTATCAGTATTATATTACTTCACAGTAATAATATTGATAAGATAAAACCAGAGGAAAAGTCAGGCATTTACAAGATTAAGTGTAAAGACTGTGAAAAAATTTACATAGGGAGGACAAAAACAAACATAGGCACTAGAAAGAAAGAACACTTCAGGCACTTAAGATACAAAAATATTGATAAGTCCGCAATAGCAGCTCATTTCTGGTCTGAAAATCATGAAATTGAAGATAGCACAGAATTACTACAATACGCACAAAAACATAGTGAAGTCGTCATATGGGAGAGGATATACATAGAAAAACATAAAAACCAACTAATGAACTTTGAAATCCCGCCAGAAGAGAATCCCACATTTAAGTTCATCACTAAATCAATAGATGGCAGCAGCAACCCCAGAATTACCCACACCGCTGGATCAAGCTTTAGTCGCATAAGAGCCGTAGATGCAAACGATGATTTGCGAAACATGTCCTCAAAATAGGTACGAAAGTGAAGCAGATGTGTAAAAAATACGACTCATCTAAAAATTAATAATTTTTCGCTTCACTGTGGTGTTCCAATACAGTTAAATCTCGAAAATTGAAAATGTTTGAAGTGTCCGTTTTAAAGCTTGGATAAAAATAAAAAATATAGAGATAAGTTATGAACCTAGAGTCTCAGAGATAAGAGGTACGCATTATACCCTTAGACATGGAGGGTGATAATATGTAGAGGATAAGGTTATCACCATAAGAATTCCCCCAGACATCAGCAACAATACCTTTCTAGGATTTTTGTTTTTGTAATTTACGTCCTCCATTAAGTCATATCGGACGATGAATGGAATGGGTGAAATGTTGCTCATATAAGTCAGGGTCCATGGAGCTTAGACTTACCTGACATGATAAGGGAAAACCCTGGAAAAAACCTTATCCAGGAAAAATCTGACCGAGATTCGAACTCGCGACCTCTTGAACGTGAGGCAGACATGCTACCACCACGCTACCAAGGCGGGCCTTTTTAGGATAATGAACCAGTTTGTTAATTAGGAAAACAATTCTGATTTATGTTTCATTTATTCTTTTCCATGTATACTAGAAGCCTGGTAACTGGTAAGGGTGGAGAAATGAATGCTTTTATTTATATGAAATGAAAAATTGATTGTTGTGCAATACTTTGTGAATCCATTTTAAATTTTAATGAATGTTTTAAAATATTGTGTTCATGATGTACCACTAGATATAGATAAAAGCATATCACTTCGACTTAATGCATCTCTCTTATAACAGAATGTCTAATGAAATCATTTCTGCAAATGTTTGTTAAACTGAAGTGTGTAAAAAGATATGCATTACACAAGATGTTTTGAAAAGGTGTCCATGGTGAATATGTAACATGCTGTTTTTCTATTCATACTTATGAATATACAACAAATCTACTAGTAATGGCTACTGACTGTTAATGGCATTTTTATGTTTTCTTAATAGTTATTACAGAACAACTGTAATCGTCATTGCATGTGTTCACACGTTGTGTTCTCATGAGAATCAAAATGGTTTTACCACTAACACAGTGGTTAACTGAAGCTCAGTATTCATTATGTAAAAATATTAGAATCAAAATGGTTTTACCATTAACACAGTATTCATTATGTAAAAATATTGAAGATATCAGTTATTTTAGTTATAATGGAAACTGAGAATGCTCTACTGACTGCCTACCACAAGAACACAAGCGGGACATAAAAAGAGACAGGGGCTTCAGTTGTTTATTTGCTCTCTTACTGGATCTGTTTACTATGAAGTGAGTGTATGAGAGCACCTATGTGTTTTATGCTGGCAGATCTAATCCTCATAAGTATTATGCATGGGTGAGTTATGTGACAACAGTGTGAATGTAGTGTCCATATCATATCCGGAAGGTGAGCGTAAGCATCATGCAGACAGCAAAAGTGATTACATTACACATTCCTCTGTCTTGCCTTCTTGTGGTGGGCTGACATTACTTGAATTTGCAAACACAATTGACATTTATTTAAGTTAGATTTATTTCCACTAATTTTTTATTATTGTAGCTAATGGCAAATCCTCCATTTCAGATTGTGCTCTGAAGTAGTTTCTGATGTTAGCACTGGTGACTTACCATTACCCTCTACTGAACGTTTAAATTAAAATGAAATCAATTTTGGAAAGGAGTATCAGGAAAGTGATGGCGGCACAAAAATACCACCTTTAGGAAAATGTGGTAAATCTAGTGATGGGGAAAGAATCTACAGCATGCCCTTATTGATTCATAAAACTGAAAGGTCATACAAGTGTAATGATTGTGATAAGACTTTCACTCAGTTGTCCTATTTGAAATCACATAATTTGATACATCAGGATACAAGACCTCATAAGTGCGATATTTGTGAGAAGAGGTTTAAGTACTTGTCACGTTTGAAGTTACATAAGTTGATACATGAGGGTATAAAACCTTTTAATTGTGCAGTTTGTGAAAAGAAGTATACTCGGTTGTCAGATTTGAAATCACATATTTTGATACATGAGGGTAAAAAGCCTCATCAGTGTGAAGTTTGTGACAAGAGGTTTACTCGATTGTCAGATTTGAAATCACATATTTTAATGCATAAGGGTGTAAAGCCTCATTGTTGTGAAATTTGTAAAAAGAGTTATGCTAGGCTCTCAGATCTGAAATCACATATATTGAGGCATGAGGGTATAAAGCCTCATCAGTGTGCAGTTTGCCAGAAGAGGTTTACTCAGTTGTCAGATTTGAAATCACATATTTTGGTACATGAGGGTATAAAAGCTCACAAGTGTGACATTTGTGAGAAGAGGTTTACTTGGTTATCTAATTTGAAGTCGCACATATTGGTCCATCGGGGCAAAAAACCTCACAGGTGTAACATCTGTGAGAAGAGCTTTGCTCGTGTGTCATATTTGAATTCACATAAGTGGGTACATGAGGGTAAAAGACCCCATGAGTGCGAAATTTGTGGGAAAGGCTATACCACATTTTCAAAATTGAAATTACATAAATTGGTACATCAGGGTGTAAAGCCTCAAGTGTCTAATTTGTAAGAAGAGGTTTTCTTGGTTATGTGATTTGAAATATATTTTATATGAATGCAAAGTCCCACTATTGTGTAAGAGGAGCTTCATTCACATTGTAAAGCAGCCATATTTCCATCAAGTCCCTGCATTTAAAGTATCTTACCTTAGAAGCGAGTCGGGCGCTGATAACCTTGAAGTTGAGTGCCCTTAAATACAAACCATCAGTAGGAGTGATAGGAAATGTGATGTTGGTGCGCTACTGTAAGGGGATTGGGGGAAGTTTATGATGCAGTCCAAATCATTGTTTGCTTCCCATAGGAATTTAACTTTGCTGTGGTCCATGGAATGGGACACTTATGCTTGGATTTCAAAGTTGAAATGACTAAAGTGCTTTGCAGCACCAAATAACTTGCAACTAGTATATAAGAATTGCTGAACAACTTTCCGGATAACACACTTATATTCATTCACAGCTCAATTTTCCTCTATGATGCGGATATAATGGAACCCCAGTTTCCTCCTGAAGCTCTACCTTCCTTTCTAATCTTCAGAACTAAATTTTCTGATTTTTAATCTATTGTCTGCATATGTAATGTAGGTGGTAGCATCTGTTCATCAGGCAGAACAAAACTCAGATTATTGTATTTCTTCAAGAGGTTCCGAGTTAGAAGCTTGGTCGAGGTGAGTTATCTGGATAAGGTTGTTCCAAAATTTTCAGTAATCATTAAAGTTAAATGATATTGTGACTTTGTGGGTTCGTGAAATAAAAAGTCCAATTACACAAAGTTAACAATGTTCTTTATTTTCACCTTATTCCAATTACAGTTTACTATACACAATTATGATTTACCAGTTTGTCCGTTACCGTTCCGATGCACGTACACAATTGCAATTTAATTTACACCATTCAACCTTGCCAGTTCGTCTTTACACGTCCGCTCAACTCAACTACACGTCCGCCCGGCTCACGGTCACTCACTCAACTCACTACACGTCCGCACACTGCGACGTCCTCTACTCGACTAACCGTCGCCTCGCTTGTATCGATCGCCCCGAAACCTCTGGACCCTCCCATTATGGAGGGGGAAATCATTCTGGAGCCTTCGAGCACCTTCGCGCGGTTGGAGAAGGTGCCACCCCTTGCGTCCCCCCCACCACCACCACCGCCAGTCCGCATTATCAATCGGCAACGCGAGTTCACCTTCTGCGTCACACTGCTCCCTCCTCAATGCTGGTCGTCCCGAACAGCACCATCGTAGCGGGCTAGACGGTGCAGGTGCACCACCAGCATCTGCTCGGAGTCTCAGCCAGTAGTAGCGCTGCCGAAGTATGTCAATCGTTCGGTTCGCTCCCAGGGGTCCTCCTGAAGTACCAGCGTGCACTTCCTCCGAGACTTCCGGGACCTTACTCCGGGGAAGTACCAACTGTTCTCTCTGCGTCTTCCCATCGGGTGGTTCACATACCCGGAACAGCACGCCCTCTCTGGTCTTCAACGAGTCCCATTGGGCCCAGTGCGACTTGTAGGCGGCGCTCCTCGGTGGGATGTCCTCCCAGGTTGGCCTCATCCCTGCCTCCACTTCCCTCAAGAGTGGCCCCAAGTCTGCGTCCGCCAGCTGCTCCCTCCTCAGGCCTGCGCTATCCCAGCCTTCAGCAGGCACTGCCACAACTACTCGGACTGCTGCGGCACGCTCCTTCTCTTCCACTCTTGTGCACTGGCCGCACTCTTCTGGACAGGATCTTCGGGACATGGCGTCAGCGTTACCGTGGCACTTCCCTCTACGATGTTCCGAGGTGAAGTCGTACTCCTGCAGCCTCTGGACCCAACGTGCTGTCTGGCCTTCCAGGTTCTTAAAGCTCAATAGCCAGGTTAGGGCGGAATGGTCAGTCCTCAGGTGGAATGGCTGACCGTACAGGTACTTGTGAAAGTGCTCCAAGGTCTTTACCACCGCCAGTAACTCCCGTCGGGTGATGCAGTAGTTCTTCTCTGCCTTGGATAGCATCTTGCTGTAGTAGGCTATCACCCGCTCATGACCGTCCTGGATCTGCGATAGGACACCTCCAATGCAATGGTCGCTAGCGTCGGTGTCCACAATGAAGGCGCCACCCAGTTGTGGGAAACCCAAAATTGGGGCACTGCACAGGGTTTCCTTCAGGTGCGGGAAAGCGTCTTCGGCGTCCTCCGTCCACACATAAGGTCGGTGTTCCTCTGTCAGGCGGGTGAGTGGTTTGGCGATGTTGTCGGCCTTTTCCTCTAGGTCATTAAGGCGGTCGTCTACTTGACCCATCCGCTTGCCAAGATTCGTGACATCCCTCACGCCGGCCAACCGCTCCTCAAACTTGGCGGCGAGAGCCTCGTTCGCAACCTTCATTTCTTACATCTTCTCCATGACGTTATCGTTAGCCGTCTTCATTGCTTCCAGCTTTGCGGCCAGGTTGTTATTTGCCGCTTCTATTTTTGTTGTTAATTCGGCCTTCATTTCTTCCATCTTCCCGGTGATGTTGTCGTTGGCCGTCTTCATTTGTTTCAGTTCCGCGGCCAGGTTGTGATTTGTAGTCTCCAGCTTCGCGGCCAGGCTGTTATTTGCCGCTTCTGTTTTTGCAGCGAGGTTTTCATTTGCCGTCCTCATTTCTTTCAGTTCCGCTAAAATCTTTTCTAATGCTGCCTCCATTGTGTTATGTCGCACTCCTGACACCAATTGTGACTTTGTGGGTTCGTGAAATAAAAAGTCCAATTACACAAAGTTAACAATCTTCTTTATTTTCACCTTATTCCAATTACAGTTTACTATACACAATTACGATTTACCAGTTTGTCCGTTACCGTTCCGATGCACGTACACAATTGCAATTTAATTTACACCATTCAACCTTGCCAGTTCGTCTTTACACGTCCGCTCAACTCAACTACACGTCCGCCCGGCTCACGGTCACTCAACTCACTACACGTCCGCACACCGCGACGTCCTCTACTCGACTAACCGTCGCCTCGCTTGTATCGATCGCCCCGAAACCTCTGGATCCTTCCATTATGGAGGGGGAAATCATTCTGGAGCCTTCGAGCACCTTCGCGCGGTTGGAGGAGGTGCCACCCCTTGCGTCCCCCCCAACACCACCGCCAGCCCGCATTATCGATCGGCAACGCGAGTTCGCCTTCTGCGTCACAATACGTAACTCTAAACTATGGATCTGGGCTTATTTGAATATTTTGGCCATTTCATTCATTGTCCGATATGACATATATATGTGTATGTGTGTGTTCTGCTGCCCCTGTTGTTGCCTGCTTGAGTAGGATATTTAAGGAATTTTACGGGATTCCTTGTGACATTTTTCTGTTATATTCCAAATCAATGGGTAATCAGGCACTACCAAAGCAAAGTAAAAGTTTCACAAAGAATTTTAATAGATTAGTATGAATAAAACATAATGTATAATTTCCTTTCTTGGAAGTGTTGAAAACAGTTGTGTAACGAAATTTAAGGGTGTCAATTAATGACACTTAACACTTTTAAATTTCCCGGAACATGTTTCAGAGGCTACCTTGCTGCACTGTCAACCAGACATCGACTGCTTCTCAGTGGTATAGCTGGTGATATTTTGTCGGTCTCTGGTGGCGGTGCAAAGAACTTGCTGAACAAATCCTTTTGGGAGATGTCGTAATTGAATACACTAGACTGAAAATAACAGGGTGCTGAGAGTCGCTCAGGGGTAGTTAGTTTCAGAAATTGCTGTGTGCTCTGCTCCACACCATTTTGGTGGCTATCGCTATTCGATGGGTCAACCCCAGTGTTGATCTGTCTGGGCTTATACATCCTCTGTACTTCATTAAGAGCAACTTGACATCGCCTGTTATGGTAGGCCTCTTCAACCATAAAGAATTAGTCTAAATGGCAATTGATAACATCCTCTTTATTGTAAACCAACACTCTTTGCATTGGTGATTATTCAAACCAATGTCTTTTGTTTCCAGAGCTGTCCACTAGTTACATCTCCAGTTGTGATAGTTTAATGGACAGAGAGGCGGACTGTTTGAAGAATTTGTAATTACAGTGGAGCATTGTTTACAGAAAGCTTTTGTTTTCAGAGTATGCTCAGAAGCAATTTCTGCTGATACAAGTGAAGATTTATCAGTCTGTGTCGCAGCTTCATGGAAAAAAACAAGTTGCAGTTTCCAGAGCAATGGTCCTGATTGTGGAAGTCAAGAAAGAAATGTTTTAAGAACGACTGTAGAAGAACAAGTTAACTCAGCACTGTCTAGTGAATATAGGGATGAGAATGATAGCTGCAGTAAGGGTAAAATAGCTCACAAGTGTAATATTTGTGAGAAGAGCTTTCCTAGACTGAGTAATTTGAAAAGGCATAATTTTATCCACGAGGGTAAAAGGTTCTACAAATGTGAAATTTGTAAGAAGGGATTTACTGATTTGAGTAATTTAAAAAGGCATAATTTGACCCATGAGGGTAAAAAGTCCTTCAAATGTGCAATTTGTCAGAAGGGTTTTACTAGATTGAGTAGTTTGAAAATGCATCATTTGTCCCATGAGGGTAAGAAGCCTCACAAATGCCACATTTGTGACAAGATGTTTACTCAGCTGGGGAGTTTGAAATCACACACTTTGATCCATGAAGGCAAAATGCCGCACAAATGTGAAATATGTGAGAAGAAGTTTACTCAATTGTCAGGTTTGAAGTTACATACTTTGACTCATGAGGGTAAGAAACCTTTCAAATGTGAAGTTTGTGATAAGAGTTTTATTCGGTTGGATCATTTGAAATCACATAACTTGATACATGAGGGAAATAAGAGTTACAAATGTCAAACATGTGATAAGAGGTTTACTCATTTGTCAGGTATGAAATCACATAATTTGATTCACAGTGGTAATAAGGCTTACAAATGTGAAATTTGTGATAAGAGGTTTACTCATCTGTCAGGTTTGAAATCACATAATTTGACCCACGGGGGTAATAAAAGACCCTTCAAATGTGAAATTTGTCAGAAGGGATTTACTCAATTGTCACATTTGAAATCACATAGTATAATCCATGAAGACAGAAAAAGTTGACAAACATGTATACAAATACAATTTGGTAGTATAAAAGTTGAAAGAAGTGTAGATAGTGGTGAAGCACAAGTTAAAAGTGAATGGACGATTTTTATTAATGAAGATGTTTTCCTATACAGAAAGATCTATAAGATGACTAACCTGTTTTATTAAAGCTGTCTCCTAGTTAATATTATGTCTGGTATTTAAAATATGAAAAGCAACTGCTGATTTTTCTATTTCACCGTTTTTAATGTTGTGTATGTGTTCTTTAGTTCTGATGTCATTTCTTCTGTTTTTCCTCTATATTAAGTATTTTGCAGTAATTCAATTTTTTGGGGGTCCTTTTAACAAATTCTTGATATTGTACCTATTTTGAGATGCAAGAACTACGTTATGTGATGAGATTTTTTGAAATTTATTATGGACTGATGGTTGGAAGGTAAATTTCTTAAAATGTTCTCTTTTTCTCCTGTGGGTTCCAGAGTGTTGGTTTCTTTTATTTTCTTGACCCTGTCAAGAAAATTCTTTATTTTCTTGATGTCCAAAAGGGGAAGAACCTCAACCTTTTCTTTTTCCAATGTAAATTTTATAACTGGATTCGGAATGTTCAGGAGTCTAAGAGCATCTTGCATGAGTTCATTTAGGTACTATTGTAAAAATGTATATTTTACAATTTGGTAGTTTAATTTTTTTTTTTTTTCTTTAACTTTCAGGTTACTTTTGCCATTGAGTCTCAAGCCCGCCTCAGTAGGTAGATGGTAGCATATCTGCGTCACATTCAATAGGTCCCGAGTTCTAATCTTGGTCATGGTGAGTTACCTGGATAAGGTTTTTTTCCACGGTTTTCCCTTATCCTGAAAGACAAATGTCAGGTAACTCTAGTCTCATGGACCCTGGACTGGACCCTGGACTGATCTGAGCATCATTTCACCCATTTCATTCAACGTCCGATATGACTTAACGTTGGAGGATGTAAATGATATCAAAAAAATTGAATCTCAACATTTTATATTGGATATGTAATGCATATCATCTGTATAATGTTGATGTGCTGAATCAGAATTTTCAATCCATTTATTTCTATCACGTAAGGTTTTCTTGCGAAATCACTATACATATATGTAGAATTAAGTGAAATTGACCACAGACTTTCACATTATACTTTTTTTTATTTTAAATGAAAACAATAAATAATATACAGGACTTATTGAAATTATGTGTATGGTTATTCATACATGTCACTAGAGTTTTTTTTTGTTCCGTTTAGTCTTATTTACTTTGCTTTATTTTGCCTTATCTCCTTGACTATTGGAATGCATCACACGCATTTTACACCCGTTGCTTCTTAGTTGAGAAAGTTCTCCTGGTCCTTTTCCTTTTATGTTTGTCCTCAGGTATTTCACGCTTAAACATCCAGCAATAGTCAGCAAGCATACTTATGCTCCATCGTCCCTGGTACCTGCGTTCGAACTGCTCCATATCCTTGTGAAATCGTTCGCCTTGCTCCTCACTAAGAAATCCTAGATTTTCGGGGAAAAAATCTAGATGAGAAAACAGGAAACGAATTTTCACACTCATATTACAACCAAGTTCTTATATGCTTCAAGCATGTTAGCCATAATGTTTCGGTAATTGGGTTCCTTGTAGTTACCAAGAAATTTTGAAACAACTTCACAGAAGGATATCCATGCAGCTTTCTCCTTTTCATCCATGGTGTTTTTGAATGCTGCATCAGACATCAATCTTCTTATATCCGGGCCATTAAATATACCTTCTTGTAATTTTGCTTCAGAGAGAAGTGGGAATTTCTCACATATATACTTGTAGCAGTCTTTTTCCTTATCTAAAGCCTTAACAAACTCTCATTTAAAGCCAAGCTTAATGTGGAGAGGTGGCAGCAGAACTTTAGAAGGACTCACAAGGTTCTGGCGCACAACGTTCTTAGATGGCCAGTCTTTCTTGGTCCAGTGATGAACTCGTGCCCTGCTATCCCATAGGCAAAGAAAACATGGGAATTTGGTAAACCCAGATAGTTGACTCATCAGCATAGTAATAACTTTTAAATCGCCACATACTTGCTTTTTTTTTTTTTTTTTTTTTTTTTTTTTTTGCTTGTTCCATTTATACCCCGCCTTTAACTTCAATGGTCATATCGGCGGCCTTGCCAGTTGTGTTCACTGTAATTCACTCGCAATAACATCAGTTGCAAATTTGCATATGATTCTTTGAGGATCACTGAATAGGCAACAGGCACTGAACCAAAAACCTTTCCGTTGTGTAGGACACCCTTTAAACTTCGCTTCGAAGCATCAATGAATAGTCTCCATTCACTTGGGTCATAGTTTGGAAGTCCAAGTTGTAGAATAAGCTCTTTCACATTATTGCAGTATACAAGATAGCCACATTCGGAGAAATAGGGTTTAAAATCTCTTTCACGTTGTCTGTACCAATAGAATGATGTTTCAGGGCAAAGCAGATTCTTTTCTTTGAGTCTAGAGCCTAACAACTCAGCTAACTCTTTAGAGAGAGCAAGATCTCTCACTAAGTCATTTAATTCACTCTGGTTAAAGCACCCACGTTCTGTAGCACATGATTGTGGTATATAGTCACTATCACTCGTCTTAATTTCCCCCACTTCTACTTCAGACTCAGATGAAAACTGTTCAAGATTTTGTGGTCGTATAGGGATTGGTACACCAGGCCCATGGGGCACAGGTAAAATGGCTGACCATACAACTGGATACACAATTTGCTTCTTATTTTTAGAATTGTAGCCTTTCACATCACACGAACAGAAGTAGCAGTCATCACTATGGTTCATCTGCTCTCTCCAAACCATAGGTATTCCAAAAGATAGCGACGGTCTTCTGCCGTTGACCCAATGACGAAGTTCTTCAATGCATGCTCTACATACCTTGTGTGGTGCCCAAGCTTTAGTTTGGTCTCCAAGTTTAATTCCAAAGTAGGCGAGATATGCTTTTTTCACAAAATCTGTAATATTACGCCTCTGCTTAGGCAATGTGTATTTCCCACATATATAACAAAAGTGGTCTGGATCATTCATACAAGTGCGATGCGACATGGTAAATACTTTCGTATTCAACTAATAGATCACAACATTCTACTCCGTGATAAAGCCTGCAACTGATTTTGTTTCCAGATGAAACACAGAGTAAAGAAGTGTGAGAGACACTACACCGCATGTGTATATGCTCACAACATTGGGTAAGAGAGTGCATCCATAGAGTAGTTATCTCCCACAAATAAACATACACTAATGGCAAGGTAACAGGTTAGTGCATTCTAAATTCCCATATCAGATAAGAAACTTCCGGTGCCTTCCATTATTACTATGAACAATCTTAAAAACATTTTGTTTTCAAATACTGGCATTATAAAACTACACAGGTTAAAGTATTACACTATATATAATGACGTTATAAGTTCCTACAAACATAAGAAAATTACAAATCCTTTCATGGAAGTGTTGAAAACAGTGTTGTTGTATAAATTAAATTTATTGGGAGTCGATTAATGACACTAAACAACACTTACTTTTAAATTTTCCCGGAACTAGTTTCAGAGGCCTTCCCTCTATC
The DNA here is from genome assembly GCA_030765055.1 of Mantis religiosa. Classification (NCBI taxonomy): domain Eukaryota; kingdom Metazoa; phylum Arthropoda; class Insecta; order Mantodea; family Mantidae; genus Mantis; species Mantis religiosa. Next base: position 121,550,107 of record CM060959.1, read on the forward strand.
AATGTCCGGTTGATCAATGTCCGGCTGTCGATGTCCGGCTGAAGATAGAGGGAAGGCCTCTGTAACTAGTTCCTGGAAAATTTAAAAGTAAGTGCTGTTTAGTGTCATTAATCGACTCCCAATAAATTTAATAAGAAAATTATGCTCTAAGGAAACAAAAAATTGAAAATGTGAAAAAGTGGTAAGTGATACGAACTTCCTGGCTTTGAATTTGATTTCAGCATGCTAAAAATACCCCCAAAACATTCAAACTTTGGAGGCAGGAGTGTCATCGCTGGCTAGTGTTATTGTTATTATTATTATTATTATTATTATTATTATTATTATTATTATTATTATTATTATTATTATTATTATTATTATTTTCATCCTTTAAGAACAATGTACATTGTTATTGGACACGTCAGCATATGAAATATTTACAATGGTATGTATATGTACATAGACTATGGTTTTTCTGCTTATGAAGCTACTTAGACATATTTGTATTACCATGTAAATGTGGAAAAATTACAACAATTAATATTTATAATTTATTACAGTTTTCTATAAATTCATCTAATGTGTAGAAACATTGCTGTAGTAAAAACTTTTTAAGTTTAATTTTAAAATGTTTGGCATTATTGTTTCTGAATGTAAGTAGTAATTTATTATAAATAATTAGTCCAGTGTATACAAAGCTGTTCTTTAAAAGTTTATATTTATGTGTCTGCTTGGCTATATTATTTTTATTACGCGTATTTTGTGAATGTACTGCATGGCAAAGCAATTAGGCGTATTGGAAAAATTTCCAGACACAGAGATGTTTACCTGAAGTTATGGCACATACACAGCGACTCCAGTGTATGTACACTCTTCAGATACAATCACAGCAACATGTCATACATCGGCAAGCATGAGAAATCATAAAGTGATGAATATTGTAACAAGGAGAAAGTTGGAATCAAAATCCCCTTTTGATTTTTCAGTAGATACTGCTGATCAACTGTCTGGGATTGTACCTATAGTGCTTTAATCCTGCAGGTACATTGAATCAAAGTCAGTAGAATTGGTGTTCCTCTTTCATTTCTGAGGCATGTTTTGCACTCATAACTATGTCGGGATGGGGCTGATTTATTTTGTATAATGTGATTTAAAGCAAACCTATGAATTTGACGTTATTTTATTTATATGTTTTCATTCAGATCCATTTATTAAACTAACAAGAGATTATGTTTCATTATTAACTGCAATAATAATAATAATAATAATAATAATAATAATAATAATAGTAATAAATATCTAAAATTATATACGCATAATCTTCTACAACTTAACATTGTGATTCATTAAATCATGTGTTTATATTACAGCAATAGCTTATTTGTACAGATAGATCACACTAAAGAATTTTTGTGGTAATTTATGGCCTCTGTTACGTCATACCGGACCATAAATGGAATGGGTGAAATGATGCTCTAATGTGCCCAGGGTCCACAGAGCATAGAGTTTCATGACATTCGTCTTTCAGGGTAACGGAAATTTGGAAAAAAAACCTTATCCAGGTAACTCACGCTGAGCGAGATTAGAAAAATAATTATTTTATTTAATACAAAAACGTTTCCCTTAGTAACATAGGTTTCTTATCTTAACCAAAGGACTAAAAAAATTGATGATTATTGGGAAAAGGAATAGATTACTGAATCAAGAAGCTTGAGCTTGATGATATGTATACGATAATAGCGACAATGACAGTGAGACATCTTTCAGTGACAGAACATCACTGATGATATATTTGACATTAGGCCTTTGTCAGTTGAGTAAATCACGTTTTTATAAATTATTCCTGTTCTACAGTTTGATCACACTATAAAATTAGTTATATTACCGCGCCCTTGCTATAGTTGCAATAGTCATTTAACCGCTTCGCTGATGGCCATTTAAACCCTTCAGGGGCCGGAAACGGATACCCAATAAACAGAACAGGACATTTAAATTGTTAAATGCTCTAAAAATGCATCATAAATACAATTCCGTATCTTCTGTATTTATTAAGTTATTTAAACGAAACAAAAACTGGTTTAAAACTCACTAAAGGCAGTATAAATCAACAGTAACAATAACATTAATAAATTGTTGAAATTTCACTACTTTGTTTCACTGTAGCGAAAGCCATTCTTTGTGCCGAACGCGCCTAATATTTGAATCATTTTGTTTTGTGTGTATACGAGCCAGTGTATGTATGTATAGCTACGCAAACGACTTCTCAGGTTCAAGTTTAGTTTATTTAAGCTATACCAAGCGATAATCATACAAGAATATATTGCGTTACACACTCACACACTGGAAAGAAAACTCTGTCAGCATCTGTTATTACAGTGTTTCTCAACCAAGGTTTCTAGTAGCCTTATGCAGCTGTTTTCGCTCTGTATTTTAGTTATTTATAATCTCTTTGTATTCAGAGTGATTTCTTATAGCTATCAAGAGCTAAATGAATGGCACATTTGAAATTGTTAAATTTCAATGTTAACCATGGCTCATCCCCGTAATGTAACAAATAAATTAGCTTGGGTATGATGTGATGGGTGATGTGGATCAGCTATTATTAGCTATCCCTCTTTACAGAAAACAGTTAAATGGTAAAAATATATATATTTTTATACCACTGGATGTAACTATGCACAGTTGTTTGGTAATTTTCAGAGCTGTAAATTCATGCAAGACATTCATCTACCTGTACTTTAGGACATACGTAGTAGTGACGTGTGCTGGTCTACAGATGACATGTTAGCTACTCCAGTGTTTGGGGAAATGGCGGGTCAAATATGGGTGATACAGATCAGCTATTACTAGCTATCCCTCTTTACAGAAAACAGTTAAATGGTAAAAAAAAAGGTACTTCACTGGATGTAGCTATGCACAGATGTTTAGTAATTTTCAGAGCTGTAAATTCATGCAAGACATTCATCTACCTGTACTTGCGCGTATAAAGAGCTCGTAACCTAATTGAGTATTATAATACTCAGAGGCCTCTTTATACTAGGGGGTAGGAAATTCACCACGACATCACCCCTCATACTTGAGAGAAAACACTTTCCTAAAAGGATACCACCCACAACCAAAAAAAGTTGTAACCATTTTGAAAATGTGTAGTGTGTTGCGAAAAAGAAGTTCGCAAGGAAACCAGTATTATTTGGTGTGAATCTGCAGATGTGCCCTTGGGTGTTTATCCAGTTTTGGAGGTGTACAATTCAAAAAGAAACATTTCAGGGTACGTTTACATTCCTTATAGAACTAATTTAAATTTATTGTAAAATAGCAAGATTAAAATAATTGGCCTTAAATGAGCAAATGCATGTATGCGCAGGATGTCTATACACGTCCATATCGGTTTGGGGCATTTTAACTTGGACGTCATATGACGTCCATATCGGTGAAAGGGTTAATAACAAAAGTGTAGTAATTAATTTAGTTGGACTTTGCTCTTTTCCATAATGAAAATTGATGAAGATAGGGCTGTTTAACCTCATTTTCAGTATTTGAAAAATATTACAATAAATATGTGCCCGTCCTGGTAGCGTAGATGGTAGCATGTCTACCTCACGTTCAAGAGGTCCCGAGTTTGAATCTCGGTCAGGGTGAATTATCTGGATAAGGTTTTTCCCCAGGGTGTTCCCTTATCCTGAAAGACGAATGTCAGTTAACTCTAAGTTCTGGGGACCCTGGGCTCATTGGAGCATCATTTCACCCATTCCATTCATCATCCGATATGACTTAAGGTTGGAGGACATAAATTACAACAAAATAATTATATGGGTACATATTTAATGCATTCATTATCATTAAGATTATTTTTTATTATTATAATCCATGTTGCGTATAATAATTGGCTGACCTTTCATATCAGACACATAGCTTCCAAGTTATTTATTTGTGTTTTGTCACTTATTGTACAGCAACTTTTCTGATTTCACTCTTATCACCAGATAAAAACATTATGGTAGCGCTGGCCAGTCAAGGTCAAAACACCAACGCTTTGTTGAGTAGCAAGTTAGTTTTTATATAGTTTAATAGTTTAAGCACATAAACGCAATGCAATGGTAGAATCCTTATGTGCTTGAAGTATTTTCTGCAGCTGGTTCTAGAATTTAAATTTACAACTAGACGAATGTCTCTTTTTTATGGTAAATATTGCTTTTGCTGATCTTGAATTACACAAGAATAGTAAAACATATAGTAGGAGCAAGTGTAAATTAGAGCAACAAAAGGTACGTAAAACCCTTAGTTCCTTTGGCATTTACAGAAAAGCTAATGGCTACAACCCAAGATCCCACAAACAGGCAGTCTTCAATAGTTTAACACACAGACTGATCAACATCCTTCTCACAGCAGAATACAAAACTGAATGCAATAAAATTATTGAAATAGCACAAAAAAATGACTTTCCCAAATCATTAGTAGACAAAAAAGTGAACTTAGCAAAAAAAAAAAAAAAAAAAAAAACAACTAATAAAGGAAACCACAACCCTCCCAGCTACAGAAACTAATATCTTCAAAAAATTCAGTTACCCTCATGGGTCTGTGATAAATTCAAAAAACTCTTCAAAAAACAAAACATTCAATTAGCACCAGTCAACCATTATTCCTTAAAAACCTAATTTGTTCAAACATCAAAGATGCCATTCCATCTAACAAAAAATCTGGTATATATCAAATTGAATGCTGTGACTGTAGTCAAATTTATATTGGAAAAACCATAAGAAATTTAGAAACAAGAGCAAAGGAACCCTTTAGGAACATAAAATAAAAGCAGTTAGACAAATCAGCAGTTGCCATGCATTTTTGGGGGAAAAAAACCACAACATAAATCCAGAACCAAAACTACTAAAACATACATCAGGAAAACAAGAACTGTCCACATGGGAACAAATTTTCATCTCAAAAAATAGGAACAAAGTATTCAATTTCAACATCCCCCCAGAAAGATTTGGTCAGCAAGTTCCTTGAACCGCCACCAGAGGAGACCTATGACAAACCATCGCCAGCTACACCACTGAGAACCAGTCAATGTCCAGTTGACAATGGAGGCAAAATCTCTGAAACATGTTCCGGGAAAATTTAAAAGTGTTGTTTAGTGTCATTAATCGACTCCCTTTAAATTTAACTCTTATCTAATGTTTATTCTATGAATTACATTATTTGTTATAGATGAGGCTCAATTGCATAGAAAGAATTTAATCATCAATACACACAAGGAAGGGTTAATATCTTCAATCTTACAAAAAGATCTCTGCCCGCCTCGGTAGCATAGATGGTAGCGTGTCTGCCTCTCGTTCAAAAGGTCCCGAGTTCAAATCTTGGTCAAGGTGAGTTACCTGGATAAGGTTTTTTCCGGAGTTTTTCTTTATCCTGAAAGACGAATGTCAGGTAGCTCTAAGCTCCATGGACCCCGGACTCATTTGAGCAACATTTCATTCATCGTCCAATATGACTTAACGTTGGAGGACATTGATATTGATATTGATAGTTTATTGATCCAGTTTATCAGATGTACATTGATTTTGGACACGTCATTTCTATACAAATTTAACAATTATGCTAGTACCAAATTCTTACATATATAATTTACAATTCATCTAGGCTGTATATACATTTATTTAACAAATATTGTTTTAATTTACTTTTAAATTTTGGTTTTGAGCTATTCGTCAAAATTTTTATCTCACTAGGTAGTTTATTATACAGTTTGATCCCTCTGATATTAATGTCCTTTTCAGTGACACACCTGTTAATATTATACATGTGATAGTTATCACCATTTCTTGTACTATAGTCGTGAATTTGGTTGTTTCGTACTAATGTAAGTCTATCGGTTATGAATAATATAGTTCTGTATATATACAAAGAATAGACTGTGAACATATTTTTAGTTTTAAATGTTTCTCTGCATGATTCCCTTCCTTTTAGGCTATAAATCAATCTAATACATTTCTTCTGTAGAATTAGTAACATGTCCATGTGACATTTTGCAGCTGTACCCCATATTTCGATCCCGTAGTTAAAGTAAGGATATATACATCCAAAATAAATCATCTGCAGAAGCCTAGTGTCTTTGTAACTTTGAAAATACCTAAGCAAGTATATAGATTTACTAATTTTATTACATATATAATCTATATGTTTACCCCATGTTAACTGTTTATCAACAATTATTCCAAGAAACCTATATGATTTTACTTCTTCAATGGTGGTGGTGTTTATTTGCAATTCTGTATTGGAGGTAGTTTTTCTTGATGTATTGGGCCACATTACTTTAGTTTTTAGCATGTTACATTTTAAATTTACGGATTCAAAGTATTTGATTAGGGTATTAGCAGTGTGATTTAAATTTTTGTTTAGAGCTTCCAATGTCTTGTTCCAGCATATGGCAGTTGTGTCATCTGCGTAAGTTATTATAGCTGTATTTTGTGGACAAATAATATCATTAACATATATAATGAAAAGCAGAGGCCCTAGTACTGTTCCCTGAGGTACTCCATATTTTACTGTTTCTATTTTTGATTGAATTTTGTTTACAATTTTTCCCGTTTTATGATTTACTTCTGTATATTGCTTCCGACCAGTTAGGTAGCTGGAAAACAATTCTAGAGGTAGTCCCCTTATCCCATAATTTCTTAGTTTGTGTAATAAGATGCTATGGTCAACACAGTCAAATGCTTTAGTCAGGTCGAAAAATAGTGAGCTTACCTTATCATTAGATTCTAACTTACTTGTTATTTCATGTATATACTGTATGACTGCAGAGACTGTGGAACAACCTTTTCTAAACCCATGTTGAAAATCTTGTAGTACATTATGTTTATTTAAATACAAATTAAAACAGGATAAAAAGAAAAAAAGGATCTCTGCAAGAGCATCTGCTATGGGTGATAGTAAAGATTCTTATAATGCTCTTTTGCATAAGAAATATCTTTTTACTTTCTACTGAGTTTCCTTCCAGCTGCCATCTCACTATAGTCCCTTTTTTTTTCACTTTGCGGGAACAAATGCCCATCTGTTCTGCTTCATTGCCAGTTTAGTACTCTGTATTAATAGTAACACCACACAATTCAATATTGTAATATTTTAATATCAATAGCATGACAGTTGAAATGAAGCGTTATCTGTGCCACCATTTCCATTTGCTGATTTCATCTTGTGCATTGGTTGAAGTCAGCTTGAGTGAAGACATTACCTTGCATTTATTTGTTGTAGTAATTCATAAAACAGTGGATAACGGTTGGAGATGGACACAAAAGTCCTCTTAAAAAGAAAGGGAAGTATATGTTCAATTTTTTTCTCAGGCAGCAAGATGTTTTGGGAGTGTGTATCTCTCCCATCATCAGGATATTTATAAGAAATGTTATAAACACAAATAGCATATTTATAAGAAATGTTATAAACACAAATATAAACAAAATTGCATTACCGAACGAGACTGTTTTCAGTAAATTAAATGCCAAGTCAGGAGATGGTGTGAGTACAGAAAATTAACTGGGTCTAATAAACGTAACTACTTAACTTGATGATCAAGCTGTATAGACCTGAACTTAAATACAGCATCACGATTAAGCATGCTCCTCTTGGAGGAAATGGCCAAAGCCTCCTTAACTCTCAGCTCCCAGTAACTGTTGCATTTTGCCAAGATTGTCGTCTCCCAAAAGTTGGCTCAATGCTCTGCCAGTCCAGACTTCTCAGGTTGTATTAAACGAATGCTCCGTTCACTGGTAGCGATGGTCCTTCCGGTTTGTCCTATATACGGTGTCTCACATTCACAGGGAATGCGGTACACTCCCGGAACTTGAAAGTCCAGTTTGTCTTTCACCGGTCTCAACAGATGCTTTAATATTCGAAGCTGGCTTGTGGATGGTGCTGATGTTGTATTTGGCGAGAATTCTGCTGATTCTGCTGAATAGGTTGCTGGTAAACCTATTAATTTACTGAAAAGTCTTTTGTTCAGTGATGCGAGTATTGCTAGTGTTTTGTCTTTGTTGATATTTGTTATATCCAGTTATGCATTTGTGTTTATAACATTTCTTAAAATATCCTGATGATGGGAGAGATGTACGCTCCCGAAATGTCAATTTCATATCGTCTTTCCACCTGACTTGTTTCCCGAGAAGATCATGAACATATTCAGCACATCACCGAGCAAGCATATTCGGCTGGAAAAACAGCTAACTGCAAACGCGAAATGTGACGCGCTTGCATCGACGGCAGGCTTAGGCGTGTGGAGAGAAACGGGACTCAGCATTGTATCTACAGATGGAGGCAGTATTATGCAAGTACTGGACCATGAGGGGAGAAAAGCGATGGAAAGGATAACTAGGAGTAAGGCCAAAGTGCAGCAATTCAGGTTTGAGAGAAAGGGATCCGTATAGGGCAAGGTTTTGCAGGTTATATTCTGGAATGTTGAAGGGTGGTGGGGCAAGGTGAAAAGTGGAGAAATTTCTCAAATTCTAAATCTGGCTGATGTGATAGGTGTGGTGGAATCTTGGTTGTTAAGAGATAATAATGTGGATTTGAGTGGTTTTGATTTTTTTATGGGAAATGTAGCACTAAACAGAAAGATAAAGGTAGAAGTTCAGAAGGCATAGGATTATTAGTGAAAAAGACCCTAAAATAAAGGTGAAAATATTGAATGAATTAGGTGAAAAATCAGTTTTGTGGTGTGTGTTAAGTCGAGTATGGGGGAGACAAGTGTATACGTGGCAGTAGTGTATAGCCAGCCAAATACCTCAGAATTCTATGACCCACAGTTATTTGTTAAGATGAGACAAAACCTGGAAGAAATATTAAATAGATGCATACATAAAGGATTTCTTATAATGGGTAATTTCAATGCAAGAGTGGGGGAAATCAATTGCAGTTAATAGATTTTGATGGGGAACTAAATGGGTTAAGAAAACGGGGAGAAAGGGAGCAAAGATAAATGTATTAACAATGAAGGTTAGAAGCTAATAGAGTTTTGTGAGTAGAATAATTTGATGATGTGCAATGGGGTGAAAGGAAATGACAGTCTAGGGAAGTTTGCTTTTATGAATAGAAATGGTCAAAGTGTAATAGATCATATTCTATAATGAGTGTAAAAACTAGGAAAAATTTAATTGAAATTGGGAACTTTTTGGGCAAAGTAAGAGCCAAATGGTTGAGGAAGGTAATTAAATATGACGAAAATGATGAAGTATTTTAGACCTTGCCAATAGGGACCTATTAGCTCGACAACCTCAGAGTTTGAGTCTATTGGGCTCAAGGGTAACCAGCAACTCAGTGTAGTAATAAGTATGTAAATGTATAATAATTTGTAATTGAAATGGAAATAAAGATTACTTTCTTACTAGTCTTTGTGTAAGGCTGTTTATTATTGCTTGTTTATGGGTAATTGGCTTGTAGCTATGACCTTTTTATGTAATTTTCTGACTATGTTCGCTTCCTGTAAATTCCAAATTATAGTTCTGTATCATTCCTGATGACATTCAGGTCTAAAAAAAGAGTTGTCCAGTGACTTCCTTTTCTGTTGTGAATTTGAAAGCTTTTTCCTGCAGTTTGAGTAGCTTTAATTCATCATCTAAATGTGTATTTGGAACAATTGCAAAGAAGTTATCAACATATTTATACCAAACCTTGAAGATCCATGGGAAGGCCATGGCACGTCCACGTTCGAAGTCTTCCGCTGCCAATTCGACACGGGGACCAAGTACAAATGGTCACCAGAGGAGCAGGCCTCAAACTAATAGGCAGACTTCAGGGACGGGCTGCAGAAATCCTTAACGCAGTCCAGACAGCAGCGGCACCCTAGGACATCTGGGAGGCTCTGGAGAACCGCTTCGGGAACCACCACTTGGCCGCAGCCTACCTGAGCCAACTAAAGTCAAAGATGCAGCAGCCAAGGGAGCCGCTGCAGGAGTTCACCTTGGCTGTTGACCAGCTGGCCAGCAAAGCCTTGGTCGACCTCCGACCTGAATTCGTATCCCGGGAAGCCGCCTACACGTTCGTTGACGGGGTACGAGACATCGAGATACGTCAGCGCCTAATGCTCGGCGACTAAAAAACCATCCATAAGGCGCTAACGGCGGCATTGAGGATGGAGGTGGCCAAGGTGACGGTTACTCCCATCGAGAACGAGTATCCGCTACACTGGATGATGATGATGATTTGTATTTATGGGCGCTCAACTGCTAGGTCATCAGCGCCCATTAAAGACAATTGTGCGAATGACACTAAAAAGCTTACACACTAAGTAAAAATATATCTATAAAAATAAACATTTAAAAGAAATACAAAAACAAAACACTCTTTATTGCTAAAATCCAAAAAACGCAATAGATATAACATGTATAAATAAAACAAAAATATATTTATAACAAAAGGTGGCCGAAACCAGCAATACACTATAAAACTAAAAACGTATAAAATAACAGACGATAAAAGCATAAACTATTAAATTCTTAACTGAACTCTGGCGATGTACTTCAGGACTTTTTCCACCGCAGAGTTATTGTCTGCTAGGATCTCCGTCAAGCTGACCGGCAGCTGCAGAGACTCCCGCAGGTCTGCTAGGTGAATACACTCGAGCAGCACATGACGGACCGAGAGAGCCTGACCACATGACTCGCAAATAGAAGCAGTGACCCTCCTCAACAGGTGACTGTGGGAGAAGTAGCAGTGCCCAACACGCAACCAAGCCAAACTCACCTCCTCCCGACGCGATAAGCGATAGGAGGTCGCCCAGTTATCCGGAAGCTCTTTTACCCTTCTCAGCTTGTTATTACGTAGAGCAGACCACTCATCACGCCAGCGTGACAGTGCCGCTCTACGCACAACAAGCCTAAAGTCTTCCGCGGTGACAAAAGGGATGTTGACACTCGGTTCTACGCTTGCCACCTTTGCTGCCGAATCCGCCAGTTCGTTCCCATGCAGGCCTACGTGGCCAGGAATCCATGCGCACACCACGCTAACGCCAGAGACGTGTAAAACGTGGAGTGCATCCTGTATGCGTTGCACAATTGGGTGTTGGTTGTACAACTCATGAAGGCTCTGAAGTGCGCTTAGGGAATCACTTAGGATAAGACAATTACCTAACTTTCTTCGGCGAACATGTATGACGGCTCGGTATATTGCATAGAGCTCTGCACTATAAATGGAAGTACTGCCATGGAAACCGAATGTATAGGGTTCGGCTCCATGGATGTAAGCACATCCAACACCTGTATCGCTTTTGGATCCATCTGTATAAATTAAAGTATGGTCCTTATAATAAGTTACAAACTCTAAAAAACTACTGCGGATACTACACGAGGGCGTCGTAGCCTTCCTGTGCACCGTCATCCCAAGATCTACGTGGGATCCTACACGCAACCATGGAGGATACACTCTTTCGCCCTTGGGTAACATCCTAGGCATTTCGAGTGCATGACTCCCTAGGAGCTCCCGGAACCGAAAACCTGGCGGCTTCGGGTTTATACTCGTGTTCCTATTACGTCCGTCAAGTAAGGTGTCGAAAAACGGTGCATACGTCGGATGCGAAGGCATACTATTTAGCCCACAGCCGTAATTCCCCAGCAAAACCTCGCGGCGATATTGCAGAGGAGGTTCTGCTGCTTCGGCGTAGAGGCTCACCACTGGGCTAGTTGGAAATGCTCCAATAGCGATACGAAGCCCAGAGTTATGAACCGTGTCTAGTTTCTTCAGCGCAGATGGACGAGCTGAAGCATAAACGATGCACCCATAGTCCAATTTGGATCGGATCAGTGTGCGATACAAACGAAGCAGCACTGAGCAATCCGCTCCCCACGATCGTCTACTAAGTACCCGCAGTATGTTAAGAGAACGCTCACATCGTGCTTTCAGCACCAGCTAAGCTTCCGATCAAAGATCAGTCCCAGGAACCTCGTTTCATCTGCAAATGGTAAGAGGTGTGGACCGAGTCGGAGTGAAGGTGGTAAACAACTCCTATTGCGCCAGAAGTTGACGCAGACAGCGCTCCACGAATGCAGTGCGTCGTGAAGTGCAGTACACGGCGAAGTCGTCTACGAACAAGCACGATGAAACCCCTCGAGGAACACATTGGGAAATAGAGTTGATGGCAATAGCGAACAGTGTAATGCTCAGCACCGATCCTTGAGGAACACCGTTCTCTTGTACGAAAAGATTCGAAAAAACTGATCCGACCCTTACCCGAAAAACGCGGTCGCTCATGAACTCCCGAAGGAAAACATGTAGGCGCCCACGTACATTCCAGCCGTGCAAGGTGCGTAGGATACCTGCACGCCAACACGTATCATAGGCCTTCTCCAGATCGAAAAATATGCCGAAGGTCTGACAGTTCCTCATAAAGCCCTTCATGATTTGTGTCGACATCGACACCAGATGGTCTACTGTGGAGCGGCGACGTCGGAATCCACACTGGATGTTTGTCAGGAGGTTGTGAGTTTCCAGCCACCACACCAACCGCCCATTGATCATGCGTTCCATCACCTTGCATACGCAACTGGTGAGGGAAATAGGACGGTAGCTGGAAGGCAGATGGCGGTCCTTCCCGGCTTTCAAAATGGGTATGATGGTGGCCTCCCGCCACTTCTCAGGAAAAGTGCCGTCAACCCACACACGATTATACATCTCCAGTAGGAATGCCTTCCCTTCGGGAGAAAGTTGTTGCAACAATCGCACATGGATGCCGTCTGGTCCCGGTGCAGATGCCCGCGAAGATGAAAGCGCGTGATCTAACTCTACCATGGTGAAGAGGCCATTGTAGTCTTCAAGGTTTCTAGAGCAGAAGGAGAAACCTTTGGATTCCTCCAGAGTCTTAATTTGGAGAAACTCAGGCGACTAATTATTTGAGCTAGACACTTGAGCGAACGCACTCGCTACACTGGACACCGAAGGCCAACCGAGGGACGTCGGTGAAGACCTGGTGGCGTGTGTGGGGCGTGTGGCCAGCCGGGACACCTAGAGAGAGACTGCCCACACCAGGTAGAGCAGCTGGAGAAACGAGAAAGGGCCGGCGTGGCGAGGAGCACGTCGGCGCCGTCAACACCATCCCCTCGAGTGACACTGCGCACCGTCAGCCAACGGATGGATGATAGCTTCATCGCGGACAGTTGGATGAGAGGAAAGCCGTGCCGCGTGCTCGTAGCCACCGGGACAGCCGTCACTCATCAGACCCGACGTAGCCAGGGATTTGCCGTCGAAGAAACCAAGCCGACCATACCAGCCTGCCACGGCATCGGGCGACACCTTGCCAGTGGAGGAGGCCCTTCTTAAGTTGACCTTGGGACGGAGTGGCGTACGTCAGTGGGTGTTCGTCGCGGAGGTGGCTGAGGAGGTGATACTGGGACTGGATGCTCTCAGGAGCCACAAGGCGGCGACGGTCGACGTCGGCAGGAAGAAGAGGTCATGCTCCGGCAACCCGAACAACGCCTGGGAATCTGCAGGGTCGTCCTGAGGGAAGAAGTGGCTGTCCCCGCCAGAAGTGAGGTGGTGGTGACGGCGCTTGGAAGACCAGCGAACAAGGAACTTGATGCTGGACCAGAAGACGCCTGTGCACGGACTTTGTGTAGCCAGGACATTGTTGCCGTGCCAAGAGGTGCCAGTGAGACTGCTAAACCCAACGGACACCGATAACGATGCCAGGCCGGAACGGAGTTGGGGTCGTGCGAGCCCATGGTCAGCGCAACACCAGTCGATAAGACGCAGCAGTCGGTGCCGACGCAACACCTGGGGCCTCGACTGAAAGGTTCATTGGAGAGGGCGGCCGACCACCTGACCGTAGAACAGCTCGAGAAGGTTCGACAACTGTTAAGGTGATACTAGCGCGTATTCAGCCAAAGCGACAGAGACTACGGCCGCACGGACCGAGTGCTTCACCACATCGACACCGAGGACGCCCGGCCTATTCGGCAACCACCTAGACGCGTTCCGCTAGCGATACATACGGCGGTACGGGACATGCTGGAGGACATGAGATCCAGGGGAGTTATTAAATAGTCTGACAGCCCTTGGTGTTCTCCTGTAGTGTTGGTGACGAAGAAGAACGGCGAGCTACGCTTCTGTGTGGACTACAGGAAGCTGAACGCTGTCACCAGGGAAGATTGCTTCCCCTTACCCCGGATTGACGACACCCTGGACTCGCTTGCTGGTGCGCTGTGGTTCTCGACCCTGGACCTGAAGTCTGCTTACTGGCAGGTAGCTCTAGACCCGTGAGACAAGGAGAAGACCGCATTCTCGACAGGCCAAAGGCTTTGGCAGTTCACAGTAATGCCTTTTGGCCTCTGCAACGCACCAGCTACCTTCCAACGCCTCGTGGAGTCAGTGATGAGAGGATTGACTTATGACGCTTGTCTACTATACCTGGACTTCATCATCTTCGGCAAGACATTTGAAGACCGTCTCGAAATTCGGAAAAAAGTACTACAGAGACTTCAGGCGACCAACCTAAAGCTAAACGCAAAGAAGTGCCAGCTCTTCCGGGAGGAAGTCGACTACTTGGGCCACATAGTCTAACCAACCGGAGTGACCACAGACCCAGAGAAGACACAGGCCGTGAGAGATTGGCCTCGGCCAAACCGCCGTTTCATAAAGGGCTTCTCCAACATCGCCAAGCCCCTCACCCGCCTGAGGGAAGAACACCGGCCGTATGTGTGGACGTAGGACGCCGAAGTCGCTTTCCAGGACCTGAGTGTTCCCATGTTGGGATTCCCACATACAGGCGGCGCCTTCATTGTGGACACCGACGCCAGCGACCATTGCATTGGAGGTGTCCTATCATAAGTCCAGGACGGCCACGAGTGGGTGATATCTTACTACAGCAAGACGCTGTCTAAGGCAGAGAAGAACTACTGCGTCACCGGGCGAGAGTTACTGGCAGCAGTAAAGACCTCGGAGCACTTCCACAAGTACCTGTACTGTCAGCCATTCCACCTGAGGACTGACCATTCCGCCCTCACCTGGCTACTTATCTTTAGGAACCTGGAAGACCAGACAGCCCGTTGGGTCCAGAGGCTGCAGAGGTACGACTTCACCTCTGAACATCGTAGACGGAAGAGCCACGGCAACGCAGACGGCATGTCACGAAGACCCTGCCCGGAAGAGTGCGGCCAATGCACAAGAGTGGAAGAGTGTGCCGCAGCTGTCAGAGCGGTCACGGCAGTGCATGGGGACGGCTGGGATAGCGCAGGCCTGAGGAGGGAGCAGCTGGCGGGAGCCGACTTGGGGCCACTCTTGAGGGAAGTGGAGGCAGGAACGAGACCGACCTGGGAGAGCATCGCACCCAGAAGTTCTGCGTACAAGTCGTACTCGGCCCAATGGGAATCTTTGAAGACCAAAGAGGGTGTGCTGTGCCGGGTATGGGAATCACCCGATGGGAAGACGCAGAGGGAGTAGGTGGTACTGCCCCGAAGTAAGGTGCCGAAATTCCTGGAAGAAGTGTACGCCGGTAATTCGGGAGGACACCTGAGAGCAAATGGAACGATCGATGATGATGGTGTTTTAGGGCGCTCAACCTTTGGGTCATTAGCGCCCTTAAAACAAGTGGGTTAAAAGCTAAATAAAAGTCTAAAACACTAGAAAACTACAGTCAAATATAATCAAGGTAAAAACACTGCCATAACGAGGAATCACAGATTAAAATAGAAACACTGCCATAACGAGGAGGCACAGATTAAAATAGAAGTTAAAATCATAAAACCAGAATGAGATTAAAATGGCTATAAAAAACCAAGCTACTTGGGATTAAATTCTAAAACCGACAGCTAAAACAAACGCTAAAACTCTGCCCACCGCCATTTCGTCATCCGCGAGGATCTCCACCAAGCTGGCCAACAGCTGGAGAGACCTGCAGAGACGTGCCAAGCTAAAAGAATCTAAAAGCAAGTGACGGACCTTCAGGTCAGCAAGCCAACAGCCAAGGTTTCCAGCAAGGTGACCTAGTCTGGTTGTACCACCCTACTCGTACCAAGGGACGCTGCCCGAAACTTCAGCAGCCATGGCAAGGAGCTTACCGGGTGGTAAAGAGGATTAACGACGTGGTCTACCGCATCCAGAAGGTGCCCCGAGGAAAGATGTTGCTGGTACACCTGGATCGTCTGGCCCGCTACGATGGTGCTGTTCGGGACGACCAGCCTTGAGGAGGGAGCAGTGTCCCAAGCCCATTGTTGACCGAGGCGGCGCGGCGAGGCATGCAAAGGGACGGGCGGGCTGTGAGGGGATGAAAGCTCGCCGAAACGGCGGGGGAAAGGAGACGGATTTCTCAAGAGTTCGCCTTTGTTCTTGATTGTTGGAGAACATTCCGGAATGTGAGTAATCTGAAATAAGGGAGCCCGCCCGCCACATGAGTCAGTCGGTAATTGGACGCATGCACGTGAACAGCTGTGTGTGTGATGGATGACCTTGAAAGTTGTATTGTGTATATGACATAATTGTGGACTGTCAAATGATTTCTACGGAAATAAAGAGCAATTTTTGGTGTTTGTAACCTGGATTTTTAATTTCACAAACTCACAAAGTCACAATAGGTAGGCTCCCGAAACTTTGATTTCAAATCATCTTTTCACCTGGCCCTTTTCCCGAGAAGATCTGGAATAAAGGAGCTATTATAATTTGAAGTCATTTTGTTCAAGAAAACAAATTTATCATAGGTGTTGAAGTAGAAACCTTGTATTACTTCTGGTATAAAGAAATTCTGTGCAAATCAAATAAATTTGTTCCTTCTATGTTACATGAGTAATGACTTAACCAATGGTGGCTCATGCCGAAAAATAACCGTGTGCTGCACAAAAAATCCATGCAACTCACCTAGTTCCGAAAAATGAAGTCTATGCACTGATGTTTCTTCATGGTATAAACAGAATTTATACTTTCTTTTGCTTTCTGCTCAAGTTTTAGATGGGGTGCCGGTCTCCCTAATATTTTTGTACTTAGCCTTTGTTCTAATGCTCACCTTGAAAATGCAGTTCTCAGAAGTTCATTAACAGTGTTCATTATTTATTGGCTAAAGTTTTCGTAATATTAAATTACTTTATACACTTAATAAACTGAATTTATAACACGTTTCACACTCTCACACAAAACAAAGAAACTGATATCAGTACTGAATGACGTTAACAAAGGAATATCGTACTTGGATACAATGCCAGCATGTGAACCACATTCACTTGTCATGAGGGATTCTCGTTATGGTTGCGGAAATGGAGTATGGTGCCAACATGATAGGTACATCACAAACAATCTGCCCTGTGATTTGATAATCATTAGGAATTAGATCTGTTTACGTAAGAAGGATGGAATTAGTTTCTAGAATTAAAATATAAAGCAATGGTGGATTATTAAATGATATTCAATGCATATTCAAGTTCTACAGCTGTAACAATGAGTGTTGGTGGTTCTGCTTCCTCACGCAGCGAAAGATCACTGCGCAACACCCAGCTGCAGCATGCATTTGTGTGAAAATCTAGGGAACTTAAGACATCAGGGAGGCAAGAGCGGAAGGTTGTACGCAATAACTGATTACCGAGCTTGCTGACTCTCAGCATGCTGACGTCACTGCATTCCATTAGTTATGCAGGTGTTTTAAATGCATTAAAAGTTCATTATTGGTCATACTCAATTTCTTACACTTACAATAATGCATTGTTATTTACATGGTCTTTTAAAATCTCTACAATGTAATTTATAAAACAAAAAAGAACGTGCTGCAGTGTTGACTGACTAATGATAAATTGCACAGTGTGGAATACAATAAATGAAAATGGAGAAGTAATCCAAGCTGTTATATTGATCAAATAACTATTGGAAGCAAAGAAATCATTAATAGTTGTCCTTTTGCTAAATGCTTTAAGACATATAAGCCTTAATATAGCTGTAAGAGAAACCAACAGTTAGGATCCAAGCTAAACTGCACTTAAAATTCTATAAAAGGCATACCCCAAAATTAACTATAATTTGAGAAAAATGCCATGACTCCCAAGCTCTTATGTTGGGTATGAGAAAAGTACCAAATTGTCATAAAACTGCTTAACAGAGCTAAGTTGTACAAGGTGCATTCAAGTTATAACACCTATTTTAGCTTCAGGATTGGGATCAGATAGGAACTTCTGTTTTGTATTTTAAAACACACGTGGACTCTGTGAATGCATGACAGAGATGGCAGCACTGTACAGTGCACAGAACTCGAATGGCAGTGTCGAGAGTTAGGACTGTTTTTGAAACTTAAAATGGCGACGTTTTCATTATAAGAACAGCTTGTAATCATTCGTTTTCTCCATTTTCGTGGTGTGACACCTACTGAAATTCATTGCCAGTTGAGTGAGGCATGCTCTGATAGTACCACGGATGTGTCTAATGTATATTCCTGGATGCGACAGTTCAATGAAGGCAGAACATCATGTGACAACAAACCAAGACAGTCACGGCCTCGCACCAGCCAGTCTGACATGATCTAGCCAGTGGAGAACTTTATTTTGAAGGATCGCCGATTGAGCATTGTAGACATCTTCTGTGGGATCTGTGCACACAATCCTGCATGGAAATCTGAAAATGCGAAAAGTGTTCTGCCTTCAGAACATGCCTTACTGTCGCACCCAGGAATGCACATTAGATACATCCATGGTACCATTACCACATGCCTCATTTAACTGGTGATGAATTTCAATAGGTGTTACACCACAAAAATGGAGGAAATGAATGATTATACGCTGTTCTTGCAATGAATACGTCACCATTTTAAGTATCAGAAACTGTCCTAACTCTCATAGCTGCCACTAGAGTTCTATGGACTGTACATTGCTGCTATCTGTCATGCATTCACAAAGAGTCCACGTGTATTAAAAAAAAACAAAAAGTTCCTATTTGGTCCTAGTCCTGAAAAAAAAAGGTGTTATAACTTGAATACAGCTCGTATATGCAATCATTCCTTTTTCCATTGTCCAGTATGACTTACTGTTAGAGAATGTAAATTCGTAGTATATTCCTTTTTCCCAGGGATATTTCCATGAAAATGAAAAAACTATCAACAATCTAAACAAGAGGATGCCAGTCTGATTTCAGTTATAAACCAATCTTGCTCTTGATAATTTTTTTCCCCCTAAAATAATGGAGAAGTCAAGATAAAGCTGGGTTATAAGATGCATGGAGATCATGTCATTGCAGTTGAGTTTTAGAAAATCAAAATCTACTGTGAAGCAGTTATTTTAGTTCAAATCTCATAGGAGTTGTCAATATTTTGGTTTTGTTATTTTGAATTTATTGAGAAAATAACTCAGTGAAAGTATTAAAAAATTATAATAGAAAGGGAACGAGACTAAAAAGAAAAATTGAAGATAAAATAGTGATTGAAGAGGCAGAAGCAAAGGAAAATGAATATTAATGTGTTCAACAATGATAATATTAGCTTAAATTTTTAAGAAATATAATTTGAATATTAATTTAGTAAATGATTTAAAGAAAGGATTATGAAGAATAAAAAATATGGTCATGAAAACTGTGCAGTTAAAATATAACATTAACCAGTAAGAAATTATTGTATTGCCATAGCAATGGCAAATTCAATAATCTCAGATTAGGCAGAATTAGCACCATTCTGCGTATAGACATTGCCAAGTAAAGACGCAAATTGTGACTCTGTATATGGATGCCTTAAAGGATGGAAGCAGAATAGTCTGTGTAGAATCATCAAAGAAAAATAGTGTAGCTGTAAAAAGGGGTAGCGACACTTCTCAAATCATGCATTAATTTAATGTTACAATGGATTTATGTTCATTTCAGAAGAAATTAAAATTTGAATATTTGGAAAGAAGTTAAACAATTGTTTAATTTATTTAATTACTTTCACTCTGACCGCATCCGATACTAGGATTAAATAAATACGATACGATACTACCCTGAGGTAAGAGGTTTATTTATGTGATGACTGAAGCAGCTGAGGGTAACTAGGAGAGACATCACGACCAGCAATGTTGGCTCCAGCCCCAAGGACAAAAAGCTGCAGCATACCATCCCTGATATCTGTAGCAATGGGACGCAGACATCACAGCATCATCATCATGATCATCATCCCATTTGCAATCCTGTCACAACTGAAATGGTAGCATACTTACTAACGAATTACTAAAAGCTGTGGATAAAAAATGACTACTATTAAGAAGCGCTTTTAACATATGAAAAGCTCTTAAGAATTCCAGAGAATAATAAATGGGTAAAACAACACACATCCACCTTCAGTTTGAAAACTCAATTAGGCTTCATACAGAAAGTTCAACAACTAAGAAATAAACTAAATTACCCATCCAAAATAGAATCTTTCATGTCTCTTAATAACCCACTGAACATCACTGAATACAATACTACCTAGATTTACTTGCAGATTTTAAAAAGAAGGAATACTCATCTACAGAAGCTAAAGCATATGCCCTTGAAACCATAAATGTAAGATATCCAGTTGACAAATGGACACACATCTATACAGATGGCTCTCCTTACAATCAAGAAGATGGAGCAGGAGCAGGAGCTACCTGTAAATTCTTTTCTTTCTATAAGCATTTTGGAATTTACTTAACAAGTTTTGATGGAGAAATTGATGCAATTTATACTTCCTTACAAAATCTATTTGCCTGGACAAATAAGCTTTCTAACATAGTTTTCTTAACAGATTCTAAAGCAGCTATTCAGGCTATTATTTCAAATGACAGCCCAAAAACCGAAAAGATAAATGAAATTCATAATATGATTAAACATCTTCAAAATTTAAATATACGTATAGTTTTCCAATGGATACCATCTCACTGTGGAATTTCTGGCAATGAGCAAGCAGATATGTTGGCCAAGAAGGGTTCCAAAATATCTCAAACAATGAAACAAAATATCCCCTATGAAACAGTTATAAGATAAATCAAAAACATCTTCACAAAACTATATAACAACTATCTAGTTTCCTCTGAAAAACTTAATTGGAAAGATCTCCAAAACAAACTAAAGACAGTTCCAGAACTACCTCGAAAATCTTCAGTAGCAATGTTCAAATTAATCACAGGCCACGATTGTTTGAATGGACATTTATTCAAGGTTGGATTAACAACTTCACAGTGCTGTTTATGTGGTAAAGACGATTTAATGAACATTGATCATCTAACTGTATGTGAAACTCTCCAAAATCAAGATCTAGTCTCCAAATATTGGGAAGCAAGAAGAAAAATGATTTTATTATCAAATTCTGAGCATTAAATACACACACACTATTAAGAATATTTTCTAATTTAGCTATGGTATTTGACAACCTTATACTACAATATTCAGAATTTTATAGTTTGAATGAAATCTCTATAAATTAGTTTAAATCATTCTTAACAACCAGAATCCAAAAAACTAAGGCAAAATGATATGATTCAGAACCAGGTGTTATTACTACAGTGGATGCCTCTGTAATTGGACACTTATTTTTAATATTTAAAAATTACTTGTCATTTAATCTTAGCAACGAGTCAATAGCTATGTTCTTTGCACATTATACTATTATACGAGGGTTATTCATAAAGAATGATCATAATTTTTCGCACTAAAATTCAATTTTATTATATTCTGTTAGCTTAATGTAAAACAAACATGCCGTAGTAGTTTCATTGTTGGTACTCCTGGTTCCCGCCGTGAGAACCAGGCAAGTTCGTGGGAGGCGTTGTCCATCATCAGAAGTAATGGTGAAGGCTGCAGAGGCAATTTTGAAGGATCTCTCAGAAAATTGTTTCCAGCATGTCTTTGAATGGCTGAAATGCTGGGACAAGTGCATCACATTCAGGGGAGACTATTTTGAGAATGACCATCAAAATTATGAGGATGAGTAAATGTACGTTGTAAAAAAAAAAAAAAAAAAAAAAAAAAAAAAAAAAAAATTGTGATCATTCTTTACTGAACAGTCCTTGTACTTTATCTGTGAAGTCACATTAGCAGTTAAGAGATGCTGTCAGTAAAGCCTTTGAACAACTCAATATTTTGTTTCAAGCAAATAAGTTATCGTTAAACTACTATAAAACAAACTCTATTCAATTTAAAACAAAGCATAAACAGATAATGGAATCAAAAATTGCATATGACAATCGCATTATTAGTGAAATACCTGATAAAATATTTCTTGGGCCAAAACCAGATGAGCTCTATTGGAGAAAACAAATAAGAGCTAGCAAAGTTTAGCGATGCTTGCTTTGCTTAAAGAAACTTAAAACATGTGCTTAACCAAAATGCTTTAAGAGCAGCATACTTTGCATATTATCAGTTCCTGTTATGATATAGAATTATCTCTGAAGTAACTCCACACACAGCAGGCAAGTTTTCATATTACACAAAAAGGGCCTTACGAATTATTGTGCTGTTGGGCCCCCATCGTTCCTGTAAACCCTTATTATAACTCAAAAGTTGCTTACCCTTGCTGGTGAATACATATATTTGCTTTTTTTTTTACAGATAATTCTAAGAATTGACAATAACAGTTAATCTGCATAAACAGTGCAAGAACATAGGCAAGCAAATAGCTTAGAACTGTTCCAGAAGAGAGTGACTATTCTGCAACAAGAATACTAATGAAATGTGTAGTGTTTAACTCCTGCTTTTACTACACACGGCACCACAGACAACAAGACTACTACTGAAACTATTAGGTGAACATCAAGTCTTCAAAATAGTCTTAAAGTCATTTTAATATACAAGCTTCTCATATATTTGGAGGAATTTTTTAATATTCTTTTCAGCATTTGCAATAGTGGACACAATGCATGTGACCCTGATATGGCGTTTTGAATTATTCAAGTACTGTAACAAATGTTCTGAGGTTAGTACTTGAAATGGTGGTGGTTCACAAATGTTCCATGTTAATACATAAGTAAATTTACAAGAAGAACACAGTTATAAGTACCAGTGTACTTGTGGTGAATCTTCGCAAAAGTTACAGGCATATGGAGGCAGGACGTACTGCAGACTCCAGCGAATCCTAAACTTGCTCCTCCTACTAGTGCTGTCGAATGTGGAACATGCATCTCACGTGGACTGAACTGAGAACATTATATTTATTAATTAAGCTCGGATAAATATTTAAAAGAGACAGATGACAATCTTATGATAAGAAGGAATTTTACTTTCCGATCATGGACACACAAAAATCATGTCTCCACGATGCTTAGAGCACAGGCAATGCACGTTTTACCTTCACATGGTTATGGCTAAATGCTACGGATAAATATTTGAAATATACAGCAGATGCCAATGTTATAATAAGAAAAAATTTTATTTTCTGATCATGTCCATACAAGACTCCTGTCTCCATGATGCTTAGAACATGAGCAATACATCTCATATCTTTACATGGCTATGGTTACACAACATCCATCCATTCAGTACCGATAAAAAAAGACACCACCATTCTTTCCTCACAATATCTCAAGCGTAAATAAACAGTGCATCTACTATGAAAATAGAAGTCACGCAGTTTGAAGGAGACTGACAATGTTCAGTTCATTTTCAGAGTAGTGTAGTCAGTGGAGTGTTATTTTATTAAAGTTTAATTATTATTATTAATATTATTATTATTATTATTATTATTATTGTTATTATTATACACATATCTTTTCTCCAGTGTTTGCGATCCGAATGGGTAAACATGTTCCTCGAAGCTGCATCAAGTGATTTTTGGATAAACAAATGTGAAGTTCTCAGACCAGAAAAATGATATATTATAATGTGAACAAGTTTTTAACAAAAGCTCTCCATTCCAGCATATAGGGAACTGTAGATTTTTCAAAAACCCAGCAATTAACTGTGGAAGCTTGTGGTGTAGGTAGTGTGCACACAGTGTCACGAACTTGTAGCTTCATCCTTAGAATGAAGAAGCGTGCGAGTTACTGGATTGGAAACCACACTTGCTGTTCCACTACTGTGACGTGTGTCAAGGTAAGATCTTAGGAATATTTAATGTGTTGTTTAAGTATGAGAAATAGGCAGAAAAATAGGTAGAAAAATAGGCAGAACATTTGCTGGCGGGTAGAACGTGCTTTTATGTACAGAAACTCTGAGGTAGATGCACTATGCTTGACAACAGCGCTCCGCTTGAGCATTGGCCAGCATTCACATGCCTAACTTTTGCAAGCGGTATAGAAATGGTAAGTCCCTTATTACACATTCACTAAACTCTTCTAATCTGTAAATAATCAAAAAAATGTGATACCCAGCAGAGTTAAAATAAAGTGAAGTATAAGTTCGTAATATCAATTAAATTACCTTAAAATTGCTTCTGGTGTAAATGTTATCGCTTAGGTATTATGCAATGCACCTTATTTATAAGGTTAACTTTCATAGCAAAATTACGCTGAGAAGACGCTAAACCTCACCATATGTAGGATATTGCAGTTGAGAAAGCCTTCTGAATTGCAAATAGGAAGCAAACTTCAAATTGATAGAAGTACTATTACACCATAAACCTATGACGTGTCATGTCACTGAGCTTTGCACACCTTGATAAAACAACAAATGTCATACCTCTGAAAATACAACTCTGTATCTTTTAATTGATCCACAGCTATTTCTGCAAGTAGAAACCTGATTCATAGAAAATGATTAATTTGGGTTTATATAACACTTTGTGCTGTATCATTTCTCTTAGGCCGTTTATGTATCTTATTTACAAGCCCGTGAAATTATCAATTACGGTAAATTGGTTTGACAAGCGGTTTTTAACACAAGAAAGGAAGTTAGAATGAGAGAAGAAAATCGGTATGTGGCTAATATAAACATTGTGAAGGCAATATATACCTGTAAATATAAGGCAATAAGACCTGCTGTTCACGTTCTTAATATTTTAGGCTGAGTGCTCTGGCTCCAAAGTTCTGCTTCACGTTAGAATTGTTGATTAAACCCTTAGTTTTTTTAACCAACTCTGTTTCCAACGTACGTAAAGCCTTGTGCTGTATTTAACTGTCCACATTGCCGTCTGTGGTAGTGTTATGTTGGTAATGGCCAGTGAATTACGTCAACGAAGGTCAGGTAAATAACAGCGTCTTTCGGATTAAGTTTTTAGTTTAAATACAGCAGTTAATAGATGTAGAATATATTGTTTTCGCAGGTGTGATGTAACACCACTTTTATTTTAAGTGACTTGGAATTCATGTTTTTATTTTGTTAGTCAAGACGCCGCAAGTGCAGTATCTTACAAGTTTCTTGGTTTATCGTCTTCACGGTGTGAGTTTGCTGGTTGTGTTACAGGTTTGTCAACTGCTAATATTTATTCCATACAAAATTACCCAGGTAATATTAATATCTTTTAAATACACATTATTTTTATTTCGTTGCTAAGTATATTGGCTAATGTACTTATGGACTGATGTATGTTGCAAATTTTCCTATTTCAAGCGTCAACAAAGCATTGTGTTTAGCTGATTAACCTCAAGACAAGTAAGGAACGAGCTCAGACTTTCAGAACATAGTGATCCATAGTGAAACTACTGGAACTGAAATTTGTATATTTAACCCTGGAGTGGGTTTATTAGAGACTCAATCTTAAGTGTTGTGGTTCAGCGTTTTATACATGTAAAGGCCTATCCCCAAACATACATATACATTATAATGGTTCTGGTTTACATGGGGGATAGTTGAGGCAACTTCATTTACTGTTATATAACAGAGGTTAAGCTTCTGCCAGCAGCAGTTTGGCTGTGACATAGATACCTGATGCTAAATGTGATAGTCTTAAATCCTCAGTATATTGCCAACTGTGAAAGAATTTTTTATGTCATTTAAAATGTGTGATTCTGCATCACATTGCAGTGACATTTGTAAGAGAATTGCTAATGGATGATGATGCAATGAGATAATCTCCACATGGATTTTCTCGAAGCCCCAGGGGGGAAGTCCTTTCTGAGATTTTGTATTTTATTTTTATTTTTATTTTTATTTTAATGTTGTATTGTCTTCTAAACCATGTTGGGGTGTCCGATGAAGGAGATTTTTTTATGATATATTCCGTGTTGGAAATGGAGCCTGTTGATTGCACATGAACATTAAATGAAATAAGATGAATTCATATTGAATTACATTTCATTGTCTTGACCAGCACATGAAAATTCCTTCCCAGGTCGTCAACTCAGGATGATGTATTTCTCTTATGATGTTAATTTTCCAAACTAAAATTAAATATCTGCTTTTTCTATATAATAAATTTAATTTTCCATTGTTAAATATACAATGAAACAACACAGGCTATATCACAAGCCTCCTAATACTTCTACTTTCTCAGTTTACTCTTATCTTCACACACTTATCTCACTTCCACAAGTTTCAAGCAATCCCCTTTAGGCACTAATTTTTCTCACGTTGGTGTTAACAACCAAATGTTTCGACGTACTTATTAAATATTTATAGCCTTCAATAAACACATTTTCTAAATTTTTTTACAATTTTGCTTTCTCACAATTCAATTAAATTCATTTTCTTGCCATTAAGCTGCAGCAATAGGCAAGTCAAAACTACATCAAATATACAGGTTTCATTATCTGATTAATTTATAAACAAACAACATAAAAAAGTGTGTGCTTTTCTGTCATGTTTCATTTACATCCTGTAAAAAATTTGAAGTATTCAGAGATAGAATAAAAAGGAGAATTTACTATAAAATGGGAGTCTATTTTTAAATATATTTCTGCGTAGTTTAGTTAACTCTTGAGGTAGTTTGTTGTACAACTAATTTAGTTAATAATTTTGACAGTCTTTGAAACAGTACATCCAGTTTTTTACAATTTCTTGTGTATTTTAATATTGTAGTGCATAGGCTTGTATTTGTATTATGTAATATGTATATGTATTATGTAATATTATGCATTTGGTATACTGTAGTACGCGATAATTATAGAGATTAATTACTGTAAAACATTTGAGCTTAATAAATAATGGTTTACAATGTTCAGAGCTATGTAAATCAGCTATTATACTGGTTGCCAAACTAGAATAGGATTGACAGTTTGGAAGCACATGAAACAGTGCTTTAAATAAATGGGAGGGGATGAGCACGTCATAACAGTTGTCATAGTAACGATCAGAGCAACCAGTTAGAGTAGATACATTTCCATGACAACGTTAGATGCTAAACCTTGGTTGCCGATATTCTTAACACGTGCTTAGCATGTCTTGCGGGAGAGCGAGTTATGCAAACACTTCAGTAAACACAATACCTTGGTGTTTATATCTCTACTGATTACGCTGCTTAAACGGAATATCTCAGTGTTTATTTCTCTTCTGATTATGCTGCATAAACAGAATGCCTTCACGCACTTGCTGCTGCTATTCTTATTTTGTACACAGCAGTTATTTTGTCTTGGTTTACGTGTGTCTGAGTCCATGTATCTGTGCGTGTATTGTGATCATTTGCAATCGCGTTTTAATGAATGTTTAATTATGTCTAAAAATAGGGACAAGCGAAAACCTGAACGTGCTCGGGGACCAAATAAAACTATATTTGGTAAAGGTATTCCGATTAAAGGACAGGCACGGGAAATAGTATGCTCTGTGAGAGAATACTTTGAAGAGGAGACATTGAAAGGGGAGCCTATTATTCCATTTTCTAAAGTGCTAGATAGGACTTCACATGCTGTAGGTATCAGCAAAAATACTGTGGTTAAGATTGGGAAAGAAAAGTATTTTAAAGAAGAAAGTCAGGCATCGGGGTCTAAATTAGAAACTCTCGGGGGAAAAACGAAAAGGATGTAAGCGTATCACCAACTTGGATCCTTTCCAGCAGGATGCAATTCGCAGACATATTTACTCATATTACAGCAGAAAGGAGAATCCTACTATTTTCAAGCTACACGTTTCTCTAAGGGAAACCGAGCTGTTTCTAGGTAGCAAGACTTCTTTGCGTAGAATAGTGAAAAAATTAGGTTTTCACTACAAAAAAGTAAATGGCAGAAAACTGCTAATGGAGAAACCTGACATCTCTGCTTGGTGCTGCAGATTCCTTCAGGAAATTCTTACCCATAATTTTGAAAATATTGTTTGGCTTGATGAGACATGGGTAAATGCCAATCATTCCGTCAGCAAAGGCTGGACTGACGATACGCTGGAAGGAACAATGAATGTGCCCTAAGCAAAGGAGGCAGAATTATACTCCTACATGCAGGAACTGCATCAGGTTTTGTTCCCAACTGTTGTCTTCTTTTTAAATCAAAAAGTACGGTAGACTATCACGAGGAAATGAACCATAACACCTTTCTTAAATGGTTCACAGAACAGCTTCTTCCAAATTTAACCAGACCGTCTGTTATAGTAATGGACAATGCCAGATACCATTCAGTAATTTCTGACAGAGCACCAACAATGGGTACAAGGAAAAATGAAATTATTCAGTGGCTTGCTCACCGTAATATACCAGTGAAGGAGGAACTAAAGAAAAGTGAGTTACTGGAACTTGTGAGAGCTAATAAACCGCGATTTCCAAGCTATCATTGCTGCAGAACACGGTCATAGAATAGTTTGTTTTCCCCCTTATCATTGTCACTTTAACCCAAGCGAGTTGATTTGGGCTGAAGTAAAGGGTTATGTTGGCCGAAACAATAAAGACTTAAGCTGACGGAAGAGGCTCTAACATCAATAAAAGCCGAAAACTGGAAAAAAGTGTAACTCACATAAAAGGCGTAATAAGTGCCGCTTAGGAAAATGAAGGCATTTTGGAAGAGACTATAAAACAATTTGTTATTGTTATTTCCGTGGGGGATTCCAGCAGCTCTTCGGATGATGATGATGACGGCGTCGTCAACATTATCAATCGAGCCGCAGCAACAACAATTCAAGTGATTCGGATATAAGCAGCATTTCCCCACTTCAGTAAGCATCAAAATGTCACAGGTATGCCTCTTTTGTTACGATGATCTTTACAGTCATGTGTTCTTACATGTTCTAGCGTTTGTATGTAGATCCACGACTTTACTATTGTCTTTGTATACAGCATTATAAATAAATAAATAATAATAATACCCATTGCAGTCATAGCTGAATCACCTTCGCACGCGTAGTCCTATCGCACTCTCCACGTGGCCGCAATAAGCGGTAACGTCACCTCTTTCTCGGTACGAAATGTCAATCACTTTCTAGATTGGCGACCAGTATAATCTAATAGCCTTTTTTTTTGGAGTCACAGAATATCGGTGATGTGGGCACTACTCCCCCACACCAAGATTCCATAACTGATAATACTCTGATTGAAGATAAAATAAGCAATTCTAGTATGTATGTAAAAAATGAAGCTAGTTACAGTGAAGCAATAAATATTACACAAACACAACTATTTGCAAGAAAGACTTTACGTTTCTTAAGAAAATTATGTAAATTTTTCTTATTAATTGATGACATTGATATTGTGAACATTTGTGCACATCTTAAGTTATCAAACAACTTCGTCATCAACAATACTATCAGTTGTTCCTATGTTTTTTCCAGTATTACCAAAATCTTAAAATGAAGCAAACTTAAAAGCAGAATCAACTGCTGGTATTTCAAAATTCATTACGCGATGTTTATTTTTTAAAATAAATTTTTTTCCCAAACCATTAAATCTATCGGGCTATTTAGCTGTTTTAATAATTTAACTTCAGGATTTATTTCATGGTTAAATGATCAAAAATGATCTGCTACGGCCGATTTATCAGCCTGTTTGTACTTAATGTTACGAAAATGTTATTTTGTTCTGGTTTCCAAATTACATTTCCAATATAAACCTGATCAAAATATAAACAATTAAATTTAACCATGGTTCTCTGTGGTTTAGCTGGTGATATTTTGTCGGGGATCTCTTCTGCTAGCGGTTCGAGGAACTTGCTGAACAAATCTTTCTGGGGATGTCGAAATTGAATACTTTGTTTCTATTTTTTAAAATGAAATTTTTTTCCCATGTGAACAGTTCCTGTTTTCCTGTTCTGTGTTTAAGCTGTTTTGGTTCTGGATTTATGTTGTGGTTTAAAATTTCGTGGCAACTGCTGATTTCTGTAATTGTTTGTATTTTATGTTTTTAAAGTGTTCCTTTGCTCTTCTTCCTGAATTTGTTTTGGTTTCTCCAATATAAATTTGACTACCATCACAACAGTCAGCTCCGTATATACCAGTGACGGGTGCTTAAAAAAAATAGTTCACTTACCTTCCATGGGCCTTTGATAAATTCAAAAAAGTCTTCAGAAAACAGAACATTCAACTAGCATCATTCCCTCTGGGAATGTATCCCCAAGAATATGGGACATCATATATAGAACAAACCTGAAGGATCATCACTACCAGAATAAACGAACATGACTGGAGTATTCATTTAATGCAACCTGAGAAGTCTGGACTGGCAGAGCATAGAGCCTACTTTCGGGAATGTACTGTTTTCCCTGTGAATGTAGGACACCGTATATAGGGCAAACCGGAAGGACCATCACCACCAGAATAAACGAACATGTACGGAGCATTCGTTTAATGCAATCTGAGAAGCCTAGACTGGCACAGCATAGAGCCAACTTTAGGGAGTGTACCGCATTCCCTGTGAATGTGAGACACCATATATAGGACAAACCGGAAGGACCATCGCTACCAGAATAAACGAACATGAACAGAGCATTTGTTTCATGCAACTTGAGAAGTCTGGGCTGACAGAGCATAGAGCCAACTTTCGGGAGTGTACCACATTCCCTGTGAATGTGTGACATCGTATATAGGAGAAACTGGAAGGACCATCGCTACCAGAATAAACGAACATGAACAGAGCATTCGTTCAATGCAACCTGAGAAGTCTGGACTGGCAGGGCATAGAGCCAACTTTCGGGAGACGACCATTTTGGCAAAATGCAACAGTTACTGGGAGCAGAGAGTTAAGAAGGCTCTGGCCATTTCCTCCAAGAGGAGCACGTTTAATCGTGATGCTGGATTTCAGTTCAGCTCCTCTTGGAAACCGGCCTTAAAAGTGGAAGTCCATTGGCTTAAGAAGTACAGATCAGTACAGGTTGATCACCAAGTTAAGTAGTTACGATTCTTTGACCTAATTAATTTTCTATACTCATGCCATCTCCTGTCTTGTCATTTAATGTACTGAAAAGTCTTTTGTTTAGTAATGCGAATATTGATAGTGTTTTGTCTTTGTTTATATTTGTGTTACATTCAGTGATAAATTTGTGGTGATAACAGTTATTAAAATATCCTGATGATGGGAGAGATGTATGCTCCTGAAACGTTGATTTCTAATCTTTTCACCTGGCTTGTTTACCAAGAAGATATCGAACTGGCGCATCTTATTTTGATTTATATCAAACAGTGAGTGTATTGCTTTAGGAAATATGAGAGTTGAGCCTGCTGCTCTAGAGAGATAGAATGGGGCAATAACAAATACAACAATGTACAGTAGTGTTGTCTCTTTTTGTTTGTCATTGTTCTGCTATTTAAGATACGTTTATTTGTTCACAGTCCATCACATGCATTAGAGCCAATGAAATGTACACCAACATAGAAATCATAAAAGAGGATTCCCTCTCAGTCACAGAGAATGAGAGCAAGTTCTTTACGTTGAAGACAGACAACAGTGTGAATAAAGATTGTGATGTAGCAGTTAAATCAGAGACTGCTTTTACAGACTTTTCCTCAATGGAAAATGGAGAAATTTTTAAGCATGAGGTTAAGTGTGAAACTATTACATGCAGCAACAACTGTGAGGTAGAGACCAAAATAGAAACTCACTCAGAAAAAAATAGAGAATATCTTCCAGAGAAACCTGTTATGAATGTCAAGAAATACAACAAGGATCATGAAATTGATGACAATGTAGAAATTAAAGAAGAACCTTGGTTGTTAGATAGAGAAACTTCATCTGGTTGTAATGACATTAAGGTAAGTTTTGTGAATATCTAGAGTGTTTGGAAGTTTTGTTTATTGTACACTTGATAAAATATTTGAATTTTGCAATATAAAATTAATGGGTATAAGAGATAGTTTGTACTATATGCACACGATAAATTGAGCGCTGGATTTATGGCATGGTGCGGGCAGAAGGTAAGAAGCGAGAGCTAACACTTTTGTTTCTGCAGTGTGGTCAACCTTGAAAAACACAGTTCAGTAAAATAGTGTGTACGATAAGCAGATATGCACTGCAAGTGTGAGATATATGGACAAATAGTAAATTGAACTCGATTCAGTAAGCTGTATATTTATATACTTACTATTTATATAACATAAAAATAGAAAATAAATATTATGACAGTTATAAATACTCATTCACTGAGTGATTCTTCGAGTCCGGTGTATCACTTTCATCGCTAGTATCCTGTGATGTATTGATGATAATTTCATCAATTGCATTTTCTATTACACCATCGTTTCTGCATTATTTTACTTCCAGCTCTTGGACCTTCTTGCAGTGCATTGTGCTTACGGAAGATAATGCTTCTATAGCAAGTTTCCACAGATTTGGAGCAGACATATCACCAGTAGTTATACGGAGGTAGACGAATAATAATGTGTCCCCTGTCGAGAGCCATAACATCCACAACATACCTTTGTTGTAAATGGTTAGCTAATTAAACTCGAAATTGATCAAAACAAAATATGGCAGACATGATAAAGCTTAGCATTTTAGCCACTAGATGTCAGCATATAGCTCATTTCCAGTTTCAAAGTTGTCATCTATGTTTACGGAGTTAGATGAAACTTACTGAATGAGAACATCGAATCCAAGCGCTCAACTTATCGTGCACAGATGTACAATCTGTGTGTGTTTGTGAGGTGATGTATTTAAAATGTTGAAAGTAATGGTGGGAGCACCTGTTGAAGATTATAAAATACATTAAACAACATTATGGTGTTGAAGAGTTTTGATGGGACTCTACTAAAAATACTCTGTGATATTGTAGTACTTAACTAAAAACTACTCTTTCCTAAAATTTGAGGGGAAAAATTGAAAATGTAAATGAAGTCAAAGACATTAAATTATCTTATTATAATAATAGTAATTTATTTGTGCTTCCATATCTTACAATGTCAATTACAAGTTTCACAATTCTAGACTAGGTACAAATTTGTCAGCTGCTTATATTACGGGCTGATAGTGGTGTTGACTCCCTGGCCATTTACCTCTATCCTAGCCCTTATACGACCTTTACGTAATGTTCTGATTCTTCCATTTCTCTACCTCTTATTTCCTCGCCCTTCTCAACCATTTTTCTTTGACTTTGTCAGAAAATTTCCCCACCTCCCTTGATCTTTTCTCTCTTTTCAACATAAGCATTTTTATTGTTACTGCGTAAACCCCTTTATTATCATATGTTAATTTCCTCCAGTTTTCAATTTCTTTACACTCCACTACATAATGTTCTAAGCTTATTTTGTTTCCACATAGATTGCACTCCTTTAGTGAACCCCCTCTCAAAATGACTTTTGTCCTTAACCAAGCTAAACCCTCCCTCTCATATCTATCACATATCTAGATATATCATATCTATGATATATGTTTCCCTTCCCCATTCTGTCTTTATTTTCAGGTATACATTTAGTGATTTCTTACTTATCAGATTTCCCCACATCACTTAAAGCCCCATTATAAGTTCAAGATTTCTATTGCAATAATATATAATAATTTATCACAAACTTCACTAATCTTGTTAAAAAATTATAAATTCCTTGCAGTACTAGTAGTAGTTTTGCAAATATGTTATCTGCATGTTCTGCAGAGATGTTTGTTTGTGTTGTCATCATTACTGCCACTAGATGACTGATTATTTTTTAATTACCAACCTCTGAAAGTAAAACAAATTTATTGAGGAAAACTGGCAGGTCTTTCAAAATTCATATGCAATTTCTACTTTTTGGGATCAAGTTTTCTCCTAAATCATTAAATTTATAGGTCCATTTAATGGCCTTAATAATTTAACTTCTGGACACATTTCATGGTTAAATGACCAAAAATGATATTTCACAGCTGTTTATTTCTAATACTTCTAAAATGTTCCTTCGTTCTGGTTTCCAAATTGCTTTCTAAAGATGAGCAGAAAGTGCAAAACAAGATTGTAACAAAAGTGGTTAATATGAGGTCTGCCTGCTTTTGGTCTTAGAAATGCGTTAAGTGCTTGTTGTTGTATTTACAAATCCAGAAGATATAATTTTACAGCTTTTGCTGGAGCACACATTTATTATGTTCACAAAATGGAAGCTGGGACCTTATAAAGTTCTAGTGCTAGAGGAAAAGGTTGAAGTGCATAGAGAGTTAGAGAAGAAATGTTTATTACCAAGGAATATTGAATACAGACCAATTGAAGTTTGTAGCAAAGCAAAGAAAAAGTAATGGAGAGTTACAGTCAACAAGGTGGGAAGAGGAAGTGAATCAGAGGAAACAAGCTACTGGATACGAGGTATGATCAAAAAGTTTTCAGAATGGCTTCACGACAATGCTGACACTTTAATTCTTACCCATACTATACATGCACGTTCCTTCCCGATAAAAATGAGAGGTCATGTGATTTTGTGGCCTTCTAGTGACGAGGTATAAGCTCTGAAATGAACACGTGATTTTAATGTGCTGCGATTTTTCCGTTGCACAAAGAACAAAAATCGTACTTTGCTTATTACTCAGTAAGATTGCAATAGAAGCCTACGAAATGTTTAAAACAGCTTATGGTTTTCAAAATTTTAAAGTGGTGTGACATCAGCTAAAGATGCAGATCATTCAAGGCAACCTGTTCCAACAAAACATGAAAATAACAATTATGTAAGAGACTTAGCCTTAAATGATAGGCGCATTACAATAAGAGAATTTTCTGACTCATTAGGACTCTCCTTTGGAAGTATTCAAAGCATTTTGAAAGATGATTTGGACATGAGAAGAATTTCTGCCAAGTTCATGCCATGCCTGCTTTCAAATGGAAAGCTGTGTGATTTCCTGCACAGATCTTAAACAGCTTTGAATTGATCCACAGTTTATGGAGAAATTATTAATGGCAATGAAACAAGAATTTATGAGTACGATCTAGAAATGAAGCAACAATCTTCACAATGAAAGAGTCCATCTCCACTCCTGAAAAAAAGGCTAGACAAGTTCGATCCAAAGTGAAGTCAATGATTGTGGTTTTTTTACATTAAAGGCTTTGTACATCAGGAATTTATGCCACAGAATCGAACAGTAAATCATGTCAAAAACTATTTGTAGTTGGTTTATTGGTACTCGTCACTTACTTTTTATATTAATGAGAGACTAGTTTCAAATTTGTAAATATTTAGTTAGCTACCTTAATTATAAATATTGTACTTAGTTTTTAATTTGATGTGTCCTATAACATGTACATGTTTTAATGGATGAATCAATAAATCAAATCAAAGGCATTCGTCTCCATTTTCAATCTCTTTCCAACTGGCATCTGTTGTTGTCTGCTCTCTCTCTCTCTCTGGTGGTGGAACTAGGAACTTTTTTGTCAAATTATCTACTGGTGGGATTTCAAAGTTCATCCTTATTTTTCCATATGAATATGTTCTCCATGTTGTCAGTTTATTTTGGTTTATCACTCCTTTTAATAATTTTGGATTTGGATCAGTGTCATGATTTTCATTCCAAAAATGAAAGGCTACTGCTGACTTATCTTCTTGTTTCAGTCTGATGTTTCTAAAGTGCTCTTTGACTCTGGTTCTTAGATTTCCTTTAGTTAGACCTATGTAGCATTTTTCACAATTCTTACAACTTATCTGGTATATTCCGGATGTGTTAACTGATGGGATTTCATCTTTTGCTTTTTAATTTAGCAATTTTAAAATTGAGTGTCTATTAGTAGGTGCCAAGGTGATATTTTATTCCTTGAAGATCTTTTTAAATTTATTAAATGTTTTTGAGTGATATATGAATGAACTGAATATGCTGCTGTTTTTTTCTTTTGTAAATGTGGTTGCTTCCTTAATGGTTTTCTTTAGTTTAGCTTTTCTAATTTTCTTCAACACCAAACTTTTGTTGTATCCATTTTCTTCTGCTATGTGTAGTATTGCTTTTTGTTCTTTGAAATATTCTTCTTTTACCATGGGTATGTTGACTAGTCTGTGTGTAAGGCTGTTTATTATTGCATGTTTATGTGTAATTGGGTTGTGGCTATTATTTTTTTATGTAATTTTCTGAATGTGTTGTTTTCCTGTAAATTTGTGTCGTTCCTGATGATATTTAGATCCAAGAAAGAGAGTTGTCCATTGATTTCCTTTCCTATGGTGAATTTTATAGTCCTTTCTTGCAGATTGAGTAATTGTAATGCATCATCTAAATGTTTATTCGGTACAATTGCAAAGATGTCGTCAACATATCTATACCAAACTTTGAAGATCAATGGGAAGGACTTTTTAATGTGTTTTTCAAATGTACTCATAAATAAGTTAGCCAGAAAAGGTGAAAGTGGATTGCCCATTGATAACCCTGATTTCTGCTTGTAGTGTTATCCATTAAAGCTGAAGAAGTTTTGTTCAATGCATATTTTTGTTAGAGAAATGTAGTCTTCTGCTTCTATTGCTTCCATTTCTATTGTAGTTAAGATATGCAAATAAATTGTTTTCAAAATGTTCTGAAATAGAAATAAAATTGTACAATTTGCATCAAAAACTTACCAAACAATTAGGAATATTACACAGAAAATGATATTAGGAATATATTTTGGGAAAATTTTGAACACAATTTATTTGCATATCTTAATGGAAAAATGAAGACAAAGACAGCAAATTAAAAAAAATAAACTTAAAAATGTATGCCAGAAAGCAACTACTTTTGAAAAGAAAAACCAAAACGACAAACATAACCTAAAAGATCATCCAAACAATGTTGTTAACCAGTCAAACCAAATTTTCACAAAATCAGAACTGAATATGCTAAATCTAGGTTTAAAAACATGTGTAGACTATTCCAACCAATTTGAAGGGCAAATTGCTAACATCCAAATTGCTACAGAAACATTTAATGAAGAAAATAGAAACACAGTAAAAAACAAATGCTCCAAAATAGTACAACACATTAAAAATGAAAAGAAAATTAATTTTAGTAACCAAATCATAAAAGCCCTTAAAAAGAAACCAGTTATTTATACTAAAGCAGACAAGGGAAATAAACTAGTAATTTTGGAAAAAGAAGATTACACGAAGAGGATGGAAGATTTGTTGGCAGACAATAATTACCAAACTAGAAATTAACCCATTAAAGTACTGCATTGAAACCACAAATAGAACTCAAAAAGAAAGCAAAGTAATCAACAAAAACGAATTTCACAAAATTAAAGTACATAATCCAACATTACCAAGAGTATATGGGCTGCCAAAACTTCATAAAACAGGGAAAGGCATGAATCCTATCACTAGTAGCATAAATGCCCCAACATATAATTTGGCCAAATGGTTACTAAATAAATTCAACAGTTTTTCAAAATTCAAAAGTGCAAATTTAAAAAAACCCTTTAGATTTAGTAGGAAAAATCAAAGATATAAATTTGGACAAAAATGACAGGCTGGTTTCATTTGATGTCACATCTTTATTTCCAAGCATACCAACAGAAAAATTACAGATCGTATTAAAAAAAAGTGGCTAACTAGAATAGAAATGGAAACAATAGAAGCAGCTGAATACATTTCTCTAATAGAAATATGCATTGAACAGAACTTCTTCAGCTTTAATGGAAAACACTACAAGCAGAAATCAGGGTTATCAATGGGCAATCCACTTTCTCCTTTTTTTGGCTAACTTATTTATGAGTACATTTGAAAAACACATTAAAAAGTCCTTCCCATTGATCTTCAAAGTTTGGTATAGATATGTTGACGACATCTTTGCAATTGTACCGAATAAACATTTAGATGAGGCATTACAATTACTCAATCTGCAAGAAAGGACTATAAAATTCACCATAGGAAAGGAAATCAATGGACAACTCTCTTTCTTGGATCTAAATATCATCAGGAACGACACAAATTTACAGGAAAACAACACATTCAGAAAATTACATAAAAAAATAATAGCCACAACCCAATTACACATAAACATGCAATAATAAACAGCCTTACACACAGACTAGTCAACATACCCATGGTAAAAGAAGAATATTTCAAAGAACAAAAAGCAATACTACACATAGCAGAAGAAAATGGATACAACAAAAGTTTGGTGTTGAAGAAAATTAGAAAAGCTAAACTAAAGAAAACCATTAAGGAAGCAACCACATTTACAAAAGAAAAAAGCAGCAGCATATTCAGTTCATTCATATATCACTCAAAAACATTTAATAAATTTAAAAAGATCTTCAAGGAATAAAATATCACCTTGGCACCTACTAATAGACACTCAATTTTAAAATCGCTAAATTCAAAAACAAAAGATGAAATCCCATCAGTTAACAGATCCGGAATATACCAGACAAGTTGTAAGAATTGTGAAAAATGCTACATAGGTCTAACTAAAGGAAAATGTAAGAACCAGAGTCAAAGAGCACTTTAGAAACATCAGATTGAAACAAGAAGATAAGTCAGCAGTAGCCTTTCATTTTTGGAATGAAAATCATGACACTGATCCAAATCCAAAATTATTAAAAGGAGTGATAAACCATAAGTTGACAACATGGGAGAACATATTCATATGGAAAAATAAGGATCGCGTAATGAACTTTGAAATCCCACCAGTAGATGATTTGACAAAATAGTTCATAGTTCCACCACCAGAGAGAGAGAACAGACAACAACAGATGCCAGTTGGAAAGAGTTTGAAAATGGAGCCTTTGAAACTAGTCTCTCATTAATATAAAAAAGTAAGTGACGAATATCAATAAACCAACTACAAATAGTTTTTTGAGATTAATTTTGACGTCACTGTTACTTAATTCCTCCAAACACATATATGGATGAAACATGTCTGTTCAAGTGTATGACTAACAAAGTACTTGCTTTTAAAGATAAGAAATGTAGTTGCAGAAAAATACTGTAATCACAGAGTGACAGTATTGGTTAGCGGCAACATGTATGGCTCAGAGAATTTAATGTAAGTGATAGAAGAATCAATGAAATCAGGAATGAACAAATACTGAACTGTTGCAAAATTGAACTGTGTCCGCAGCCAGAAAGTATTAAGAGACAATAGGAAAAGACAAGATCAGTGCAGTCCACAATATTATTCCTGAAGTAAAATGCACCAAGATAATCTGCTTTCCCCTAGTATGACCTTAGTCATGTGGCCTGTATAACATTTTTTTTTTTTAATTTATGTCCTCCAGTGTTAGGTCATATTGGACAATGGATGAAATGGGTAAAAGGTGCTCAAATAAGTCCAGGGTTTATACAGTCGAAGTGGTACTGCCTTTTTAGCATAGGTGGTAACATTTTTGCCTCATGTTCAAGAAGTTCTGAGTTTGAATCTTGATCAGGTTGAATTATATGAGTTTTTTCTGGGGTTTTGCATAATCTTGGAAGATGAATGTCAGGTAACCGTAAGCTTTATGGACTCTGGACTTATTGAGGTTGTAAATAATAATAATAATAATAATAATAATAATAATAATAATAATAATAATAAATATAATAATAATAATAATAATACAGCAATGGTACAAGATGCATTTTAGTTGATGGCAGATTGTTTTCAATGTCCTTGAGAATATAACAATTAACAATCAAATACTGAGCAAAGCTTGGAATTTCATCACTCCAAACTGCAATTCGTAAAGCTTCTATTTATAATCAATAAACAATAGCTGATAGTATTAGAGACATTACAAGTCAAATACCCTGAAGAAGTATGGATATATATACAAAAGGCTCATGTGTGTGTGTATGTGCACGCACATACATGTGCATGTTTTTCCAAACCATTTATACATGGGTCATTAAAAAATTAGTGGCAACACTGGTAAGTTTAATTGTAGGCTGTTGTCTTTAGTGCTCTAAATATTGTCACCCTGGCGGTAGACTCGCGAAGCCGATGAATAAATGATGGCCGGTGGAAATTCGGAAAACTTCAGGGCCGATCGTTACCGGAAGCGAGAGACAGTTGAGCGTAGTGTTTGAAAAATAAACAGTTTTGAGGTCATCTAGCAATTTTGTAATGGTAAACGGTGTATTGCTAGGAAAATAAAGTGTAGTTTTTGTGTTTTGTAACCTCGTTTTGTTATTTCATGAACCCACAAAGTCACAACAGGTGTCAGGAGTGGAACATACGACAATGGAAGCTGCATTGGCAAAGATTTTAGAGAAAATGGAAGAAATGAAGATGGTAAATGAAAACCTCGCTGCAAAAACAGAAGTGGCAAATAACAACCTGGCCGCGGAGCTGAAACAAATAAAGACCGAATTGACCACAGAAATGAGGGCAGCGAACGACAGCAACTTTGTCGACGGAGTACGGGACACGGAGATTCGTCAGCGCCTAATGCTCGGCGATTATAAAACCATCCACGAGGCGCTGACAGCGGCATTAAGGATGGAGGCGGCCAAGGTAGCATCTATCCCGTCGTCGAGAACGAGGAGTGTGCGCTACGCTGGAGACAGAAGACCAGCCCAGGGACGCTGGCGAACACCTATTCTCTGTTTCATATAACCTTGCCCGGCTGAAATGTATCACTCCGCGTTCAACAACCCTCCCTCTCGCCCTAATTGGCTAATGCTTTCGCGTCATACGCCATAGGCGGTGCCTTCCCGTCATATTTAAACGTGCAGTGAATGTAATAATTGCCGGGAAGATAAATAAAATCATACAAATAAGGATATGAAGGCATGCAAAAATACAAGTTTATAATGAACTGAGCAAATTGAAACAGAATGGCTGAGCAATGAAACTGAAAGAGTTTATAATGAAAGGCATTTGGCCTTTTTCACTGGGATTTTTTAAACCAGCACACATACCTTCCAAAAATGCTTGTCTTTCAGTCTTAAAAGTCGTATCACACCATACTTTACTTTTCGTGTGTTCTTCGTGTATATTTAGCGATTTGTATCTCGGTGCAGTGTGGTTGTCCTTAAATAGCGTCTTCGCCACACAGCAATATCGCCTCTGTCTTTTAGCACATTTTTCTTGCCTCTTTTATCATTCACAAATCCCAGCTGTATAAGCAATCTGCTGAAATTTGGTAAATCTGCATCCTCATTTACAGCAGAGGAAATGTTACTTATGTTAGGGAGTTCGTTTCTAAAGAAAAACTACACACATGACGACGCACAACACTTTTCACGTATTTTTTTCCGAGCACGCACTTTTGTTTATTCCTGCTTTTGCCTGGAGTGGTAAGTTTTCCAGTTTCCTCAATTTCATGTCGCGATGTTCCTACGGATCTAACACTCACACCTGTAACTTCATAGCACAGCTGTTCGACTTCTCTCACTGACAAAGATGGATTCTTCTCTGTGAGTGCATTAAACACATG
Source organism: Mantis religiosa (assembly GCA_030765055.1). Classification (NCBI taxonomy): domain Eukaryota; kingdom Metazoa; phylum Arthropoda; class Insecta; order Mantodea; family Mantidae; genus Mantis; species Mantis religiosa. Next base: position 121,591,503 of record CM060959.1, read on the forward strand.
CAACACAATTCTTTTTTCGCCTGTTTGTAAATAATTATCCTTGCGATACTTAAACGAAAAACTGGCGGTAGACTCTGCCATTATACATATAATACATGCGCAATAAACGATCAGTAAAATAATTTAGCTCTCGAATGGCGATGCATGACTAATCCAGTTCAAAACAAGGTCAGTGATAAAAGTCATAAACAAATGTCACCACTACCGCTAAATCACGTGCTGTCGTGCCATGTGCTTGAGAGCAAAGGAAACTCCTCTTCGTTTAAGAATTAACATGCATTTCAGATAAATAAACTCTGTTGCGTAATATATTTAATTAAAACAGTTACGAAAATATAAATTTGACAATTCTCTTCCAACATATGATATATCACCGTGTTAAATAAGGAACTAATTTTTACCGCACGACAGTCATTACCACAACAGCAACCAATGAGAGGTGATTAGGTCACGTGACCGTTAAGAGATACTGGGCAAGCTTACGTGAAACAAGGTATAGTGGCCTGTGTTGGGGGTGTGGACAGCCCAGGCACCTGCAGAGAGACTGCCCACACCAGGAAGAGCAGCGGGAAGAACGAGTCAGGCCCGGCGTGGAGAGGGGTACGTCGGCGCCATTACCACCATCCCCTCGAGTGACAATCTGCGCCGTCAGCCGGCGTATGGATGACAGCCTCATCGCGGACGGCTGGGTAGGAGGAAAGCCGTGCCGCGTGCTAGTGGACACTGGGGCAGCAGTGACCATCATCAGACCTGACGTGGCGAATGGTTTGCCGACGAGGAAGCCGAGCCGACCATACGAGCTTGTGACGGCATCGGGCGATACCATGCCTGTGGAGAAGGAGGCCCTGCTGGAGCTGACCTCGGGACGGAGTGCCGTGTGTCTGTGGGTGTTCGTCGCGAAGGTGGCTGAGGAGGTGATCCTGGGACTGGATGCCCTCAGGAGCCACGAGGGGACGGTCGACGTCGGCAGGAAGGTCCTACGGCTCAACGGAGAAGAGGTTTTACTCCGCCAAACTGAAGAGCGCCTTGGAATTGGCAGGGTCGTCTTGAGCGAAGACGTGGTTGTCCCCGCAAGGAGCAAAGTGATAGTGACGGCGCGACCGGAAGGCCAGACAGCACGTTGGGTCCAGAGGCAGCAGGAGTACGACTTCACCTCGGAACATCGCAGAGGGAAGCGTCACGGTAATGCGGACGCTATGTCCCGAAGACCCTGTCCAGAAGAGTGCGGCCACTGCACAAGAGTGGAGGGGAAGGAGCGTGCCGCAGTAGTTCGAGTAGTCACGGCAATGCCTGCGGATGGCTGGGATAGCGCAGGCCTGAGGAGGGAGCAGCTGGCGGACGCAGACTTGGGGCCACTCTTGAGGGATGTGGAGAACCTGGTGGATCACCTCCACGACATGCATGAGATGGGTCGCCAGAACATCCAGAAGGTGAGCGACCGCATGAAAACCCAATACAACAGGCAAGCCAATAGCCAAGGGTTCCAGCAAGGTGACCTGGTCTGGTTGTACCGCCCGACCCGGACCAAGGGACGCTGCCCGAAGCTTCAGCAGCCATGGCAAGGACCGTACCGTGTGGTGAAGAGGATTAACGATGTGGTCTACCGCATCCAGAAGGTGCCCCGAGGAAAGATGTTGGTGGTACACCTGGATCGCCTGGCCCGCTACGAAGGCGCTGTTCGGGACAACCAGCCTTGAGGAGGGAGCAGTGTCACCCTGGCGGTAGACTCGCGAAGCCGATGAATAAATGATGGCCGGTGGAGATTTGGAAAGCTTCGGGGCTGATCGTTACCGGAAGCGAGAGACAGTTGAGCGTAGTGTTTGAAAAATAAACAGTTTTGAGGTGCTCTAGCAATTTTGTAATGGTAAACGGTGTATTGCTAGGAAAATAAAGTGTATTTTTTGTGTTTTGTAACCTCGTTTTGTTATTTCACGAACCCACAAAGTCACAATATGTTTAGTAAATAAGAACAAAGATGCTTCATTAAAATTCAGGTTGCAAGAGATATCAATGTTCAACAATGTCATACAGAATTATTGGAACCTTGTGGTATACAGACTTTACCATATCATACCATGGCTAGGTGGGCGAATGCATTTCATAGATGAAGAGAAGATGTTGGTAAAAAATATGTAGCTGTCAGACCGCAATCAGCAATTGATGATGTGCATGTGAATGCTGTTAGAGCAATACTGGAAGAACATCGTTGTCAGACTTGTGTTAAATTAGCAAGGGAAAATCAAATTACCACTTAGAGGAGTTCGCTTTAGAACCAGACAGGCAATTATAGCAGCAGTAGGGCAATCTGCTTGAGTATTAGGACAGCAAGACTATGTGGATGGCGTCATTCGGCTCCTTGATGTGTGGAGGCAAGTTCTTGTTGGAGGAGATTACTGCGATAATGTGACTGCTGCAAAAATGTTTATTTGTTGTTAATTCAAATGTTGTCACGTATTATTGAATGACTTAAATACAAAACATTTTTACATTTTTATTTACTTAAACATTACTTGAGTTGCTATTTTATCCCTTAGTCTGTCATATATATTAACGCCATGGTGGTTCATTTGTAAGTGATGATGGAGCTGGAGCAGGTGATACAGGTCAGATTTTCTCCTTTTACAAAAATGTGGGTAAAACCCTATAAATTTTGATGGCGAAATTGATGCAATCTACACCTCTCTAAAGTACTTGCGTTTTTGATACAGAAATGTAAAAACATTGTTATTTTATCATTCTGTAATGGCAAACATGCAATAGCTTCAATTCGTAATCCGGCTATGGCATTGAATTATTCAGGCTGACTTTCCTATCCAAACCTTAGCCTACAGACAGCTAGTGTAAAGAGTGATTAATTTCCATCATTTAACCTACATGCCATGTGTTGCATTAGTGTAAGTCTGCTTGATTTTGATCTTAAATAGAACTTAACTCTTTGTAATGAATGTAGAGAAAGTGATGTGAGTGTATCATGAGAGTTTAATACTGAGCTAATGAAATTGTACATTCTGACATATCTGAACTAAACTTTATTTTTGCCAGTTTTGTTCTTTAACCAAGATTTCTATTTCTGTTTTGTTTCAGATCATATAATGTCAATTCTTTCTTTTGTATGTATGTAATGTATGTAATGTAGCAATGTTAATATCTGGAAAGCTATGCGAATGGTTTAACTGAATCATACATTCTGGTTTATCTTGCATAAACATTACTTTTGTCAGTTGTCTGTTTCTTCAATCAGGATCTGCATTTGTCTAATTTTGTTTACTTGATATATTGTCAAACTTTTGTTGCCTATAACTGTTAATGACAATTTACAAATAGACCAGACCTTGTGTGTGCTATTAATGATGGGAATTATTCTGTTACAGGATTGGGACTTTTCGGCAGGAAAATCACCAAGGTAAGACTTGGTAAGGGAACAGTTGCCTAAACCAAAACAATTGTTACAATACAGAAGTTTAATACTGCAATGTAGTTTGTTATTGCATGCATGTTTCCCTCCTCCAACTACATGGGATTGATGTTTTTGTCCCTTCTAGTGTTACATCCCTATACACCAAGGTAAGATGATGTGGGGGCTTGTATGTATGATAACTTTATGGCAGTTTATTTAAAAATATGTAGTGATAGGATTCTTAATCTCAGATTTTTATAACTTTAAATACAGAAAGATATTGATAGATACAGTCAACATGAAAAATTCAATGCCATGGCCAGGATTTGAGCCACAGATCTCCTGGTTTCCATCCAGTCGCTCTAACCCATTGAGCTACCATGGCCAACTTGCCGTCACAAGATTAAATTCTCCATTTGACTCGTATATTTCCCCGGTAGACCACTAGGGGCTCTCGCATTCGAGATATATCGTTTGTGGCGACTTACTGTTGTAAGTACTTGAGTTCCAGGCTTCATCATTTAACTCTTATTAATTTAGTTAATTGATGGAAATAATCATTTCTTCACACTAGCCATATATAGGCTAAGGTCTTTGATAGATAGACTCAACATCAAAAATTCAATGCCATGGCCAGGATTTGAACCACGGATCTCCTGGGACTTCTTTGTGATTTTATTTATATTTCACCTAAATATTTATAATTCATAAACTTTAAGGCACACAGGGCTTTTAAATTCAATAACTCTTGAGTCTGTTCCTGGCACTTATGTATGGAAATATGTTGGTGTCATTGCAAAATATATCTTGTCTCAACTGAGAAACTACAGAATTATATTACCCACCTCAGAAAATGTTTCTAACTTCACAACTCCTGGAGTCATGGTGACTTTACAATAAGCTTTCTAATCCTGGCCAAGTAACCTCTCCCATAACCTGTGTCCATGCATAATTTGAAGTTATGTATATTTTGAGGCCATCTTTCCAGACATTTCGTCACTGAGTGGGATGGCTCAGGCAGTTACATCTGTGGCCTGCATTTGGAGGCCTGGGTTCAATTCCCATAGCCTACCTACCTGACCCTTGGTTTTTTTGGGGGATTTCCCGGGTTGCCAGGTGAATGCTGGGTAGCTAAATTACATCCCCCGAATTTCCTGTCACTCCATTTCATCTCCATTATCATTTCACCTCATTTCTCATCTGGTGGTCTGTTTCAGGGTAGAAGTGTCAGCAGATATCTTGCTGGTGCATGGCAGGATAATATGCTCTGAGTGAACCAATTTCTCTTCCAGCAGGATGGTTGCCGGTCTTCGAATCCAGGTCATGGTGGGACTATTTCTGTGATATGCCCGTTGTCATGTCCTACTGGAGGAAGTTTCCATTAAAATAAAGGGACCCTGCCCTCTGCGCTGTCCTGGCTTCTTGGGATGCCTGCCCTTCTCCTCTTACCTCACCAGCTTGTGTTTAATACAGTCAGTTTGTGTTCAATATGGTCGGTGACATTTTTAAAGTATTGTCACGAACCCCATTGCGATAACGCGGCTTGCGCACACAAAGGAACTTATAGGCAGCACAGAGATGAGTATGCATAAGCAGATAAACATAGCACCAGAGAAAAAAAGACTTGCCAACATAGATATAGTTACATTCTAGAACATTCATGCTTTATCTGGTGACATGTTAGAGAATATTCTGTAACAGTCTGGAATTCATGAATGGGTGTATAAAATGAAGCCATGGCTAGTGATCGAGTCAGTCGTAAACAGAGTAAACAGTTGTAACAAGAGCTGATGTGAACAAGTGTAATCAGAACGCTGTTTGTCGTGTTCATCGACCTTGGTAGACTGTGATTGTGTATGTGACGTAATGCTGTTACGTAAAGATTGAACAGAGTGTATTTCTACGAAAATGCAGAACGTTTTGAATTTCTGCAACTTGGACTTTTAATTCTACGAACCCACAAAGTCACAATTGGTGTCCGGAAGTGGGATAACGACAACATCACCGAGAAGATGGAAGAAATGAAGGCCAAATTAACAACGAAGAGGGAAGCTGCAAATAGAAACTTGACCGCAAAGATGACCGATGCCAGGAAGAGTAGCCGGAAGAACGAGTAAAGGCCTGGCGTGGCAAGGAGCACGTCGGCGCCGTCCACACCATCCCCTCGAGTGACACTGCGCACCTTCAGCCGGCGTATGGATGACAGCTTCACGGACAGGTGGGTGGAGGGGAAACCATGCCGCGTGCTGGTGGACACCGGGGCAGCCATGACCGTCATCAGACCTGACGTAGCCAGGGGTTTGCCAACGAGGAAGCTTACCCAACTGTACCAGCTTATGATGGCATCAGGCGACACCTCGCCTGTGGAGAAGGAGGCTCTGCTGAAGTTGACCTTGGGACGGAGTGCCGTGCATCAGTGGGTGTTCGTCGCAAAGGTGGCTGAGGAGGTGACACTGGCACTGAATGCCCTCAGGAGCCACGAGGCGACGGTTATTGTCGGTAGGCAGGTCGTGCCGCTCAATGGAGAAGAGGCAACCCGAAGAATGCCTGGGAATATGCAAAGTCATCCTGAAGGAAGACGTGGTTGTCCCCGCAAGAAGCGAGGTGGGGGTGACGGCGCGACTGGAAGGCTAGTGGACAAAGAACATGATGCTGGACCAGGAGATGCCTGTGCACGGACTATGTGTAGCCACGGCATAGTTGCTGTGCTGTGAGGAGGTGCCAGTAAGGCTGCTTAACCCAGCAGATATCGATCACAACGTCCAGGCCGGAACGGAGCTGGGGACGTGCGAGCCCGTGGCAGTGTAATACCAATGGACAAGACAGGAGCAGGTGCCGATGCAACACCTGGGGCCCCGGCTGGGAGGCTTATTGGAGAGGGCAGCTAACAACCAGACCGCAGAACAGCTGGAGAAAGTTCGACAACTGCTGAGATGATACCAGCGCAACTTCAACCAAGGCGACAGCGACAGCTCCACCGCATCGACACCGGAGACGCCCTCCCTATTCGGCAACCACCTGGATGCGTTCTAATGGTGAAACCAGCGGCAGACTGGATATGCTAGAGGACATGAAATCCAGGGGAGTAATCGAAGAGTCTGACATCCCTTGGTGTTCTCCTGTACTTCTGGTGATGAAGAATGGTGAGCTATGCTTCTGCGTGGACTACAGAAAGTTGAACGCTGTCACCATGAAGGATTGCTTCCCGTTACCCCGGATTGATGACACTCTGGACACGCTTGCTGGTGTGCAGTGGTTCTCGAGCCTGGACCTGAAGTCACGTTACTGGTAGGTAGCTTTAGACTCGAGAGACAAGGAGAACACTGCATTCTTACAGGCCAAGGGCTTTGGCAGTTCACAGTTATGCCATTTGGGCATCTGCAACGCGCCAGATACCTTCCAATGCCTCATGGAGTCGGTAATGAGAGGGTTGACCTGTGATGCTTGCCTGCTATACTTGGACGACATTATCATCGTCGGCAAGTCTTTCGAATACCATCTCGACAACCTGAGCAAGGTGCTACAGAGACTGCAGGCAACCAACCTGAAGCTGAACGCGAAGAAGTGCCAGCTCTTCCGCAAGGAAGTCAACTACTTGGGCCACATAGTCTTACCAACCGGAGTGGCCACAGACCCGGAGAAGACACAGGCTGTGGGAGATTGGACTAGGCCGAAGGATAAGAGAGAATTGCGCAGTTTCCTGGGGCTGTGCAGTTACTACCGCCGTTTTATCAAGGGGTTCTCCAACATCGCCAAACCCCTCACCCGCCTGACTGAAGAACACTGGCCCTACGTGTGGACGGGTGATGCCTAAGACGCTTTCCAGCGGCTGAAGAAGACACTGTATAGTGCTCCTATTCTGTGATTTCCACAACCAGGTGGCGCCTTCATTGAAAACACCGACGCCAGCGACCATTGCATTGGAGACGTCCTATCCGAAATCCAGGACGGCCATAAGCGGGTGATAGCCTACTACAGCAAGACGCTATCCAAAGCAGAGAAGAACTACTGCATCACCCGATGAGAGTTTCTGGCGGTAGTAAAGACATTGGAGCATTTCCACAAGTACCTGTATGGTCAGCCATTCCACCTGAGGACTGACCACTCTGCCCTAACCTGGCTACTGAGCTTTAGAAGCCTTGAAGGCCAGATTGCCTGATGGGTCCAGAGGTTGCAGGAGTACGACTTCACCTCTGAATATCGTAGAGGGAAGAGCCACTGCAACGCAGACGCTATGTCCCGAAGACCCTGTCCAGAAGAGTGCGGCCAGTGCACAAGAGAGGAAGAGAAGGAGCGTGCCACAGCTGTCAGAGTAGTCATGGCAGTGCCTGCGGACGGCTGGGATATCGCAGGTCTGAGGAGGGAGCAGCTGGCGGACGCAGACTTGGGGCCACTCTTGAGGGAAGTGGAGGCAGGGACAAGACCAACCTGGGAGGACATCGCACCGAGGAGCACCACCTACAAGTCTTACTGGGCCCAATGGGACTCACTGAAGACAAGAGAGGGCGTGCTGTTCTGGGTATGGGAATCATCCGATGGAAAGACGCAGAGAAAACAGTTCGTACTTCCCTGAAGTAAGGTCTTGGAGAAAGTGCACGCCGGTACTTAAGGACAGACACCTGGGAGAAAACCGGACGATTGACAAACTTCGGTAGCGCTCCTACTGGCTGAGGCTCCGAGCAGATGCTGAGAGATGGTGCCATCAATGTCACGTGTGCGCGGCGAGTCGTGGCCCCCAGACTAGCAGCCAGGATCGCATGCAGCAGTACGATGGAGCTACATTCGAACGGATTGCCGTCGACATAGACGGACCATTCCCAGTGTCCGACCGAGGCAACAAGTACCTGATGGTGGTCGTGGAATACTTCACCAACTGGCCGGAGGTGTATGCCATCCCAAACCAAGAGGCGAAGGCCATCACAGACTGCCTTGTGGAGCAAGTGTTCTGCCTATTTGGGGTGCCGTTAAAGCTCCACAGCGACCAGGGCACCAATTGAGTCCAACCTGAAGAAGGAGGCACTGGAAAGACTTGGGGTAAACAAGTCCCGCACAACACCTCTACGTCCCCAGTAGAATGGCATGGTCAAAAGCTACATCAAGACCTTAGAAGAACACTTGAAGGTCGTGGCCAGCCATCAGCGAGACTGGGACGTCAAGGTGCCACTGTTGCTGGCCTACCGCTCGTCAACACACGATCACATGATACCACTGGGATGACACCAGCCAGCTTAATGTTCGGCCGGGATTTACGCCTCCCCTGTGATCTGGCTTTTGGAAGCTCCCTGGATGCAAAACAGCCAGACACCGAGTATGAGGAGAGCCTGGTGGACCATCTGCACAACATTCATGGGATGGTTCGTCAGAACATCCAGAAGGTGGGCGACCACATGAAGACCCAATACGAGAGGCAAGCCAACAGACAAGGTTTCCAGCAAGGTGATCTGGTCTGGTTATATCGCCCTATTCGGACCAAGGGACGCTGCCCAAAACTTAAACAGCCGTCACAAGGACCATACCAAGTGGTGAGGAGGATTAACGACGTGGTCAACCGCATCCAGAAGGTGCCTCGAGGGAAGATGTTTGTGGTTCACCTGGATCGTCTGGCCCGCTAAAATGGAGCTGTTCGGAACGACCAGTCTTGAGGAGGGAGCAGTGTTGTGAACCTGATCGCGATAATGCGGCTTGCGCACACAAAGGAACTTATAGTCAGCACGGAGGTAATGAGTATGCATAAGCAGATAAATGTAGCACCGGAGATAAAATATTTGCTGACACAGATATAGTTACATTCTAGAACATTCGTGCTTTATCTGGTGACATGTTAGAGAGGATTCTACATCAGTTTGGAATTCATGAATGGGTGTATAAAAGGAAGCCATGGCTAGTGATAGAGTCAGACGTAAACAGAGTAAACAGTTGTAACGAGAGCTGGTGTGAATAGGTGTAATCAGAACGCTGTTTGTCATGGTCATCGACCTTGGTAGACTGATTGTGTATGTGACGTAGTGCTGTTAGGTAAAGATTGAAAAGAGTGTATTTCTATGAAAATAAAGAACATTTTAAATTTCTGCAACTTAGACCTTTAATTCTACGAACCCACAGTCAGTATGGAAGGAAAACTGTGCCTTTGTATTTTGATTTGTCTGCTTTGTGCGAGGCAGATTTTGACTTGGCAAGATGGCATACTCTTTTGACTTCTTGAATTGAATCAACAGATTTTTTTCAGAGAAACATTATTCAACTAGCACTCCTAAACAAAACACACGTGGGACCTATTGAGTGCTTCTCAGTCCCAGGTTACTCGGTATAGTGAAATGACAGGAATAGAAGATATGGAGGAACAGCTAGAGTAATACAAATGTCCGTCCACCACCACCAAGCATTTTTACTGCAATTAAACTGCTTAGAAACGACAGCCATTAAGGTAAAATTACACAGTGAAGACATAACATCGCGAAAGATGATTTAAACACCCTCATCCACATGGCACACAAAGTAGTCTTAGCCGGAGACTTAAAGACAAAACACTTTCTCTGGAACTGCCAAACAATAAACACTGCCAGCAGCAAACTCCTTCATACATTAATAACACCAACATTTTACTAACAGGATCAGAGGAACCAACATACATACCCAGAGTACAACATCACAGGCCAGACATTTTAGATATCACATTATTCAAATACATTACTACAACTGTAATACACAGGTAATTAACGACTGAAATCAGACCATCTACAAGTTTTATTACAAATTGAAGCTCCCATATCGATGGCAAGACTAGATAAAGTTTGTCTTTGGCAAAGCCAACAGCTCCCTCATGGAAGTAAAAATACCCCACTGTTTCTCCTTTTCTAAACTTCTAATAATCTCGGAAACTATTTGTAGTTGGTACATATAACTTCTTCTAATAGTTTAATAGCTGCAGTTAGGTACTTCTAACTATGAACACAATATAGTTCTGTCTGCAAATTATATATTTTCTCCAGTAACAAGAGCTGGAACCAAAAAAGCACAAACTCTTTGCTAAAGTTGTCACTCGACATAGCACACTCTATCCAAGATCCCCAACAAGTAATGACTGGGAAATTTGGAAGGGGCAGCCAGTGGTTTCCTTGTAGACCTCAACATGATTTGGAGCTTTCAGCAGAACCTTCACAACAGAGTTGAACTGATTTGTGATGTCATTCATTCCTTATAGATTCACAAACCCTGTGAAGGGCATGAACCAAGCATATCACATGGTTCAACTTAGGAAATAAAGGCTTCAATTGGTTAACAGCTGAAATCATGTATGGAGCCTGTCCATAAGCACAAGAAGTTCTTCAAACTCAATACCAACTGGCCAGAGTTTTTGACAAAAGTCCATAATTATTTGTATTATTCTACTGGCATTGGCTTTCTGCATCTCATACATTTTTAACATGTGCTTAGCTTTCTCTCCTGCTAAGAAAATGAAGTAAAATTTTCAAAACATAGTTCTATTGAGTCTACGGTTTATCTACAATGATTTCCACATTGCAATCGGACACTTTCTCCATGATTATTTGCATGATTTCTTGGTAAACAGGCTCCATGTAGTTTTTTGTTAAAGCACTCTCATTGGGCATTAACATCTTTGTGTATTTTTCAAGAAATCCTTTGAAGGCTGGATGGTTCACCTTAGAGGAATTCCTGCATGTGTAAGAGCTGCACATAACACAATGTTGATTTCCTTAAAATTTTGGCTTTTTGAAGAACTCTGCTGAAACAGATTTCATAATAGAGGCTGCCATGATTTGTTTGCCTGAAGAGTCTTGTTCATTTGATGCTTAGAGCTGGAAATGTGCTGTTTGATGCAATCTCACTGGTGTTTCTCATGAAATCCCTGTATCGCAAATAGTACATCGAATAACAGTTCCATCTGTGTCTATAAAATCTTGTTTGAATTTCTGAGCCATAAGAATAAGTCGATCACTTTACTGGACATCTTTGGCATGGTCATGTATACTAATACACTCATTAAGTAATGTAACCACGGACTAACACCTGTTCATTTGCTAACACAATGTGACTGTTATATAACTCATTCGCTTGCTGTCCACACTCTTATATAACGCTGCGGCAATTATCTAACTGTTCTAATTCATACTGGAACTGCAGTCTCAGCAATTTCTAGTAGCTTCGAGCAGAACCCAGAGTCAATTCTTGGAACTATGCATGTATGGTTATGCTATCTCTGCATGGCCGTGGAATCCGCACGAACAGATGAGATCTGTCACAGTAACAAGCTCACTTTCACGAACAGTAGGTTATTGATTCTGGTGAAATTAAAAGGATAGTGTGATATACAATGACAGTGAGTCATTGTCAGTTGCATTATTGCGAGCTGCTTTATACTGGTAAAGCACGAGTAAAAGGATTTGTCATACACAATTATTTTCCATTGCTGTATGTGTGTTTTCAACTCCCATGCAACATTTACTAATATATGTAGGCTTCCTCTTCACCTGTTCTCAGTAAGCTCAGGAGATGTTAATTAAAAGTTAAATATTGTATTTTGTTTAAAACCATATAGAGTAAAATGGAACGAAACTTGAAAGAAAAAAAGGATGAAAATGGGATTGTCAGCATTGTTAGGGGGAAGGCAACCGGAAACAAAACTTCACACCATGGTATCTTTATGAAGAGGTTAAATGTACCCTAAGAAAAATGGTACGGACCTAAAAATCCTAACCCTGGTCATTAAGCTTATACAGCAGTAGACAATGTCAGTACAGTACAACATTTTCAATTAAATGATTACACTTAATTACATATAATACAATATAGCACAATAATGTTAATGCTTAATTACACCATTAAATTAAAACAATTTGTTTCCTTATGTTTAGCTACATGGTTGATTTCCTAATTGACCTGTTAGGTCAAAGTATTCTTTTATATCATAAAAAGATGTTTGCGCTTAAATATATTATTAATGATTGTCAAAACTCTTTTTGGGAAGTCATTTCTCTATTTGAGAAAAAAATAATATAAATACCTAAATGACATTAGAGTACCTCCGTAATACTGAAACATGTAGTCAATGCTGAGAACATTTTGCCTCACTTCATTGTAAAATTAGCAGAACATTCTTTGGAAGCCTTGATGATTTGCATATGTTTAATGGTGGCAATAGCTTGCAATATATGCTATCATAATTTATAGTGTAATTGAAGCAAATAGTTCCAGAAATTGAATACATGGTTTTTATACATCAGCACCTGCATTTAGTATTCCAAAGCTTCAGAAAATTAGTAAACTATAATACTCTGTGAGGACATTTAAGTTTAGCTTGTATAGTTAAGCATTGTCACCATAAGAGCCATCCCCACCATTAGCCATTCATTGCCACAAACGTCTTTGCTCAATAGTACAGCATTTTGGTTTATGTTTGACCAACTTTGTCCATGTCACACTCCAAGAAAGGTAACTGGTGAGAGGAGGAGACATTTAATACTTTATCATTTTATGTGAACGACAGTAAAAATCTGATGGAATGAATTATATACAATTCTGTGTAACTGGTAAACTATGGAAAATGGGTACCAGACAGAAAACGGTTGAACTTATTAACACAGAGGATTTAAATCAAGAATGTGTAACATTAATCGTTCTGAGATATTTATTGTTTTTGGTTAGAATATTCAAATAATGTCTGAAGTTACCATTCTTCGCTTTGTAATGTCATGTGAAGAATGGAATTTTATAGCCGACATATTGTGATCCACATTTTTGTACCGCTTCAATCTGCTGTACTTTTTTTATACATATAAAATATATATTGAAGCTGATCTGCAAAAGTTAACCAATATAATCATGAAGTCGATAGAGAAATGAAATTTTGTAAGAACATAGAAGTTGGAGGTTACACATTTGAGAGATTATATAAAGTTCTAACTATTTTTGAAGTGATTCAGGTCAAATATGTAAAGTGCTGATTCTTTTTCATTTGTATTTCAAATCTGTGAGAAACATTCCATCCATTTTTATCTCTGCTGTTGCTGCCTTTTAGTTCACCATTTGGTAAAGAGAATGTTCTGCAAGTTCCAACAGTAGAAATATTAATTTCTCTAGTAGTTAAAACAAACCTGAAAGTTGATGTATTTCTTATTGTATGTAGCATACATGCTTAAATAGCCACATATATCAGATTTGTTTGACCATTATTGTAATTTTCATTTCAAAGGTTTGTTAATTTAAAGTGTTGTGATGTATAGAGACAGACGGTACTCCATGAAGAATTTGTAAGTACACTGGAGGATTCTTACCATAGTACTTTTGTTTCAGATTATGCACAGAAGGAATTTCTGCTGATACCAGTGAAATTTCATCTTTAGTCTGTGTGGCAGCCTCATGGAAAAGCACAAGGTTCAGTTATGGGAGAAATAGTCCTGATTGTGAAAGTCAAGAAAGCAGTGTTATGAAAACACCATCTCTAGAAAAACATGTCAACTCAGAACTGTCTAGTGAATATAGGGATGCGGATGACAGTTGCAGTAATGCTTTATTGATAAACAAGGATAGCGTACCTAACAAGTGCAATATTTGTGGGAAGAGCTTTACTGCTTTGAGCAGCTTGAAAGTGCATAATTTGATACATGAGGGTAAAAAACCTTTCAAATGCGAAATTTGTGAGAAGAGGTTTACTCAGTTCTCAAGTTTGAAAACACATAATTTGATCCATGAGGGTAAGAAGGATCACAAATGTCAAATTTGCGAAAAGAGGTTTACTCGCTTGTCACATTTGGAATCACATAATTTGATCCACGAAGAGAAAAAGTCTCATAAGTGTCAAATTTGTGAAAAGAAGTTTGCTCACTTATCAAGTTTGAAATCACATAATTTGATCCATGAGGGTAAAAAGCCTCACAAATGTCAAATTTGTAAGAAGGCGTTTGCTCAGTTGTCAAATTTGAAGTCTCATAATTTGATCCATGAAGGTAAGAAACCTCACAAATGTCAAATTTGCGAAAGGAGGTTTACTCGGTTGTCGCATTTGAAATCGCATAATTTGATCCATGACGGAGAAAGGTCTTACAAATGTGAAATTTGTAATGAGGGATTTACTAACCTGTCAAGTTTGAAATCACATAGTTTGATCCATGAGGGTAAAAAGCCCCACAGAAGTCAAATTTGTGAGAAGAGGTTTACTCAGACATCAAGCTTGAGAAGACATAATTTGATCCACGAGGGAAAACCTCACAAATGCGAAATTTGTGCGAAGAAGTTTACACACTTGTCAGGTTTGAAATCTCATAGTTTGATCCACCAGGGTATAAGGCCACACAAATGTCAACTTTGTGACAAGAGGTTTACTCATTTTTCAAGTTTGAAAAAGCATAATTTGATCCACAAGGGAACAGATATCCCATAAATGTGAAATTTGTGAAAAGAGGATTTTGCAATTCTCAAGTCCTTAATTACATAATTTTATCCAAGAGGATGAAGTCAAAATATTTGTGAAAAGAGGTTTATTTGCTTGTCAACTTTGAAATCTCATAAATTTGAATCACGAGGGTAGAAAAGCTCTCAAATTTCAAATTTGTAAGAAGAGGTTTACTCACTTGTCAAGTATGAAAGCACTATTTTTCCTACCTTCGAGGATTAAAATCTCACAATGAAGTCTCACAAGTTTACTCATCTGTGCATTTTGGGGGAAAAAAAAACATTACTTGATACATCAAGAGGAGAAATTATGTTAATGTAATATTTCCGAGAAATGTTATGGGTTATCAGATTTGAAAATGAATTATTTGGTACACATGGCTATATAATTACACATATGACGCTTGGGACAGCAGATCTGCTTATTTGGGTAGTTTCAAACTATGTAATTTGATACACAATTGTAAAAAAGGGTTGACAACAGGGCAAAGCATGATATGATTATGGAAGCACTGTCTGTATTACAGACTAGTTTCAAACCGAAGCCCATGAGCTACAGATATACAGGAACTACCTCCCTAAATGCCATGCCATGGTTCACTTGCTGGCTTATAACTATAGAATTTGTGTGGAGAGTTTTAATGTTATAGTCTACTTCCAAGTAGCATAACTGAGATATGAGTCACTCATTTGTCAGCTTTGAAGTTGTATACTTGAGTATATGGCCTTATTGATGTGAACTTTATGAAGAGAGGTTTTGTTTAATATGATAAGCAGGCAAATTTTAAGCAGAAACATTGGACTTCATAAATCTGATTGTGAAAAGTTATTTTAAGAGAATAGGAGGTTTTTACTTGGAAATATCCTGTAAGGATAATTTTAAAGATTTTCAAATTTTTCTTTTCTTAACGAGAATAGATGCTTCTGTTAGAAATTTGTACTTTGAAAAGGGCAACTTTGGTGGTTCCTGAGGTTTTTTTTTTTTTTTCAAGAGTAATAGGCGCTTCTGCTTGAAATTTGTTTTTTGGAAAGGGCGAGGGTGGTTTGTCTAGTTTTGTATTTTTTCATATAAGTACAATTCAAGTGTTGGGATGGTTTTCAGGCCATCAAGGTGTTGAAGGCAATGAAAAAGCTGGTGGGCTGGACAAAAAATGAGTGACAATTCCCCTTTTCTGGGGAGTGAGTAAAGCTTATGTTCGGAATGCAGTTAAAAGATGCTCCAGATACGAATATTGAATAAGGTGGAATATGGACTCTGGCCAAGTAATATGTAAATACATAATTAAAGAGCCTGATGAAGCCTTCAGTAGAAAACTTGCAAACTTAAGTAGAGGTAGAATAAGGAAGGCATTAGGAATGTTACGCGGTTATGGTCACTTGTTGAAACCTTTTTGAACAGTTGATGGCAAAACTTGCAATGAAGTGCTGGAAGTGCCGCTTCCCTAAGAATTTCAGAAGAAAACCAAAATTAATGCTGAATAATATTTTATTTGCTATGGATATTTTTTCAGAATTTATTCCCAGACATTTGGTTGGTGTGGACAGTGCAACTGAGTTCCATGAGCTCATTTAATACTGAATATATCTGTATTCACCCATTCATAGCCTTAAATCCATGCTTTCTTTGAAGCAACTGCAACTTTCGGTAGTTGAAAGCACTGAAAAATTTCCACACATGAAGTCTACTGTTTGCAAAGGAAAGTTGACTTTCTTAAAATTGAAATACAACTGTAAGTATATTTTAATAACAAAAGCTTTAGTACTACATGACAAAGCAACAAGGTGTATTGGGAAAAATTCACAACACATAGATGTTTATCTGAACTTATCGCACATACACAGTCCAATCTTGTCTGCTGGACAGCAACATGTCGCATATCGGCAGGCGTGAGAAATCATATAATGTGATTGAATACTGACAAGGAGAGAGAAGAGGGCATTACAATCTCTGGATGTTAAGCAACAAAACGGGCAGCTGCAATTATTATTATTTTATATAATATGTTGTAAACACACCTGTGAGTATGTCGTTATTTTTTTTTATATTGTCATTCAGATTCATAAGTATTGAACTAACAAGAGACTGTATTTCATAATAATATCTAAAATATAATTTTGTATAGCTTAACATTGTGATGTATTTAAATTTTTTTTTTTTTTTTATTTACGTCCTCCAACGTCAAGTCATATCGGACAAATTTAAATCATGTGGTTTATATTACGGCAATGGCCTATTTGTATTGATCATACTTCAGAAAATTAGACCATATACTAGTTAAAGTCAACGTGAAAAATTCAATATCATGGCTGGAATTTGAACCACGGATCTCCTGGTTTCCGTCCAGTCGCTCTAACCCATGGCCAACATGCCGTCCTGACATTAAATTCTCCATTTGACTCCTATATTTCCCTGGTAGACCACTACGGGCCGAGATACACCGTTTGTGGCGACTTACTATCGTAAGTACCTGAGTCCCAGGCTTCATCATTTATTATTTTAGTTAATTGATGGAAATTAATCATTTCTTCACACTAGCCGTACATAGGCTAAGGTTGTTGATAGAATAGGGTCAACATGAAAAGTTCAGTGCCATGGCCGGGATTTGAACCACGGATCTCCTGGTTTCCATCCAGTTGCTCTAACCCATTGAGCTACCATGGCCAACGTGCCGTCCTGATATTAAATTCTCCATTTGACTCATATATTTCCCCAGTAGACCACTAGGGGCTCTTGCATTCGAGATACACCATTTGTGGTGACTTACTATCGTAAGTACTTGAGTCCCAGGTTTCATCATTTATATGAGTCAAATGGAGAATCTAATATCACGACAACACGGCCATGGTAGCTAAATGGATTAGAGCGACTGCACGGAAACCAGGAGATCCGTGGTTCAAATCCCGGCCATGGCATTGAATTTTTCATGTTGACAATGTATCAACAACCTTAGCCTATGTACAGTGTTCAGTAACAGTTGGTCGCATTGTATGCAAGGAAGTTGGTAGACCTGCTTTTAGAAAGAAAGACAGTAGAGAATCGTGTGAAGAATTGAAGCATGTTAATGGCAGCTGCAGTTAGTTATTATGTAATATGTTTTAGTGTTGAAATTAGTAATAGACTTAGTCAACGTTCGTCATACGTGATGGAAATGATAAGCATGAAGCTATACTAGCTTTGAGAAATTAAATTAAATACATCAATATAAGCGTCAAACATTTTCTTCTGACAATTGGCCGATTCTTCTGCAATACAGTCCATTTAGGTTGTCAGCTTTAATTTGTCAGCCACAACTTACACCACAATGGAACATACGGCTAGTGTGAAGAAATGATTAATTTCCATCAATTAACTAAAATAAGATTTGAATGAGAAGCCTGGGACTCAAGTACTTACAATAGTAAGTCGCCACAAATGGTGTATCTCGAATGCGAGAGCCGCTAGTGGTCAACCGGGGAAATATGAGTCAAATGGAGAATTAAATGTCAGGATGGCACGTTGGCCATGGTAGCTCAATGGGTTAGAGCAACTGGATAGAAACCAGGAGATCTGTGGTTCAAATCCCGGCCGTGGCATTGAATTTTTCATGTTGACTATCAACAACCTTAACCCATGTACAGCTAGAGTGAAGAAATGATTAATTTCCATCAATTAACTAAGACCATATACTTCCTAATATTATTTCATAAGGAAAGATTTCCATTAATACCAGTTTTTTTAAACTAGAAGACTAAAAGAATTGGTAATTATTGGTAAAAGGAATGGATTAATGACAAAAGAAGCTCAAGGTTTTATACAATAATAGCGACAATGACAGTGAGACATCTTTCAGTGACAGAACACTGATGATAATATATTTGACATTATGCCTTTACCAGTTGAGTAAAGCACCTTTTTAGAAATTATTTCTATCGTAGAGATTGACTGCACTGGAGTGTTAACCGCAGTCGACCAGCTCACTTCAGGAAACCACGGATCCAACCAGTCGGATAACTGCTGACGAGAGGGACAAACCGTTCTCCGAAACATGTTTTATTTGTGTTTGAATTACCGACTCATTACTTTCAAAAGAACTGGATCAGTTATATTACTGTGCACTTCCTATTGCTGTGATAGTCATTTTATAACAAAAAGGTAGTTGGTTTCGTCTTTCTTTTTCCATTATAGAAATCACAGAAGATAGGGCTGTTTAGCCTCATTTTCATTCTTTGACAAATATTACAGTAAAATTATTAAAATAATTATGTGGATACATATTTAAGGCATTTATAATCATTAAGTTATTTTCTAATACTGTGCATAAAAGTAACCTTTTACATCAGACACACGTCGTTTCCAATCACTGTTGTAACTTACTGTACACCAACTTACTAATATTTCTCTGTTTAATCGACCAGATAAGACCCGATAATGAATTATCGCAGCACTGGTTACCTGATGGTCAGTATGCCTCGACGCTCTGTTGAGTAATATATTATGTTGATTGCTGTTTAGTGATGACAGCTAGAAAATTCTTGTGAAGTTGTGTTATTAGCAAGAGTGTGAATTGCATACTTTCTCCATTTTAGATTAACAATTCAGATGGTGTTGGCCAGCTCTAGAAAACAGGAAAATCTAAGTGGTGAGGGAGACAGAAATTATACCTGCTGTAGTGTGAGCAGTCTTGCAATTCAAGGAGGGCCTATGTGTGACTGTACAACAGCAAGAGTATTGTAGAGTAGCCTTAATTCTTTGAGTTGCAAGGAAAATTCGACAAGCTAAGAGAACTTGATAATGATAAAGGCATGCAAAGTACATTTATGTATCACTTTTATGAAAAAGTTTATTATACAATTCTATGGTTATATGAGTGTCATATTTTTGGTCATGCTTGTTATTTGCTATTTTTGCAAGACAGTTGCAGACATCGCCTCCAAAATTGGCATTTCCATGAGATCTGTACACTCAATCCCGCATGAAGGTCTTGGTTTGTTGTCACACAATATTCTGCCTTCAGTGAACTGTCACACCCAGGAATGCACATTAGACACATCCATGGTACCATCACCACATGCCTCTCTCAACTGATGATGAATTTCAATAGGTGTCACACCACGAAAATGAAGAAAACGAATGATTACATGCTGTTCTTGCAATGAAAACGTCACCATTTTAACTATCAAAAACAGTCCTAACTCTCATAGCTGCCATTAGAGTTCTTTGCACTGTACAGTACTGCCATGTCTATCACACATTCACAAAGAGTCCACGTGTATTTTAAAAGAAGCAGGAGTTCCTACCTGGTCCCAGTCATGAAAAAAATAGATGTTATAACTGAATACACCTCGTACAACGCTAGTAAAATGTGTACATGCTATTAAGGATTTTTTATTTTATTTTAACATTGCATTTTAGAAGTCATTAACTCAAGGGTACAGACTGTTGGTATCACTGCTACACATCATGGTGCAGATATAATATTGAGTAAGGGTTCTTGTTTCTATGTTTTGGGCCTCAGGAATTGAGGTGATGCCAGACATAATATATGCTGGTTTGTTTGTTTGTCTGTCTGTTTATTTCCTTTACACAAAATCTGTATAAAATCAACACTAATTTAATAATTAATATAATAATATTTTACTAATCTGCTTAAGTATTCCTCAAGTGTATAAAAACTACCTTTTATTTCTTCTGGTAATTTATTGTTCAAGTAACAAGCTGCAAAGCTGGGTTTGGATTTGTCCAGTTGAGTCCTGTGAGCTATAGCATGAAAGTTATTGATTTACCTAGTTTCATAATTTCATAATTATGTATTTGACTGGTAATTACTTTGGTGACAATATATAGAGTAAATTCAAAAGACGTAACTGTTACTTGAATCACATATACCAGGTGAGTTAGCTGCCCCATTTATTATGATCTATGCAACCCACAGTTTATAGTCTAATGTGAAAACATTTACCTTTTAGCACAAAAGCCATTATTGCAGCCCTGCCCTTCTATTCAGCATTATATGCATCCAGCATTAATACTTACAGCCCTGAATGAGGACCAAGAAACTCTGTTTACTTAAATAAACGATATTGTGACTTTGGTAGGTTCGTGAAATAAAAGTCGAGGTTACAAACACAAAAACTGTACTTTATTCTCGTAGCAAATGCACTCTTCACAATTACAATTTGCTAGATAACCTAAAAGCTGTTTATTTTTCAAACACTTCGCTCAACTGTCTGTCGCTTCCGGTAACGATCGGCACCGAAATTTTCCGAATCTCCACCGGCCATCATTTATTCATCGGCTTCGCGAGTCTGCCGCCAGGGTAACACTATATGTTCATGCATATAATACTGCCAAGGTGATAAATGAAGTTCTCCCAAAGAGTAACATACGAGGCATGTTTTTTTAAGTCAGTACCATTTTGCGATTCCGCCGCTGCAGCGCTACGCTGTTTAACTACATCTCTTGTCTACGCACTGATGCAAAGTATACATGTAACTGATATCTACATATAAGGAATATATTAAGGGTCTTAAAGTACAAAGTGTGGCTAGAATATTGAGGATGTAAACAGCAAATCTTGTCCGAGGATTGTTTTTCATAAGTACAAGAGTATGGATTAATAATTTCATTCCGTAGTCCCTAGCTACTTTCCCTCTTCAGCCAGTGTGTAATGGCGTCGTGCATAATCTGCTTACTATTCTCGTGTTCCAGGAAAAATTTAAATATATCTTAAAAGGGAGAATGTGACAAAATTGTGCATGAAATATTGAATAGTTTGACTGTTTTCAAGGTTCGCATAATAGTTATCCATAACTATTTTAAGATATTGGGATCAAGACAGGATAATTTTCAGGTGAAAGTTATATGCGTTAATTTATTTACATTGTGAACAGAAGAAATTCATAACAGTGTAATCATTTGTGTGAGAAATTTGTTATTAGTTGACTGCTTGTGGTTCACGTGTACTAAATATAGATTTATTGTTAGTTTTCTTAAGTTGTTTATATTTTAAAGGTAATAAATTCCCAACTAAGTGCATCAATGGTATGTGAAATTTGAAACGGTTATGACATTAAGAGAGAAAGGATATCAAAGTGAAAGGAATATGTGTTACTTATTAATATTTTAAAGGGAAGAAATTCACAACATGGATTAATTATGTTTGAAAATTATCATAATTTGTGATCTATTGTTCTCCCATTATACTGAAATTTATTCTTTAACTTCAACAAGTTGGGAGAGAATATTTCAGAGGAATACGGGATGGAAGAGCATTATTGCAAAAAGTACATTCACTGCAAATATAGTAGTTGCAATCTGGTCATAATGATCATAAAGTAGATAGCAAGCAAAGGAAAGTACAGTATGTGCAATTTATCTTCAGCGTTCGTCTCCCAAGTCCTCACTCGTTAGGTTTTGGCTAACTCCGTAAACACAGATGACAACTTAGAAACATGAAATGTGCTATACTGGTACACTATACTAGTACACTCTGACATTTAGTGACTAATATGCTAAGCTTTTACGCGTTCTCTTTGTTTTCTGTGTGCATTCGTTTTGTGCAAGTTTGAGGTTAATTACTATAGCTACCAGTTTGTAATTATGGCTGAGGGTACACCAAACTCATCATCATATGTACCTTCCGAGCTATGAACTCCAACTCGGAAAGATGCACTTACAGTCGTGCATAGTGATGGCCGCAAAATAATAGCGAAAGTTGCAGAAAGTTGTGATATAGAAAAGGATAGCAACCAGTTAATATTCCCATTCAGCAAATCAATAGAATGAGCTGCTGCTTACACAGGAAAAAGTGTTAGCACTGTCAGGCGTTTTAAATCGTTTTGTTCATCTCATCCCAAAGAATCTCCAAAAACACCAGGAAAAAGCAGTTAAGGCTGTGATCTGTGTACAGTAATAACTAATAGTGATGTTTTCTTTCTTTCTTCTTTTCCCTTCAATAGTTTCCTTTTTGGCTTCCTCCTTTTCTTTATATCTTTCTTTTTCTCTTGCTCTGAGTCCTTTGTATATTTCTACATAGCTTTCTATTTTCCTCCATTACCAAAGCTATGCCAGTATTTAATAGAGGCCAACAAACCTAGGAGCAACATCCACCTATGTTGTGGATGTTATGGTTCTCGAAAGGGGACACACTATTATTTGTTTACCTCTGTATAACTATGATGTGAATGCAATCGAACTGGTGTGGACAAAAATAAGGAATGTTTTCAGAGGACACAACGTTAGTGGTGATATGTCAGCCGCAAATCTGCAGAAACTTGCTGTAGAAGCATTCTCTTCTGTAACTGCGACGGATTGGGAAGGATGCTGCAAGAAGGTCCAAGAACTGGAAATGAAATATTGGAGAAATAATGGTGATTGATGAACTTATCAACACATTAGAGGATACTAGTGATGAAACTGATGCAGTGGACTCAGAAATCGAATAATCACAAAACGAATGAGTGAGTATTTATAGCTGTCATAATATTTGTTTACTGTTCTTAAGCGTTTCATAAATACTATGTATATGAACATATAGCTTATCGGATCGAGTTCAATTTAATGTTTGTCCACAGACCCCACACTTGCGGCGCATATCTTTGCTTATCTTACATGCTATTTTGTTGCACTGTGTTTTTCAAGGTTGACCACACTGCAGAAACAAAAGAGCGTTAGCTCTGGCATCTTCCCCTCTGCCAGCACCACCCCGCAAATCCAGCGTTCTTCTTTTTTTGCGCGTACTGTACTTGTTCATATGATGGCATTACAAAGTTGGTAGGTTATTACACAGTCACTAAGAAGGGGAGTTGTTCTGTGGCCAAGGACCCTGGAATACAATGATTGCTGAGTGTAGCAATTGCAGCCAAGGTACTGAAAGCATAGCCGAAACATGAGTTGAGCTGAACCACAATAATTGCCAGCAAATTATTAACTTAGGATGACTTTGCATATATCCAAAATTACTAACAAAAGTGTACCCATTCATCATATGTAACTGGAACCTGTCATTGTATTGTTCAGCAATATTCGACCATGTCACTGTGCCGATGTTCTGTATGAGTGCAGGTTACCAAAATAGTAACAAGTGGTGATGTGTTGGCTTTGTGTTGTTATTGATCACAACTACTCTACTCCTCTTTTCAAAACATCTCTTGGCTATCCTTTGTAGCTTAGGGTCATCTATTTGTGATACATGGATGTGCACTCATAAGGAACTTCGGAGATTCTTTAGAATATGTCCCTTAAGAAATTTTGTCTAACTTCAACATCGGAGAGGCATGCATGAGGACTGACAGAACCTGCCGCAGTGCTGCTCACACGGTTATTTGCATATGCATCTGTTGCCAACCTTTGCACCAACATCCCAAACATCTGTTTTACAGAAGTTTGAAACTTCACATGTGCCTTTGTTAGAAAGGAAACAGCTGAACTGTAAAATCCGAAAATGAATATCTGAGGCCCTGGCATTCAATAAAGGAAGTTTTTGGTAAATGTGCAGATAGATGGCATACAGTTATGTTGGTACAGAATGATGCAACAAAAACAAATTCTCAACTGCGGCAGTCCGATATAGGCGAATACAGCAGAGCATTGCCAACATATTTTCTTTTGATACTGTTATGAGAACAGTGCATAGTAAGCTTTGTTGTTATTAATTATTATTATCATTATCATTAATATTAGCCACGCCATGGCTGAGTGGTTAGACCGGGAGGCCCAGGTTTAATCCCAGGTGATCGCAAAGTGGGATTTGTGGCGGACAACATGGCACTGGGGTGGGTTTCCTGCAGGTCCTCTGGTTTCCCCTACCAGCATTCCATCAATTGCTCCATCATTCATTCATTCATCTCAGGCATTGGACCGAACCCTCAACCCTGATTTCATCTCTGGTTAGATGCTTTGGCTTCCTCACTCTGATGGAACCCAAGCACCTCCTAACGTCAGCATTGACGAGAAAGGGAGAAAAAAATTATTATATTTATGTTGTTATAATTATTAAGTACAATTGATAATAAGTGGAAACTCTGGCAACGATTCACTGATCCTTACATCTGTTTATTTGCATATTACAGTATTCGCTGGTTTGCTTACATAGATAGATAGTTTTATTCACCTTAGGATTATACAATATTCATGGCTTCGTCAAATTTGTACCCATAAGAATAATACATTTCTTATGAGTAATACAATTATGAATAATACAATAGTAATTAAATAATACAATAGTAGTTAAATAATACAATAGTGATTAAAGTGATGCAGTAGTAATTAACAGAATAATAATACAAATAGTAATTAAGAATAATGCAACTTAGATCACATAATAGTTTAATGTATTAATTTTTAAGAACTAGGCTGTAAGAGACATAATTTTTACCAAAGAAAATCAATATTTACTTTATTATTTAATTTTACTTCTTAGAAACTCATCTGTTGTCTGTGACATTACTTTTAGTAGGATATTTTTTACAGCTTTTCTGAATATTAGAAGTATCACCTCCAAAGTTGCACAGGTATTTATTCACAAACATCATTTTAGGAAGCATTGATATGTTACATAATGTTACATATGTTACATAATGTTGGTATTTTCCATGTTAGCATACGCTGGAAGTTGGGAATGCTCGAGCTATGACGTCAGTGCCACAATACCCATAGGCTGCCCATCTGCATGATTACCAAGCTTTTAAGTGGAAGTGGTGTCTGATACCAATGGCTCTATTTATAAGTTTCTTTGATCTTGCACCTTTGTGTGGTGATGAGGAACAGTACATTCAATTTCTTTATGACAAAAGTCTTAAGAACAAGAATGCTATGTTGGGAGTGCAGTGCTGTCCTATATTCCATTACAGAACAGGATAACACATTTCAGATATTTTCGTACAGGAGAGGACATGCCAAGGACCCAGTAACAACTGTCCTCACTAACAGTATCAAGTTTTGTTGGCAATCTCTCTGACCTATTTAAGGGGGTGATCAAAAAGGACAATATACAGAAGTCCCCAGCAGTTCTTTAAATATTATTTGAATACAGTGCATTGGTTTTAGAGTGTTGGCAACATAAACTAGTGTGGTCGCTGGATCAATGTAATAGAGAAAGTTGTCTGTTATTGATGTTAGCGCATGCACAATAAGTACTTTAGAACTTAGAGTAATTCTTTGCAGTATAAAATTATTTATTTGTGAGGATAATGAGTATTTATACTGATGAATAATGTAATAACATTTGCTATTTGTTTCAAATGGGAAGAATTCTGACTTGTAGTGAATCAGATGCGTTAGAGGCTTCAGCATTGCCATCTAGTTACCCCCACTCTTTTTATATTTCCCTCTTTCTCTCACACTTGCAAGTCTTCTAGGCACTAAACGTAAGAGAACGCAAACTGAATTTTCCAAAGCTTTATAATAATGCAGTTGTTCAAATCACATGGATATTTGTACATTATGCACATATTTTAAATATATAGTTTAAAAATAATTATAGTTTATGAATTACCTATTAATCTAATCCAACAAAACTGCTAGTGGTACATTCATATAGCTATGAATGTCACATCCGTTAAGAGATAATTCATCATTGTCATTGTCTTCATCTGCGTGTTGTAAGTTTATGAAGATTGGTACCAAAATCTCGTCACGTGCTGTTTTCTTTCCAAAAGCTATGTTCGTGTAGTTTATCTGATGTCTCATGCAGTTTTTCCAATCCTGTGCAAACTTGTCAATTTCTTGGTGAATAAGTTGTTCAGCATCAGTCAGTTTAAAAGTATTATTTCTGTTTGCAACATAATTTGAGCCTACATTAAATCAGTTGGATTATTCTGGCAGTGGTAAGGGGGAAGGTGGTTTATAATACCTCGTGTCTCATTTCAGTTGCAAGCTGATCCAGCTGATACACTTTCCCTGGTTTTTAAACGGAATAACAACTGAATAATACTGCTTTGAAATTATGTACAATTAATAAACATATAGTGTGACAAGTCACGTTCTGCTGAATTACCATTCTACAAGCCAGCAGGAAGTGTATTGTTTCCTCTCGATCAAATTTAACAAACACTTTGGCTTATTCAAAGTACATATTTCTTTTATCATATCATGTCAAATGTGTATCTTTCAGTTCTGAGTAATTACAAATATATGTTCACACATACATGCCAACCAATATTGATATCCATTACAATACTTACATCATGATGCATTGTTATAATATAATAGTGCTTTATTTATTTGTATTTGGAAAACTATTTGAGCTAAAATTATGCGGGTTTTGCGGTTATGTTAGATACATTACTCGCTACCTTCCTCATGGATCAGCTTTTGCAAAATAGAATTTTTGTCAGCGCAAATAGTATTCAACAGAGACTGATTAAGTTGGCGCTCATCACACATCACTTAGGGGGAATGCAGTACAACACCTCAGTACTCTCGAGATTTAACTGTATTGGAACACCACAGTGAAGCGAAAAATTAATAATTACCTCAGTACTCTGGTTGCTCAAGGACAAACATCATCCCATTTGAAACACAATAGTGATGCAGTTGTGGTATGGGGATGCTGAACTTCCGAAAATTTCTGAGGGACATATTCTAAAGAACAACCGTAACTTCAACTCTCGTTTTATGGACATCTATATATGGTATTTATACTGGTCGCCAATCTAGAAAGTGATTGACATTTCGTATGGAGAGAGAGGTGACATTGCTGCTTATTGCTGCATACTTTTTTCCGGGAGTTTCTAATTTAGACCCCAATGTCTGACTTTCTTCTTTAAAATACTTTTCTTTCCCAATCTTAATCACAGTTTTCTTACTGATACTTACAGCACGTGAAGTCCTATCAATCACCTTGGACAATAGAATAATAGGCTCCCCTTTCAATTTCTCCTCTTCGAAGTATTCTCTCAAAGAGCATATTATTTCCCGTGTCTGTCCTTTAACCCTTTCACCGAAATGGTCGTCATATGACGTCCAAGTTAAAATGCCCCAAACCGATATGAACGCGCATACATACATTTAATGCTCATTTAACATCAATTATTTTAATCTTGCTATTTTACAATAAATTTAAATTAGTTCTATAAGGAATGTAAATGTACCCTTAAAGGTTTCTTTTTGAATTGTACACCTCCAAACCTGGATAAACACCCAGATTCTGCAGATTCACACCAAATAATATTGGTTTTCTTGCGAACTTCTTTTTCGCAACACACTACACATTTTCGAAATGGTTACAACTTCTTTTGGTTGTGGGTGGTATACTTTTAGGAAAGTGTTTTCTCTCAAGTATGAGGGGTGATGTTGTGGTGAATTTCTTACCTCCTAGTATAAAGAGGCCTCTGAGTATTATAATACTCAATTAGGTTACGAGCTCTTTATACGCGCAAGTACAGGTAGATGAATGTCTTGCATGAATTTACAGCTCTGAAAATTACTAAACATCTGTGCATAGCTACATCCAGTGAAGTACCTTTTTTTTTACCATTTAACTGTTTTCCGTAAAGAGGGATAGCTAGTAATAGCTGATCCGCATCACCCATATTTGACCCGCCATTTCCCCAAACAATGGAGTAGCTAACATGTCATCTGTAGACCAGCACACGTCACTACTACGTATGTCCTAAAGATCTTCATAATGTACAACAAATCTTCCAGATTTTCTACAGTAATATCATAAGCCTGTACACATCATACCCAAGCTAATTTATTTGCTACATTACGGGGATGAGCCATGGTTAACATTGAAATTTAACAATTTCAAATGTGCCATTCAGTTAGCTCTTGATAGCTATAAGAAATCACTCTGAACACAGAGTATAAATAACTAAGATACAGAGTGAAAACAGCTGCATAAGGCTACTAGAAACCTTGGTAATAACAGATGCTGACAGAGAATTTCCTTTCCAGTGTGTGAGTGTGTAACGCAATATATTCTCTTATGATTATCGCTTGGTATAGCATAAATAAACTAAACTTGAACCGGAGAAGTCACTTGCGTAGCTATACATATATACATTCGTTTGTATACACACAAAACAAAATGATTCAAATGTTAGGCATGTTCGGCGCAAAGAATGGCTTTTGCTACCGTGAAACAAAGTAGTGAAATTTCAACGATTTATTAATGTACTCCCTACTTTATTGTTACTGTAGATTTATACTGCCTTTAATGAGTTTTAAACCAATTTTTGTTTCGTTTAAATAACTTGAATACGGAAGATACAGAATTGTATTTATGATTCATTTTTACAGCATTTAACAACTTAAATGTCTTTTTCTGTTTATAGGGTATCCGTTTCCGGCCCCTGAAGGGTTTACATGGCCATCAGCGAAGCGGTTAATTGGAATACCTTTACCAAATACAGTTTTATTTGGTTCCCGAGCACGTTCAGGTTTTCGCTTCACTACTTTTAGACATAATTAAACATTCATTAAAACACAACTGCAAATGATCACAATACACGAACTCACACGCACACGCGCACACACACACACACGCACGCACGCGCACACGCATGCGCACACCACAGGCACACACCACACGCGCCCACCACACACCCGCACCACACACACTCACACACACTTAAACCAAGGGAAATTGTCACAAAATGCAAAGGAACTTGCCGGTACAGGATCTCTGTTGTAACCTTATATAAAATAACAGCAACTTTTAATACGTGAAGGCAGCATTATCAGAAGAGAAATAAAAACCAAGGTATTGTGTTGACTGCAGCGTTTGCGTAACTCGCTTGCCTGCAGGTCATGCTAAGCACGTGTCAGAATATTGGCAACGAAGGTTTAGCATCTAACATTGTCATGGAAACGTCTTGACTCTAATTGGTCCTTCTAATAGTTATTATGACAACCGTTATGACATACTTATCCCCTCCCGTTTATTTACAGCGCTTCTCTATGTGCTTACTGTCAATCATATTCTAGTTTGGCAGCGAGTATAAAAGGTTTGTTTCTCTTCTGCTTACAAAGAGGAAATAAGAGAAGGTGCTGGTTATTAACTTTAGCATGTTCCAAAGATGCAACATGAAAGTATTTAAAAAAAAAAATACTGCCTTCAATGAAAATTGATTTATTGGTAAATGGCTTCACAATTTTGATTTTAATAGTATGCATTTTGGATTAATTTTGTGATAAATCATATAATATTATCTTTAATTTCATGTAGAAATGTCATTGTGAATGACCAGTACGTGTTTTAAATGACTAAGTTACTATTCCATAGTTTTTAAAATTCCCAAAGTTGACAAAATGCTATTTGTTTAATGAAATCCTCTGAAAAACCTTGAAATTTACTGGATATCACTTATAAGAACTTTTTAGAATCTACTAACAAACTCAAATAAAGCTCTGTAAGTTCAATTCAGTTGTTTTGTAATACAGCAAACCCAACATGTATTCATGGGAACATTTTCAAACTGCCCACGTGTTGTCAAAATTTGCATAGCAAACATACAAGTACTCTGCTGTGAAGGCTAAACCACAAAAAATAAACAGGACATTGAGGGTTTTAACCATAAAGGGTAGCAAATGATGTTTTTATACAAGTAGAGCAGCAGTAATTTTGGGAAAAGCAAAGGGATGGGAATACCTATCCATAACGTCAGTGTAGAAAAACCCAAATGTTCTCCAGTGTCAGCAACACTTCATATTGTGATCTTCGCCAGCTAGAATGGGCATATATTTATCTACTTGCTTCACAGAATGGTGCCTGGTTTCCCTATATAAGCAATGTTTGTGAATTGAGTGGGTGGGTGGGTGGGTGGTCGCTATGACCTAACATCTGTTCCTCAGCAAATGTTCAAAGCAGTTACAAAAGTTTCCATGTTACTATAATTACTTTAAGGCATATGGAACAGAAAGCATTTGTTTTATGGAAAAATCATGTAATATGAGCTTATGAGGCAATTTTCATATATTGCCAACCTCAGTGCGGGTATTGTAATACAATCAATCTTACTCCATAGTATTCACTATATTTATTTTGTTAACAATACATACATTCCTGATGGATTACAGGTGTAGTTTCTCTCAAACAATAGCCATGATACATAACTACCAAAAAACAAAACACTTCACTAGTCAAATAAAACGTAAATTCTCAATGTGCCTCCCACCCTGAAATTGAGAGAATAATTTCACTTTAATTTCTCCAATTACTTATGCCAGCAAATATCACAGCACAGTTCCATAGTTCATAATTTAAGAGGAGAACTTTGTATAGGGACTGCTCTGCGATCACTGCAGGCTCTCTACACTTGGGGAATGTTATCAGGTGAAGGGGCTTTGGAAACTATGGGTGTATCTCCAGAGGTTACAGTTGTCCAGAGGTCATATCAGTGTCCTCTCTTTCAACCTTAAGGATAGCCATCTGTGAAAATTGCTCAAAAAGTGCAAGAAATGAGAAAATAATTTTTTTTTTTTTTTTTGCCTAATTAGAGTAATCTGTGTACTTCAATTTCCTATTATTTTTAATACCATGCGACCCTTTAAAATTTGTGGCATATGACTATTTAAGTGGGTCACTGTAAGTGGGCATAGTGCTTTATGGCACCTATTTTGGTGATTTTCTCATGTTTTTAATTGTCAGGGCTTTTCAGAATATAAATTGCTCCACACGATGCAGCTTTCAAACTAGAAGCTTGAAAATTTTGTGCTTGAATAAAAACAGTACCAAAGGAAATGGATGAGATGATTTTTTTATTATGTCACCACTGTTTGTGCAATTAAATAAGAAAGATAATATTTCACAAGCAAATATTAAAAATTAATAAAAGGAGAATTGAATAATTTTTGTTTTAGGTATTTATGAGTATAACCACAAAGTATTATTTTTCTGAAACTAAAATTGCATCATGTGGAACAGTTTAATTAAATGACAGTAAAACACTATAAATATGTCACTATCACAAGAACTGTTTTGGACAAAGGTATGAAAATTGGTCTGTGAACTATTGTTAATAATACAATAATTATGTGAAAGTTTCAAGTCAATCCAAGCAAAATTCTAGATTTTAGTATTTTCACAGATGGGATCCTTAACTTGGCTACTCAAGATATATTGTCCCTGCCAGGAAAGAGTGTCACTGTTCTTGCCAATGGCTACTCCACTCACCTTCCTTCAGTTGATGTTCCTTTTCCTTTGGGGTGCTGGATCAGCTGAGACAGATATTCTTTCCTAAAGTGTTGTTTCAATTCTTGCATCAGGTGTTGTCAGTGCCTGGAACTTCTCCTCGAGATGATCAATACCAAGCATGACACCCACTCCAGCATCATTAAGAAACATTGATGGTGTCAAAGGATTTCAACCCTCAGGATTCTGATATGTAAGTCAGTGGACATCACAAAGCGAAGTCAGTAGTTCTTTATAAATGAGAGCAGACCTTCTGAGCATTTGTCTCAATTCTTTAATGCAGTGACCAGATGCTCCCACCATCCTGGGGATTGAACTTCCAATCTATTTCTTGGAATCTACGCTTTTCAATGCATTGGAAGCTCCAACAAAATTAGTTCCATTGTCAGATTAGATAATGGATGGATGGCCCCTTCTAGCAATAAATCTTCTCAATGAAAGAATGAAAGCTTCAGTACTTAATAACAAAACTAGGTCCAAAGGGATTGCTCAGAAGATGACACAGGTGTAAAAAACAATCCATAACTTTCAGAATCAAAGGACCTGCCATGTCAGTGCTAACCACTTCAGAAACAATGGCATCCTTTTATTGATCCTTAACTATAAGTACAGGCTCTGTTTCGTATTCTTTACTTTGACACTTACACTGGTGGCAATTTGATCACCTTTACTGTCCTCCTGGTTTGCATTATGCTATACCTTTTCCTCAAATATGCCATTTAAAACTGTACACCGGCATGACAATCTAGTTGATGTTGCTTCAACTATTGCATATTTATTAGGCAACAATAATGAGTATCTGAAATTCAAATGATCCTCTTTCATCACAATCTTGGTCTTCATTTGGATAAGACGTTTCTTGTCCCTGTCAATATTTATCCCATTGATGTTATCACCTTCAGCTGGGAATGAATCTGACTGAATGTTTGATGACAATCTGCTCTGCTGCCTTCATATCTGAGAAACCCACATGGGAGTTACTCTTCCTTGCATTATTACAAAATCTAAGAACCCATGCCAGAACACTTGCTTGTTGATAAAAGCTCAAGTTTCTTGTTATTTCTAGACTTAGCATCGTAGTGGAGTCCAATTTCTTTCTCTCTGCTAGGATTGTGGTTTCATCCTCATTTTCTTCCAGCTGATTAAATGGCCACTCTTCTTCTGGTAGTTTCAACTATTTCAGATCTTTCCACCTTTCTGAGTCCATTTGGGTTGGATAACATCCTGTTCATATGAGATCAGCTGGATGGTGTACTCCCGGAATATTGTCGCAAATCCTATTATGACTGGCTGCGTACGCACTAGAAGGGTTCATGTGGCTTGTTTACACAAAGGAACTGATAGGCAGCACAGTGTGGAAACAAAGAGAACAGTTGGTATTTCCCCGAAGTAAGGTTCCGGAAGTCTTGGAGGAAGTGCACGCCGGTTCTACAGGAGGACATCTGGGAGCAAAACAAACGATCGACAAACTTCGACAGCGCTACTACTGCTTGAGGCTCCGAGCAGATGCTGAGAGATGGTGCCGTCAACGTCACGTGTGCGCGGCCTCCAGACTAGGAGACCGGATCGCATGCAGCAGTACAGCGTCGGAGCCCCATTCGAAAGGATCGCCGTCGACATGGCTGGACCATTCCCAGTGTCCGACCGAGGCAACAAGTTCTTGATGGTGGTCGTGGACTACTTCACCAAGTCGCCGGAGGTATACGCCATCTCGAACCAGGAGGCGAAGACAATTACATACTGCCTCGTGGAGCAAGTGTTCTGCCGTTTTGGGTTGCCGTTAGAGCTCCACAGTGACCAGTGTACCAATTTTGAATCCAACCTAATGAAGGAGGCACTAGAAAGACTTGGGGTTAACAAGACCCGCACAACACCTCTACATCCCCAGTCGGATGGCATGGTTGAACGGTACATCAAGACCTTAGAAGAACACCTGAGGAAGGTCTTGGCCAGCCATTAGCGAGACTAGGACTTCAAGGTGCGACTGTTCTTGCTGGCGTGCCGCTCGTTGACACACGACACCACTGGGATGACGCCAGCCAGCTTAATGTTCGGCCTAGGGTTACGCCTCCCATGTGACCTGTCTTTTGAGAGCCCCCCGGAAGCGAAACAGCCAGCAACCGAGTATGTGGAGAGCTTGGTGGACCGTCTCCACCACATGCACAAGATGGCTCGTCAGAACATTCAGAAGGCAAGCGAGCGCATGAACACCCGATATGACAGGCAAACCAACAGCCAAGGGTTCCAGCAAGGTGACTTGGTCTGGTTGTATCGCCCTACCCGGACCAAGGGACGGTGCCCGAAGCTTCAGCAGCCATGGCAAGGACCGTATCGGGTGGAGAAGAGCATTAACGACGTGGTCTACCGCATCCAGAAGGTGCCCCGAGGAAATATGGCTTCCCTCAACCCCGTCCGGAGACGTACCCGATCTCCCACGGGTATCGGGAACCACTGCCCCCTCGAGTCCAACCCAATCCGAACAACTCCCAATCAGGGAGGGACTCGAATGTTCGGCCCGAGGTTCTTCTAGTAACGTCAGAGGTACAACGAGCGCTATGGGTCCGCAGCGCCCACACCACGGTGGCTGAAGGGGACGGATCCCCTCCTCTAAACAGTGACTACGGCCGCACGGACAAAGTTCTCCGCATCGACACCGGAATCCCCGGCCTATTCGGCAACCACCTAGACGCGTTCTGCTGGCAAAACAATAGGCGGTACGGCACATGCTGGAGGACATAAAATCCAGGGGAGTGATTAAAGAGTCCGACAGTCCTTGGTGTTCCCCTGTAGTTTTGCTGACGGAGAAGAACGGCAAGCTACGCTTCTGCGTGGACTACAGGAAGCTGAATGCTGTTACCAGGTAGGATTGTTTTCCTGTACCCCGGATTGACGACACCCTGGACACGCTAGCTGATTCTCGACCCTGGACCTGTGTCGGGTTACTGGCAGATGGCTCTAGACCCGAGAGACAAGGAGAAGACCGCATTCTCGACAGGCCAAGGTCTTTGGCAGTTTACAGTTATGCCCTTGGGTCTTTGCAATGCACCAGCCACCTTCCAACGCCTAATGGAATCAGTGATGAGAGGGCTGACTTATGGTCTACCTGGACCACATCATCGTCGGCAAGACTTTTGAAGACCACCTCACCTGAGCAGAGTGCTACAGAGACTACGGGCAACCAACCTGAAGCTGGACACGAAGAAGTACCAGCTCTTCTGCAAGGAAGTTAACTACTTGGGTCACATAGTCTCACCAACCGGAGTGGCCACAGACCCGGAGAAGACACAGGCCGTGAGAGATTGGCCGAAGGATATCGAGAGTTGCGCACTTTCCTGGGGCTGTGCAGCTATTACCGCCACTTCATAAAGGGGTTCTCCAACATCGCTAAGCCCCTCACCCGCCTTACATAGGAACACCGACCTTATGTGTGGACGGATGACGCCGAAGACGCTGTGTAGTGCTCCTTTTCAGGGATTTCCACAACCATGCGGCACCTTCATTGTGGACACCGACGCCAGCGACCATTGCACTGGAGGCGTCCTATCCCAAGTCCACGACAGCCACAAGCGAGTGATAGCCTACTACAGTAAGACGCTATCCAAGGCAGAGAAGAACTACTGCGTCACCCGGCGAGAGTTACTGGCGGTGGTAAAGACAAGTACGTGTACGATCAGCCATTCCATCTGAGGACCGGTCCCTCCACCCTCAGCTGGCTTTTGAGCTTTAGAAACTTGGAAGGCCAGAGAGCCCGTTGGGTCCAGAGGCTGTAGGAGTACGACTTCAGCTCTAAACACCGTAGAGGAAAGAGCCCTTGCAACACAGACGCCATGTCCCGAAGACCCTGCGGCCAGTGCACAAGAGTGGAAGAAAGGAAGCGTGCTGCAGCTGTCAGTGGTCACGGCAGTGCCTGCAGACGGCTGGAATATCGCAGGCCTTAGGAGGGAGCAGCTGGCACCGCAGACTTGGTGCCACTTGAGAGAAGTGGAGGCAGGGACAAGACCCACCTGAGAGGACATCGCACCAAGGAGTGCCACATAAAAGTCGTACTGGACCCAATGGAACTCGCTGAAGATGAGAGAGGGCGTGCTGTTCCGGGTATGGGAAGCACCTGATGGGAAGACGCAAAGAGAACAGTTGGTACTTCCCCGAAGTAAGGTTCCGGAAGTCTTGGAGGAAGTGCACGCCGGTACTACAGGAGGACACCTGGGTGCAAACCGGACGATCGACAAACTTCGGCATCGCTACTACTGGCTGAGGCTCCGAGCAGATGCTGAGAAATGGTGCCGTCAATGTCAGGTGTGCGCGGCGAGCCTTGGGCCCTAAACTAGGAGCTGGGGTCGTATGCAGCAGTACGTCAGAGCGCCATTCGAACGATCGCCGTCGTCATAGATGGACCATTCCCAGTGTCCGACCGAGGCAATCGGTACCTGATGGTGGTCATGGACTACTTCACCAAAGGGCCGGAGGCATATGCCATCCTGAACCAGGAGGCAAAGACAATTATAGACTGCCTTGTGGAGCAAGTGTTCTGCCGATTTAGGGTGCCTTTAGAGCTCCGCAGCGACCTGGTTACCTATTTTGAGGCCAACGTAATGAAGGAGGCACTAGAAAGACATGGAGTTAACAAGACCCGCACAACACCTCTGAAGAACACCTGAGGATGGTCGTGGCCAGCCATTAGCAAGACTGGGACGTTAAGGTGCCACTGTTCTTGCTGGTCTACCGCTCGCCGACACACAACATCACTGGGATTATGCCAGCAAGCTTAATGTTCGGCCGAAAGTTACGCCTCCCGTGTGACCTGTCTTTTGGGAGCCTCCCGGACGCAAAACAGCCAGCAGCCGAGTATGTGTAGAATCTGGTGGATCGTCTCCACGACATGCATGAGATGGCTCGTCAGAACATCCAGAAGACAAGCGACCGCATGAAGACCTGATATGACAAGCAAGCCAACAGCCAAGGGTTCCAGCAAGGTGACCTGGTCTGGTTGTATCGCCCTTTCCGGACCAAGGGACGCTGCCCGGAACTTCAACAACCATGACAAGGGCCGTCTGGGGTGGAGAAGAGGATTAACGATGTGGTCTACCACATCCAGAAGGTGCCCCAAGGAAAGATGTTGGAGGTACACCTGGATTGTCTGGCCCGCTACGATAGTGCTGTTTGGGACAACCAGCCTTGAGGAGGGAGCAGTGTCGCAAATCCATTATTACGACTGGCGGCATACGTGCTAAAAGGGTTTGTGCTGTTTGTTTACACAAAGGAACTGATAGGCAGCATAGTGTGGAAATAAACAGCCTGCAAAAACAGACAAACATAGCACGGAGATAAAAGGCATGCCAAAACAGTTAATGAGGTAAATGGAACATTAAAGTGATATCTTGACTGACAGAGAATAGTTGATTTCTTGTGGCCACGCCGTGGCTCAGTGGTTAGACCGCTTGGCTCTTACCAAGGCGACCCGGGTTCGATCCCAGGCGACCGCTAAGTGAGATTTGTGGTGGACAACACGGCGTTGGGGCAGGTTTTCTCCGGGACCTCCGGTTTCCCCCGCCATCTCATTCCACCGGTGCTCCATCTTCATCTCATGCATCATCAGTGTCACCGCCTGCGGTGCCATATGTAGTAAAAGTGGGCGTTAAACACTACACATTTCTTGATGTGTGTTTGGAGGAATTTAGTAACAGTGACGTCAAAATTAATATAAAAATTATTTGTGGTTGGTTTATTGACACTCGTCACTTACTTTTTCATATATTTATGAGAGACTAGTTTCAAAGGCCATGGCCTCCATTTTCAATCTCTTTCCCAACTGGCATCTGTTGTTTGCTCTCTCTGGTGGTGGAACTATGAACTTTTTTGTCAAATTATCTACTGGCAGGATTTCAAAGTTCATTACGCGATCCTTATTTTTCCAGATGAATATGTTCTCCCATGTTGTCAATCTATTTTGGTTTATCACTCCTTTTAATAATTTTGGATTTGGATCAATATCATGGTTTTCATTCCAAAAATGAAATGCTACTGCTGACTTGTCTTCTTGTTTCAATCTGATGTTTCTAAAGTGTTCTTTGACTCTGGTTTTTAAATTTCTTTTTGTTTGACCTATGTAGCATTTTTCACAATTCTTACAATTTATTTGGTATATTCCAGATTTGTTACCTGAAGGAATTTCATCTTTTGTTTTTGAATTTAGTAATTTTAAAATTGAGTATCTATTAGTAGGTGCCAAGATGATATTTTGTTCCTTGAATATCTTTTTAAATTTATTAAATGTTTTTGGATGATATGTGAATGAACTGAATATGCTGTTGCTTTCTTTTTCTTTAATAAATGTGGTTGCTTCCTTAATGGTTTTCTTTAGTTTAGATTTTCTAATTTTCTTCAACACCAAACTTTTGTTGTATCCGTTTTCTTCTGCTATGTGTATTATTGCTTTTTGTTTCTTGAAATATTCTTCTTTTTCCATGGGTATGTTGACTAGTCTGTGTGTAAGGCTGTTTATTATTGCATGTTTATGTGTAATTGGGTTGTGGCTATTATTTTTATATAATTTTCTGAATGTGTTGGCTTCCTGTAAATTCCAAATTTTATTTTTGTATCATTCCTGATGATATTTAGATCCAAGAAAGGTAGTTGTCCATTGATTTCCTTTTCTATTGTGAATTTGATAGTCCTTTCTTGCAGATTGAGTAATTTTAATGCATCATCTATATGTTTACTTGGTACAATTGCAAAGATGTCGTCAACATATCTATACCATACCCTGAAGATCAATGGGAAGGACTTTTTAATTTGTGTTTCAAATGCACTCATAAATAAGTTAGCCAAAAATGGTGAAAGTGGATTGCCCATTGATAATCCTGATTTCTGCTTGTAGTGTTTTCCATTAAAGCTGAAGAAGTTTTGTTCAATGCATATTTTTGTTAGAGAAATATATTCTTCTGCTTCTATTGCTTCCATATCAATTGTAGCTAGCCATTTTTTTAACACAGTCTGCAATTTTTCTGTTGGTATGCTTGGAAATAAAGATGTGACATCAAATGAAACCAGTCTGTCATTTTTGTCCAAATTTATATCTTTGATTTTTTTCTACTAAATCTAAAGAGTTTCTTAAATTTGCACTTTCAAATTTTGGAAAACTATTAAATTTACTTAGTAACCATTTGGCCAAATTATATGTGGGGGCATTTATGCTACTAGTAATAGGTCTCATGCCTTTCCCTGCTTTATGAATTTTTGGCAGCCCATATACTCTTGGTAATGTTGGATTATCTACTTTAATTTTGTGCAATTCTTTTTTGTTGATTATTTTACTCTCTTTTAGCGTTTTATTTTTGTTGATTATTTTACTCTCTTTTAGCGTTTTATTTGTGGTTTCAATGCAGTACTTTAATGGATTAGTTTCTACTTTTTGGTAATTACTGTCTTCTAACAAATCTTCCATTCTCTTTGTGTATTCTTCTTTTTCCAGAATTACTAGTTTATTTCCCTTGTCTGCTTTAGTATAAATAACCGGTTTCTTTTTAAGAGCTTTTATGATTTGGTTACTAAAATTCTTTTTCTTTTCATTTTTAATCTCTTCTACTATTTTGGAGCATTTGTTTTTTACTGTGTTTTTACTTTCTTCATTAAGTGTTTGTGTAGCAATTTGGATGTCAGCAATGTAATCTTCAATTTGGTTGGAATAATCTACACATGTCTTTAAACCTAGATTCAGCATATTCAGTTCTGTTTTTGTAAAATTTTGGTTTGATAGGTTAACCACATTGTTTAGATGATCTTTTAGGTTATGTTTGTCTTTTTGATTTATCTTTTTAAAAGTGCCTGCTTTCTGGCATAAATTTTTTAATTTATTCTTTAACTTTGCTGTTTTTGTCTTCATTTTCCTATTAAGATATGCGAATAAATTGTTTTCAAAATTTTCCCAAAATATACTTCCTAATTGTTTGGTAAGTTTTTGATGCAAATTGTACAATTGTACAATTTTATTTCTTGTTTCAGATTGAAACAAGAAGACAAGTCAGCAGTAGCATTTCGTTTTTGGAATGAAAACCATGACATTGATCCAAATCCAAAATTATTAAAAGGAGTGATAAACCAAAATAGATTGACAACATGGGAGAACATATTCATCTGGAAAAATAAGGATCGCGTAATGAACTTTGAAATCCCGCCAGTAGATAATTTGACAAAAAAGTTCATAGTTCCACCACCAGAGAGAGCAGGCAACAACAGATGCCAGTTGGAAAGAGATTGAAAATGGAGGCCAGGGCCTTTGAAACTAGTCTCTCATAAATATATGAAAAAGTAAGTGATGAGTGTCAATAAACCAACCACAAATAATTTTTATACTACACATTTCATTTCATTTGATTTCTTGTTTGTTACAGAATATTCAAGAGATGTCTAGTAATAGGATTCGTGGTATATATAAGGAAGCCGGGACTCACCGAGGGACAGTTGTAAAGTAAACGTAGTTGTAAACAGGAGTAAGTTGAGTAAGCTCTTTGTTGTGGTCAACGACCTTGATAGATGTAATTGTGTAATGCTGCTACTGAAGAATTGAACAGAGTGTATTTCTACGGAAATGAAGAACATTTTGAATTTCTGCAAGTTGGACTTTTAATCCTACAAACCCACAAAGTCACAATATGTTTCCAGTCCTCTGGGCATGTTAAACTCCTGATCTCTTTTACTCTGTTGCCAGCAAATGTAGTCCATGGTTTGTCTCTTCTTATCCAAATTAATATAGTTGAAGAGTCACTCCAGAAATACTCTCTTAACATTTTGTAGATGTAGAGGTAACTTAACTGACGATGCGAGTCTACTTCCAACTAGGCAGCCTAATAATCCCAATCTGGGAGTGATGATGATTTTGAGAGGGACCTGCTTTAGCCATGAGCAGTTGCACTGACACTTTCAGATCACTTTCAACTCTCAAAAATATCACAGCAGCATAAGAGTGTCGGCTAGGATCTACGAAGTATGAAGTGTTCATTGGCTCCTTTTCCACCAGCCATGATTAGTGTTCCCCTCACTTACTTTAATGAATAGAATAGTAAAGCAATCAATGAATAGTAAAGAAAAGAGCATTTTAGTTTTCACTAGCAAGACATTTTTTTAACAAAACTTAACATGAGGTACTTCCACTTCCCTTAAGCAGTTTATTTCTTGATAATACCTTTGAAATTCACCAGCAATACTCTCAGGTAATGGAGAATCTCACTTCTGTTTGACCTTCTTGGTTTCATTTTCTATGCCCCATGCCTTCTGCAGCAAAAGCTTGAATGGGAGAAGTACTGGAGCAAGAAAGCAAATTACATAAAAAATCTTTTGTATTAAGGAAAGCAGTGCTCTCTTCGTCAATACCTCAAGTTCACTGTAGAAGTTGAAAAATACGAGTATATACCATTTTTAGATCTAAAAATAATCAGAAATAAAAATAGAATAAAATTTGGCATTTATAGAAAACCAACACAGACAGACAACTACATAAAATATATCGAGATTCAACTGTATTGGAACACCACAGTGAAGCGAAAAATTATTAAATTTTAGATGAGTCGCATTTTTTACACATCTGCTTCACTTTCGTACCTATTTTGAGGACATGTTTCGCAAATCTTCGTTTGCATCTACGGCTCTTGTGCGACTGACGCTAGATCCAGCGGTGTGGGTAATTCTGGGGTTGTTGCTGCCATCTGTTGATTCAGTGATGAACTGAAATGTGGGATTCTCTTCTAGCGGGATTTCAAAGTTCATTAGTTGGTTTTTATGTTTTTCTATGTATATCCTCTCCCATATGACGAGTTCACTATGTTTTTGTACGTATTTTAGTAATTCTGTGCTATCTTCAATTTCATGATTTTCAGACCAGAAATGAGCTGCTATTGCGGACTTATCAATATTTTTGTATCTTAAGTGCCTGAAGTGTTCTTTCTTTCTAGTGCCTATGTTCCTTTTTGTCCTTCCTATGTAAATTTTTTCACAGTCTTTACACTTAATTTTGTAAATGCCTGACCTTTCCTCTGGTTTTATCTTATCAGTATTATTACTGTGAAGTAGGTTTTTAATGTTGTAATTGTTTTTTGGTGCCAATGTTATATTGTATTTCTTGAATATTTTTTGGAACTTTTTTGTGGCCCAGGGGTGGTAACTAAATTTAGCAAATCTAATGCTTCACTGTCCCTACGCTTCTTTCAAGTTTATACTTTTAGCAAATCTAGTTTCTTGTTTTATTGGTGTGAGAGCTGTGATCTGTTTTAATTTCTTTTGAAGTTTGAAGGACTAGCTATGGGAAGCCCGCTATCACCATTTTTGGCCAATCTATACATGAACTTTTTCGAAACACATATTACTAAAGCCTTCCCTCATATGTTTAAAACATGGTACAGATACGTAGACGACATCTTTGCAATAGTGCCCTACAAACTAATAGATGATGCTTTGAAACTACTCAACCTGCAAGAACCCAGCATACAATTCACAGTAGAAACTGAAGAGGACTGTACTCTACCTTTTTTAGACCTTAAAATCAAAAAAGGCAATGGAAAACTAGAATTTGGCATTCATAGAAAAGCAACACACACAGATAATTACATCAAAGCAAATAGTTTCAACCCAATTCCACACAAACATGCAACCATCAACAGTCTGACACACAGATTAGTAAATCTACCTCTCAGCCAGCAAGAATATCAAAACGAATACCATCAAATCTTAAAAACTGCAATTAAAAATGGATATGGAAAAAACCTTGTAGATAAAAAACTAAAATTATTCAAACTTCAAAAGAAATTAAAACAGATCACA
Organism: Mantis religiosa; assembly: GCA_030765055.1. Classification (NCBI taxonomy): domain Eukaryota; kingdom Metazoa; phylum Arthropoda; class Insecta; order Mantodea; family Mantidae; genus Mantis; species Mantis religiosa. The sequence goes on from CM060959.1 coordinate 121,634,238, forward strand.
GCTCTCACACCAATAAAACAAGAAACTAGATTTGCTAAATTTACTTACCACCCCTGGGCCACAAAAAAGTTCCAAAAAATATTCAAGAAATACAATATAACATTGGCACCAAAAAACAATTACAACATTAAAAACCTACTTCACAGTAATAATACTGATAAGATAAAACCAGAGGAAAAGTCAGGCATTTACAAAATTAAGTGTAAAGACTGTGAAAAAATTTACATAGGAAGGACAAAAAGGAACATAGGCACTAGAAAGAAAGAACACTTCAGGCACTTAAGATACAAAAATATTGATAAGTCCGCAATAGCAGCTCATTTCTGGTCTGAAAATCATGAAATTGAAGATAGCACAGAATTACTAAAATACGTACAACAACATAGTGAACTCGTCATATGGGAGAGGATATACATAGAAAAACATAAAAACCAACTAATGAACTTTGAAATCCCGCTAGAAGAGAATCCCACATTTCAGTTCATCACTGAATCAACAGATGGCAGCAACAACCCCAGAATTACCCACACCGCTGGATCTAGCGTCAGTCGCACAAGAGCCGTAGATGCAAACGAAGATTTGCGAAACATGTCCTCAAAATAGGTACGAAAGTGAAGCAGATGTGTAAAAAATGCGACTCATCTAAAATTTAATAACTACATAAAAGCTAATGGCTACAATCCAAGATCCCACAAACAGGCAATCTTTAATAGTTTAGCACACAGACTGGTCAACATCCCTCTCACAGCAGAAGAATACAAAATAGAATACAACAAAATTATTGAAATAGCACAGAAAAATGACTTTCCCAAATCACTAGTAGACAAAAAAGTGAACTTAGCAAAAAAGAAGAAACTACTAAAGGAAACCACAACCCTCTCAGCTACAGAACCTAAAATGACCTTCAAAAAATTCACTTGCCATCCATGGGCCTTTGATAAATTCAAAAAAGTCTTCAAAAAACAAAACATTCAACTAGCTCCAGTGAACCATTACTCCTTAAAAAACCTAATTTGCTCAAACATCAAAGATGCCATTCCATCTAACAAAAAATCTGGTATATATCAAATTGAATGCTGTGACTGTAGTCAAATTTATATTGGAAAAACCAAAAGAAATTTAGAAACAAGAGCAAAGGAACACTTTAGGAACATAAAATACAAACAATTAGAAAAATCAGCAGTTGCCACGCACTTTTGGGAAAAAAACCACAACATAAATCCAGAACCAAAATTACTAAAACATACAACAGGAACTGTCCACATGGGAACAAATCTTTATTTAAAAAAAATAGGAACAAAGTATTCAATTTCGACATCCCCCAGAAAGATTTGTTCAGCAAGTTCCTCGAACGGCCACCAGAGGAGACCGATGACAAAATATTGCCAGCTACACCAATGAGAACAAGTCGATGTCCGGCTGAAGATAGAGGGAAGGCCTCAGAAACTGGCTCCGGGAAAATTTAAAAGTGAGTGTTGTTTTGTGTTATTAATCGACTCCCAATTAATTTAATTTATACAACAACACTGTATTCAACACTTCCATGAATGGATTTACCTCATAGATAGTTAAAAATTCTGTATTCAACGCTCAGTGTGCCGGATCTCCTGTTCCACTGTAGTCCAAGAACCTTTGTGATGCACCTATTCTTAATTTCACTCTCCTCTCTAAGTAAGATTCCTTCTGTTGAATGTTTCCAGTTCCTAAGTTCCAGTTTTCCATTATTCAGCAATTTAACTCAGGTTTTGTTGTCAACATACATTGACTCCATCAATTGATGTGCTGTTAACTTTTCTTCTTTGAGGACGTTGGCTATTACAGCATCTAGAATAAACAGACTGCAGGTAGTTCACTTTCTTCACTCAGCATTCTCCCATCATAGAAACCGCAGAAAATCATGATTTTTCGTCACAACCTCTGTAATTTGGATGGCTTTATAAATCTCTGAAGTAACTCCAATCACATTCTCTGAAAGACTGAGGAGTATCTCTGGAATTAACTGAATATGATTGGGCCCCTTCTCTAGGCAATCATTCAATGAGACACCATTTGTCTTGAAGGATGCGTCAAAGATGGAACGAACAGTAGTTGTCAATATATCGAGATTTAACTGTATTGGAACACCACAGTGAAGCGAAAAATTATTAAATTATAGATGAGTCGTATTTTTTACACATCTGCTTCACTTTCGCACAAGTCGCACAAGAGCCGTAGATGCAAGCGATGATTTGCGAAACATGTCCTCAAAATAGGTACGAAAGTGAAGCAGATGTGTAAAAAATACGACTCATCTATAATTTAATAATAGTAGTTGTCAAGCTTGTTAATTTAATTACTGGTCGATGAGAAAGATAATGGCAGCTTCTTTCCAGTTCTTCATTCGGTACCTCTTCTATAAATCATTTCTTCCAGTTGGTGAAAATCTGATTGTAGCTCGTGAACAAGTTTGCCTTCCTCAGCTTGTCAGTTGTAGACTTCAGTCTCTTTTCTGCAGTACGCTTATTACACTTGATCTTGGGGTGATCTTTCCTCCATGAGAGTTTTATTATATAGCGAATGAGAGTAGGAATGTTATACTTAAAATGGGTGAGAAGTAATGAGGTAGGGATATGTGAATTTTATAGAGATGAAGAGAGCACTGTTCATTACCTAGTAGAATGTAAGAAGTTAACAAATTGCAGGAGAAAAATATGGGATAAGAAATGGGACAGTGTAAGCAAAGAAATATTGGCATTACACATGTTAATGGGAATGGGAGAAAAGAAAAATAGATGTATAGGAGAATTCTTATATAGCTTAAGAGAAAAGTGGATTAGGGTAAAAGAAGCGAAGGTCAAGAAGAAATGACACCAAGCCGCTCAGGAAAATTAACGCCTTATGGCCTGAGGACCTGAGTCAGTAAGTAAATCGAGTCAGCAATTTTCATGTCTTTGTACAGTATGTATAATGCAGCATGCTCAATGTTAAAGTTATTGTAGTGAAATTGTAATGGAAACTGTACAAATAAATATCATATAGCGAATATTGTCATCTCTTTTCAAAGTGCTGAGGAGATTCTGTTTGACGTCTTCAGTCATTTTGTCTTCTACCTGATCACAGATACCAATAGTATTCAAGTTCCAAAGCTCAGTTATGGTTTGCATATCGTCACATGCTATTGAGATGGTGAGGTTACTCAGACTGACATTAGCAGATGGGTCTTGCCTTTCACCAGCCAGTTCATCCAAGTTTTGTTTATATGGCTAGAAGTCTATTCTTCAACTGAACCAATTTTCCTATAAGAATCTTGGCATATGCATCCATTCCTATGAGGAGCTCAATTTCGGGAAAATCATCATCCAGGTCACTGGCCCATATCTTCATTTTCAAATCTTTAAACAAGTCTGAAGATCTTGATACTCGTGGAATTGATTGAAAAATTCTAGGATGATCTCATAACTGTATTTCATAGTAGAATTGTGTGTTTCTTCCTATGTTGACTATATGTCTTTGTTTAATACTAGAAGTTTGAGTTCCGCCAAATAAAATATGGAATAGTATTTGTTCTGCACAAGGTTCTATCTTCAACTGTTCTACTGTACTCTGAAGGCCGCGCCATGGCTCAGTGGTTAGACTGCTTGGCTCTCACCAAGGCGGTCCGGGTTCGATCCCAGGCGACCGCAAAGTGAGATTTGTGATGGACAACACGGCGCTGGGGCGGGTTTTCTCCGGGAGCTCCGGTTTCCCCCGCCATCTCATTCCACCGGTGCTCCATCTTCATCTCATGTATCATCAGTGTCACCGCCTGCGGTGCCATATGTAGTAAAAGCGGGCGTTAAACACTACACATTTCATTTACTCTGAAGGAGGTAGCTTCATAGAGAGCCACAGTCCAAGAATGCTAATTAAAAGTTCTGAAAAACTTTTAGAACTTTTTAGCTTTTGAGTTATATTATCTATGGTCTCTACATACTTATTCATAGTCGACTTTGCCCTCTACTGTACTTCTCAGAGTAAGCCGTTTCTAGAGCACTGTTTACACCAATGATTAAACCATCTTCAGGATTGGTGTTGAAAAAACGGTTTTTGGATTTCAACAGGCAAAGCCATCTGCATTTACTCCTGGTCAGAGTCGATTACCACATTCGATCTGATTGGGTGCAGATTTACTACCTTTTGCATTTGCAACAAGGTTTCTTGCATTGGTATTCGATAGCAAACTCAACAGGTCATCGCATATGGCTCAGCTGAAAGGCCGATATGACCATTCTCCCAATATTCTGGTGGTACTAAGTCACAAATCATGGGGAGCGAATCGCACAGTAGTAGTATATATAAAGGTAGTTTACAGAACAATAGAACCCCTAATTAACATATCAAAAGGAAAGGTGTTGGGGGATGGGGGATGTCAACCACACCTAAAATAAGACCTGAAGCTTTTCTGGCAATGAATATGCTCAATTTCTTCTCAGTCAGCAAGCCAGGTGAACAGACGATTAGAAATAGATGTTTTGGGAGTGTGCATCTCTCCCATCATCAGGATATTTATTAAATGTTATAACCATAAATGTATCATTGAATATAACACAAATATAAAACACTATCAAAATTCGCATTACTGAACAAAACACTGTTTTCAGTAACTTATGTGCCATGTCAGGAGATGGCCTGACTATAGAAGATTAATAGGGTCAAAGAAACGTGACTAAACTTGATTATCAAGTCTTAAAAGTGGAAAACCATTGACTTAAGAAGCACAGATCAATACAGCTTGATAATCAAGTTAAGTAGTTAAGTTTCTTAGATACAATTTTCTATACTGATGCCATCTCCTGACTTGGCATCTAATTTACTGAAAACAGTATTTTGTTCAGTAATGCAAATTTTGATAGTGTTTTGTCTTTATTTATATTTAGTTATATCCACTGATTCATTTGTGATTATAACATTTAATAAATATCCTAATGATGGGAGAGATGCACACTCCCAAAATGTCAATTTCTAATCGTCTTTTCACCTGGCTTGCTGCCCAGGAAGCAATTGAGCATCAGCCACACTTGTTAACACCTGTTTACTGTCCCCACTCAATGACCTCTCACCCCACTCCCCCAAGCTGTCATGCATGTCAAATTTAATGTGGACATCAATTCAACTCAGCACATTTTTTTTTCATTGAAATAATTTTAGCAATTTTTAGTGCCATATTTAGTTGTTAAGTATTATTTGATTATAAAATAGCTTTTGTATAATTTCAATATAATACTGCTATAATGACATATAAAGAAACACTCACATTTAATATGTGATAAAGGATATTCTTAATATACAGCTAATTAAATACAGTGTAATTCATATAAACCTGAACCATTTCAATTGGCCATAACTTTTGAACCAATAATAGGACACAGATACAACTTTTGGAGAATATCATACATAATTGGGAGATTACATTACGCTATTTACATCTCAGAGAAAATGTTGGAAGTGTCCTTCACCAACATCTATACGTATTTGTACTCATCTTACCATATTCTCTGAAGTTTTACAGAGAGTAACCTTGCCAATGTTACTTATTTCGGTTCGAATGGATTCCTTGAGAACATCAATTGTCTGTGGCCTATTCTTGTACACTTTATTTTTTAGATACCCCCACAAGAAAAAAATCTGGTGAGGTTAGATCAGGGGATCTAGAGCCACATACCTTTTGAGATTACTCGATTATCAAAGAAACTGGTTACAAGTTCCATGTTGTCATTAGATGTATGACATGTTACTCCATCTTGCTGGAAATAACCTCTGATGACCTTGAAGTTGAGCGCCCTTAAACACAAACCATCATCATCTCAATTCAATATCATCCAGCTGCTCCACAAATGTCTTGAAGATACCCATATAAGCTTCAGTGTCTACAATCATATCAAAGAAAATAGTCCATTTAAGACTGCCAACAATGGTCAGTGTTGTCGATTCTCCCAGAGCCACTGAGATCATTAAAACTAATTTATAGATTCTAAAAGCTTTCAAAGGGAAATTATGGCCCATTGAATTGGTTTAGGTTTACATGGATCGCACAATATTTATAATGCATATGGAGATGCGAAGAAAGAGTTCATAATATTCATATTACTTTTTTCACTTCAATTATAGTTTCTTTTCATTAATAATATTCATACACTTTGTTTCAGGGGTGTTACAGCAAGCGAGGCCATCAGTGATTCATTATGTTCCAGTCACCAGTGAATGTTGAAGTTGTCCAACAGTCATTCATTCACACAATTGACACACTTATCACAAGCCTCCATGGGACGACTCATTTTCGTACCTCATCTCCACGCTTTTTAATCCCCAATCAGCGAGGCCATTGTTGTGCTCTCGACAGTCACTAGTGAATGGTGAAGTTGTTCAACAGTCATTCATTCACACAATTGACACCATTATCACAAGCTTCCATGGTATGAGTCATTTTCCTACCGCATCTCCACGCTTCTTAATCCCCAATCAGCGAGGCCATCAGTGATTTCTTATGCTCCCAACTGTCACCAGTGAATGGCAAAGTTGTCCAACAGTCATTCATTCACATAATTGACACCATTATCACAAATCTCCATGGGACAACTCATTTTCCTACCTCATCTCCACGCTTTTTAATCCCCAATCAGCGAGGCCATCAGTGATTTCTTATGCTCCCAACTGTCACCAGTGAATGGCGAAGTTGTCCAACAGTCATTCATTCACACCATTATCACAAGCCTCCACGGTAGAACTCATTTTCCTACCCCATCTACACGCTTCTTAATCCCCAATCAGCATATATTTGACAGACAAAATGGAGACTTGACTTTAAAGATCAATCCTCAAATTTTGTGGAGCTACTGCCACTTTTAAATATCTATAATAATAGAATTAGACATCACCCCAAACAGTTTTACTAATGGCACACACATTCACGACACTTTTAGTAGATGAATCTCACTGAATGAGGTAAGGAAAATACTCATGTTACAGTTGTTCTCTGAATCATGGACTAATCAAGAATTGCTTGTGACTTTTTAGGTGCTCCAGATTTTTTTTAGCAAATTTATCAATGTTAAATAGTTTGACAATTAAATTCTTGGATTTTTTTTTTATATAACAATCATTTCTTTTCAGGGGAATGTGTCAACTCTTCTCATGTGCGTTTCTAATGCCCTCAATCATTTTTGTTTCCAGGCTGTTAAAGGATTTCCTTCTACATATTGTGACTTTGTGGGTTCGTGAAATCAAAAGTCCAAGTTACAAACACAAAAAATTAAACTTTATTTCTGTAGAAATACGCTTTGTACACATACACAATACAACATACAAGCTCAACAAACACAGCCGCTTACCCGCACGCGTTCAATTACAGACTGACTGGCCCTCTTTTTCAGGCAGGCTGCCTTTTTATAGTTTTTATAACATTCCAGAAATTTCTCAAACAATCGAGACCGGCTAGAACAAAGGCGAACTCTTGCGAAATCCATCTGCTCCCGCCCACCATTTCGGCAAGCTTTTGTCTCCACAATGCACTGCCGTCTCTTTGATCTTGTTACCCGCGCTGCCTCCAATCAACAATAACCTGGCGACACTGCTCACTCCTCAAGGCTGGTCGTCCCAAATAGCATTATCATAACGGGCCAGACGATCCAGGTGTACCACCAACATCTTCCCTCGGGGCACCTTCTGGATGTGGTAGACCATGTCGTTAATCCTCTTCACAACCTGGTATGGTCCTTGCCATGGTTGCTGGAGCTTCGGGCATCATCCCTTGGTCCGGGTAGGGCGGTACAACCAGACTAGGTGACCCTGCTGGAACCCATGGCTGTTGGCTTGCCTGTCGTATCAGGTCTTCATGCGGTCGCTTGCCTTCTGGATGTTTTGACGAGCCATCTCATGCATGTCGTGCAGATGGTCCACCAGGTTCTCCACATACTCTTTTGCTGGCTGTTTTGCATCCGGGGGGCTTCCAAAAGCCAGATCACAAGGGAGGCGTAACTCTCGGCCGATCATTAAGCTGGCTGGCGTCATCCCCGTGGTGTCGTGTGTTGACGAGCGGTAGGCCAGCAAGAACAGTGGCACCTTGACGTCCCAGTCTCACTGATGGCTGGCCACGACCTTCCTCAAGTGTTCCTCTAAGCTCTTGATGTACCTTTCGACCATGCCATCCGACTGGGGATGTAGAGGTGTTGTGTGGGTCTTGTTAACCCCAAGTCTCTCTAGTGCCTCCTTCATCAGGTTGGACTCAAAATTGGTGCCTTGGTCACTGTGCAGCTCTAACGGTACACCAAATCGGCAGAACACTTGCCCCACGAGGCAGTCTATGATTGTCCTTGCAACGGTTCGGGATGCAATACACCTCCGGCCACATGGTGAAGTGGTCCATGACCACCATCAGGTACCGATTGCCTCGGTCGGACACTGGGAATGGTCCAGCTGTGACGACGGCGATGCGTTCGAATGGTGCTCTGACGTACTGCTGCATACGACCCCGGCTCCTAGTTTAGGGCCCACGACTCGCCGCGCACACCTGACATTGACGGCACCATCTCTCAGCATCTGCTCGGAGCCTCAGTCAGTAGTAGCGCTGTCGGAGTTTGTCGATCGTCCGGTTTGCTCCCAGGTGTCCTCCTGAAGTACCGGCATGCACTTCCTCCAAGACTTCCGGGACCTTACTTCGGGGAAGTACCAACTGCTCCCTCTGCGTCTTCCCATCAGGTGATTCCCATACCCCTCTCTTGTCTTCAATGAATCCCATTGAACCCAGTACGACTTGTAGGTGGCGCTCCTCGGTGCGATGTCCTCGCAGGTTGGCCTTGTCCCTGTCTCCACTTTTCTCAAGAGTGGCCCCAGTTCTGCGTCCGCCAGCTGCTCCCTCCTCAGGCCTGCGCTATCCCAGCCATCCGCAGGCACTGCTGTGACTACTTGGACTGCTGCGGCACGCTCCTTCTCTTCCACTCTTGTGCATTGGCTGCACTCCGGGCAGGGTCTTCGAGACATGGCGTCTGCGTTACCGTGACTCTTCCCTCTACAATGTTCAAAGGTGAAGTCGTACTCCTGCAGCCTCTGGATTCAACGTGCTGTCTGGCCTTCCAGGTTCTTAAAGCTCAATAGCCAGGTTAGGGCGGAGTGGTCAGTCCTCATGTATAATGGCTGACCATACAGCTACTTATGGAAGTGCTCCATGTCTTTACTACCTCCAATAACTCTCGCCGGGTGACGCAGTAGTTCTTCTCTGCCTTGGATAGCGTCTTGCTGTAGTAGGCTATCACCCGCTCATGGCCGTCCTGGATTTGCGATAGGACGCCTCCAATGCAATGATCGCTGGCATCGGTATCCACAATGAAAGCGCCGCCTGGTTGTGGAAATCCCAAAATTGGAGCCCTGCACAGGGTCTTCTTCAGGTGCTGGAAAGCGTCTTCAGCGTCATCCGTCCACACATAGGGTCGGTGTTCCTCTGTCAGGCGGGTAAGGGGTTTGGTGATGTTGGAGAACCCCTTTATAAAGCGGCGGTAATAACTGCACAGTCCCAGGAAACTGTGCAGCTCTCGCTTATCCTTTGGGGGAGGCCAATCTCTTACAGCCTGTGGCCGGGTCTGTGGCCACTCCGGTTGGTGAGACTATGTGGCCCAAGTAGTTAACTTTTTTGTGGAAGACCTGGCACTTCTTCGCGTTCAGCTTCAAGTTGGTTGCCTGCAGTCTCTGTAATACCTTGCTTAGGTTGTCGAGATGCTCTTTGAACGTCTCACCGACGATGATGTCGTCCAAGTATAGTAGGCATGCGTCATATATCAATCCTCTCATTACTAATTCCATGAGGCGTTGAAATGTGGCTGGTGCATTGCAGAGGCCAAAGGGCATAACTGTGAACTGCCAAAGCCCTTGGCCTGTCGAGAATGCAGTCTTCTCCTTTTCTCTTGGGTTTAGAGCCACCTGCCAGTAACCCGACTTCAGATCCAGGGCCGAGAACCATTGTGCACCAGTTAGCGTATCCAGGGTGTCGTCAATCCGGGGTAAGGGGAAACAGTCCTTCCGGGTGACAGCGTTCAGCTTCCTGTAGTCCAAGCAGAAGCGTAGCTCGCCGTTCTTCGTCACCAGAACTACAGGGGAACAGCAAGGGCTGTCAGACTCTTCAATCGCTCCCCTGGATTTCATGACGTCTACCATATCCCTTACCGCCGCTTGTTTCGCCAACGGAACGCGTCTAGGTGGTTGCCGAATAGGCTGGGCGTCCCCGGTGTCGATGCGGTGAAGCACTTTATCCGTGCGACCATAGTCACTGTCGCCTTGACTGAAGACGCGCTGGTATCGCCTCAGTAGTTGTCAAACTTTCTCCAACTGTTTTGCGGTCAGGTGGTTGGCCGCCCTCTCCAGTAAACCTTCCAGCCGGGGCCCCAGGTGTTGCGTCGGCACCGGCTCCTGTGTGTTGTCGATTGCAGTTACGCTGACCACGGTCTCACGCGACCCCAGCTCCGTTCCGCCCTGGAAGTCGTGATCGGTGTCTGCCAGGTTGAGCAGCCTCACTGGCAGCTCCTCTTGGCACGGCAATAATGTTCTGGCTACACAGAGTCCGTGCACAGGCGTCATCTGGTCCAGCATCATGTTCTTCGTCCGCTGGCCTTCCAATCGCGCCGTCACCACCACTTCACTTCTCGCGGGGACAACCACGTCTTCCTTCAAGATGACCCTGCAATTTTCAAGGCGCTCGTCGGGTTGGCGGAGTATCACCTCTTCTCCATTGAGCCGCAGGACCTTCCTCCCGACGTCGACCGTCGCCTCGTGGCACCTGAGGGCATCTAATCCTTGTATTACCTCCTCAGCCACCTTCGCCACACCCACAGACGTACGGCACTTCGTCCCAAGGTCAACTTCAATAGGGCCTCCTTCTCCACAGGCAAGGTGTCACCCGATGCCGTCACTAGCTGGTATGGTCGGCTCAGCTTCCTTGTTGGCAAACCCTTCGCCACCTCAGGTCTAATGATGGTCACGGCTGCCCCGGTGTCCACCAGCACGCGGCATGGTTTCCCCTCCACCCAACCGTCCGCGATGAGGCTGACAAACGCCGAATGACGGCGCGCAGTGTCACTCGAGGGGATGGTGGTGATGGCGCCGACTTGCCCCTCTCCACGACGGCCCTTGCTTCCGGCTGCTCTTCTTGGTGTGGGCAGTCTCTCTCCAGGTGTCCCGGCTGTCCACAACCCCAACACAGGCCACTAGGTATTCGCCGGCATCCCTCGGCTGGTCTTCTGTTTCCGGTGGAGCGGACACTCCTCATTCTCGACGTCGGGATAGCTGTCACCTTGGCCGCCTCCATCCTTAATGCTGCCGTTAGCGCCTCCTGGGTGGTTTTGTAATCGCCGAGCATTAGGCGCTGACGAATCTCCGTGTCTTGTACCCCATCAACGAATGTGTAGGCAGCTTCCCGGGATACGAACTCTGGTGCGAGGTCGACTAGGGCCTTGCTAGCCAGCTGCTCAACTGCCAGGGCGAACTCCTGCAGCGTCTTCCCTGGCTGCTGTGACGTTGCCTTTAGCTGCGGTACGCTGCGGCTAAGCGGTGGTTTCCTAAGCGATTCTCCAGGGCCTCCCAAGTGTCCTTGTGTGCCACCCTTGTCTGTACCGCGTTCAGGACTTCCGTGGCCCGTCCCTGGAGGCTGGCTATTAAGCTTGAAGAACCTGGAAGGCCAGACAGCACGTTGGGTCCAGAGGCTGCAGGAGTACGACTTTACCTCTGAACATCGTAGAGGGAAGAGTCACGGTAACGCAGACGCCATGTCTCGAAGACCCTGCCCAGAGGAGTACGGCCAATACACAAGAGTGGAAGAGAAGGTGCATGCCGCAGCAGTTCGAGTAGTCACGGCAGTGCCTGCGAATGGCTGGGATAGCGCAGGCCTGATGAGGGAGCAGCTGGCAGACGCAGACTTGGGGCCACTCTTGAGAGAAATGGAGGCAGTGACAAGGCCAACCTGGGAGGACATCGCACCGAGGAGCGCCACCTACAAGTCATACTGGGCCCAATGGGATTCATTGAAGACAAGAGAATGGGAATCACCTGATTGGAAGTCGCAGAGGGAGCAGTTGGTATTTCCCTGAAGTAAGGTCACGGAAGTTTTGGAGGAAGTGCACGCCGGTACTTCAGGAGGACACCTGGGAGCAAACCGGACGATCGACAAACTCCGACTGCACTACTACTGGCTGAGGCTCGGAGCCGAATGTGAGAGATGGTGCCGTCAATATCACGCGTGCGGGGCGAGTCACGGCCCCCAGACTACTTGCCAGGGTCGCATGCAGCAGTTAAACGTTGGAGCGCCATTCGGAAGGATTGCCGTCGACATAGCTGGACCATTACCCGTGTCCGACCGAGGCAACAAGTACCTGATGTTGAGCTTGGACCACTTCACCAACTGGCCGGAGGTGTTTGCCATTCCAAACCAGGAGGCGAAGAATATCACGGCTACCTTGTGGAGCAAGTGTTCTGCCAATTTGGGGTGCCTTTAGAGCTCCACATGCGACCAGAGCACCAATTTTTAATCCAACCTGATGAAGAAGGCACTAGAAAGACTTGGAGTGAACAAGACCTGCACTACACCCCTACATCCACAGTTGGACAGCATGGTCGAGAGATACATCAAGACCTTAGAAGAACACCTGAGGATGGTCGTGGCCAGCCATCAGCGAGACTGGGACATAAAGGTGCCACTGTTCTTACTGGCCTACCGCTCGTCAACACACGACACCACTGGGATGACACCAGCCAGTTTAATTTTTGGCCGAGAGTTATGCCTCCCCTGTGATCTGACTTTTGGAAGCCCCCCGGATGCAAAACAGCCAGCAACCGAGTATGTGGAGAACCTGGTGGACCATCTGCACGACATGCATGAGATGGCCAGTCAAAACATCCAGAAGGCAAGCGACCGCATGAAGATCCAATACGACAGGCAAGCCAACAGCTAAGGGTTCCAGCAGGGTGACCTAGTCTGGTTGTACCGCCCTACCTGGACCAAGGGATGATGCCCGAAGCTCCAGCAACCATGGCAAGGACCATACCAGGTGGTGAAGAGGATTAACGATGTCTACCGCATCCAGAAGGTGCCCCGAAGGAAGATGTTGGTGGTACACCTGGATCGTCTGGCCCGTTACGATAGTGCAGTTTGGGACGACTAGCCTTGAGGAGGGAGCAGTGTCACGGCAACAGGCATAAAAGTTTCGGCACAAATAAGAAAACAGTCGGCGGATAAAATTTCCTGGTAATAATGAGCCTTGCTAAGCAGTTAACTATAGCACATTTAGAGTAAACAAGCGCTGGCAGGCAGCGATAACTGAGGTAAAGGACTCGCCGGCATAGATTAAGTTACATTTCTCGAAGGTGATAGAATATTCTGATTAGGTCATTAGATGCCTTGTTTTCCAGAAACATCTAGTGATTGACAGAACAGTCTGGTCATCATGAATGTTATATATGATCTACCTTGGTAGACCGAAGGTGTATGTAACGTAATGCTGCTGTAATCTATAAGAGTATTTCTACGAAAATAAAGGAGATTTTTAATTTCTGCAATTCGGCCTTTTAGTTCTACAAACTCACAGTATTATTTGCAATTCAGGAATTTCAGTAGATGAAAAACCTTGGCTAGATGCATCAAACAGCTCATTTCCAGCTTTAAGCATCCAATGAACAAGACTCTTCAGGGAAACAAATTGTGACAGTCTCTATTACGAAATGCATTTCAACAGAGTTCTCCAAAAAGACAAATTTTTAAGAAAATTAATATTGAGTTGTGTGCAGCTCTTACACAAGCAGGAATTCCTTTCAATAAGGTGAACCATCCAGCCTTCAAGGGATTTCTTGATGAATACACAAAGATGTAAATGCCAATTGAGAGTAGTTAAAGAAAAAACTACATGGAGCCTAATAAATACGTAAAATATGAAGCTATTAACAGTGAAGCAAACAAATATATAGAATTCCTTTCTTGGAAGTGTTGAAAACAGTGTTGTTTCCAACACTTCCAAGAAAGGAATTGCAATATTAGGCTAACAAGTCTTTAAGAAGTGGAAATCATACCACCTGATCGCATCGATGGCCGGCTGAGGATAGAGGCTAAGCCTCTGAAACATTTTCCGGAAAAATTTAAAAGTAAGTGTTGTTTAGTGTCATTAATCGACTCCCTTTAAATTTAATAAATATACACAAATTTAACAATTTGTAACTTAAAACTTCACTTATAAGAAATGGCACTTCTTATAAATTGTCCAGGATCGCGATTTCATGGAAAATTCTTACACATCCTCAGTCGGTAACAACAAAGCTGTCATCGTTACAAATGCTAGATGTTAATATGTTCTTGTCAGTACTGCCAAAATCTGAAAATAAAACAAATTTAAAAACAGAATTGACTGCCGGTATTTCAAAATTTATTACGCAATGTTTGCTTTTTAAAATAAATATCTTTTCCCAAACCAGAAGTTAAATTATTAAAACAATTAAATGGTCCATTAGATTTAATGGTTTGGGAAAAGATATTTATTTTAAAAAACATACATCGCATAATGAATTTTGAAATACCAGCAGTTGATTCTGTTTTTAAATTTTTTTTAATTTCAGATTTTGGTAGTACTAACAAGAACATATTAACATCTAGCATTTGTAACAATAATGACAGCTTTTTTGTTTCCGGCTAAGAATGTGTAAGAATTTTCCATGAAATCGCGATCCTGGACAATTTATAAGAAAAGTGAAATTTCTTATAAGTGAAGTGAAGTTTTAAGTTACAAATTGTTATATTTGTATATACATGGAGCCTGTTTACCAAGAAACCATACAAAGAATCAGGAATAAAGGTCTGATTGTGATGTGGGAATCATTGTGGATGAAACCATAGACTCGATGCAATATGTTGTGAACATTTTAGTTTTTCCCTTAGCAGGGAAGAAAGTTAAGCCCATGTGGTTAAACCATATGAGCTGTAGAAAGCCAATGCCAGTACAGTGATACAATCAATTACGGACTTGTGTCAAAACTCTGGCCTACTGATATTGAGTCTGAAAAGCTTCATCCTTGCCGTGAAGAAGATTCTGCTGAAAGCTTCGAATTGCATTGTGGTCTATAAGGAAACCACCTGCTGCCTCTTCCAAATTTCCCGGTCATTACTTGCTTGGATCTTGGATCAAGTGTGCTGCTATGTTGTATGAGAATTTTGATAAAATTAAAAGCTTTGAGCTTTCTTTGGATGAAGTCAATGCAGATTCAATTTCCAAGGCACAGCAACTTCTGTTACTGGAGAAAATATAAACCTGAACCATTTCAATAGGCCATAACTTTTGAACCAATAATAGGACACATGTACAACTTTGGGAGAATATATTACACACTTGGTAGATTATATTACACTATTTACATCTCAGAGAAAATGTTGGAAGTGTCCTCTACCAACATTTATACATGTTTGCACTCGTCTCACCATATTTTCTGAAGTTTTACGGGGAGTATCCTCGCCAATGTTACTTATTTTGGTTCGAATGGATTCCTTGAGAACATCAATTGTCCGTGGCCTATTCTTGTACACTCTATTTTTAGATACCCCACCAGAAAGGGTTCAGTGAGGTTAGGTCAGGGGATCTGGGGGGCCACAGACCTTTTGAGATTCGATTATCAAAGAAACTGGTTAGAAGTTCCATGGTGTCATTAGATGTATGGCATGTTGCTCCATCTTGCTGGAAATAACCTTCTCTCAATTCGATATCATCCAGCTGCTCCACAAATGTCTTGAAGATAACCATATAAGCTTCAGTGCCTACAGTCGTATCATATATAGATGCTGGTGGAGGACACTTCCAACATTTTCTCTGAGATGTAAATAGTATAATGTAATCTCCCAATTGTGTATTATATTCTCCCAAAGTTGCACATGTGTCCTATTATTTGTTCAAAAGGTATGGCCTATTGAAATGGTTCAGGTTTATATTGTTCACACTACACATAATTTACAGACAGAACTATATTGTGTCCATAGCTACAAGTACCTGACTGCAGTTATTAAACTATTAGAAGAACAAGGTTTGGGAAAGGAGAAACAGTGGGATAACCTTACTTCCCTGAGGGAGCAGTTAGATGACTTTGCCAAAGACAAACTTGAGTTTAGTCTTCAGAAGAATCCAGACATTGAGGATTTTATCACATCAGTAGAATTGCCATTTGTGACTACAAGATTGATTTGACCCAATGGTTTCTGTGCATATGGAAGGAAACTTTAGCATCTACAAAGACATTCTATCTCCTAATAGAAACAGACTTACTTTTAAAAATTTGGAGATGCTTAATGTCTTGAAGTATAAGAGCTTCATGTGTTTTCTTTCTTCTGATGAGTGATAATTTTATGTACTTGTTTGTAATTCAATAATTTAGAATAGAGGAAAGAAATTATTGGATAAACCAGCTCCTTTTTGTCTCTTTCTTTACATTTTTGAGCACATTTTACCTTCCTTTTACCATCTGAAATTTGCTCCTAAAAATCATAACCCTGGTTATGATACGTAGCATTAGTGAGTCCTATTTTTTCAGGTTGTAGAGTAAGGACTAGAGCAAAACTCGGATTTTTGTATATTTGCTGTTTTATTCCTTGATACAGTAGTTATATATATGTAAAGAATAAATTTATTCCAACTTATAAAGCATTTATTATGGAAGTTGGATAGTGCATATTTACATAATATGCGTAATAAAAATAATCTAGCCAGGAACTCACATAAATCTAAACTTTCTGAGAACAGTTTTGTAAAGTCTGTCTACTCAACGCAAGTGCACGGCGGCCGCTTTCTTTGACAAACCCTCATAAACGTTTTACAACATGGACCCTCCTCCTGACGTCCTTTCTACAATGTTGCAACATTTTAACATCACCGTCTTGCACCCAATGAAACAGAACAACTGGAAGTTGGAAATTTGGCAACTGAGACTCCACGCGGAGTAGACATGCAACTGTCATTTTCAACAAATGAGGGCTGCTATTGGTCCCCAACATCAGTGTTCCATTTCTGAAGTGTGGAGATAGATTTATGACGGTCATTAGTGGGCGGGGAGGTCCCGTCCTTTGAGGTCCCTTTGACTGGGAACTGCACACACGTTGGCTAAACAGACTTTATATACTGTACTAATTATTTATAATAAATTTTCCCTTACATTCAGAAACAATAATGCCAAAAATTTTGAAATTAAGCTAAAAAAGCTTTTATGACAACATTGTTTTTACACATTAAATGAATTTATTCAAAACTGTAATAAATTATAAATATTAATTGTTCTAACTTTTTCACATTTATATGGTAATACAAATATGTCTGTATTTATATCTGTATTTTAAACTAAGTAGCTTCATAAACTGTGAGAAACAACTGCTGTATGTATTAACTGCCCGGTTTCAGCTAGCATGGATCTATAGAATAGTAAAATAAGTTGCTAACTTATAACTTACAGCTACTATGGCCATTGCATTAGGCCTCTAAGAATAATGATGGTTTCTTGATGTACACACAATATATATAGTTCCTTATTTAATGAAGACATTGCCATGTCAGAGGAACTACTTCTAGTTGTGTGGTTTAGGGATCTATTCAGTTTGCAGAAGTAATTTTAAAATGTGTCAAGTTTAACTATACACCGATCTTGTGAAATTCTCAAGTAATGACAAAAGCATTAACATTTTTTATGACCAATTTAATGTAATGCAGAAATTGGCTCTTCTTTTTAATATGTGTCTCAGCAATTTTTTCTAATACCTTCTCACTTTTTATACAGCTATGATGTTTAATATGATTTCTTTACTTTTTTGTGCAATTTTGTGCTGGAGAGCATTCTTTTATCGTTACTGGAGCCATAACGTAATTGTTTATTTATTTACTTACTGTGTATGTAGCTATATTGAAGTATTCAGTGCAGCCAAATTATTATTTCACCACTGAATGCAATGCTGCCAACAGTCTTATTTGTCCCTATATTACACTACATAGCAAAGTAACTTAAAATACCTAAATTGCACTATCTAGCTAACTAATTACACTAAACACACACAATAATCCTTTTTACACTAACTAGCTGATTACACTAAGGGCAGCATTGCATTCGGAACACAACATCCGTGTCCTAAGCAGACCCTCATTGAACAATAATTAAAGGCAGGCCTCATTAAATTAAAAGGACAAATTCATTTTACCAATTTGTCGAGCCATTTCCCAATTTTCAATAACGTGCCTAGTGAAAAAATCTTAAATATTCAAAGAATGCTCAGAACAAACAGTCTTCACTTCTAGCAGTATCATAAGTACTGCTGCTGGACAGCAAGCCTACTTTTATAAAGCAATGAAACCTGTGAGAAAACGTCGTCAGTATTTTTAAAAACTGGCCTGCGCTAATTGCATTGACGTATTTCTGCAACAGTGTTGGATAGATGTCTGGAGCATTTTTGCAGAGATTGGCTTCAAGTATTACACATCTTTTTCATATTGACTGCAACGCAAGAAAGAACCTGCAGGTTGTCTGCTTGCGCATGCATATACCTGCATCTTGGAACTTAGAAAATATTGTTGTATCACAGAAAAGAAAGTTTCTTCCAGAAATCTTCATTTTGGATCAGAATTCGCAGCTTCAAATTATATCTTTATCATAACCTTCCCATTTCTAATGGACAGGTTTGGAGAAATAGTCCAAGAGAATACATAGATTTTCTGAACGAAGTATTTCAATAATTATATCAGAATCATATCACTTAATTTTGAGAATTTCACAAATTAATACATGATTTTATAGCTGTAATAGAAACTTTATTGAAGCACTTTTAGCAATGTTTTAGCCAGTATTTACTATCTTGGTTGGCACACATTTATACAACAATTTCTTTGTAAACTTCAGATGCAGCAAGTATATACATACAGCCTTTGTTGGAACAACTTTCTTGCCACAAGGAAGCCAAGTCCAATATTCATAGCCTTTTTCAAGCGGAATGATGTTCCTCTGCTGTCACATCTTGTAAGAAAGTTTACATAACATTCATTTTTTTAGATAATGTAATAAAGCAATGGTTCATGTGACTGTGGGTTCGTGAAATGATAAAACGAGGTTACAAAACACAAAAAACTACACTTTATTCTCCTCGAAATACACTGTTCAACATTACAAAATTGCTAGAACCTCAAAATTGTTAATTTTCCAACTCTACATTCAACTGTCTGTCGCTACCGGTAACGATTGGTTCCGAAGTTTTCCGAATCTCCACCGGCTTCGGCTTCGCGAGTCTACCGCCAGGGCGACACTGCTCCCTCCTCAAGGCTGGTTGTCCCGAACAGCGCCTTCGTAGCGGGCCAGGCGATCCAGGTGTACCACCAACATCTTTCCTCGGGGCACCTTCTGGATGCAGTAGACCACGTCGTTAATCCTCTTCACCACACGGTACAGTCCTTGCCATGACTGCTGAAGCTTCGGGCAGCGTCCTTTGGTCCAGGTCGGGCGGTACAACCAGACCAGGTCACCTTGTTGGAACCCTTGGCTGTTGGCTTGCCTGTCGTATCGGGTTTTCATGCGGTCACTCACCTTCTGGATGTTCTGGCGAGCCATCTCGTGCATGTCGTGGAGGTGGTCCACCAGGTTCTCCACATCCCTCAAGAGTGGCCCCAAGTCTGCATCCGCCAGCTGCTCCCTCCTCAGGCCTATGCTATCCCAGCCATCCGCAGGCATTGCCGTGACTACTCGAACTGCTGCGGCACGCTCCTTCCCCTCCACTCTTGTGCATTGGCCGCAATCTTCTGGACAGGGTCTTTGGGACATAGCGTCCGCGTTACCGTGACTCTTCCCTCTGCGATGTTCCGAGGTGAAGTCTTACTCCTGCTGCCTCTGGACCCCACCTGCTGTCTGGCCTTCCGGTCGCGCCGTCACTATCACTTCGCTCCTCGCAGGGACAACCACGTCTTCGCTCAAGATGACCCTGCCAATTCCAAGGCGCTCTTCTGGTTGACGGAGTATAACCTCTTCTCCGTTGAGCCTCAGGACTTTCCTGCCGACGTCGACCGTCGCCTCGTGGCTCCTGAGGACATCCAGTCCCAGAATCACCTCCTCAGCCACCTTCGCGACGAACACTCACAGACGCACGGCACTCCGTCCCAAGTTCAGCTCCAGCAGGGCCTCCTTCTGCACAGGCATGGTGTCGCCCGATGCCGTCACAAGCTGGTATGGTCGGCTCGGTTTCCTCGTCGGCAAACCCTTCACCACGATGATGGTCACGGCCGCCCCGGTGTCCACCAGCACGCGGCACGGCTTTCCTCTTACCCAGCCGTCCGCGATGAGGTTGTCATCCATCCGCCGGCTGACGGCGCGGATTGTGGTAATGGCGCCGACGTACCCCTCTCCACGACGGCCCTTACTCGTTTTCCGGCTGCTCTTCCTGGTGTGGGCAGTCTCTCCGCAGGTGTCCGGGCTGTCCACCCCCCCAACACAGGCCACTAGGTGTTCGCCGGCGTCCCTCAGCTGGTCTTCTGTCTCCAGCGTAGCGGACACTCCTCGTTCTCGACGTCGGGATAGATGTTACTTTGGCCGCCTCCATCCTTAATGCGCTGTCAGCGCCTCGTGGATGCTTTTATATTCGCCGAGCATTAGGCGCTGACGAATCTCCGTGTCCCGTACCCCGTCGACAAAATTGTAGGCGGCTTCCCGGGATACGAACTCCAGTGGCAGGTCAACCAAGGCCTTGCTAGCCAGCTGCTCGATCGCTATGGCGAACTCCTGCAGCGTCTCCCCCGGCTGCTGCGACCTTGCCTTTAGCTGGCTGCGGTATGCTGCGGCTAAGCGGTGGTTCCCGAAGCGATTCTCCAGGGCCTCCCAGATGTCCTTGGGCGCCGCCGTCGTCTCACTGCGTTTAGGATTTCCGCGGCCCGTCCCTGGAGGCTGGCTTTTAACTGTGTGGCCTCCTCCGGTGACCATCTGTTGTGCTTGGCCACTGTGTCGAACTGGCGGCGGAAGACCTCGAATGTTGACGCGCCGTCATATTTCAGAGGTTTGACGCGCGCCGATGTTGTGTCGCGTCCCGGTGCGTCAGCCTTCAAATCCTTCAGCCTCCTGCCGACGACGTCCTCCACCATGGCGTTCAGGGACTTGACGCTGCTGTCGGCCTTTCCCTCCAGGTTGTTTACGCTGTTCGCGAGGTCTTCGACGTCTTCAACTATGGCGTTCAGGGACTTGGCGTTATTGTCGGCCTTTTCCTCTAGGTCATTGAAGCGGTTCGCCAGGTCCTCGACGCGCTCGTCCACTTGGCCCATCCGCTTGCCCAGCTCCGTCACGTTATCCCTCACGCCGGCCAACTGTTCCTCAAATTTGGCGGCGAGGAGCTCGTTCGCCTCCTTCATTTCCGTGGCCAGACTGTCGTTCGCTGCCTTCATTTCTGTGGTCAATTCGGTCTTTATTTCTTTCAACTCTGCGACCAGGTTGTTGTTTGCCGCTTCTGTTTTTGTTGTTAACTCGTTCATCTTCGCGGCCAAGTTGTTATTTGCCGCTTCCGACTTCGCTGTTAATTCGTTCATCTTCTGCAAAAGCATTTCCAATGCCGATTCCCTGGCCATAATGTTCGGTGATGTAGTTATCCCGCTTCCTGACACCAATGTGACTTTGTGGGTTCGTGAAATGATAAAACGAGGTTACAGAACACAAAAAACTACACTTTATTCTCCTCGAAATACACTGTTCAACATTACAAAATTGCTAGAACCTCAAAATTGTTTATTTTTCCAACTCTACATTCAACTGTCTGTCGCTACCGGTAACGATTGGTTCCGAAGTTTTCCGAATCTCCACCGGCTTCGGCTTCGCGAGTCTACCGCCAGGGCGACATTATCGTTAATATATTGAAATTTAACTGTATTGGAACACCACAGTGAAGCAAAATAATTATTAAATTATAGATGAGTCGTATTTATTGCACATTAGCTTCACTTACGTACCTATACATGTCCAAGAAACATGTCCTCAATATAGGTACGTAAGTGAAGCTAATGTGTAATAAATATGACTCATCTATAATTTAATAATTGTTAATATTATCAACACCCAAATGCAGTACTCTCATTCATGTGGTTGTGATCCCGTGTCAATTATCACATCCTATTGTTAATTCCTTAAAAGTTCATACAATATTTTGAGGTAATTAAAGTAGAAAATAATGTGCAGGTGCCATGCAGAAAATTCACTGCAAGGCTCAGCTGATTGTATATTCTAATACTGCATTGCTACAGATTATATAAGATAATTATGTGAGCTTTTAGAAAATGCAACAACTTTGAAACTGTTGTCACAACTCTCAAAGCTCACATAATTTTCTTTGTGTGTCATCTGTAGCAATGCAGTATTGGAACATAATCACCAGCTGGCAACTAAGCAGGTATAAAAAGTACACCTGTAGTATTCTAGTAACGTAAAATATTTGGGCATGCAATTTTTCATAATTTACTCATTTTCTTGGGCAGCACGCCAGGTAAACAGACGATTAGAAATTAGATTGATTTCTAATTGTCTGTTCACCTGGCTTGCTGCCTGAGAAAAAATTGAGCATATTCATCACCAGGAAAACTTCAGGTCTTATTTTTCATAATTTAGTTTGCCACCCAAAAATAAAGGCGCTGTGATCACCTCATGTTGCTAAATAAGTATATGTTCTGTGATTCCTCATATGGTCACATGACAAAACATAGCCACTGCTTACTTTCATAGGTTAAAAACACAGTAAAAGTGTAATTATTATCACACATTTTTATTACATTTCAAAATAAACTTATTACAAACATTTTACATAACTAAAATAAATTAGATATGAGAAAAAGTTTTATTAAATTTTCCCAAAGAATTATTAGCACTAAATAAATGATTTATGCCATATAATAAAAGTAACTTTTATAAAACACTGATGCTACTTCATTTGTTCAACCACTTTAGGAGAGATGAAACTGCAGGTAAAGGCGATTTCTGTTGATTGGACACAAACTGTGTTGCTCCACTTATGTTGCGTATCATGAACGCCTAAATAGAGACAACAAAAATTAGTTTACAAAATACAATTCAGGATCTGAGGAACACATCTAAAATGTCGTGTGCAATAGCATCCTTGAAAAGCCTACCAAGTTTGTTGGTTATTGAAATGTTTTGGTTATGGTAAAAGTAAAAATATTGCTGTACAACAAAGTAAATTCAGATAGTGATTCTGTAGTTTGGGTACTATGCCACTTGTATGTGTGAACCAGATACCCTCTTTAGTAAAGTGGGAATGTCTGTCTTCTCCGTGTAGAGCAAACTTCATTTCTTTGTGTTACAAACATTTATTTTGAGATTTCACTGATAATGAGACTCCTTAAAAACCAGTACACACAGAAGGAATCTACAGTAAAATCATTATTATTAAAATTATTATTTAATTATTATTAAAATCATTGTTATTATTTTCTCAAAAAGAACTAACTGCTTTCATTAAAATATCACAAGTTTCAGAAATGACAAGTTATTTCAAATGTTCTATAAGAATCCCATGAAATCCATATTACTCTCACTAATTTTTGTTTCTCATATAACATACAAGTTCAATAAAAACTTACAACTTAACTTATCAAAATTTGTCCCATGCTTTAAACAATATGCTTTGAAATATGCAGCTTTCATTTGTTTTAACGAGCTTATAATTATATTAAGTAATTATTTTCACAAACTTTCTTTGCATTTTCTATCTTCTCACTCTTTGCACATAAAACTTTATGATACTGAAAGGTGCATATCTCATTGTGTAGGACAGCCTCTAGAGGTTTACCAGGAAACACGAGTCAGTTGGAGAATTTAATGGCATGTCGGCCATAGTAGCTCAGAGGTTAGAGCAACCACACGGAGAGCAGGAGATCCGTGGTTCAAATCCCGGCTATGGCATGAATTTTTCAGCCTGGCTCAATACATCTACATGTTAGCCTACACACGGCTAGTGTGGAAGAAGTGGTTATTTCCATCAATTTACCTGAATGACATAGTGGTGTAACTATGAAACCTGGGACTTAAGTACTTACAGCATAGTAAGTCGCCACAAAAGGTGTGTGTCTCATAGCATATGAGAAACCCTAGTGGTCTACTGGGAAACATACGTGTCAGTTGGAGAATTTAATGTCATGTCGGAATGTTGGCCATAGTAGCTCAGTGGTTTACAGCAACTGTGCAGAGAGCACGATTCATATCCCTGCTATGGCATTGAATTTTTCAGTCTGACTCTGCTCATCCAAATGTTAGCCTACACACGGCTAGTGTATTCATTTCCATTACTAGTCATTTTTAACCCATTTTTTGCCTCTGCATATTTCTTCCAAAATTCTGCTGGTATTCCATCCACCTCTACTACTTTACTTGTTTTTATCTAATTTTTTGCTGGTATACTTCATCCATTGTGAATTCTTCCCCTTGTATCGGCTCCCTTTGGACTACCCTTACCCTGGTCCCCTTCCTATTAATTCTGTGAAATACTTTAACAACTTGCCAGATGTAATCTCATTTTCTCCCCTTCTTCCCCACTTACCCTCCTCACCATTTCCCATATCTTTCTACAGACCATATTCTCTATTGCTTCTTTTAACACCCTCCTTATATATGTAAAATATAAAGCTAATAACAGTGAATCAAACAAATATATACAAATATAACAATTTGTAACTTAAAACTTCACTTATCTTATAAAAAATGATACTTTTCTTATAAATTGTCCAAAATTGTGATTTCATATAAACCTTCTACACATCTTCATTATATTGCTGATCTTTTTATGAGTTTTTTCAAAATGCAAGTCACTAAAGCATTCCCTTTAATTTTCAAAGTTTGGTATTGATATGTTGATGATATTTTGCAATTGTTCCTGATAAATTCATAAATGATGATTTAAAATGACTAAATTTGCAAGATAAAGCTATAAAATTTACATTAGACACTGAAATTAATGATTTCTTCCTTTCCTAGATTTAAAGATAATAAGAAATAATAATAATAAATTAAACTTTAGTATTAATAGGAAGTCAACTCATATTGATAATTACATAACAAGTTTTAACCCTTTTTCACATAAATTTGCTGTGTTCAATAGTTTGATTTATAGATTAATAAATATACCCCTGAATAAAGATGAATTTAATAAAGAATATAAACATATTATTATTAATTCTGCTTTAATTAATGGTTTTAATAAAGGCTTTATAAATGAAGAAAATGAAAAATTCAAATATCAAAAAACTGTTAGTGATATTTCTACCCTTAAAAAAATAAAAGATGATTGTAATTTTAAAAAATTTACTTACCATCCTTGGGTTAATAAACATTTTCAAATTTTTTTTAAAGAAGTTGGTATAACTTTAGTTCCTCAAAATAAATATAATATTAAACATGTATTGCATTTTTCTAAGAAAGATAAAATTCCTAATAATAAAAATGCTGGTATTTTATAAATCCTTTCATGGAAGTGTTGAAAACACATTTGTTGTTGTATACATTAAATTTATTGGGAGTCGATTAATGACACTAAACAACACTTACTTTTAAATTTTCCCGGAACCAGTTTCAGAATGTCAATTTCGACATCCCCCAGAAATATTTGTTCAGCAAGTTCCTCGAACTGCCACCAGAGTAGACTGATGACAAAATATTGCCAGCTACACCAAGGAGAACCAGTCGATGTCCGGTTGATGATAGAGGGAAGGCCTCTAAAACTAGTTCCGGGAAAATTTAAAAGTAAGTGTTGTTTAGTGTCATTAATCAACTCCCAATAAATTTAATGCTGGTATTTATCAATTTAATTGTTTCCATTGTGATAAAGTTTATATTGCAAAGACAAAACCTAATTTAGAAACCACTCAAGAACATTTTCGTTACATTATGTATAAACAAGCTGATAAATCAGCCGTAGCAGATCCTATTTGGTCATTTAACCATGAAATAAATCCTGAAGTTGAATTATTAAAACAATTAAATTGTCCAATAGATTTAATGGTTTGGGAAAAGATATTTATTTTAAAAAACAAACATCGCATAATGAATTTTCAAATACTGGCAGTTGATTCTGTTTTTTGAATTTGTTTTATTTTCAGATTTTGGTAGTACTAACAAGAACATATCAACGTAACTATGGCGACAGCTTTGTTGTTTCCGGCTGAAGATGTTATATTTGTATATACCCTCCTTATTTCTTCTCCCTAATTGCATTTATTTTCTTCCAGCAGACACTTATATCTCCATTTATGTCATCAGGTTTTTCCTATTCTCCTTCTCCTCTCTATTCCTCCACTTATTCAGATCTTTGTATACCTCTTTCCTTGTTGCCTTACATCCTTCTATTGCTCTAACCTTTTAGCTACCCATACTCTGATCTATCCTTGATTGTGTCACATTTAGAAATATCTTTCCTAGCTCTTCTCTCCATTTAAATACTTTTATTTGTTGTGTATGTATATCTCCCCCCTCTTTGCCTTGCTTTCTGCTCCTTTTTACTGCTATACATATTGGAAAGTGACTACTGGTCACTGTTTCATTTGTTACCTTAAATCCATTATTAACCGCTCTACTTCCTCGCTACATAGGCTGTAACCAGCTACACTTCATCTGTTTGGGTTCGCAAATGCAAACTCTCCCTCCCTAGATAGAGTCAACATGAAAAATTCAATGCCATGGCTGGGATTTGGCCCACGGATCTCCTGGTTTCCATCCAGTCGCTCTAACCCATTGCGTGCCGTCCTGACATTAAATTCTCCATTTGACTCATATATTTCCCCAGTAAACCACTAGGGATCTCGCATCCGAGATACACCATTTGTGACGACTTACTATCATAAGTACTTGAGTCCAAGGCTTCATCATTTAACTCTTATTATTTTAGTTATTTGATGGAACTTAATCATTTCTTCACACTAGCCATATGTAGGCTAAGGTTGTTGATATAGTCAACATGAAAAATTCAATGCCATGGCCGGGATTTGAACCACGGATCTCCTGGTTTCCGTTCAGTTGCTCTAACCCATTAACCTACCCCTCCCTATCCTTACCTAATACTCTGTTATGTATTATCAATCATTTAACTCACAAAAATCAATCAGTATTATCCCCTCTCGGTTGCATACATTGTCCGTACTTTTGCTCTGTCTGACTGTAGCTTTCTAAAGTTCTTGTCCCTGGTCAACATCACATTCATCCTGCCTCCGTCCTTGTCCTAACTTTAAAGTCCCCATTAGCGCAAATCCTACTTCTGGTACACTCTTCCTTGTCATCCTCAAAAATCTTATATAATTACTGTCATGGGAAAAGGATGCTTCTGGAGGGTCATAAATAACCCCTATTGCTATACTATTTATCTGATTTGTCTGTTGAATTATTAGTCATAAAATGTTATTGCCCTCCTCTTCACTCTCTCCTTGTCAATTTTCGCTTCCAGGCCTTTCCTCACAAAGAATCCTACAATCCCTGATGCCCTACTCCTCTACCTCCTCTTTCTCACTTCTTTCATTATAACATTAAATTCCCTTGTCTAAAACATATTTTTCTTCTCTGCCCATGTTTCTGCAACTCCTACTATAATCATGCCCTTTAGCATACAATATAATTATCGTCACGTTATTTATGTCTCATCCCTCAGCATTCCATGAAGGCATTCTTAACCCATCTCCTATTCGTTCTTAAGTGTTTCTAGATGCAGATCTCTGCATCTTTCTTTTATATCTGGTCACCATGCCAATGTCCCTCAGCTCGTCTCCCACTGTCAAACTGACTTTTCCCACACGATGCCTTTCTTTTCGGCAATCTTGCGGCTTCCACTTCATCCTGTGCAGAAAATGCTTGAAGCACTTGTGTTTCTGGCCCCCCTTTCAGCCCCTTAAACCTCGCTTCACTCGTACATCATCATTACAGATGTATTATTTTATCTTGACAGAAATCCTACGTGTTAGTGCACCTAATGCCACAAAGCATCACATGTGTAAGATTATGAGAGGGGAGTGAGGTGCACAAGCTGACTATAATATTTAATATAATATAATTACATACTTATTTGCACTTCCGTATCTTACAATCTCAATTACAAGTTTAACAATTCTAATCTAGGTACAAATTTGTGAGCTACTTATATTATGGCCTAATAGTGGTGTTGGCTCCCTGGCTGTTAACCTTTATCCTAGCCCTTATATGACCTTGACCTAATGTTCTGATTGTATCTTCCATTTCTCTACCTCTTACTTCCATGCCCTTCTCAACCATTTCTCTTTGACTTTGTCAGCAAATTTCCCCACCTCCCTTAATGTTTTCTCTCTTTTCAACATAAGCATTTTTATTCTTACTACATAAGCCCCTTAATTATCCCAGTTCTTATCCCATATTAATTTCCTCCAGTTTTCAATTTCTTTACACTCCACTACATAATGTTCTAAACTTATTTTCTTTCCACATAGAATGCACTCCTTTGGTGAACTTCCTCTCAATATGGTTCCTGTCCTTAAGCAAGCTAAACCATCCCTCTCATATCTATCACATATGTCTATATATGTTTCCCTTCCCCAGTCTATCTTTATTTGTAGATATACATTTAGTGATTTCTTACTTATCAGATTTCCCCACGTCACTTGTCTGTCAATGTCCTCTATCCTATTCTTAATAACTGTCCAAAAACCTTTTACATTTCTCTCACTCTCATGCCAGGTATCCCCCATCCCTATTTTAACCAGCATTCTCTCTAGCTCTGCCCACCAGCTGTCCTTACATGTTAAATTCTTCTGATGTTCTAGACAGATCTTTAATGTATTATCATCATTATTTTTTATATAGCTATACCAATATTTTAAACATCTTTCTATAACTACCCCACTCCTGCAAGGTCTTCCAAGTTCCACAAGCTGACTAAAAACAAATGTTTCTCTCGAAGCCAGTATTGCAGCTCTTATAAGCTAAGTTATAATTCTTACTATTGTAGTAATCTCCACGTTTTTGTTGGATCTTGAATAGTACATAGGCATCTCGAACAAAACCCTGTTCTCCTCTAGCAGACATAATAACCAACTGTCATTCTTTTGACATTGCTGCAGAGTCTCTGTAATGAGTTTCTCTCCAGCCATATGGTCTAGTACATGGTGCATTGATATGTTTGATCCATATAAACTATATGAACTTCACTGTGATATCTCTAAATATTTTGTAAATACTTAAGCTTTTTTGTAGGATATTTGATTAAAATTTGTCTGTCACACTTTTTTTTTTCATATAAATTCTAGCTCCAAAAGAACTCTACTTAATGTTCAGACTTTTTCTTGGAAGTCAGTAGAATTTTGAAGCTTCATAAGCACTTTCTTCAGAGTTGGTGTCTGTTTTTCATATTTTAAAAATTATTCACAGTTCGCCTAACTACTTCTGAATTAAAACATCCAAATTAGATTTTGTGCATGTTGTTAATCTTTGTTTACTGGGCATAGAGAAGGATGTTTTTGTACTAGCACCAATGGCTTTTCTTTCCATAACTCTCCTAAACTGTTTTCAGACAAAATTGTTGCCTCAGATGCCCTTTCCCAGATTTTTATTGTAGACCCAGACCATTGTTCCTCTTTTTATAAATCTATAGACATTATTACTTCTGGTATTTTTAAATGTAGCACTTCATTTCCTAATGTGCTGCTAGGAGACGCCAATTCTAAATTCTCTCTTGGAACCAGGAGACATGCACATTTTGAAACAAGCTGTAGTATTACCGATTAGCTCTGCACTTGTTTACTTGCTCACAACCGACCTGCCCTCCCCTCCAGTTACAACCATTCTGAAGTGGACATCGCTCTCCATCTGTCAATATATAAATATACATCTGTACTTCTTTGTTCTTCTGTTAGTCCATCTGGTCCAACAGGAACCTCCCTCCCTTCTCCTTATGAGTTCGCACCACCACTTTCACTCGTGTTTCACTTCCCCTCATTCCTTCTTCTCGGACATTTGCCTGCTGCTTCGCACCTCTTGCTGATGTATCTTCCTCTCCTCTCTCCCACTCTTTTCACTGATTTTACTCACTGCCTCGTTCAACTCTACTCACTTCCAAGCTCCAATGTTCGCCCTCGATATATAATTTAAGTCCTTTCAAATATGCTTTTTTGCTATCTGCTCTTGTCTGTTTTAATCTTTTAATTCTTTTTTCTTCTCTTGCTGTTCCCTTGTGACCTCCTGCTCTATGTAGACTCCTGATTTCTTTAATCTTCTTGTATTCAACATTTCACATTTTGTCATTGTAACTAGAATAGACCTCGGTTTTCCTTCTTTTTGTCTGATTCTCTTACATGTCCTCAATCTCCCAATCATATAGCCATAGTCCTAATCCATGTTCAATGATTTCTCTATTGCATCCTCCAGGCTCGTATACGATCTTCTCTCACTCCAAAGATTATACGGTTTTTTCTCCTACATTCCTCTTCAAATCTTTGTTTTAACCTGATAACCTCATTTCGCTGTTCCTTTATTTTCTCCTCTATTTCTTCTTTCTATATCCTCAGATCCTCCCGCAGCTGTGTCGTATTTCCATCTACCCTTTCTCTTAATTGTCTCCCCCAGTCTTCTAGGAGTACCCCTATCGTCAGTCCCGGATTCAGCTTCACTCCACTTGTTACTAATATCACCATTGCAGATAACATTCCCATTTGTATTGCCATCTTTCCGTTTTTCGCTATTTTCCGTCTTGCGATTTTTGCTCAATGTGTTTCAATATCAACTCCCATCGCTCAGCGACAGTCATGTCTGTCCCCTCTCACTGCTACAACTTGATTTCCTTGATGATGTGTAGGATTGCTGTAGTAATTAATTGATGGAAATTAATCATTTCTTCACACTAGCCGTGTATAGGCCAAGATCTTTGATACACAGAGTCAACATGAAAAATTCAATGCCATGGCCAGGATTTGAACCACGGATCTCCTGGTTTCCACCCAGTCGCTCTAAACCATTGAGCTACCATGGCCAACTTGCCGTCATGACATTAAATTCTCATTTTGAAGCCTGGAACTCCAGTATGAGGGCTGTTCAATAAAGAATGATCACAATTTTTTTTGAGAACGTATCTTTACTCATCTTCATAATTTTGATTGTCCTCAAAATAGTGTGCCCTGAATGCGATGCACTTGTGCCAGTGTTTCTGCCAGTCTTCAAAGACATGCTGGAAACCATTTTTGAGAGATCCTTCAAAATTGCCTCCGCAGCCTTTACCACTGCTTCTGATGATGGATAATGCCTCCCACGAAGGCATTTCTTCAAGTTCGGGAATAGAAAAATATCACATGGGGCTAAATCCGGACTATAGGGATAGTGAGGGATGTACTTTACATTGATTTTTGCAAGATATTCAGCAACGACATGGGCAATATGCAGCCGCACATTATTGTGGTGCAGCATCCAGCCTGCTTTGCGGAAATGGGGTCTTTTGCACCTGATATGGACTTGCAATGTTTTCAGGACATCTCTGTAGTATTATCCAGTTACTGATGTGTGTGCAGGTACAACATGCTGATAAACCATTCCATGAATATCAAAGACTGAGATGACCATAACTTTTCCAGCAGAAGCAACCACTTTTGCTTTTTGGGGGGTTGGTGATGGAGATTTCCACTGAGCTTTGCTGTTTGCTCTCAGGATTAAAATGATGTAGCCAAGTTTCATCAGCAGTAATTACATTTGAAAGAAACTCCGGATCTTCCTCTAACATCAACTTTAACTGCATGTTACCTCCATTGCAGCAGTAGGCAATATTGAACATGGCTGAACTTGCCTAGTTCTCACAGGCAGGAACCAGGAGTACCAACAATGAAACTACTACGACGTGTTTGTTTCACATTGAGCTAACAGAATATAAAAAGATTGAATTTTAGTGCAAAAAATTATGACCTTAAAAAAGTTATGATCATTCATTATTGAACAGGCCTCGTACTTACGATAGTAAGTCGCCACAAACGGTGTATCTCGAATATGAGAGCCCCTAGTGGTCTACCGGGGAAATATATGAGTCAAATGGAGAATTTTATGTCATGACAGCAAGTTGGCCATGGTAGCTCAATTGTTTAGAGCAGCTGGACGGAAACCAGGAGATCTGTGGTTCAAATCCCAGCCATAGCATTGAATTTTTCATGTTGACTGTATCAAAACTTTAGGCTATATATGGCTGGTGTGAATAAATGATTAATTTCCATCAATTAACTAAAAAAGAAAAAAGCTCCTTAATTCCATTCCACGGCACATCGCTAATAATAAGATGGAGGTTGCTGACTACAGGAGTGCTCCTAATCCAGGTAACCCAAAGAATTTTGCTAACGTTAATAACATTGTACATCCAAGTTATGCTACTGTTGCTCAATCCGCTCCAAATAAAGAACAGGCCATTGTAATAAATGCGCATGAAGAGTTAACCCTCAAAGACTGCATCCTTGTTGTTGCGAAACTTACATTACCAGCTAACCTACAGTTTGCATCATGCATTTCCAATAACAGAATCTGCATATTCATAAATAGCAGAAAGGCAGCTGAGGAGCTAACAAACAAGCACAGAACAATCAAAATTAAGGATTTCATTCTTGATTTGTGACCACTCATCACTGAAAATAAGTGCATAATTACGTAGAAAATGAAGCTAGCTACAGTGAAGCAATGAATATTACACAAATATAAGTATTTGTAACAAAAAACTTCACTTATCTTAAGAAAATGGTGTTAATTATTCTTTCTAATGGAGATTGATTTCACAAACATTGCTTGCATCTTCAGTCCATCAATAAACTCTGTTGTCAAGGCCTCTGGTTACCATGTTATGTTTTTTCAGTATTACCAAAATCTGAAAACGAAACATACCTAAAATCAGAATCAACTGCTGGTATTTCAAAATTCATTATGCGACGTTTATTATGTTAAATAAATATCTTTTCCCAAACCATTTAATCTATCTGACCATTTAATTGTTTTAATAATTTAACTTCAGGATTTATTTCATGGTTAAATGACCAAAAATGATCTGCTATGGCTGATTGATCAGTTTGTTTATACTTAATGTTACAAAAATGTTCTTTTGTTCTGGTTTCCAAATTACATTTCGTCTTTCCAATAAATCTTATCAAAATCTAAACAATTAAGTTGATAAATACCATATTTCTATTGCCTCAATAATCACAAACATCACTGACTTGCCGCATAAAACTGAAGTAATCCATTCTTGTCTATCAGACCATACTGCCCAAATGATCAGTTTCCAAGAACTTTTTGAAAACAAATTTCCTACTGTATCCAAAACTGTAAAAAGAAGTTATAATTCCTTTAACGAAACCAATCTATTTCTGTTTAAAAAAGCCCTTATAGCTGTTGACTGGGGGGATATATACATGGATTCTGATCCAAATAAAAAGCTAGACATATTTTATAAAATTATAAAGGACAATATAAATATTTACTGTCCTCTTATTAGTAGTAGAAATAAAATACAAAATAAAGCAACGAATATACAATGGATTACACCAGAAATTAAACAAATGCGAATTCAGTTAAAATTAGCTATTTCTAAGGTAAACCACTACAATACTGAAGCTAATAAAAATGGTTTAAAAAGCTTAAAACGTATCTATGAGCAAACGGTTGTAAATGCCAAACAAGAAAGCATAAGTCGTAAAATCCTAAATTCACCAAACATTTGTAAATCCAGCTGGCAGGTAATAAATGAATTCCGAAAACCATCAAATTTTGCTGATGCTAGCATCTATGTAATCAAGACGAAAGAAGGTATCACAGATGACCTGGGAAAGGCAGCTGCAGCTTTCAATGATCATTTTACCTCAGTTGGAAAAAATATACATAACCTCAATAAAACCAACTGCAATAACTCGAAACCAAACAATGTGAGTGATAAAACGAGATCGAAAAATCAGTCAAGTATTTACCTCTACCCAACCTGTGCAAATGAAATCTGCAGTACAATAAAACATCTAAAAGCAAAGAACAGCCTTGGTGAAGATGGTATTCCTATGTCATTACTGAAAATTTGTAGTCAGGAAATTGTAAATCCCCTTGCTGATATACTAAACTCTTGTCTAGAAATTGGAATCTTCCCAGACAAATTAAAAATCGCCAATGTAGTACCAATCTTTAAAAAAGGAGACAAAAGAGAACTTAATAATTACCGCCCAATATCTATCTTACCTGCCATCTTAAAAATCCTTGAACAATTAATCTATAAAAGATTTATGGGCATTTTAAATAAATTCAGTCTTATACCTAAACACCAAAATGGTTTTGTAAAAAATAGAACAACAGTCTGTGCAGTCATTGAATGCATTCAAGAAATTATAAAAAACATCAATGCAGGTAGATATGCAACAGCAATCTTATTAGATCTTACTAAAGCTTTAGACTGTGATAAAAGTATACTAATGAACAAACTGCAGCTTTTGGGAATTAGAGGTCTAGGATATAAATTAATAGAATCCTATATGACAAATAGGAAACAATATGTAGTTTTGAATTCCATTAATGGCGACGTTATATCAACTACAACGGAACTTACATATGGGGTCCCACAGGGATCAATCCTTGGTCCTCTTTTATTTATTTTATATATACACTATATAGCTGAATATGTCATAACAATACAAAATTAATACAATATGCAGACGACACCACTGTCATAGCCAGCAATACATCAAGCAAAATGCTAGAAGAAACCCTATATATAACCACCACAAAACTATTGCAGTACTTTTCTACATTAAACTTAAGTATAAATGCATCAAAATGTGAACTCATAACATTTAGCTCGAAGACACTGAATGCGCCTATACAATTAAATATTGACAGCAACTTGATAAATAGTGTTGACAATGTACAACTACTTGGGGTCACACTGGACAAAAAATTCTTTTATACCCCATGTTGACCAATTAGCATTAAAACTAAGTAAAAATTTATTTCTTTTAAAGTGTCTAAAGAACTATGTCCCAGAAGCAACTATTAGAATGATTTATTTCTCCCTCATTCAGTCACACATCTCATATGGTCTGGAGATCTGGGGCAATACTTCAAAATTAAATTTACACAAAATTACATTACAGAAAAGAGCAATTAGATATATATCTAATTTAAAAACTAAAGAATCATGTAGGGAAGCCTTTCGTCAGCAAAAAATAATGACGCTGACAAGCCTGTACATCTTCAAAACAATTTTATATATGATAAAATACATCCCATTGCAAACAAATTCGGATATTCATAACCACAACACAAGAAACAAGAATAATTTCGCTACTATGATGTATAGACTCCACCTGTGTGACAAGTTGCCTAGTTACATGGAAGCCAAGCCATATAACAAACTCCCAGCAGAAGTTAAAGTGTCTAGTAACTTAACAAAATTCAAATTTTTCTTGAAATCATATTTAATTAATAATGTTTTTTATTCACTTGATGAATTTCTAAACTAACACTACAACTTCATAATTTATCGTTTGAGTGCTAGTTTCTTATTTTACAATACTTATGACTAAAACCTAGACCTTGTATTAGGTGTACAAGACATTATTCATTTAGAATAACATCGCCTAAGTTTTAGTTTCTTCTAATATCTGTGTGTATATATATATATCAAAATATCCAGCAACTTTAATTGTATATAATTGACGACTTGGCTGTTTTCAACAATGCTTGTAAAACATAAGGTGATAATAAAGTATTAATAAAGTATTATTATGATTATGATCATGATCATGATTATCATGATCATGATCATGATTATCATTATCATGATCATGATTATCATTATCGTTATCATGATTATGATTATCATTATCATGATTATCATTATCATTATCAGGATTATCATTATCAAGATTATCATGATTATCATTATGATTATCATGATCATGATCATCATCATTATTATTAGGAATTTTATCTTTTTTAGAAAAAAAATACTATATTTTGAGGAACTAAAGTTCTACCAGCTTCTTTAAAAAAAATTGAAAATGTTAATTAACCCAAGGAGGGTAAGTGAACTTTTTAAAATTATAATCGTCTTTTATTTTTTAAGGGTAGAAATATCATTAACAGTTTTTTTATATTCAAATTTTTCAATATTCTTTTGTATAAAGTCTTTATTAAAACAATTAAAGCAGTATTAATAATATGTTTATATTCTTTATTAAATTCATCTTTATTCAGGGGTATATTTATTATTCTATAAATAAAACTATTAAAAACAGCAAATTTATATGAGAAAGGGTTAAAATTTATCTTTTATGTAATTATCAATATGAGCAGACTTCCTATAAATACCAAAATCTAATTCGTTATTATTTCTTACTATCTTCAAATCTAAAAAAGGAAGAAATCCATTAATTTGAGTTTCTAATGTGAATTTTATAGCTTTATCTTGTAAATTTAGTAATTTTAAAGCATCGTTAATTTCTTTATCAGGAGCAATAGATGGACTGAAGATGCAAGCGATGTGTTTGTGAAATCGATCTTCATTAGAAAGAATAATTAACACCATTTTCTTAAGATAAGTGAAATTTTTTTGTTACAAATATTTATATTTGTGTAATAAGCACATAATTCTTTCCAATGTTTGTCCGGTTATACTTAACCAAATACTTATAGATGCGCTGTCACAGATGGGTGTTAAAGTCATGTCATCCATACAAATGTGCTGGGATTTCTGAGCCAGGGTTTTCTCATGTGTTAAGCTTCAGACAACAGCTATGTGTGTCCAAACGATCTAGATAAACTCCCAAAGAATATGCAGATTCTATATGAAGGGACGAATTATTGGGTTTATATATCATCTGTCTGCCCAACATGCTTCATATGCAAAAAGGAGGGTCACTTAGCTAAAGAGTGCAAAGCACCAACAAATACAGCTCACCTAAGCAACCCTCCAGGTATTTCTATAGAGAATTTCCTTAAGCTATGTAAGCACACTACCAATACCAAAGCACAGGAACCTCGGGATAGCAGTGAGGAAGACATAAGGGCTCCTATGAACACACCCACTACATCTACTTCAGTAGCATAGCAACCTCCAGTTAGGGCTAAACAACCGCTCTCCTTCACGAGTAGCAGTACAAATAATCGACACAATGACAAAAAAGATTCTCTCTCTGATTTCTCGTCTGAACAACCAGATCCAGAATCAGAAGATGACTGTAACACAAGGCAAGAGCCCCCTTCAGTTGTGAACATTCATTCAAGAAACCAAAACCCAGTGACGGAAATATCTCTATTGGTAAACGGTCACCTGTGAAACAACTGATGGAAGAAAAGCCTAGGGATTTTGCTCTCAGTTTCACACAACTAGTAAGCTTATTTGAAAACACCATATGAAAGTCTAATGTGACACCCATTGTTCATGACTGCACAAATGACCTTGAGGGTCTAGTGCTCACCATGAGGAAGCTATATCCATTTTAAGAAGACTGCAGCATTAAAAATAGAAGTTCCAGGTTAGAGGCAAAACTCGTTACTGCTATGGAAAGTTAGAAAAATGGTACTTCTGACTGTGCTATAAGCAGTAAGCTCCCTTCAAAGCACCAGATATCATTGAACATATCTGCAGCTACTGCAGGATATCCATAGCCTGTATTTATCGGCCTTCAATAAAAACAAGCAGATCATCTCTATGTGGGTTCGTTTCACACTGTGATATCAAGGGCAATGAAGATGCAGACAAAGCCACCAAAGAAGCTAGTCAGCTTACAGAAATGGAAGCACAACACAAGATTTCATAAACCACCTCAGCAGACAAGTCAAAATGCAATTGAAGCAAACTTGGAATCAGAATCCTCACCCAAACCAATCTACCTTACTGTGAAGTCTGCAATACACAGCTCACTGTTAAACACTTCTTCACGGAATGCAAACAATATTCTAAACAATGACAGATTCATGAGATTGTTGGAGAGTTATCTTCTATACTCAACAAACCATCAAATTTCAAGCATGCGCTGCTCTTCACACAAAAACAGTACATGGAAATCTAGTGTACACACTATTAATATGTAAACACATAATAATTTACTATTTTAATTTTTTATATTGTCTTATGTACATATAGTTTCATTGACACCATTTTCTATTGTAACTGTCCCACTGCATTTCGTTAAAGTTTGTTTTGGAATTGTAACACAATATTGTGTCTTCTGTGTGTAACTTCAGTATTGTATGTACTGTTACTGCATTTCATATATTGTATGCATCATGCACATTCTGTATATTTTGTATCACATAGTCATGATATGACCTTGCTGCTAAAGCGACTATAAATAAATAAACTGAAAAAAAATTTTTTGTATACATCAAAGATGCATAAGTAGCATGTGTGCAAGAAAAAAAATAGTTCATCGTTGCATCAGCCGCTGTTTGTAAAAAGACTACACTAATAATATTTGTAATTGTATCAAAGAGTTTAAAAATGTTTGAGGAATTAAATTTTCATCTTTGAACAAGAAAAGGACAATCTGTTCATTCCTCAAAAGTTACAATATTAACTTTCTCAGCCCCAT
Source organism: Mantis religiosa (assembly GCA_030765055.1). Classification (NCBI taxonomy): domain Eukaryota; kingdom Metazoa; phylum Arthropoda; class Insecta; order Mantodea; family Mantidae; genus Mantis; species Mantis religiosa. The sequence goes on from CM060959.1 coordinate 121,672,805, forward strand.
TACAAAGATCCTGGGAAATAAAAAGAAGTCATTGCTCAAGAATTACAGAGGCGTCTACTTATCCAGAGTTGCAGGAGAAACTTGCAGATTTCTTCAAGATTGTCACCAAAGGTGAGAAATACATCAATATAGCATCTTCAAACTTGTTGTTTTCAAATGCTAGGCTTTGGCAATGAAGCCATTAGCTCACATCTTCAAACATCACATATGTGTAAAATTTCACTTCAGCCTGGAATTTAGTGCTATGAATGGTCCAAGGTCTGTAACAACTGAGCATCAGTGTCCATACTCCAGTGTTACCATTTCACTCTATACTGCTCTTCTCTTAAATAATCATGCCATGTTTAATCAACTCAAATAAAAGTATTGAAATTAGTATTACCACAAACTTCTTAACTAGCATAAGGAGCCTTTTAATTCAGCTGTTAGCTAACCTGGAAATAACAATTGCCCAAAGCCTCTGTTAAGATACAGTTTAATGTAACAAAATGTTAATGTTCAACGCCCACTTTTACTACATGCGGCACCACAGTCAGTATATAAAGTACAAGTGTATGAAAATTCATACCTCATGTTGTAATCTTTGCTGGTAAAGTTGCTTGTTCAATTCTACTTCTCCTTTTTGTTTTACTATTTTAATCTTTTCTTCAGCTTGTTGGCTAGTCTGTCTTTTTGTACTACAACTGCTTTTATCTGCTTATCCAGCTGGTTTACCTGTTTACATAATATCATGTCAAGACACTTTAGCAACTTCTTATATATAAGAAAATACTCATTTATGTATGCTATTCAAACCTGTTCCTTAGCCTCTTCAATTGCCTTCTCCTTCTCCATCAACAATTTTTGTTTGTTTATTATTTTATTTTCAATTTTCAGCAATCTTGCCATTAGCTTTTTGTTCTGCTTCAACAAAAAAAGTATGGTTAATATTTAGCAAAATTGTTGAACAAAGATAAATAATATGCTGTGACTAATATAGAAGTGCAAATGAATACCCTTTCTTTTGCCTCTTGATATTCAGCCAAAATTGAATTACGTTTGTGTTGAAGTTCAATGTTGTTTTCTTCCAACTTACTAACCTCTTCACGAAACTCTTTTTCTGAAATTAAAATAATAAGCTAAGATATATCATTAAACTGTGCAAATTAATACACATCTAGTTGAAACAGTTGTTAATATATATCAAGTGCCAGAGCGATATTGCTTTTATTCATTTAGGATTCATATTGATATCTTCAATGCTCGACTAGTCGCATGGGCTACATATGTAGCCCAGCCTTTTTTTTTTTTTTTTTTTTTTTTTTTGCAAGTGCGCATCTCCTTCTGCTTTTATGGTGCTGGGGATTTGGTAGCTTCTTGACGCAATGTGCTATAAATGGCCAGTTGGCTATAATACATTTTAGCAAGACAGTATTTTTGTTCCAATGTGTAAGGACTATGATAAAATGAAGCACAAAATTAATATAATTTTGAGTCGAACTAATATTAAATGCTCCACTTATTGCTAGTATTTACCTAGAACATGTTTTGTTAGGATCTTCCTAACATCAAAGCTGTTGACGACTAATGGATGTTGGTTTGGTGAACTCATTGGAGGTGACAGATGCGTCTCTGTCGGTATCTTGATGAACTTGAAGTTTGGATTTTCTTCAAAGGTAGTGTCAAAATGAAACAATTTTCTTTCATATTTCTTTATGAAGATTTTTTCCCATGTGGTTAATGCAGCTGGACCTTGGACACTTTTTAATAAGTGGATTTATCGTTCTATATCATGATTCTCCTTCCAAAAATGGTACACTACTACCAATTTATCTATTTCTTTGTTTCTGATGTTCCCAAAATGCTCTTTAAGCCTAATGTTCAAGTTCCTTTTAGTTTTTCCAATGTAAAAGTTGTCACAGCCTTTGCAGTTTATCCGGTACACACCTGATTTTTTGTCTTTGGGTATCTCCTTTGTATTATGTGATTCTGAAAGGTGTTGTACACTAAATTTGTTCTATGGGGCCAAAGTAATATTGTACTCTTTGATATATTTCTTTAAACAAGATGGAATATATCAAAGAGTATAATAATATAATTCACATTGCAGAATACCATGGATTCAGTGCTGAATTAGTCAACAAGAAAATTGATAAATTCAAAAGACAACCAAGATGCAAATAAGTAACTACTCTTTCCCCAATCAGCAACGAAACTTCATACAGAAAATTTAATATCATCCCAGAGCTACGCACCTTTTCCAAAAATTCTTCAAAGAGCACAATATTACTTTGGCCCCACAGAACAAATTTAGTGTACAACAGCTTTTAAAATCACATAATACAAAGGAGATACCCAAAGACAAAAAATCAGGTGTGTACTGGATAAACTGTTAAGGCTGTGACAACTTTTACATTGGAAAAACTAAAAGGAACTTTAACATTAGGCTTAAAGAGCATTTTAGGAACATCAGAAACAAAGAAATAGATAAATTGGTAGTAGCGTACCATTTTTGGAAGGAGAATCATGATATCGAACGATAAATCCACTTATTAAAAAGTGTCCAAGGTCCAGCTGCATTAACCACGTGGGAAAAAATCTTCATAAAGAAATATGAAAGAAAATTGTTTCATTTTGACACTACCTTTGAAGAAAATCCAAACTTCAAGTTCATCAAGATACCGACAGAGATGCACCTATCACCTCCAAGGAATTCACCAAAACAACATCCATTAGTTGACAACAGCTGATGATGTTAGGAAGATCCTAACGAAACACGTTCTAGGGAAATACTAGCAATAAGTGGCGAATTGAGTGCTAGTTCAACTCAAAATTACATTAATTAGTATTTTTGTTATTTGCGATTAAACTCAGTTGGGATCAGCTGGGCTACATATGTACCCCGCGCGACCACTAATGTAACAGATTGATTAAGACTTCACGGGTGATCAGTCGTGTCAAATTTAAGAAGATCGAGCTTTTGGCCATTTTACACTCAATGGTGTAAAATGGCCATTTTACAATCTCAGTTCCTGATGAATGCGGCTGATCACCCGTGAAGCCTTAATCAATAATGCTCGCTGCAAAAGCTTCAAATCTTACACTAATTTAACAGTTGTTGAAATGGCCACTAAGAGAAAGTTCACATCAGTGTGATCAATGCCATGTGCATTTTCTCTGTGAATCAGAAGTGTAATAAAATCAAACGACATTTGTTTCTTGATGCAATGTCCTGGGAGTTCATAAAGCCTCAAATAGCAAGAATAGTAGAACTGAACACTATACCAGTCTCACTATGAAAGCATGCTAAGATTCTTCTTGGAATTGAAGACGTTCAGAGAAGTCACAGCTTCAGAACAAGGTAAGGAGGTACTACTTATGTAAAAGAAGCAAGGATAAATCTACCAGGAAGATTTGCAGCAAGTGTCAAAGAAAGATTTGTAATAATCATTCCACGACGGTGTGTAAAGAGTGTGCACAAGAAGAATTGTAAACCAAAGTGTATTATTTGAAGCAAAAGGTTAGAAACAGTGATGTATTTAACATTTTAAAGTAATGAGTCGGTAATTCAAACACAAATATCACTTAAATTATCTTTACTTGGACATGTTTCGGAGAACAGTTTGTCCCAATCGTCAGCAGGCAGTTATCTGACTGCAAAGAGTCGGATAACTGTTGACGATGGGGACAAACCGTTCTCTGAAACATGTCCAAGTAAGGATAATTTAAGTGATGTTTGTGTTTGAATTACCGACTCATTACTTTCAAACCAAATTGTAATTTCAGGCTTGAGTCATATTTTGATACTATTACTACACATTCATATGGTGATTGTTGGAGCAATGTAAACATTTAATACATTCTGTATCAGATACTGTTGTTTTCACTACTATTAACTTGATTAATATGATTCAGGAATGTAAAGGAGCACTATAAATGAATTTACCATGTATGTTACATGCCACATAGTATACTTTCACTTAATATCAAATTATCTTGAAACATTTCACAAAACTCAATTTGAATGTAAGTAACCACTATAAAGAAATAAAGGAAGATCCCAGAAGGTTATTAAAACAATTATAAACAATGCATAAAGTAAATTTATACGGGTTACATATGTAGCCCACGTGACCACTCACATCACAAATCATCATTCAACTACTTAAGAGTTAAAATGATGAGTTTTGTTTTGAATTAATGAGTTATAGATTGCCATTTTTTTTTTACAACCTCCAACGTTATAAAAGTCATATCAAGTCATATCAAGTCGTTAAGTCATATCAGACGATGAATGGAATGGGTGAAATGATGCTCAAATGAGCCCAGGGTCCATAGAGCTTCGAGTTACCCGACATTCGTTTTTCAGGATAATGGAAAACCCCAGAAAAAACCTTATCCAGGTAACTCACCCTGACTGAGATTCGAACTTGGGACCTCTTGAACGTGAGGCAGACTCGCTACCACCATGCTACCGAGGCGGGCTATAGATTGCCATGACTGAATAGAGTAGGTCACAAACAGTGAAAATAAATATTAATTGTTCAATCTAAATAAATGGTTAATATATTAAATTCAATAGAAAGATAAAATTATAAAAGAAAATTGTTTTTGGGACTTTATATTTGGAAAATCAGAAAATTGTGTAATTCAAAATTAATGTATTGGCCACAGGGAAAAGTGACAGACTAAAATATTAAAGTAAAATCAATAAATAGAAAGGAGATCGCGATCTCAAAGTGCTAGATGTTTGCAAACCAGAGAAGTTGAACTGTTTTAATTATTCATCAACGAGAGAAAAGTATTGTTTTAAATTGTGTAGTTATATTGATTTAAAATACAAATCATAATGAAATTGAGTTCCGGATTTACCTTAAAGAGAATTTTTCAACCTTTTTTTTGGTTTCCTTCACATAAGTTCCCATACTTTAAAACTATCAGATACCACGACCAAGATAAGATCTCATGCGAACCAGAGCTACAATAAGAAGAAATGTGTGCTGTGACAACACATTGCTGGTGGAGTGTATTTAGTATCTCTTATGATTTACAAGGTATATAACATAATTTATTGAAAAGAGGAACTGATGTTTGCAGAAAATTTAACCCTTTACTGCATGATACTTTTTATTTGAGTGAAAAAAATATTTTAGGTAAATTAAAGGTCACTGGTTATGGGAAAAATGCTTTAAAAATTTTCAGGTTTCATTATGGCACCTTTTTATTTAAAAAATAGGAGCACGCTATATATTATGGAATAATTTGAAACAATTTCTATCTTTGTTTAAATAGAGAGTCACTTCACACTTTTCACAAGCAACAAGTGGCTTTTCCATAGTCAGGGAAGTTGCATTGTCCTGGATTTGACACTGCAGCGGAAGATGCTGGATGCCATCCTGCCGCTTGAGGAACTTATGCCGTTGGCCCTCTCCTTCGTTTGTTGCTCAGAGTTTTTTCATTCCATTACCTGGACGACCTCTTTTCAGTTGTAGTGTCTTCCCTGCTCTGCACAGACCATCTGCGATAGCAATCTTGAAATCAATAAGAGGCATATATGTATTCTCATTATGTTTACACCAGATAATCCAGCAATTGGTAGCAAACAAATCAAAGAGATGGAACATTATTTTGTAATACCACTACTTAGACCTAATCTGATCCTATAAAACCCTAACATGAATGACATTAGGTCAAGGAAGGATTTTGGAATGCAAAGGAATGTCAACTTCATCCACTGAGTAATATTTGATTTAACCTTCTCAATGTTATATTCCTTATCTGATTCTGATGCAAGCACATCACAGTTGGCAGCTTATCATCTGACATCTCAGAATCTTCACTTACCTATTCATCATATGGAATAAGTACTAGCGATTAGAATCGAAAAATGCCCATAGAAAGCTGTAATTCCATATCTGTAAGCACAATTTAATTAAATAATTAACTTATATACCTGTATACGGCATGTGTATATGTATGAGAGTGTGAGAGAAAGATCATTCAAAATTATCCAATTTATTTTGTATGTAATCAAATTTAGATATTGACAAGTTTAGTACTACATGTTACTTCAACTGTATGATATCTGGCACATACCTATTTCGCCAATTTATTCTCAAATAAATAACGGAAATTGAGGCCTACACTTGCTGTACAATCCAAAGACACTGTAAAATGTCCTACTATTTTTAATTTGAGTTGACAATTTTATAAACCTCGAACATTGACCACAGAACTGCTACATTTATCAGCTGATACATAACCTGTAGGTACACCTAACAAAGAAATGTACAAAAGCTTCAATTTTTCACCACATATGACAGTTGTTGCTTGAGCAGAACAATCTGCCAAGGAATATTAAATGTAACATAGCATATAATTAGGTCATGACATGCATATTATTTAGGCTATAATGTAAACTATGAAGCATGCCATATATGGCAGACCATGCGGTAAAGGGTTATGATTTACATTTTAACTGAAGTTGCTCTGAGCCATTTCTAAGTAAATTTAAGTTGTTTTATATTTATAGGGTAGTTATCAGAAGAAGATTCTTTTAGCCCTGCGTTAGGTGCGTGCCTTGGCAGAACACTGTTGGTTGCGAAGCACCTGGGGGACCTGTGCTATATTTATGCAATTATATGCCTGTATTTCTTTTTGTTTTCATTTTTATTTTTTCCCCTAATTTTTTGCTTTATTTAGGTTAAATATTCATGACTTTTATTAGTATAGGCATATTAAATACATCAGCTAAAATATAATATGAATAGAGTGTACAATACAGTTTGTATCAAGTATACGTAAAGACATTTAGTTAACTGATGGAAATTAATCATTTCTTCACACTAGCCACATATAGGCTAAGGTTTTAATAAAATCAACATGAAAAATTCAATCATTCAAATTCATCATTCACAATTTATGATAAGTTGCCACAAACAGTGTATCTCGAATGCGAGAGCCCTAGTGATTTACTGGCGAAATAGGAGTCAAATGGAGAATTTAATGTCATGACAGCAAGTTGGCCATGGTAGCTCACTGGGTTAGAGCGATTGGATGGAAACCAGGAGATCCGTGGTTCAAATCCCATTCGTGGTATTGAATTTTTCATGTTGACTCTATCAAGAATAACCTATTATTTTAAAATATGTCTTGTCATTGGAAATCTTCAGTTACTCAGAGTCATCAGCTATTTCTTTTGTTTTCCCCAACTAAGTAGTTATCACAATTTTAGCATATTTTCTCAAACAGAGAGGAGCATTGCATTTCCTACTTGCATGTTTAGTTTTGCTGTTCTATTTGTCTTTAACTGCAGGATTCATATTGTTTTTTGAATTATACTGGTGCATTTGGCAACTCATCTGCTGTTGGTTGTTTTGCCTTATAGTTTTTTTTTAAAAAGCTCTTTCAAATCATTGGGTAGCTTTGAAGTTGTTACTCTTCTCTGTAGCTGTTGCGACAGTAAAGCTCAAGACAGTACTTTCAAATGTTTCTGTCTTGTGTAATATTTTTTTTCTTTTCCAAGAAGGAACCCTAGAATTAATACCTGCATTATTCAAAATATTATTAAAAATTACCATTGGCCACCTTCATGTTGTTCTGGCTACATTGCATGTAGCATACAATTTATCTGTTACATCAACTCCAGATTTAGTATTGTTGTAATATATGATTATTTCAGACTTTTTTTTTTTTTTTTTTTTTTTTTGCACCTTCTGACAGTTGTTCGAATGAAACATGTTCAGTTGAGATCAAAACTGCTGTTTTACCCTTATTGAAACATATGAAATAAGCCAAATATGCTTTCGTATTGGCTGTGACCTTTTAGAGAAGTTGAATTACAGGGCAAATACTTCTTGTTCTTGTATATTGTACTGACAAAAGAAAGCTGTCTTTTGCACAGCTCATTCACCAGGGATACACTAATGAACCATTTCTGCCAGTGTTACAGAATGGTTCAGTTAGTCTTGGTACTACAGCCTCTGCGGAATTATTTTGCAAATGTGGTTTGTCCAGATACTGTGCATACTAAATTTCCATATTAATAGTGTAAAACATTTAGTATCACTCAAACATAACATTTGTTTGGCTTAGATGGTATATATTGTCTAAAACCACTTACACCACAAAATGCAACTAATTGCTAGTCGACTGTGACGTTTTGTCCACAAAGAATAATGCTCCTGACATTTATTTACAAACATCGTAAACACTTCTCTAATGTCAGCCAATTTGTCCAATAGCAGTGGTACTCAGTGGTCCAGAGATTGGTCCATTTGGTTCTCATGATGAAGTAAAATGGCTCTTTCCACTAGCAAAACAATATTCCACAACTTACTATCGAAGAAAAAGCTGTCAATAACATTCACATAAGGTGTAATGTTAGATGTCCTAGACAGACAATTACATAGGGGCGTTTGTTCTTAAAATACAACATTTAAATAAAACTAGAGGCCTCACAGGCCTCACACAACTAACAGAGGGTAAAAAATCTGTGTTTCATCCAAGTTTATTGAATTTCCATTTTTTAGTTATGGAGGTAGTATTTCTAGTGAAATCTCAAAGTCAAATTCGTACTTTCAATTGAGTATTAATTCTATTTACAATAGCTATGTAATAGAGAAATGGCCATCAAGACCACAAAACACTTTTAAAATAACTCACTAGTGTCAACCACAGTTACATTTAATTACCACAAATGGTTAACAAAGCAATTACTCACGTCTCAACGAGATATGCCTCTTCCTCCTGTTGGTACATTCAGACCGTTGGGACAAGGAAGTAACCAACCGACTTGGTTCCTCTGCTGATTTCATTTCCAACTTGAGCATAAAAGAAAAAAAAGGCATCTGACTGATAAAATACAGAGACATCAAAGAACGTTTGTACAAGAAAACCATAAGGTACTCCATTCTGTAACCCATATAATCTATTTGAGTAAAAATATTTTACATTTACATTGCTTCAAATTATGTCACGAGAGGAAAAGAAAGAAGTTTCATGATTTGTATGCCATTCTATTTAGTGCAACCAATTTAGAACAAGGTAAGCATAATGCAGGCAGTTTGTATACCAAATAGGACACTTAAGTGCCCACTTGTAGCATGCTGTTAGCGTATCTGTCTCACATTGCATAAATCCTGAGGTTTAAATGTTGATCGAGGTGATGAGGCTTTTTTGGGGACATTCCCTTATTCTGAAAGATAACTGTCTAAACTCTATGTACCCTGTACTTATTTGAACATCATTTTATTCAACGTCCGATATGACTTAATGTTGGAGTTTTCTCTTATGCTGAAAGATAAATGTCTGGTAACTCTAAGCTCTATGTACTCTGTACTCATCTGAACATCATTTCATTCATCGTCCGATATGACTTAACTTTGGAGGTTTTCTCTTATTCTGAAAGATGGTTGTCTGGTGAATCTAAGCTCTATGCACTCTGTACTCAATCGAACATCATTTCATTACTGGTTCGAATTGACTTAACATTGGAGGTTTTCTCTTATCCTGAAAGATGAAAGTCTGGTAACTCTAAGCTCTATGTACTCTAATACAAAAGTGAATCGAGAAGATATTGACACATTGCTTCACTCACACTGTTTATTCACAGGACATGTTTCAAGAGCTCTCGCTCCTATCATCAGCTGATACTCTATGTACTCTGTAGTTATTTGAGCATCATTTCATTCATCGTCTGATATGACTTAACTTTGGAGGTTTTCTCTTATCCTGAAAGTTGAATATCTGGTAACTCTATGCTCTATGTACTCTATAGTTATTTAAACATCATTTCATTCATCATCCGATATGACTTAACATTGGACATTTTGTCTTATTGTGAAAGATGAATCTCTGGTAAATCTACGCTCTATGTGCTCTGTAGTTATTTGAAGATAATTTCATTCATCATCCCATAAGACTTAACATAGGTGGCTTTCTCTTATCCTGAAAGATGAATGTTTGGCGCCTCTAAGCTCTCTGAACTCGGTACTCATTTGAACATCATTTCATTCATCGTCATTCATTTCATTCATCGTCATTCATTTCATTCATTTTATGTACCTACAATCATACTGCAGGCTCTCCTGAAGTAACAGTGTTAGCTTGTGTACCTACAATCTTACTACAGGCTCTCCTGAAGTTACGGTGTTAGCTTGTGTACCTACAATCATACTACAGGCTACCCTGAAGTTAGGGTGTTAGCTTGTGTACCTACAATCGTACTGCAGGCTGTCTTGAAGTTACAGTGTTAACATGTGTGCCTACAATCATACTGCAGACTCTTCTGGTGTTATGGTGTTAACGTATGTACCTACAGTAGTACTGCAGCCTCTCCTGAAGCTACGGTGTTAACTTGTGTACCTACAATCGTATGGCAGGCTCTACTGAAGTTACGGTGTTACGTTGTGTACCTATAATCATACTGCAGGCTCTTCTGAAGTTACTGTGTTAACTTGTGTACTTACATTCTACTGCAGGCTCTCCTAAAGTTAGTGTTAGCTTGTGTACCTACAATCCTACTGCAGGCTCTCCTGAAGTTCCGCGGTTAGTTTGTGTACCTACAACCATACTACAGGCTCTCCTAAAGTTACGATGTTAACATGTAAGCCTTCAATCATACTGCTGGCTCTCCTGAAGTTACGGTGTTAACTTGTGTAGCTACAATCATATTACAGGCTCTCCTGAAGTTATTGTATTAGCATGTGTACCTCCAATCATAATACAAGCTCTCCTTTAGTTACAGTGTTAACTTGTGTACCTACAATCATACTACAGGTTCTCTTGAAGTTATGGTGTTAGCTTTTGTAACTACAATCGTACTGCAGACCCTCCTGAAGTTACAGTTTTAGCTTGTGTCCTACAATCATACTGCAGGCTCTCCTGTAGTTACGGTGATAACTTTTGTACCTACAATCATACTACAAGATCTTCTAAAGATATGGTGTTAACTTGTGTACCCACAATCCTACTCCAGGCTCTCCTGTAGTTACCGTGTCCAATTGTGTTCCTACAATCATTTTGCAGGCTCTCCTGAACTTACGGGTTAGCTTGTGCACCTACAATCGTACTACAGGTACTCCTGAAGTTACGGTGTTAACTTGTGTACCTACAATCATACTATAGACTCTCCTGAAGTTGCGGTGTTAACTTGTGTAACTACAATCTTACTGACCACTCTCCTGAAGTCACGGTGTTAGCTTTTGTAACTGCAATGGTACTGCACGCTTTCCTGCAGTTCCGGTGTTAGCTTGTGTACCTACAATCCTACTCCAGGCTCTCCTGTAGTTACTGTGCCCAATTGTGTCCCTACAATCATTTTGCTGGCGCTCCTGAAGTTACGGTGTTAACTTGTGTACTTAAAATCATATTGCATTTGCTCCTGAAGTTACGGTGTTAACTTGTGTACTTACAATCATACTAAAGGCTCTCCTGAAGTTACCATGTTTACATGTGTAACTACAATCATACTACAGGCTCTCCTGAAGTTACGGTGTTAAATTGTGTACGTACAATTATACTACAGGCTCTGCTCTATTTACAGTGTTAACTTTTGTACCTACTATCATACTACAGGCTGTCTTGAAGTTACGGTGTTATCTTGTGTACCTACAATGGTACTGAAGGCTCTCCCTAAGTTACAGTGTAAGGTGGTGTACCTACAATCTTACTACAGGTTCTCCTGAAGTTACGGTGTTAGCTTTAGTAACGACAATCGAAATTCAGGCACTCCTGAAGTTACGGTGTTAACTTGTGTAACTATAATCATACTACAAGGTCTCCTGAAGTTACAGTGTTATCTTTTGTAACTACAATTGTAATGCAGGTTCTCCTGAAGTTACAGTGTTAACTTGTATAACTACAACCACACTACAGGCTCTCCTGAAGATATGGTGTTAACTTGTGTACCTATTGTATTTATTTCATCCTCTGGAACATAATACATATGTTATAGGACACGTCAGTTCAAGATATAAACATAAATATAAAAAGTTACATAAGACTAAAAACTACAAGCTCTATCAATCATACTACAAGCTCTCCTGAAGGTACATGTTATCTTGTGTACCTACAATCATACTACCCGCTCTCCTGAGTCTACAGTGTTAGCTTGTGTAACTACAATCATAATGCAGGCTCTAGTGAAGTTACGGTGTTAACTTTGTGTAACTACAACCTACTACAGGCTCTCCTGAAGATACGGTATTAACTTGTGTACCTACAACCACACTACAGGCTCTCCTGAAGATATGGTGTTAACTTGTGTACCTACAATGATACTACCTGCTCTCCTGAGTTTACAGTGTTAGCTTGTGTAACTACAATTGTACTGCGGACTCTCCTGAAGTTATGATGTTAGCTTGTGTACCAACAACCATACTACAGGCTCTCCTGAAGTTACGGTGTTAGTTTTTGTAACTACAAATCGTAATGTAGGTACTCGTGAAGTTACGGTGTTAACTTGTGTACCTACAATGATAGTACAAGCTCTCCTGAAGTTATGGTTTAAACTTGTGTACCTACAATCATACTACAGGCTCTCCTGAAGTTACGGTGTTAACTTGTGTAACTACAATCATATTACAAGCTCTCCTGAAGTTACGGTGTTAGCTGGTGTATGTTGGCAAGTAAAGACATTCACTCTCAAGGACTCAGTTTGTTGGTAGCCTGTTTTAGGGTGAACAATTGAAAGGCTTTTGTTTTTATTATTATCACGTTGCACTGCTTAAAACGGTTGGCTACACCTCACCATATTTATTGTATCCTTGTGTATGTGTAATTGTATACAATGTGTCTTATTGCTAAATACAACAGGTTATGGGCCCAGAACATTCCCAGTGTGCATAAAGTGTGAAATATGGGAAAAGAAAGCAGTAAATGATATTGTGAAGTGAAAAAGTTGTTTTACCTTTTGTTCTGCTGATTACGTAAGTATCTGTCATTTTTACTTTTGCAAAATTGTATGTCCAAAAGAAAAGTTTATAAAAATGGCTACAAATACCATGTTTGTCGTATCGAACCTCTAAAGAAAGAGAGTTATGATATGTGGAAAATGCAAGCTCAAGCCATGCTTACTCGCATTGGACTTTTTGGTTATATGACCGGAGAAAAAACAAAACTGCCAAATGACGCCATACCCGACAGTAAAATATAATGGGAAATGGACGATTTAAATGCAAAGGCAGAATTAATTCTTATTATTTCACCTCCAGAATTGAAACAAATAAAGCATTGCTTAACCTCAAATGATGTATGGGATACGCTGAAGAAGAATTTTCAAAGTTCAGGCCCTGCTCGGAAAACTACGCTTCTGAAACAATTAATTGTACAGAAAATGCACAGTACAGATAGTATACGTGATCATCTCAACAAATTCTTGGATATTGTTCACAAATTAAAAGAAATGGATGTCGTTATAAATGACTTATTGGTCATAATTATGCTGTATTCTCTACCATCCTCATTTGAAAATTTTCGAATTGCCATTGAATCGAGAGATGAACTACCCAGTGTTGAAAATCTAAAACTTAAAATCTTGGAAAAAAATGAGGCTAGACAAAAAGACAATACTTCAAGTGAAGAAGCACTCTATGCAGGTAATAAACAAGTGGTAACTATCAGAAGAAACAACCATTCTCAAAGCAGTTTACAAGAGGAAATCTCAAAATGTCTCCCTGTCTGTTCGAGGACAAATTACAGTACATCTGAATGCTGGTCAAAGAAAAGGAATTTAAAGAAACCTGAATACACCTTCATAATAGAACAGTGTTCAGTGACAGCCTGTTCAAAAATTTTAGACAGCTCAGTATGGATCCTTGATTCAGGATGCACTTCACACATGTGTAATGACGAAAGGAAATTCATGGAATTGTCAGCGTCGTCTGATCCTGATTCATTGAAACCAGCAGCTAAAAATCAATTTACTTCAATTGATGGAAAATGAATGGCAAAACTGAACACATATAAAAGTTGAACTATTAATGTACCAGATACTCTATATGTTTCAGATTCATCCATAAATCTACTTTCTGCTGGAAAAATCACAAAAGGGTTATTCTGTTACCTTTAACAAAGAAGAAGTGACTATCTCAGATCAAACTGGATGCCCAATAGTAAAATCTATGAAATCCAATGGTTTGTATTATATAAAATCTAAAGAAGAAAACAAATCAAATGAAAAAACCTACCTGTGTTCTGACATTATCGCTGGCATCAAAAGTTAGGACATGTAAATGAAGCTGATCTAAAGCTGGCTCTTCGTGAAGAAAAAGTTAAAGGTTTAAAGTAATGGCTCTTTTGAATGTGAAGTTTGCCTTGCAGGAAAGTTTACAAGACCTTCATTTCCAACCAGACAAAATAACAGATCGAATGAACCACTAGAAATTGTCCATTCTGATGTTTGTGGACCTATGTGATTCGCATCAGATGGGGGAGCAAAATATTTTGTTACCTTCATTGACGACTATAGCAGATACTGCCGAGTATATTTTTTAAAGGCAAAAACTGAAGTTCTTAACTACTTCAAAGAATTCAAGAACGAAGTGGAAACGTTCACTGGAAAGAAGATAAAGGCACTTCAATCTGATAATGAAACTTTGGAGTACTGCAGCAAAGAATTCAGCAAATATCTAAAAACGTGTGGCATACAGAGAAGACTATCTATGACTTATACTCCATAACAAAATGGAATAAATGAAAGGAAAAACAGAACTTTAGTTGAAAAGGCTAGATGCCTTCACATCGATGCACATCTACCCTGAAAAGTTTTGGGCAGAAGCTGTAAATATGCCAACTATCTATGCAACAGATCACCTTCGAGAGCCTTTCAAGAGATGGCTTGGATATGTACCTTCTGTAAGACATCTGTATGTTTTTGGATCAGTTGCCTTTATCGTGGACAAAAACCCAAGAAGAGGAAAACTGGAACCAAAAGCAAAACCTGGAATTTTTGTTGGCTATTCAGAAATCTCAAAAGCATACAGAATCTGGATGCCTGATCAAAGTAAAGTAGTTGCGACAAGAGATGTAAAAGTCCTCAACAAAATGTATCTTCAAAAATCTTCAAACCTACAAAATGATACTGTTGAAAAGGCTCTTGACTATATAATACAACTGAAACATCAAACTGTTGAAAAAGAAACACAAGAAGAAAGTGATGTCAACCAAGAGACACCAGTACAAGATGACTTCCAGTTAGGAATAAATGAAGTCCCACCAACACTGAGACCACAACAGAGCAAGAAGGTTCCAACCAGATTTAATGACTTTGTTTTGTCCATTAAATCAACATGTGATGAACCAGAAATTCAGACACTTAAGGATAGTGCTACAAGTGACAGTGCAATGATTCGTGCTTTTGAAGAAGAATCTTTATCTGATGAATCATCTGATGTCTGGGACAATGCAATAAAGGAAGAAATAAAGGCTCATTTGGAAAATGATACATGGATTCTTATTAAAAGAGAAAAGGACATGAACAAAGTAGGATCCAGATTAATATTAAAATCTAAATATGAGGCTGAAGGAAATCTGGAACGTCGAAAAGCTAGATAGGTTGCCAAAGGATTTACACAATGTCCAGGAGTAGATCATGAAGAAACCTTTGCACCAGTCGCTAAGCTAAGTTCTATAAGATTTATTCTTGGTATAACAGTGGAAGAAGAAATGGAGATAAATCAGCTAGATGTATCAACTACTTTCCTGAATGGAGAACTAGAAGAAAAAATATACATTGAAGTTCCAGATTCACTTGAAAGATATCTATGTGACATAACTGTTGAAGAGTCTGACAACTCTCAGTCAACAATATATGTGAAAGCATGAAAAATGTTGGAAGACTTGAAGAGCTGTAAAAGTAAAAAAGTCTGTCTTCTGAAATGAGCACTTTATGGCTTAAGACAAGCAGGAAGACAATGGTTTGTCAAACTAGACTCTAAATTGAAAAGTTTAGGTTTCAAACCTTCTCATGCAGAGGGGGAGAAAAAGTTCTACTAGCTGTATACGTTGATGACCTGATTGCCTCGTCAAACAAATTGACTGAGCAACCTCAAGAAGGATATGATGGAAACATTTCAGATGAGAGACCTTCGGCATTTAAAATACTGTCTTGGTATTGAATTTAAGAGAATATATGGTCAAATTAAAACCTGTCAATCCAGGTACATAGAAAATCTGCTCAAGCATTACAACTTAACAGACTGTAAACCTGCAAATACACCAATGGAAGTTGGTCTAAAACTAACCAAAAATGAAAGAATAGAAGAAAATCTTCCCTACCAGAACCTTATTGGAAGTCTTATGTACTTATCTGAGGCAACAGGAATAGGTATCACTCATGCTGTAAGTTACCTTAGTTCAATCAATGTTATGGTAAACAACATTGGACAGCTGCCAAGAGGATTCTACAATACTTAAAAGGAACCAAGGAGCTTGGTTTATGTTTCACCAGAACTGGCAAGTCCTTAATTGGTTATGCTGATGCAAACTGGGGATCCTACCCTGTGGGCTACAAGTCATACACTGGCTACTGTTTAATTTTTGCTGGTTCCGTCATCAATTGGGAATCTAGAAAGCAAAGAACAACAGCCCTATCAACTGCGGAAGCAGAATATATGTCTATGACAGATGCTGCAAAAGAGGCACTTCTTTTGAAACAACTTTCAAATGATTTTGAACTAAAATGCAGTCCTATACTAATCCTAAATGATAATCAGGCTGCCAAGAATGTAGCAGAAAATGCAATAATTGGTTCTCGTTCA
This sequence comes from Mantis religiosa, assembly GCA_030765055.1. Classification (NCBI taxonomy): domain Eukaryota; kingdom Metazoa; phylum Arthropoda; class Insecta; order Mantodea; family Mantidae; genus Mantis; species Mantis religiosa. The sequence continues at coordinate 121,689,544 of CM060959.1, forward strand.
AAACACATAAGCATCAGGGAATACTTCATAAGGGAAACCATGATGCGAGGAGACATCAAGATCACCTACTGCAGAACAGAAGGGATGGATGATAGATGCAGACATTCTCACCAAAGTTGTGCCTGCATCAAAGTTTGTTATGTGTAGAAATCGTATGGGACTTCAATAAAAATGTTATATTTTCTTCTTTGTCCTTGTTCGTGATGGGGAGTGTTGACAAGTAAAGACATTCACTCTCAAGGGCTCAGTTTGTTGATGTTGTGTAGCCTGTTTTATGATGAACAATTGAGAGGCTTTTGTTTTTATTATTATCACGCTGCACTGCTTAAAATGGTTGGCTTCACCTCACCATATTTATTGTATCCTTTTGTATGTGCAATTGTATACAATGTGTCTTATTACTAAATAAATCTTATTACTAAATAAGAATGTACCTACAATCATACTACAAGATCTCCTGAAGTTACGGTGTTAGCTTTTGTAACTACAATTGTGCTTCAGACTCTCCTGAAGTTACGCTGTTAGCTTGTATACCTAAAATCATACTGCAAGCTTTCCTGAAGTTAGTGTTAGCTTGCATACCTACAATCATACTAAAAGCTCTCCTAATGTTACGGTGTTAGCTTATGTACCTACAATCATACTGCAAGCTCACCTGAAGTTATCGTGTTAGCTTGTGTACCTACAATGATACTCCAGGCTCTCATTAAAGTACAGTGTCCACTTGTGTAACTACAATCCTACTGTTGGCTCTCCTGAAGTTATGGTGTTAACTTGTATAATCACATTCGTACTGCAGGCTCTCCTGAAGTTACGGTGTTAGCTTGTGTACCTACCATCGTACTACAGGCTCTCCAGAAGTTACCTTGTTAACTTGTGTAACTACAATCGAACTACAGGCCTTCCTGACATTAACTTGGGCAACTACAATCGTGCTACAGACTCTAATGAAGTTACGTTTTTTTTTTCTCTTTTGTTTTTTTGTAATTTACGTCCTCCAACGTTAAGTCATATTGGACGATGAATGGAATGGGTGAAATAATGCTCAAATGAGCCCGGGGTCCATAGAGCTTAGAGTTACCCGGCATTTGCCTTTCAGGATAAGGAGAAACCCCGGAAAAACCTTATCCAGGTAACTCACCCTGACCGAGATTCGAACTCGGGACTTCTTGAACATGAGGCAGACATGCTACCACTACGCTACTGAGGCGAGCAAAGTTACGGTGCTAGCTTTTGTACCTACAAGCATACTACAGGCTTTCCTAATCTTACTGTGTTAAATTGTTGGTCTTTCCAGAAGTTACGGTGTTACCTTGTGTACCTGCAATCATACTACAGGCCTTCCTGAAGTTACGGTGTTAGCTTTTGTAACTGCAGTCGTACTGCATGCTCTCCTGAAGTTACGGTTGTTAACTTGTGTACCTACAATGATACTACAGGCTCTCCTGATGCTACCGTGTAAGCTTTTGTAACTACAGTAACTACAACGATACTACAGTCTCTCCTGAAGTGACGGTGTTAGCTTATGTACCTACAATAATGCTACAGGCTCTCTTGTAGTTGCGGTGTTAACTTGTGTACCTGCAATGATATTACAGGTTCTCCCTAAGTTACGGTGTAAGCTTGTAAACATACTATCATACTATAGGCTCTCCTGAAGTTACGGTGTTATATTTTCTAACTACATTCGCAATGCAGTCACTCCTGAAGTTACGGTGTTAACTTGTGTAGCTACGATCATACTACAGGCTCTCCGGTAGTTACGGTGTTCACTTGTAGTCCTATAATCATAGTACAAGTTCTCGTGAAGATAAAGTGTTATCTGGTGTAACTACACATCTTACTACAGACTCTTATGAAGTTGCGGTGGTGGCTTTTGTAACTACAATCGTACTGCAGCCTCCTCTGAAGTTTCGGTGTTAGCTTGTGTCCCTACATTAATACTACAGAATCTCCTGAAATTACGGCATTAACTTGTGTACCTGCAATGATACTACAGGGTATCCTGAGGTTACGATGTTAGCTTGTGCAACCACAATCAAACTACAAGCTCTCCTGAAGTTACGATATTGACTTGTGTACCTGTAATCATACTGCATACTCTCCTGATGTTACGGTGTTAACATGTGTGCCTACAATCATATTGCATGCTCTCCTGACGTTACGTTGTTAACATGTGTGCCTACAATCATACTGCAGGCTCTCCAGAATTTACGGTGTTAGCTTGTGTACCTACAATTATATACAAGCTCTCCTTAATTTATGGTGTTAGCTTTTGTAACTACAATCGTACTGTAGACTCCCCTGAAGTTACGGTGTTGGCTTGTTTACCTAGTCATACTGCAGGCTCTCCTGAAGTTACGGTGTTAACTTGTGTACCAACAATAATACTTGAAGCAAGATTTCTTTGTTGGAAGCACAATTCTTTCTCTTCTCGTGTGAGTTTTTGCGGCTATTAGTTTCTTCTGGTCTTCAATTGCATCTTCTTATTTTAAATAAGAATCATGGGATCTCTCGTTTTCAGGTGTGGTTCAGAGTGAAATAAATACAATTTTGTAGAAGTCCAATTTTGTAACAAATAATTTAATTGTATTATCAGGATTATATTTTACTTGAGGTTTCTTTCCTAGTCAATCATTGCAGGTTGCCTCAAGCATATCGATAAATTCTTACTTCTTTAATAAAAAGATTCCATTAATTACATAAAACTCCTTACTCCTGCACGTCTACTCATCACTAACAAGATTACAGAACATATCTCCTTATGAAGATTATTGATTTTCTTCTTCTATCCAAAACCTTTCATCTTTTAACATCAAGCAAGATTATTGATTTCCCGTTACCATCGTTACTCCTATATTAATTTTATGATTGGCCGATTTAATGCTACGTCACCACATTACATTATACAACTATTACTACGGCCAATCATAAAATTACACATATGTTTTTATAAATTTATAAATGTTTCACACCTTTTCTAAATATAAATGAAAACTACTGTTACAAATGCCCCTCTTCGAAATATATGGAAAATAACCAAATAAACGAATTAACAATATATTTCCATATATTTCGAAGAATGCCCACAATTAACAATTTCGTTTACAACAATAATACATAACACATGCATAAAACACAACAATAAATAAACATCAATTAAAATACAACAATATATTAACATTGAACAATAAATATATACATTATTATTATTATTATTATTATTATTATTATTATTATTATTATTATTATTATTATTATTATTATTATTATTATTATTATTATTATTATTATGTACACACATATGATATATCCTCTATATTGTTTCAATTAATGTCAAGGCTTTGAAAGGTTTCATTAATGTCTTATGATATCTTCCCACACTCTTATTATTTGAATCTTGCAATTCAAAGTATGATCTCCAAATTTGTTTATTATTGTATATGGACCTTTATAAATCAAATTAATTCTCCAATACATTTTTCGTCCAGCATCCGAAATGTTAAATGTCTTCACTAATACCATATCATTTATTTCAGGATCCCACTTGGCCTTTCTTTTTGTACTTTCTTTAATCTTTTTTTTTTTCCAGCTTTTCCTTGTATTCTTTTAAATACTTCGGCGCATTTCTCTTCTTCATTTATCACAGTCATATTCTCTTCCAAAGTTGTTGGTACCTTTATTATGAGAGGTTCGGGAGGTTTTCCAGTCATTAACTCTATTGGTGCGAATCTTTTAGTAGTGTTTGGGGTGTTATTTATTATGTTTTCTTTGAAATTACAATATTTATACCAACCCCAGTGATTCGAATGACTTAGTATTCGGAAATAAAAATTTAAATCTCGCATCACTTGAGGATAATATGCCGAAGAATTATAAATTTTGATAGTGTTTTTCTTCATCTCGGATGTAAACAATTTACTTCGATGAACTGTGGCTTTGTCTGAAAGTATGGCTTATGTTTGCCCATATTTTGGTGTCCATTCCTTTAAAAGTTTACTGACATGTTTTGCTCTTAATATTTTGAACGGGGTAAATTTTCACAAATTTAGTAAAAATGTCAAACCACAAAAATATATTTGCAACTATATTGACTAGCCGGCTTCTCCCCGTCTGGATCAATCGCAACTAATTCGTTCTTTTTATCTCTGAGGTTTAAAATCATTTTATGTTTATAGGTGTATTTCTTTGGCACAGTTCACACGTTGAAACTAATTTCCTCACTTTCCTATCAATGTGTTTTATATATAGCTGTTCCTTGATGGTCATGGAAGTTTTCTCACACCCAGAATGTGCCAAGTGGTGATGAAATGAGGTTATTACTCTTTCTTCTAAGCTACTGGGAACTATAACCTTCCATTTTATATCACATGTCCTTATAATTTGTAAAGTACACCATTCTTCTTGGGTATGGTGCAATTCACAGCATCTTCGACTACTGGAGCCTGTCACAACAATGCAGATAATCTTGAATCATTTTGTTGAATTTCCGAAATATTCTTAAATTTCTGAGTAAGATTTCTATCCCATTTAAAATTTAACTCTCAAAGTTTTATCTCATGGTGAGGTTGTGACAATGTCTCTGGAATTTCTCCATACATTTTCTGTCTTGACAACAAATCACTAAATATATTATCCTTCCCTGGAATGTGCTAAATCTCAATATCATAGGAAGTAATTTCACGGATGTAACGGGGTATTTTAGAGCTAGTTAGTTTAATTTTTTTTTATAAATGATAGACTAACATGGTCAGTATATACAATGACTTTAGTATTGTATACATATTGCCATAATTTTGCAGCGCAAAATATAAAGCTCCTATTTCCAATTCCGTAATACAAGTGTTAGATTCAATTTGGTTCAAAACTCTTGAAGCACTGGCAGTTACATGATTATTCCCATCCAAATCAGTTTGGGTTAATACTGCTGCATAAGCATGGATTCTAGCATCTGAATAGATGTTAAAGGGTTGATTTCTAATTGGTATTTCCAAAAGGATGTACGTTTTTAAATAACTCTTTAATGTTTTGAAAAGCCTGTTGGGTGTTTTTCTGTCCACTTCCAGACTGAGTTCTTCTTCAAAAGTTCTCTATAAGGACTAAGCTGCTTGGCATAATTTACCACAAACCTGCTTTCATATTGTAGTATACCAATAAATCTGCTCAGTTGTTTAATATTCTTTGGTGGAGGAATAGCTTCAATGGAATTTATTCTTTCTGGAGTTGGTACCATACCTTTTCTGGATATTATATACCCTAAAAATTCAATTTCTTTGGCAATAAAATGTGATTTAGTCAAATTTATAGTCATACCACTTTCAGAAAATTTTGCAAATATGTAGTTTAGATGAGACATATGTTCGTCGAATTCTTGGTCGAAAATAAGAAAATCGTTAATATATTGAATAGCAAAATTCTCTATTGTATCTCCAAAAATATTGTATAGGGCTCGAAGTAATGTTTTGAACTGGTAAATTCTCCCTCCATAATTGAACCCGGTATATTTTCTAACCGATTCATTCAGGGGAATATGCCAATATGAGGAAATCAAATCCAATTTTGAAAAATATTTTCCACGTTCTAATTTAAATAGCACTTCATCCACTCCAAGAGGCCTAAAATTATCTGGTTGGGTTAATGAACTGATATTTCTTGCGTCGATTGTCATACACAATGAGCCATCAGATTTATGAACCCAGCAGAGAGGATGTGAGTAAAGTGAGTTGGAGATTTCTATAATTCCAGTTTCTAACATTTTATCTATCACCTCTGATGCTTTCTCTCTTATAGCTATGGGTAGAGGTCGGCTTTTATGTGTGTAAGGCATTCATTTTAAATTGTGTGTGCGTGTGCGCGTGTGCGTGCGCGTGTGTGTGTTTTACAGTCCAGGTTTTGAACTAAAGGCTTTTCTGTTCTTTAATATACATAATTTCAGTTGTTCTTTTCTTGATTGTTCTAGATTGTATGTGTTTTCTAACTTTACTTGCAATGTTCTTTGGAATTCTATTCCTTCCTCCACTTGGCTTATGTCATTCTTAGCTTGTGGTGTATATAATTGGCAACAATGCTTTTCAAGGGCAATTACATTATTTTGTGCTCTATCAATAATTAAATTCTCCCCACAACTTTCATTTTCGTCATATTCAAGATTACCATCTTCTTGTAAAAATATATCTTCCACAGAAAACCTTTCATTATTTATATTACTTCCATTCTGTTCTTTTCTTCCATTTTCTTCCAATAATGTTATCACTATGAAATCATTTTCTGTCTTAACCTTCATTTCATGCATTTCGAACACTTTGTCATTCATATAATAAATCATTGCCCACAATTACTTCTCTTGCCAAGTGTGGAATTGCCAATGCAATGAAATCAAAATTCCATTCCCCTATTCGTCCTTTAATTAATACTTGGTATTTAATTATATCCTTTTTCTTCCCAATTGCAGTACTGCAGTAAACATTACACACATTTAAATATTCTACTTTATAGTGAGCTAACAGATTTTTAAACAATTCCTCACTTATCACAGTAGAAATGGCCCCGGTATCAATTAAGGCTTTATATTCTTTGTCCCATAGGCAAATAATTATCTGAGGTGGATTAATGAATTCCTTATTTTTCTGCGAGAGAGTGAGCTTATTTCCGTTTTGATGTTCAATTTTCAATTCGTCCTGTATCATTCTCACTGAACCACTTTCCAGAGCACAAAATGATTTGGTTTTTAGACTTCCGTTTCCCTGTGGTTAGTACTTTCATTATTGGTTAGGTTGATACTATCGTTTTTATTCACATCATTCTCTTTGCTTTGTGTATTTTCTACTCTTTCATTTTTATTGGTTCTTTCAAATCTTGGACCCCTAAACCCTCTTTGATTTGCATTAAATAGACTAGTACCTCTACCCCTATTTAAGATCTTTTTCGTTGATTGTTTCCTCGATAAAATGTTACATGGTTTATTTGGTCATTTCTTCCAATTCTCGTCGGCTGATTGTTATTATAATTCCTTTGCAAATTATTTTGAACTCCCGTTCCTGATCCGGGAATTAAAGATTCATATGTTTGTCTGGGATCATCGCCTCTTCCTCAAATCTTTGATTTCTTACGGGTGCCCCGCCACAATTTAAACTCGTCCATTATTCCTAGTATTTGTAGGTTGTGATTCCTGTCGATTTATTCCTCGCTCAACATGGACGTTATTGTGGTTACCATGACATGATGTTGTATCATTAATAAGGTTATGTGCATAATATTCGTATAATAACTCAATCATATCAGAGAAATCGAGAGGTTTAGCCACAATTAAATTATTTCTGATATGTGGTGGATAATGACATATTAGCATGTTGATAATTTCTGTCTCAGAAATTTCGGGATTAATCAACTTACTTTTGTTTGCTAGTTTCAAGAAATGTTCTGTCATAGAAATTCCTTTTCTAAACACAAACCTACACGTTGCTAACTCGACTTTTATTCTTCTTTGTCTCTCAGGTCCCAAAAATCGATTTATAAACAGAATTCTGAAAGGGCTGTATGCTTCATGTGAAGCCAAGTTTAACCACAACTACTCAAGAGCATTTTGCTTCAAACAACGTTTTACTATCATCATTCTAAATTCATTTGGAATCCGTTTTATCTTAAAATATTCTTCTAGTTTTCTAAGGAATACTTTAGGAGTATCTCCATATTCTCCATTGAAAGTGGGTGGACTTATGTCATGTAACAATTAATTTGTACAATGTGTGGGACCTTGACTGTGCACATTTGTGTGTGAGCATATTGGGTGTTGCTTTGTTACTATTTACATCAAAATCTGGAATCAGATAATTATGATTCAGATAATTCTCAACATTATGTGGAATATCACCTGCATTACAAGGTAAGTCAACATAGGTTAAATTTTTAATTTGATTGCACTTTGGTTTTCACTAATCTTAATTGCCTGTAATGCAATCACAACGAGTTAGTTTCCCAATTTTTTTTCATACCAACAATCATACCACAGGCTCTCCAGAAGTAACGGTGTTAGCTTGGGTACCATCAATGATACTACAGGCCCTCCTGAAGTTACGCTCTTACCTTACGCACCTACAATCAATATGCCGGCTCTCCTTAATTTACCGTGTAATTTGTGTACCTACAAACTTACTGCAGGCTCTCCTGATGTTACTATGTTAACTTGTGTACCTACAAACGTACTGGAGACTCTCCTGAACGAACTGTGTTAACTTATGTACCTACAATTGTACTGCAGCTTTCCTGAAGTTACGGTGTTAGCTTGTGTACCTACAATCGTACTGCAGGTTCTCCTGTAGTTAACGTGCCAAATTGGGTCCCTACAATCATTTTACAGGCTCTCCTGAACTTATGGAGTTAGCTTGTGTATCTGCAATCTTACTACCGGCACTCCTGAACTTACGATGTTAACTTGTGTACCCACACTCATACTATAGGCTCTCCTGAACTTTCTGTGTTCGCTTGTGTACCTACTGTCTTACTACAGACTCTCCTGAAGTTAGAATGTTACCTTTAGTAACTACAATTGTACTGCGGCACTCCTGAAGTTACGGTGTTAACTTCTGTATCTACAAACATACTACAGACTCGCCTGAATTTACCGTGTTAACTTATGTAACTACAATCATACTACAGGCTCTCCTGAAGTTACGGTGTTAAATTGTGTACCTACAATCATAGTACAGGCTCTCCTGAATTTACGGTGTTAGCTTGTGTACCTACAATCATACTACAGGCTCTCTTGTAATTACGGTGCTAACTTGTGTACCTACAATCATGCTACAGGCTATCTTGTAATTACGGTGTTAACTTGTGTACGCACAATAATACTGCAGGCTGTAAGCTTGTGTACCTACAATCATACTACAAGCTCTCCTGAAGTTACGGTGACAAGTTGTGTACCTACAAACATACTACAGGCTTTCTTGAAGTTACGGTTTTAGCTTCGGTAACTACAATAGTAATGCAGGATCTCCTGAAGTTACGGTGTTAACTTTTGTAACTAAAATCACACTACAGGCTCTCCTGATGTTACGATGTTAGCCTTTGTAACTAAAAACGTAATGCAGGCTCTCCTGAAGTTACGGATTTAGCTTGCGTACCTACAATCATACTACAAGCTCTCCTGAAGGTACGGTGCCATCTTCTGTACCTACAATCGTACTACAAGCTCTCCTGAAGTTACATTGTTAACTTTTGTAACTACAATCGTACTGCAGACTTTCCTGAAGTTAAGGTAATAGCTTTTGTAACTGCAATCGTAGTGCAGGCTCTGCTGCAGGAATGATGTTAGCTTGTGTAACTGCAACCATACTAGAGCCTCTCCTGAAGTTACGGTGTTAGATTTTGTAACTAAAATACTAATACAGGCTCTCCTGAATTTACGGTACTAACTTTTGTAGCTACAACCATACTACAGGCTCTCTGGTAGTTACGGTGTTCACTTGTAGTCCTATAATCATTGTACAAGTTCTCCTGGAGGTAAAGTGTTATCTGGTGTAACAACAAATCTTACTACAGACTCTTCTGAAGTTGCAGTGGTGGCTTTTGTAACTACAATCGTACTGCAGACTCTTCTGAACTTTCGGTGTTAGCTTCTATACTTACATTAATACTACAGACTCTCCTGAAATTATGGCATTAACTTGTGTACCTACAATCATACTACAGGCTATCCTGAGGTTACGATGTTAACTTGAGCAACTACAATCATACAAGCTCTCCTGAAGTTACGATATTGACTTGTGTACCTATAATCGTACTACAATATCTCCTGGAGTTACGGTGCTAGCTTTTGTAACTATAATCGTACTTCAGAATATCCTGAAGTTTAGGTGTTAGCTTGTGTACCTAAATTCATATTTCAAGCTTTCATGAAGCTACGGTGTTAGCTTGCGTACCTACTATCATCGTACAGGCCCTCCTGATATTACGGTGTAAGCTTGTGTACCTACAATCATTCGACAGGCTCTCCTGTAGTTACGGTATAACTAGTTGGCCTACAATCACACTGCACGCCATAATGAAGTTATTGGGCTATTTCTGTACCTATAATCATATTAAAGACTCTCCTGAAGGTACGGTGTTCGCCTGAGTACCTACAATAATACTACAGACTCACCTGAAGTTGCACTGTTAACTTGCCTACCTACAACTATACTACAGGCTCTTGTGAAGTTACGGTTTGAACTTGGGCAACAAAAATCACTCTACAACCTCTCCTGAAGTTACGGTATTAACTGGTGCACCTAGAATCATACCACAGGCTCTCCTGCAGGTATGGTGTTATCATTTGTACCTAGAATGAAACTCCAGGCAGTGCTGAAGTTACGGTATTAACTTGTGTAACTACAGTCATACTAAGGCTCTCCTGAAGTTACAGCGTTAGGTTTAGTAACTACAATGTTAATGGAGGATCTCCTAAAGTTACAGTGTTAACTTATGTGCCTAAAATCACACAGCGGGCTCCTCTGAAGTTACGCTGTTATATTTTGTAAATAAAATCATACTACATGCTCTCCTGAAGTTAATGTATTAGCTTGTGTATTTACAATCAAACTATAGGCGCTCCTGAACTTACGGTGTTAACTTGTATAACTGCAATCATACTGCTAGCTATCCTGAAGTTACGGTGTTTGTTTATGTAACTACAATAGTTATGAAGGCTCTCCTGAAGTTACGGTGTTTACTTGAGTACCTCAAATCGTCTAACAGGCTCTCCTGAACTTACTGTGTCAACTTGTGTAACTACAATCATACTACAGGCACTGATGAAGTTATGGTGTTAACTTTTGTACCTAAAATAATACTACAAGCTCTTCTGAAGTGACGGTGTTATCTTATGCACCCAAAGTCATACAACAGGCTCTCCTAAAGTTACGCTGTTAGCTTTTGTAACTACAAATATACCGCAGGCTCTCCTGAAGTTAAGGTGACAGATTGTGGATCTACAATTATACCGCAGGATCCCCTCATGTTACGGTGTTAACTCTTTAAACTTAAATCATAGTACAAGCTCTCCTGAAGTTACGACATTAGCTTGTTTACCTACAATCATACTACAAGATCTCCTCTAGTTATGGTGTTATCTTTGGTGACTACAATGGTACTTCAGACTCTCCTGTGGTTACGGTGTTAGCCTAGGTACCTACAATCATACCAGAAGCTATCCTTAAGTTACCGTGTTAGCTTGTGTATCGACAATCATAGTCCAGGCTCTCCTTAAATTGCCCTGTAAACTTGTGTACCTCCAATCGCACTGACGGCTCTCCTGAAATTATGGTGTTAACTTGTATAATTGCACTCGTACTGCAAGCTCTCCTGAAGTAAAATGTTAGCTTGTGTACCTGCAATCGCACTGCAGGCTCTCCTGAAGTTATCGTGTCAACTTGTATACCTAAAATCATACTACAGGCTCTCCTGAAGTTACGGTGCCGGCTTGTGTACCTAGAGTCGTACTAAAGCATTCCTGAAATTTCGGTGTCTGCTTTTTGCCAACAATCATACTGCATGCTCTCTGGAAGTAGCGATGATAGCTTGTATACCCTCAATCGTACTACCGGCTTTCCTGGAGTTACGGAGTTAGCTTTTGTAACTGTAGTTGTACTGCTAGTTCTCCTAAGGTTAAGGTGTTAACTTATGTACCTACAATCATACTACAGGCTCTCCTGATGTTTCTGTGTAAGCTTGTGTAGCTACAACTCTACTAAAGCTCTCCTGAAGTTAAGGGTTTGCTTAGGTACCTACATTCCTACTACAGGCTCTCCTGCTGTTGCGGTGTTAACTTGTGTACCTGCAATGAGACTGCAAGTTCTCCCTAAGTTGCGGTATAAGGTTGTAAACCTACTTTCATACTACAGCTCTCTTGAAGTTACGGTGTTAACTTTTGAAACTACAACCAGACTACAGGCTCTCGGGTAGCTACGGTGTTACCTTTTGTACCTACAATCATGCGACAAGTTCTCCTGAAGGTAAGGTGTTATCTGGTGTACCTACAAATCTCACTACAGGCTCTTCTGAAGTTGCGGTGTTAACTTGTGTACCCACAATCATACGGCGACTTTCCTGAAGATACGGTGATAACTTGAGTAACTACAATCATATTACAGGCTCTCCTGTAGTTGTTGTGTTAACTTGTGTACCTACAATCATACTACAAGATCTCCTGAAGTTTCGGTGTTAGCTTTTGTAACTACAATCGTACTTCAGTCTCTCCAGAAGTTAGGGTGCTAGCTTTCGTACCTACAATCATACTACAGGCCCTCCTGATGTTACGGTGTTAGCTTCTGTACCTACAATTATACTGCAAGCTCTTCTGAAGTTACCGTGTTTGCTGGTGTACCTACAATCCTACTGATGGCTCTCCTGTAGTTATTGTATTAACTTGTGTACCTACAATTGTACTACAGGCTCTCCTAAGTTTACGGTGTTAACTTGTGTAGCTACAATCATACTACAGGCTCTCCTGAAGTTAGGGTGTAGCTTTTGTAACTACAATCGTAATGCAGGTACTCCTGAAGTTATGGTGTTATCTTGCATACCTACAATCGTACGTCAGGCTCTCCCTTAAGTTAGGCTCTTAAATTTTGTACCTATTATTCTACTGCAGGCTCTCTGGAAGCCCTACAGACCTGAAGTTACGGTGTTAACTTGTGTATCTACAACCGTACAGCAGGCTCTCCCTTAAGTTAGGCTCTAAAATTTTGTGCCCATTATTTTACTGCAGGCTCTCTGGAGGTTACTGTGTTAACTTGAGTACCTACAATCAAACTGCAGGCTCTCCTCAAGATACGGTATTAACATGTATGCCTACAATCTTTTGCAGGTTTTCCTGAAGTTACGGTGTTAGCTTGTATGCCTACATTCATATCGCAGGTTCTCCTGTGGTTACTATGTTCACTTTTATACCTGTAATCGTACTGCAGGATCTCCTGAAGTTACGGTGTTAACCAGCGTAACTACAATTATACGACTGGTTCTCCTGAAGTTACGGTGTTGGCTCGTGTACCTACAATTATACTACAGGCTCTCCTGAAATTACCCTGTTAGCTTGTGTACCTACAATCATACTACAGGCTCTGATGAAGTTACGATGTTAGCTTGTGTGCCTACAACCGTACTGCAAGCTCTCCTAAAGGGACGGTGCTAACATGTGTGCCTACATACTACTGCAGGCTCTCGTGAAGTAACGGTGTTAACTTTTTTAACTACAATTATACTACAGGCTCTCCTGAAGTTATTGTGTTGGCTTGTGTACCAGCGTTCATACTACAGACTTTCCGGAGCTTACCGTGTTAGCTTGTGTACCTACAATCATACTACAACCTTTCATTAATTTACGGTGTTGACTTCTCTATCTGCAATCATACTACAGGATCTCCTGTAGTTACGATTTCAGCTCTTGTAAGTACAATCATACTGCAGGCTCTCCTGTAGTTACGGTGTTAGCTTGTGTATCTACAATCATATTATAGGCTCTCCTGGTGTTACGGTGTTTGCTTATGTACCGACAGTCATACTGCAAGCTTTCCTGAAGTTACCGTGTTAGCTTTTAAGCCAACAAGCATACTGCAGGCTCTCCAGATGTTACTGTGTTAGGTTGTGTACCTACAATCATATTACAAGCTATCCTAGAGTTACAGTGTTAGCTTGTTTACCTACAATCTTACTCCAGGCCCTCCTTAAATTACGGTGTTAATTTGTCTACCCACAATCTTACTGATGGCTCCCCTGAAGTTACGGCGCTATCTTGTGTCTTTACAATCGTACTGCTGGCTCTCATAAAATTACAGTGCTGGCTTCTGTACCTTAAATCGTAATACACGCTTTCCTGAATTTACGGTGCAAACTTGTGTACCTACAATCACACTACAGGCTCTCCTGAGGTTACAGTGTTAGCTTGTGAGCCTACAATCATACCACAGGCTCTCCAGATGTTACTGTATTAGGTTATGTACCTACAATCATACTGCAAGCTCTCTTGAAGTTACCGTGTGAGCTTGTTTACCTACAATCTTACTCCATGCACTCCTTAAATTACGGTGCTAACTTGTCTACCCACAATCGTACTTATTGCTCCCTTAAAGTTACGGTGTTAGCTTGTGTGTTTACAATCGTACTGTAGGTTTTACTAAGGTTACGGTGCTGGTTTGTGTACCTAAAATCGTACTACAGGCTTTCCTGAAGTTACTGTGTAAAGTTGTGTGCCTACAATCACACTAAAGGCTTTCTGGAAGTTACGGTGTTAACGTGTGTACCTACAATCCTACTACAGGCTCTCCTGAAGTTACGTTGTTAGCTTGTATGCCTATAATCCTACTGCAAGCTCTCCTGTAGTTACGGTGTTGACATATTTGCCTAAAATCATACTGAAGGCTCTCCTGAAGCTATTGTGTTAGCTTGGGTACCCAGAATCACATTATAGGCTCTCCTGAAGTTATGGTGTTAGCTTGTGTATCTACAATCGTACTGCTGGCTCTACTGAAGTTACCACGTCAACTTGTGTACCTACAATCACACTACAGGCTCTCCTCAAATTTACTGTTCTGGCTTGTATATCTACAGTCGTACTAAAGATTTCCGGAAGTTTCGGTGTTAGCTTATTTGCTTACATTCATATTGCATGCTCTCCTGAAGAAGCGGTATTAGCTTGTTTACCTTCATTCATACTACAGGCTCTTCTGGAGTAACGGTGTTAGCCCTTTTAACTGAAATCATACTGCAGGCTTTCCTAAAGTGACGGTGTTACCTTGTGTACCTAAATCGTACTACAGGCCACCCGGAGGTAACGGTGTTAACTTGTGTATCTACAATCTAACGGCAGGCTCTTCTGAAGTTATGCTGTTAACTTGTGTACATATTATCCTAAAGCAGGCTCTCCTGTAGTTACTGTGTTAACTTGTGTACCTACAATAGAACTACAGGCTCTCCTGAAGTTACGGTGTTAGCTTGTGTGCCTACAATCCTACTGCATGCTCTCCTGAAGTTGCGGGGTTATTTTGTGTATCCACAACCATATTACAGGCTCTTCTGAAGTTACGGTTTTAACTTTTGTAACTTGAACATTACTACTGGTTGTCCTGAAGTTACGGTGTTGGCTATTGTAACAACAATAGTAAAGCAGGCTCTCCTGGACTTACGGTGTTAACTTGTGGATCTACAATCCTACTACAGGCTCTCCCGAAATTACAGTGCTGGCTTGTGTACCTACAGTCGTACTACAGCTTTTCCTGAAGTTATGGTAATAGCTTGTTAACTTACAATCATACTGCAGGCTCTTCTGAACTTGCGGTGTCAACTTGGGTACCTAAAATCATACTATAGGCTACCCTGAAGTGACGGTGTTAACTTGTGTACCTGCAATCATACTGCAGGCTCTCGTGAAGTTACGGTGTTAGCTTCTGTATGTACAATAACACTACAGGCCCTTTTGATGTTATTGTGTTAATTTGTGTACCTACAATCATACTGCAAGCTCTCCCGAAGTTACGGTGTTATTCTGTGTTTCTACGATCATACTACAGCCTCTGCTGAAGTAACGGTATTAACTATTGTACGTAAAATCATACTACAGGTTCTCCTGAATAAAAGATGGTAGCTTACGTACCTACAAACATACAGCAGGCACTCTTTACGTTACAGTGTAAATTGTGTACCTACCCTCTTACTGGACACAGTCTTGAAGTTACGGTGTTTTTATAAGTGCAATCATATTGCAGGCTTTCCTAAAGTTATGGTGTTAACTTGAATACCTACAATAATACTACATGGCTCTCCTGAATTAGCCGTGTTAACTTGTGTAACTATGACCATACTACGGGCACTCCTGAGTTTACTGTGTTAACTAGAGTACCTACAATCATACCACAAGCTCTTTCGAAGTATCGGTGTTAATTTGTGTATCTACAATGATACTGCAGGCTCTCCCTAAGTAACGGTGTTATCTTATGTAACTACAATCATACTACACGCTCTCCTGAAGGTACAGTGTTAGCTTTTGTACCTACAATAAAAATGCAGGCTCTTCTGCAGACGGTGTTAACTTGTATAAACGGAATCATACAACAAACTCTCCTGCAGTTAATGTCTTATCATCCGTAACTAGAATCGTAATGAAAATTCTCCTGAAGTTACGGTGTTGGCTTGTGTACCTACAATCATGCTACAGGCTCTGCTGAAGTTACGGTGTTAGCTTCCGTAACTACAATAGTTATTCAGGGTATCCAGATACTACGGTGTTCACTTGTGCTCCTACAATCATACTACAGGCTCTCCTGAAGTTACGGTGTTAACTTGTGTACCTTCATTCATGCTACAAGCTCTCCTGAAGGCACAGTATTATCTTGTGTACCTAGAATTATATAGGCTCTCCTGAAGTGACGGCGTTAGCCTCTGTAACACAAAGGTACTGCAGACTCTCCTGAAGTTACGTGGTTAGCTTGTGTACCTACATTCATGCTACAGGCTCTCCTGAAGTTACGGTGT
The DNA here is from genome assembly GCA_030765055.1 of Mantis religiosa. NCBI lineage: Eukaryota > Metazoa > Arthropoda > Insecta > Mantodea > Mantidae > Mantis > Mantis religiosa. The sequence goes on from CM060959.1 coordinate 121,706,047, forward strand.
TAGCTTTTGTAACTACAACCGTAATGCAGGTACTCTTGAAATCACGGTGTTAACTTGTGCAACTACAATCATACTACAGGCGCTCCTGAAATTACGGTACTAACTGGTGTACCTACAATCATACTAAGAGCTATCCTTTATTTACAGTGCTAACTTGTGTAACTACAGTCATACTGCAGGCTCTCCTGAATTTACGGTGTTAACTTCTGTACCGATAACACTGGTTGACAAGGTTTTCTTTTCCACAAGAGATCTGAATAGTGAATGTAGTGGCATTTTGCATCCTGAATTCAGATTAGTAGTCAGAATTTTCCCATCAGGCATAGCTTTTCTGTAAAAGCTACTTTTCAAAGTATGATTTTAGTGTTTTCTTTGGCCTGTCATAGGAACCGTTAGCTCATATGTAGCTATTTTACTCAAGCTGTATTATTAAAATTATTTGCAATGTCATGCTGAAGCGCAATAAAACATGACTGTGCAGGTTCATTGTTGTTCATTGTTGTTGTTTAGACATGTTCAGACGTGTTTGGCATTGTGATGTGTCAGTATTGAGCTGACTGTGAGATTGTTGAGTAGTGAAATATTTCCTTCCTTTCTGTTTAGAAGTGTATTGTGTATGTTGTGCATGTTGTATTTCTGTGCCTTATTTTTTCACCATGCCAAGAAATTGTGTAAATCATGCAGATAATTTCTGCTATATTTGTGGTGAGCTGACCTTCAAGTCTCAGAGGCGAAATTTGACCCCACTTGTAAAGAAGTGTTATAAACTTTACTTTGGCTGTCAAGTTGGTGATTTTGATAAGAGCTGGGCCCGAAATACATGCTGTGTTTCGTGTGTTAGACTGCTGACTGGGTGGAAAAATGGTACACATCACATGCCATTTGCAATTCCCATGATTTGGAGGGAACCGAAGGATCATTTAACTGACTGTTATTTTTGTTTGACAAATATTAAAGGATTCACATCTAAAACAAAATATACAGTTAAGTATCCGAATTTGCAATCTGCAATGAGACCTGTCATACACAGTGAAGAGTTCCCCGTACCAGTATATGCAGATACGACCTTAAGTGATAACTCTGGTTCAGACCTGACTGAAACTCCAAATGATTCAGATGAAAATAAAAATGATCGTACATATGAAGCCAGTAGCTGTTCATCAGAACCATACTTTCCCAATCAGCAAGACCTTGGTGACCTGATTCGCGATTTAAATCTGTCTAAACAGCAAGCGGAAGTTTTAGCTTCCAGACTCAAAGGGTGGAATCTACTCCAAAAAGATGTAAGAATTAGTAGATATCATAGCCGCCATAGTGTTTTCAAAGTATACTTCTCTGAAGAAAATTGTACTGTGTTTTGTAATAGTATTTGTTCAGTTATGGAAACTCTTGGGCTTGAACACCGGCCAGATGAGTGGCAATTGTTCATAGACTTCTCTAAAGTAAGTTTGAAGGCTGTGCTACTATATATTGGCAATAAACTTCCATCAATACCGGTAGCGCATGCCGCTGACATGAAAGAGACATATGAAAATATGACACTAGTTTTAGAGAAAATACAATATGGAAAATATGAATGGAATATCTGTGGTGACTTAAAGATCATTGCTTGGTTTGCAATTTGGGTTCACCAAATTTTGCTGTTTTTTGTGCGAGTGGGACAGCAGAGATAAGAAGTCTCACTACGTTAGAAAGTCATGGCCAAAACGTGAATCTCTTATCCCTGGCCAGAAAAAATGTGGCATGTGTCCCTTTAGTGAAGCCTGAAAAAATATTTTTACCTCCATTGCATATTAAGTTGTGAGTTATGAAAAATTTCGTCAAAGCTATGGATAAACTTTCTGATGGATTCTTGTACTTGAAATCGAAATTCCCCAAAGTCAGTGATGCTAAATTGAAAGGAATTTTTATAGGACCACAAATCCGATCATTAATGGCTGATGAACATTTTGAGGGACTGTTAAATCCGCTGGAGAAAGCAGCCTGGCAGTATTTCAAAAGTTTGTGTTGCAATTTTCTTGGAAACCATAAAGCAGAAAACTATCGTGACATAGTGGCTGATCTTCTGCATTCTTATAAAGCTATGGGATGCAACATGTCTTTAAAACAATTACTTTCTTGGAAGTGTTGAAAACAGTGTTGTTATGATAAATTAACTTTAAAGAGAGTCGATTAAAGACACTAGACAACACTTACTTTTAAATTTTTCCGGAACTAGTTTCAGAGGCTTTGCCTCTATCATCGGCCGGCTCTCGACTGGTTCTCGTTGGTGTAGCTGACGATACCTTGTCACAGGTCTCCTCTGGTGGCGGCTCAAGGAACTTGCTGAACAAATCCTTCTGGGGGATGTCGAAATTGAATACTTTGTTCCTATTTTTTGAAATGAAGATTTGTTCCCATGTGGATAGTTCTTGTTTTCCTGATGTATGTTTCAGTAGTTTTGGTTCTGGATTTATGTTGTGGTTTTTTTCCCAAAAATGTGTGGCAACTGCTGATTTTTCTAATTGTTTATATTTTATGTTTCTAAAGTGTTCCTTTGCTCTTGTTTCTAAATTTCTTTTTGTTTTTCCAATATAAATTTGACTACAGTCATTGCATTCAATTTGATATATACCAGATTTTTTGTTTGATGGAATGGCATCTTTGATGTTTGAGCAAATTAGGTTTTTTAAGGAGAAATGGTTGACTGGTGCTAGTTGAATATTTTGTTTTTTGAAGACTTTTTTGAATTTATCATAGGCCCATGGATGGTAAGTGAATTTTTTGAAAATCATATTAGTTTCTGTAGATGAGAGAGTTGTGGTTTCCTTTAGTAGCTTCTTCTTTTTTGCTAAGCTCACTTTTTTGTCCACTAATGATTTGGGAAAGTTATTTTTTTGTGCTATTTCAATTATTTTGTTGTATTCTGTTTTGTATTCTTGTGCTGTGAGAGGGATGTTTACCAGTCTGTGTGCTAAACTATTGAAGATTGCCTGTTTGTGGGATCTTGGGTTGTAGCCATTAGCTTTTATGTAGTTGTCTGTCTGTGTTGGTTTTCTCTAAATGCCAAAGTTTAGTCTGTTTTTATTCCTCATTATTTTTAGATCCAAAAATGGTAAATGCTCGTCTTTTTCTATTTCTACAGTGAATTTGATGCTTTTTTCTTGGATATTTAAAAGTTTTAGTGCATCACTGATGTGTTTTTTTGGTACTATTGCAAAGATGTCATCTACATATCGTTGCCAGAGTTTGAACATCCAAGGGAAACCTTTGTTGATCCTTATTTCTAATGCACTCATGTACAGATCGGCCAGGAAGGGTGATAGTGGGTTGCCCATTGCTAACCCTGAAGTTTGGTGATAATATTTTGTTTGAAACTGGAAGAAATTTTGTTCTATGCATAATTTGGTTAGTTCAATGTAGTCTGAAATTTCAGATGATGCCATTCCAAGTGATTTGAGCCATTTTTCTATCAACGGTGGGAGTTGATTAACTGGTATGCTGGGAAACAGTGATTTAACATCAAATGAGACTAGTGTGTCCTCTTCTTTTAGTTCAGTATCCTTAATGTGTTCTATAAGTTCATAGGTGTTTTTGATGCTTAGGCTGTCGAATTTTGGAAATGAATTGAATTTGTTTGTTAGCCACTTTGCAAGTTTGTATGTTGGTGAATTTATACTGCTAACTATAGGTCTCATTGTTATGGATGGTTTGTGTATTTTGGGTAAGCCATAAAGTCTAGGTAAGGTTGGGTTATCCGGTTTAACTGCATATTTGTTTGGTATTATGCTTGATTTTGCTATTGTTTTTGCATACAGTCATATGAAAAAACAATAGCAAAATCAAGCATAATACCAAACAAATATGCAGTTAAACCGGATAACTCAACCTTACCTAGACTTTATGGCTTACCCAAAATACACAAACCATCCATAACAATGAGACCTATAGTTAGCAGTATAAATTCACCAACATACAAACTTGCAAAGTGGCTAACAAACAAATTCAATTCATTTCCAAAATTCGACAGCCTAAGCATCAAAAACACCTATGAACTTATAGAACACATTAAGGATACTGAACTAAAAGAAGAGGACACACTAGTCTCATTTGATGTTAAATCACTGTTTCCCAGCATACCAGTTAATCAACTCCCACCGTTGATAGAAAAATGGCTCAAATCACTTGGAATGGCATCATCTGAAATTTCAGACTACATTGAACTAACCAAATTATGCATAGAACAAAATTACTTCCAGTTTCAAACAAAATATTATCACCAAACTTCAGGGTTAGCAATGGGCAACCCACTATCACCCTTCCTGGCCGATCTGTACATGAGTGCATTAGAAATAAGGATCAACAAAGGTTTCCCTTGGATGTTCAAACTCTGGCAACGATATGTAGATGACATCTTTGCAATAGTACCAAAAAAACACATCAGTGATGCACTAAAACTTTTAAATATCCAAGAAAAAGCATCAAATTCACTGTAGAAATAGAAAAAGATGAGCATTTACCATTTTTGGATCTAAAAATAATGAGGAATAAAAACAGACTAAACTTTGGCATTTACAGAAAACCAACACAGACAGACAACTACATAAAAGCTAATGGCTACAACCCAAGATCCCACAAACAGGCAATCTTCAATAGTTTAGCACACAGACTGGTAAACATCCCTCTCACAGCACAAGAATACAAAACAGAATACAACAAAATAATTGAAATAGCACAAAAAAATAACTTTCCCAAATCATTAGTGGACAAAAAAGTGAGCTTAGCAAAAAAGAAGAAGCTACTAAAGGAAACCACAACTCTCTCATCTACAGAAACTAATATGATTTTCAAAAAATTCACTTACCATCCATGGGCCTATGATAAATTCAAAAAAGTCTTCAAAAAACAAAATATTCAACTAGCACCAGTCAGCCATTTCTCCTTAAAAAACCTAATTTGCTCAAACATCAAAGATGCCATTCCATCAAACAAAAAATCTGGTATATATCAAATTGAATGCAATGACTGTAGTCAAATTTATATTGGAAAAACAAAAAGAAATTTAGAAACAAGAGCAAAGGAACACTTTAGAAACATAAAATATAAACAATTAGAAAAATCAGCAGTTGCCACACATTTTTGGGAAAAAAACCACAACATAAATCCAGAACCAAAACTACTGAAACATACATCAGGAAAACAAGAACTATCCACATGGGAACAAATCTTCATTTCAAAAAATAGGAACAAAGTATTCAATTTCGACATCCCCCAGAAGGATTTGTTCAGCAAGTTCCTTGAGCCGCCACCAGAGGAGACCTGTGACAAGGTATCGTCAGCTACACCAACGAGAACCAGTCGAGAGCCGGCCAATGATAGAGGCAAAGCCTCTGAAACTAGTTCCGGAAAAATTTAAAAGTAAGTGTTGTCTAGTGTCTTTAATCGACTCTCTTTAAAGTTAATGTCTTTAAAAATTCACTTCTTGGACTGTCACTTGGACTTCTTCCCCGAAAACCTTGGAGCTGTCAGCGATGAACACGGTGAGCATTTTCATCAGCAAATTTCTACAATAGAGAAGAGGTTCCAAGGCAAGTGGAGTTCCAATATGCTGGCTGACTACTGTTGGACTAAAATGAGAGACGTTCTAGATGCAAAATATACCCGAAAATCACTATCTACCACTTTCTAGGTAAGTCAGAATCAGTAGTTATAATTTTGAGTTAGCTAGTTACGGATTTTTTGGAATATTATAAAAAATTCAAATGAATATCACACAAAAACTCCTGCCCGATGGGGAAAAACTGTAATTATATTTGAATGCAGCACGAAAAATACTTTTAGAATCTGTTATTTTAATTCTTCTGAAAGAAAAAATGTTAAATTTTGTCGACCAGTGAATCATACTACAAGCTCTCCAGAAGGTTTGGTGTTAGGTTTGTGTACCTACAATCATAATACAATCTCTCCTGAAATTACGATGTTATCTTGTGTACCCGCAATCATACTACAGGCTCTCCTGAAGTTACAGTTTTTGCATTTGTAACTACAATACAATCATACTGCAGACTCTCCTGGAATTACTGTATTAGCTCGTGTACCTACAATCATAATGCAGTCTCTCCTGAAGTTAACATGTTTAGTTGTATACCTAAAATCATATTACATTCTCTCCTGAAGTTACGGTGTTAGCTTGCGTACCTACAATTATACCAGAGGCTCTCATTAAATTACAGGGTCAACTTTTCTACCTAGAATCGTTCTGATGGCTCCCCTGTAGTTTCAGTGTTACCTTGTGTATCTAAAATCGTACAACAGGCCTTCCTGAAGTAACTGTGTTTAGTTGTGTACCTACAATTGTACGGCATGCGTTACTGCAGTTACGGTAACTTGTGTACCTATAATCGTACTGTAGGCTCTCCTGAAGTAACTGTGTTATATTGTGTACCTAAAGACCTACTGAAGGCTCTCCTAAAGTTACGGTGTTAGCTTGCGTACCTACAATCATACGATAGGCTCTCCATAATTTACGGTGTAAGCTTGTGTGCCTACAATGGAACTGCAGCCTCTCCTAAAGTTATGGTTTTATCATGTGTGCCTACAATCATTCTGTAGGCTCTTCTGAAGTGACGATCTTAACTTTTGCAGCTACAATCATACTACAGGCTCTGCTGAGTTTACGGTGCTAGCTTGTGTACCGACAGTGATTCTACCGGCTCTACTGAATTTACGGTGGGAGCTTGTGTACCTACAATCATACTACTAGCTCTCTGTAAGTTACGATTTTAACTTGTGTTTCTAAAATCATACTAAAGGCTCTCCTGAATTTTACGGAGTTAGCTTTTGTGCCTACAATCGTACTGATGGCCCTCCTGAAGTTTCGGTACCAACTTGTGTATTTACAGTGCTACTGCAGGCTGTCCTAAAGTTACGGTACTAGCTTGTGTACCTACAATTGTACTACAGGTTTCCTGAAGTTACGGTGTTACCTAGAGTACCTGCAATCGTACTAGTGCCCTTCCTGAAGTTACGGTGTTAAACGGTGTATCTACAATCGTACGGCAACTTTCCTGAAGTTTCGGTGATAACTTAAGAAACTACAATCTTACTACACGCTTTCCTGAAGTTACGGCGTTACATTTTGTACCTACAGTCATACTACAAGCTCTCCTATAGGTACGGTGTTATATTTAGCACCTACAAACTTACTACAGGCTCTTCTGAAGCATGGAGTTAGCTTCGGTAACTACAATCATACTACAGGCTCTCCTGGAGTTAGGTTGTTAGCTTCTGTAACTAAAATCGTAATACAGGCTGTCCTGAAGCTACGATGTAAACTTGTATAACAACCATACTACAGGCTCTCCTGAAGTTACGGTGTTAACTTGTTTACCTACAATCATTCTATAAATACTCCTGAAGGTACGGTGTTATCTGGTGTACCCACAATCATTCTACAGGCTCTCCTGAATTTACGGTTTTATTTTTATATCTACAATTATACTGCAGACTCACCTGAAGTTACGGTATTAGCTCGTGTACCTACAATCATACTACAGACTCTCCTGAAGTTACGTGTCAGATTTTGTAACTACAAAGGTAATGCAGGGATTCCTGAAGTTACTGTAAATCGCGTACCTACAATCATAAATCAGGCTCTCACGAAGTGACGGTGTTAACTTTTGTATCTACAATGATACAGCAGGCTCTCCTGGATTTACGGTGTTACATTGTGTACCTACAAACATACTACAGGCTCCCCTTAGTTCACGGTGTTATCTTGTGTAACTACAATCATACTACAGGCTCTCCTGAAGTTACGGTGTTAGAATTCGTAACTACAATAAAAGTGCAGGCTCTCCTGAAGTTGTGGTGTTAACTTGTATAACAACAATCATACTACAGGCTCTCCTGCAGTTAAGGTGTTAGCATTGTTACAACAATCGCAATGCAAATTCTCCTTAAGTTGTGGTGTTGGCTTGTGTAACTACAACCATGCTACAGGCTCTGCTGAAGTTGCGGTGTTACCGTCTGTAACTATAATAGTAATGCAGGAATCCAGAAATTTCGGCTCCTGAAGTTACTGCATTAGCTTGAGTACCTACAATCATAATGCAGACTCTCCTGAAGTTAACGTGTTTATATGTGTACCTAAAATCATACTACTAGCTCTCCTGAAGTTACGGTGTTAGCTTGCGTACCCACAATCATACCAGAGGCTCTCATTAAATTACGTGGTCAACTTTTCTACCTGCAATCGTTCTGATGGCTCCCCTGTAGTTCCAGTGTTACCTTGTGTACCTAAAATCGTACAACAGGCCTTCCTGAAATAACTGTGTTAAGTTGTGTACCTATAACTGTACGGCAGGCGTTACTGCAGTTACGGTGTTAACTTGTGTACCTATAATCGTACTGCAGACTCTCCTGAAGTAACTGTTATTTTGTGTACCTAAAATCCTACTGCAGGCGCTCCTAAAGTTATGGTGTTAGCTTGCGTACCTACAATGGAATTGCAGGCTCTCCTAAGGTTATGGTGTTAACTTGTGTAACTGCAATCATACTACAGGCTTTCCTGAGTTTATGGTAGTAGCTTGTGTACCTACAAATCATACTACAAGCTCTCTATAAGTTGCGGTTTTAACTTGTGTCCCTAAAATCATACTAAAAGCTCTTGTAACGCTGTCAGCTTTTGTGCCTACAATCGTACTGATGGCTCTCCTGTGTATTTACAGTGGTACTGCAGGCTCTCCTGAAGTTACGGCACTAGCTTGTGTACCTACAATCTTACTCCACGCTCTCCATAGGTTACCGTGATACCTTGTACCTACAATTATACTACACGCTTTCCTGAAGTTACGGTGCTACCTAGAGTACCTGCAATCGAACTAGTGGCCTTACTGAAGTTGCGGTGTTAAACGGTGTATCTACAGTCGTACCGCAACATTCCTGAAGTTTCGGTTTTAACTTGTGTAACTGCAATCTTAGTACACGCTTTCCTGAAGTTACGGCGTTACGTTTTGTACCTACAATCATATTACAAGCTCTCCTATAAGTACGGGGTTATATTTGGTACCTAAAAAGTTATCACATGCTCTTCTGAAGTATGGACTTAGCTTCGGTAACTACAATCATACTACAGGCTCCCCTGAAGTTACGCAGTTAGCTTTTGTAACTACAATAGTAATGTAGGCTCTCCTGAAGTTATGCTTTTAACTTGTGTAACTACAATCATACTACAGGTTCTCCTGAAGTTGCGGTGTTAGCTTTTGTAACTACAGCCATAATACAGGCTCTCCTGAAGTTACGTTATTAGCTTTACAGGCTCTCCTTAAGTTACGGTGTTAGCTTTTGTGCCTACAATCGTACTGCAGGCTCTCCTAAAGTTATGGTGTTGTCTGCCTACAATCATTCTGCAGGCTTTCCTGAAGTGACGGTCTTAACTTGTGTACTTACAATCATACTTCAGGCTCCCCTGAAGTCATGGTGTTAGTTTATGTTACCTACAATCTTATTACAAGCTCTCCTGAAGTTAGTGTTAGCATGTGTACCTACAATGAGACTATAAGGTCTCCTGAATTACGGTGTTAGCTTGTGTACCTACAATACTGCAGGCTCTCCTGAAGTTACCGTATTAGCTTGCACAACTACAATCATATTCCAGGATCTCCTTCAATTACGGTGTCAACTTGTGTACCTACAATCGGATTGCAGTTTCTCCTAAACTTACGGTGTTAAGTTGTGTACTTACAATAGTACATCAGGCTCTCCTGAAGAAACTGTACTAACTTGTGTACCTACAATCGTGCTGCAGGCTCTCCTGAACTTACGGTGTTAGCTTGCGTACCTACAATCATACTACAGATTCTCCAGAAGTTACGATGTTCACTTGCGTACCTAAAATGATATTGAAGGCTCTCCTGAAATTACGGTGTTAGCTTTTGTACCTACAATCATACTAGAGCCTTTCCTGAAGTTACGGTGTAGCTTGTGTATCTACAATTATACTACAGGTTCTCCTGAAGTTACGGTGTTATTTCTTGTACCTACAATCATATTCCAGGCTCTCCTGAAATTGCGGTGTTAACTTGTGTACCTAAACTGATACTGAAGGCTCTCAGGAAGTTAGGGTGTTAGCTTGTGTACTTAGAATCATACTGTAGGCTCATCTGAAGCTATGGTGTTAACATGTGCACCAACAAACGTACTACAGGCTCTGCTGAAGTTACGGTGTTAACTTGTGTATCTACAATCATACTGCAGGTTCTCCTGAAGTTACCGTGTTAAGTTGTGTACCTACAATCATACTACAGGCAATCCTGAAGTTATGGTTTTAACTTGTGTACCTACAATCGTACTGCAAGCTCTCCTGAAGTTGCGGTGTTAACTTGTGCACCTACAATCGTACTTTAGGCTGTCCTGAAGTTAGGTTGTTAGTTTGTATACCTACAATCTTACAGCTGGTTCTCCTGAAGTTACGATGTTAACTTGTGTTGAGAGTTGGTCTACTCATTTCACAACTTCTATAAGCGCTATATGTGGATGCTGGTCGACTATTTCATAAGATAGTCTAATGTGCGAGCGTTCTGTTGTCGTGGTCTACACTTTGACAACTTAAACTTATTAGTACATGACATATTATATATTATCTAGATGTTTCATAATGAAAATCTTGCCTCCTTTGTTAGATCTGTTTATGTGTAGCTGTTCGCAAGGAATTTGAAGGAACCAGTTTGTTTTATTTGAAAATGCTAAGGGGCGAGTCGGAGCTTGAGATTTTAAAGTTAGTAGACTCGATTTGTGACAACGTGATGTGAAATTGGTCAATTAGGAAAAAGTTTATAATAAATTCGAATGCTTGAAAGTTTCTTATTAATACAAGCAGAATATACGACCTCTAGCAGTACGTTAATATTGTCAAGACTTTTGATTACGTTTAAAGATTTGACTGAAAAACTTAACATTGCAATAAAAAACTGCTTTGTTAATGCATTAAAGTTTAATTCCATTTAACCTTGTTTTAATTCAACTGAAAATGTAGAACACTAAGTATTTGAATAATGAAACTGGCTGGGAGATCGTCTGGTACCTGTGAGCAGATCAACGGGTCAAGTCTAAAGGGGCAGTTATTTTGCAGAAGTTGCCGTCATCAAACACAACTGAACTCAGTTGGACTTTCATTTGGACTTGTATATTAGTTAATTATTTAATTTTGGAATTTGAATAATTTGAAATTTTAAAGACGAAAGTACTTAATAGACATATGAAAATTGTCAAAAATGAGTTCACTAAATATTGCAGAATATTTAACGTAAGGAGACCTGAACGTAGCTCCAAAATGCCCGATTTGTACTTGTTTTAAGTTAAAGTGAAAACAGTTCAAATAAACTCCCGTGTTTAAAGTATCGACGATGGGTACGTCTATTAGATACGTTTCTGGTAATTTTTTCAACTTCTTTATATAAGTTTATAATTTAAGGAAGTGAATTTGTCTACTTCTGTAAATAAATGAATTTAATATAAATCCTCGAACGTACACATTTATTCTAAGTATATGAATTGAATATAATGCATTGTACCACCGTTTTTAATATAAGGCAAACACTTGAATGACCCAAAGACAGCTTACGGTACTCACCTCGCAATGCTGTCTGTTGTACGCCGAACTATTATGGGTGCACTTTAAGTTGGTGATTGACAGTTGAAGGAGTGGGGAAAGAGAGGGGATAGCAGCGTTGCAACTTTACCGTCCCTCTCCACGTGCTAGGCAATGAAGGTCACGGGTAGAGGGGAGGTGGAAATTCGGTTGCAGTCAGTTGCAGTAATGCACACACACACATATTCCTAGAAATTTGCATACTGTAGTATTAATCGTAAGATTGCCGTAAGACTGTCTACACGTTTAAGTGAGCAGTTACCTAAATACAGCATACGAAATCTTCGGAATGAACAAAAAACAAATGGTTAGCTACATTTAAGATTTAGAGAAATAAAAGTCCCATACCTGCACAGAATTATGTATTTTAATCCAACGGGAATATGCCGCTTATCTCAGAGTCGCTGCTGTCACTGCTACTGCTTTTCTGATGATCGTCGTCGTTGTCAACGCCGCCGTCGTCGTCATCGTCAGAGCTACTGCAACCTCCCACGGAAATTATGAGTTCTTCCACACTTTCTTCCAAAACGCCTTCATTTTCCCATGCTGCCACTATAACTTTTTTTGTGTGACAAACTGCATCTTCCCAATTTTTACCACTTATTTTTGCTATTGCTTCTTCGGTTAGTTTTATAACAGATGTTATACTGAAATCTGTATTGTTGCGCGCTACATATCCCTTTATTTGGGCCCAAATCAATTCTATTGCATTAAAATGGCAATGGTAGGGAGGAAGTCCAATGGATCCAGGTTAGTGACCGGGTTATGTCGCTTCCTCTTCTTCCCTGGAGTTTGCAACCGCGATGTACATGCCTGATTTTCTTCACTAGCGTATTTCTCTTTCCCTACTCTAACTATGGTATTCTTACTTACACCAACAGCAGCTGAGGTTCTGTCCAGTACTTTTGAAACGGGAATTATTGGACCCCCATTGTCTCTTTCATCCTCAAAATATTTTCTTACGGAACATATAATTTCCCTTGCTTGTCCTTTAATTGGGATTCCGTGCCCAAAAACATTTTTTGTGGTCTTCGCAGAAGGTTTCTTTCTGTCTGTTTCTGTAGCACAAGTGTTTGCGGTAGCCATGAGTAACGATAATTAGCTAAATATTAAAGTTGCACTGAAACACTAAAGTTGATCACAGAAACACTAAAGTTGATCACAGAAACACTGAAGTTGATCACTGAAACACGAATTATATTGCGAAAATGTAAAGCTGTTTACACTCTGTGAAACATTCACTACCTGAAGCAGCACACTCTTAGTTTGGCAGTGATGACAGGGAGAAATACCCGAAGTACCGTAAGGGTTATTCGTGTTAGAACTGGACCGGACAAAGGCAGGTAAGAAGGGTTGGTCATTAAACTGTAAAGGTTGGTCATTGACCCAGAAAACGTCATAAGCTATTCCTTGAAACTAAATCCACACCTGTTCCCTTCCAACAACGCATACCATCTCATACTAAAGGGCAACGAACGACGACGGTATTGTGATTCTGCTGATTCATAAGCGAAGCAACAATAAGAGCAGTGTCTGTTTACTGAAAACCTCAACATGCCGATAGAATAGCGTCATGCATAAAGCACGTGATGTAGTGCGATAGAGTTGGCAACATAGGATAAGCGGCTCGGGTTGCTATGGCAACAGTTTACTTTTGATTGGTGGATTGCTGGTTGCTAGGCGACGGCAATGACGTGTCAGTGACGTGTTTATCTCCTCTCCTTGTTTTCGCAGCTGAACAGCACGTGGAGGGGAAAACGTCAATCACCAACTTACAATGCGACTACTATAATGCCACACGAGATTTTACCTAACTGTCCGACCTGCTGGTAGAGTAGCCGTCCTTTGTTTATATGATTATGTAAACAAAGCGGGAATATGTGTTACTCCGCCGTCGACCACGTGTCGAGCAAGTTCGCTGTTTACTTCGCCGTTTTCGATGTTTCAGTAGCTTATGTGGTAGCACTTTTAAGTTCAAATTAAATGCACAAGTGTCTACTCTGCAATATTATTTTTATTTTTGTACACTAAGAAGTGAGTGTATTCTTACAAATATTCAAATATTTGAGTTCATCACATAACGTCACCTCATTAATAAATTAAAAATTAAGGCACTGGTCTTCCTGTGGAATAGCACTGCTAAACCGCTGTGTATAGCTACTTTGGCAATGTGTTGAAAGTTCTGCTGGCATGGAACGGAAAAAATACGCACCTAACAGAAATCTGACAATGGACGAGCGTGCCTCAATAGCATAGATGGCAGCGTGTGTACCTCACGTCCAAGAGGTCCCGAGTTCGAACCTCGGTCAGGGTAAGTTACCTGGGTAACTAGAAATTAGTGGAATGTTCCGTAACCATTAAGACGGCAAGAGAAAGACAAAACTTCTAGATATCTATCTGTCTCTTTCTTTCTCTGTTTCGGCAAGCTCTTATCTCCGCGCTGCCCTTCTGTCTCTTTCACGAGCGCCAGCTGCACCCGCCGCAACAACGCCTGACGACAGTGCTCCCACCTCACGGCTGGTCGTTCCGAACATCACCATCGTGGCGGGCCAGACATCTAGGTGAACCATCAACATCTTCCCTCGGGGCACCTTCTGGATGCGATAGACTACGTCGTTAATCCTCTTCACCACCCAGTACGGTCCTTGCGACGGCTGTTGGAGTTTCGGACAGCATCCCTTGGTCCAAGTAGGGCGATACAACCAGACCAGGTCACCTTGCTGGAACACTTGGCTGTTGGTTTGCCTGTCATATCGGGTCTTCATGCGGTCACTCGCCATCTGGATGTTCTGACGAGCCATCTCGTGCATGTCGTGGAGATGGTGCACCACGTTCTCCACATACTCGGTTGCTGGATGTTTTGTGTCCGGAGGCTCCCAAAAGCCAGATCACAGGGGAGTCGTAACTCTCGGCCGAACATTAAGCTGACTGGCGTCATCCCAGTGGTGTGGTGTGTTGACGAGCGGTAGGCCAGCAAGAACACTGGCACCTTGACTTCCCAGTCACGCTGATGGCTGACCAAGACCTTCAGATGTTCTTTTAAGGTCTTAATGTACCTCTCGACCATGCCGTCCGACTGCGGGTATAGAGGCGTTGTACGGGTCTTGTTCACCCCAAGTCTTTCAGTGCTTCCTTCATCAGGTTACACTCCAAATTGGTGCCCTAATCACTGCGGAGCTCTAACGGCACCCCAAAAAGACAAAACAGTTGCTTAGCGAGGCAGTCGGTGATTGTCTTCGCCCCCTGGTTCGGGAAGGCATACATCTCCGGCCACTTAGTGAAGTAGTCCACGGCCACCATCAGGTACTTGTTGCCTCAGTCGGATACTGGGAATGGTCCAGCTATGTCGACAGTGATGCGTTCAAAACGCGCTCCGACGTTGTACAGCTGCATGCGACCCCGGCTCCTAGTCTGGGGGCCGCGACTCGCCGCGCACACGTGACATTGACGGCACCATATCTCAGCGTCTGCTAGGTGTCTCTGCCAGTAGCAGCACTGTCGGAGTTTGTCGATCGTCCGGTGTGCTCCCAGGTGTCCTCCTGAAGTACTAATGTGCACTTCCTCCAAGACTTCCGGGACCTCTGCGTCTTCCTCTCGGGTGATTCCCATACCCAGAACAGCACGCTCCATTTTTTCTTCAATAATCCCACTGGGCGCAGTACAACTTGTACGTAGCGCTTCCTGGTGCCATGTCCTCCCAGGTCGGTCTTGTCCCTGCTTCCACTTCCCTTGAGGGTGGTCCCAAGTCAGCGTCCACCAGCTGCTCCCTCCTTAGGCCTGTGCTATCCCAACGGTCCGCAGGCACTGCCATGACCACTGACAGCTCGGCACGCTCCTTCTGTTCCACTCTTGTATCTTGGCCGCACTCTTCTGGGCAGGGTCTTCGGCACATGGCATCTGCGTTGGCGTGGCTCCTATCTCTACGATGTTCGGAGGTGAAGCCATACTCTTGCAGTCTCTGAAGCCAAAGAGCTGTCAGGCCTTCCAGGTTCCTAAAGCTAAGTAGCCAGGTTACGGCGGAGTGGTCAGTCCTCAAACGGAATGGCTGACCGTACAGATACTTGTAGAAGTGCTCCAAGGTCTTTACTACCACCAGCAGTTCTCGCCGGTGACGCAGGAGTTCTCTGCCTTGGATAGCGTCTTACTGTAGTAGGCTATCACTCGCTCGTGGGCGTCCTCAACTTGGGATAGGACGCCTCCAATGCAATGGTCGCTGGCGTCGGTATCCACAATAAAGGCGCCGCCAGGTTGTGCAAACACCAAAATAGTAGCTATGCAAAGTTTCTTCTTCAGATGCTGGAAAGCGCCTTCGGCGTCCTTTGTCCACACGTAAGGCCTCTGTTCATCCGTCAGGCAGGTGAGGAGCTTGGCGATGTTGGAGAAGCCCTTTATGAAACTGCGGTAATAACTGCACAGCCCCAGGAAACAGCGCAATTCTCGCTTATCCTTTGGTCGAGGCCAATATCTCATGGGCCTGTGCCTTCTCCGAGTCTGTGGCCACTCCGGTTGGTGAGACTATGTGGCCCAAGAAGTTAACTTCCTTGCGGAAGAGCTGGCATTTCTTCGCGTTTAGCTTCAGGTTGGTCGCCTGCAGTCTATGTAGCAATGGTCTTCGAAGGTCTTAACGACGATGATGATGTAGTCGAGGTATAGCAGGCAGGCGTCATAAGTCAATCATCTCATCACTGATTCCATGAGGCACTGGAAAGTAGCTGGTGCGTTGCAGAGACGAAAGGGCACCACTGTCAACTGCCAAAGCCCCTGGCCTGTAGAAAATGCTGTTTTATCATTGTCTCTCGGGTCTAGAGCCACCTGCCAGTAACCAGACTTCAGGTCCAGGGTTCCTGTAGTCCACGCAGAAGCGTATTTCATCGTTCTTCTTTGTCAGCAAAACTACAGGGAAACACCAAGGGCTGTCAGACTCTTCAATCACTCCCCTGGATCTCATGTCCTCTAGCATGTCCCGTATCGCCGTTTGTTTTGCTAGCGGAACGCGTCTAGGTGGTTGCCGGATAGGCCGGGCGTCTCCGGTGTCAATGTGGTTGAGCATTCGGTCCGTGTGGCCTTAGTCGCTGTCGCCTTGGCTGAAGACGCGCTGGTACCGTCCCAACAGTTGTCGAAACCGCTCGAGCTGTTCTGCAGTCAGTTTGTCGGCAGCCCTTTCCAGTAAGCCTTCCAGCCGGTGCTCCAGATGTTGCGTCGGCACCGGCTCATGGGCCTGCTCGACTGGTGTTACGCTGACTTGGGGTTCGCACGTCCCCTACTCCGTTCCAGCCTGAATATCGTGATGGGTATCCTGTGAAGCAAGTCTATTTTAATTACAAAGAAAATAAAGCTAGTTACAATAAAGCAATGAATATTACACAAATATAACTATTTGTAACAAAACTTCACTTATGTTAAAAAAAATGATGTCAAATTTTTCTTATTAATGGAGATTATTAATTACCATGTTTAGTTATGTTTACCATACTTACCGTGTTTTTGTTACAAATAGTTATATTTGTGTAATAATTCTATTTTACTTTGGTGAGCGTTATATAATACATGAACACGAAAATCTAACCCTACTAGGCCGCGCCGTGGCTGAGTGGTTAGAGCACTTAGCTCTCATCAGGTGGCTCTTTTTCGATCCCAGGCGGCCGCAAAGTGAGGTTTGTGGTTGGATAGAACGGCGCTGGGTGGGATTTCTCTGGGTTCTGCGGTTTGCCCCACCATCTCATTTCATCGGTGCTCCAGTTTCATGTCGTGTATCCTCAGTGTCAGCGCCTGCGGGGAGTACGTAGTAAAAGCCTACATTGAACATTACATACTTCATTTTCATTTCTACCTATTTAATGTATGTTTCATTTGTTTTGAAACTTTCTGAATACATGGTGAAATGAATGAAACTGTGAGAAAGGTAATGAATAATAACAGTCAAGGGAAAGTTCAAAGGAGAGGTATTCCGATGATTCCTACGGAATTTATCTTTTGATTTTAAGCGTCTGCAATTTTCCGTGCATTTAGCCTTTACGATGATCATAAATAAATCGCAAGGGCAGTCGTTAGAAGTTTGGGGAATCAATCTGGAGTTTCCCTGTTTCTCACATGGACGTCCCGTGCTCGCGCTTTGGAAAACTATCATCTTATATATTTACGAACCACAAAGAGACAAGAAATAGTTTTTATCCCAAGGTTCTAAGCGATTACTTAAATTGTAACTGTGTTGTACATAAACTTGATCCCCAATTACAGAATAAATACTTCGAATTTGTTTTATTTATACAGATAATTTTAGACTTTTATCGCCGGGTGAACTGAAGAATTTTAACCTGTTTATTGCTGAAAACCTTTCTGCAGATGAGCTAGATGCTGGGATGGAGATTACTATATTGACAAGTTTATGTAGTTAAGGGAACACAGACTAATCCCACTTATGTCAAGTATTCACGATAGTCTCCTGAATGATATATTTGACATCTAATGATATCTCAGCCGGCGAGGGGACGTAATATGAAGGGAGCGTCATTGACTTCTGGAGGTTGGATCTAGGGGCAGCGGCCGGAATTTCTAAAATGGCGATGCCGTTTTCAGATGTGGTCTTTGAGCAGCTAGCAGATGGAGAATGGAAAATAGTGCGTAATAGCCAAGGGGAAGTATAGTGAATTTTAGGTTTCTTTTATTCATCAAATATGAAAGTTATAGTCAAGTTAAGAATCCTTTTTTCTTTAGCTTATTACGCGGAGAAGTGTTTTTATATTGCAAGTGAAATGGTGCATTTAGTAAATCGTTATAAAGAAGATTTAAGGATTGGTTTTAAAGTGTGGGTGTTGGTGGGCCGTGTAACAAATTGATAAGTAGTGTATTAAAAATTGAAAGCGTTTTATATTTTTTGTGTAAGAAGAAACAAATAATGATAGTGTAAATTTTGAAGCTGATTTACTACAAGTGCTTTATACAATATATATTTTAAAAATTCTTCAGCTTTTCTCTCATAATTGTGTATTCTTCTGTAATTTAGTGATCTAGTTTTGGTTTAGTATATGAGTACTAGTTACCAGTACCTTTATTCACCGAATACTGGTATTACCTAGTATTAAGAAACTCATACAAGCTTTAGTAGTTAAGAGAACCTTATACAAATATTTGTTTTAAATTAAGGTTTTTTATAAAAAAATAGAAATATTACTAATTAATAATAATAGTAATAACAGTTAAATATTGAGATAGAATAGATTATATAACAATAATATATGTTGAAGTAGGAATTGAGTAATTAAATCGCTAGTGAATTTCTTTATTTAATGTACATATTAGTACACTTGAGTAAGTTGATGTTGAAGCTTTGTTAATGAAATTTGGATTATTTGTAACGAATGATATTATGAAACATTTTGTTTCTGTTTATAAATTTTAGATTGCTTTGAGATATGCTATATAGGAATTATAATTTTTTGACACAATTAAGCGATAGTATACAAACAATTAAGTTAATATTACCTAGTAATTTGTTAAGTTATATTTTTAAAGTAAATGAGGAATGGTAGGAATGCATATTTGTATTTTAAAATTAATAGGGTAAAAATATTAATTATATAAATATGTTTAAGTGCTTTTAAATTACCGACCTGCAATGATAGTTGAGTAGGTAGTTTGTTCAAGTTCTTTTAGTTTTATTTTACTTTTAGGTGTAATCTGAAGAACTTTTATGTCAGTAATTAACTGTATTGTTTTGATTTAAATAAATTAAAAGTTTGAAATATACGTCCTGGTGTAAGGAACTAGGTGTCAGGATGGAGTATTTCAGATTTGTATTTATTTATTTGTCATCGCCTGCGGTGCCGCATGGCGTAAAAGCGGACGTTAAACACTACAAGGGTTTTTTTACACTTGTATAGCTAATTAAATCCTTTTCAATTCATACAAACAAGCAGATCCCTTATCACAAGCTTCACATTTGTTTATAAAATTATTCATTTTGGAAAATGACAACTGTTTAAACCTCTTCTAGCAAAAAATACACCATTGTTTCTTGTCCTGATGTGTCATTTTACAAAAATCTCAAACAAGCAAACGTCTTTTCACATTTTGTTTCACACCCTCAGGGATCAAATTATCTAATTAAAGGCTCCCCAACTGCATAATTCTCTTTCCCCGAATTTTATAAATGTTGGTTATTTTTACGCTCATGAATTAAATTATGTTTTCTCAAATTTGACAGCTGAGTAAACCTCTTGTCACAAATTACACACTTATAAGGCTTTTTACCCTCGTGGATCAAATTGTGGTTTTTCAAAGAGGAAAGACGGGTAAACATCTTCTCACAAATGTCACATGTGTGAGGCTTTCTACCCTCATGCATTAAATTATGATTTTTCAGAGTTGACAAGTGAGTAAACCTCTTCTCGCAAATTTCACATTTGTGAGCCTTTGTACCCTCATGGATTAAATAATGTGATTTCAAGTGTCCCAACTGAGTAAACCTCTTCTCACATAACTGACACTTGTGTTGCTTCTTACCCTCATGAATCATATTATGTAACTTCAAACTTGACGCCTGAGTAAATCTCTTCTCACAGATCTCACATTTGTGAAGCTTTTTACCCTCGTGGATCAATTTATGTTTTCTGAAACTTGACAAGTGAATAAACCTCTTCTCACAAATTTCACATTTGTGTGTCTTTTTACCCTCATGGATCAAATTATGCGCCTTCAAACCCCTCAAACTAGTAAAATTCTTCTCACATACTTCACACTTATGAAGTATTTTATCCGTGTGCATCAATAAGGTCCTACTACAACTGCAATCCTCATCACTACATTTACCACACAGTTCTGAGTTAACATGGTTTTCTACTAGTGGTATTTTTACAACACCCGCTTGACTTTCAAAATCAGGACCATTCCTCTCATAAGTGGACCTTGTGCTTTTCCATGAGGCTGTCACATAGACTAATGATGAATCTTCAATGGTATCAGCAGAAAGTGCTTCTGTGCATAACCTGAAAAAATAAGCTTGTTAATATCAATCCATCACTGTAATTAAAAATTCCTCAATCAGTACTGCCTCACTGTTCATTACACCACGTTTTTAATTAATAAACCTTTCAAATGAAAATTATGTTAATGGTAAAACGAATCTGAAGATTGTCGCCATCTGAGCATGCATGTTCCATCAATAACAAATACAACTCTCAGCTTTGCTGTAACTGCTCCGCATACTAATACCTCCGTTGTTGAAACTTACAGAATAACATTCTCTTTAGTAAATGGTTAACAAAAAGGTAGTAGCAGTCGGTAGAGATAAAAATGGATGGAATGATTATCACAGATTATGAAGTATGAATGGAAAACGATCAGCACATTAGATATTTAACATGGAATGCTCCAAAAATAGAACTTTTCATAATCTCTCATACTTCAACTATTCCTACAGATGTTCATTTTTCTATACTCTTCATGTTAATTGTGGTTAACTTTTGCAGATCAAACTTCACTGCATATTTTGTAAGAACAAAAGGAATATAGCAGATTGAGGTGACACAAAAATTTATTAAGTGTGGTCACTATATGTTGACTACAGAATTTCATTTTCCACATGACAAAACAAAAAATAAAATAAAATAAAAGGGAACTTAAGACATTACTTGAATATTCCAACCAAGAACAATAAAAATCTCAGAATTGATGTAACAAACACTTCATTTAAATAATGTGTGTTAATAAGTTTGGACTGTCCTTGTTTAGTCCCTTTTTGTCATAGTTTATCAGTTAAACAAAATTATATAAAATTCATTCCTTCAGAATTCCGCATTACCTTTAAAGTAAATGATAAACTATTAAATGTCTCCAGCCATCACTAGTTACTACTCTTGCAGTATGACAAGGATGGTCGAGGAAACCAGGATGTTGTACTCCTGAGCAAAGAGGTTTGTTGCCTTGAATGGCCACTGGTAGGGATGGCTCTAATAACACTTCACTATACAAACTCAAATAAGTAAACAGGATTTTAAGGAGTCTAATTAACTTTTTGAGGCCATGGAATACTAAATGCAAGTCTTGATGTATAAAAATATTGTAGTTGAATTCTGAAACTATTTGGCTTACTTACACTGTCAATTAACAGAATATATATGTCAAGCTTTTACTTCCATCATCACCTGCAAATCAACAATGCTTCCTCCAAAGAATTTTCAGCTAATTTTATAATCAAGTGAAGGAAACTATTCCCCAATTCGGCTATGTAATATTTTGGCATTAGGGAGGTACTTCTGCTACCCAATCCTCATCCTCTCACCTGCTTATAGAAAAGGGGCTCTGGACCAATCACAGCGGTATAACTGTTACACATTATTTGAAGAAATGCCAATATAAATGCTGGCTTGTCACAGCATTTAAATAATCTACAGTGGTGAATGTAGGGAAAGGTTGGTGGATAAGCATACATCCTCTCAACTAGGTCCAAGGACACCCATCAACCAATGACAGGTGTGGTCGTCCACACATATTGGGGGTTGACTAAGGATGATACAGTTGCCAAAACAAAGTGGTGTTCTTTAAACCTACTGCTGCTGTGTCGCTTAAGAGAGCTTTTGCCCTAAAACGCTGACCATCTATATAATCTATACCAAGCGAAGACTGCCATCATTGATCTAATCGACATAATGCTTGTGTGGCTGTAAACCTATTTTTGAAACATCCTATAGGGATGCCTTTTATGACACTGAAAAGAGCAGAGCTTCTTTTTAACAGCATTCTTCTTGGTCATTAAGAGGGATCTGTTATTTGAAGGATGGTATTTCCACCCTCACCATGATAGTTTGATGATGGAATCTACAATAAATATAATAGCTTTTTTCAACTCTTCAAACCCCCCCTGAAACCTCATGCAGGTGTAAAAGAGAATTAATTCAGCAAGTTAAAATCAGTAAAAATTTAGATTTAAAAAACAACTACAAAAAGTATTGCAAACTTTTAAAGAAGGAAATAAAAGCAGCTATTTTATTGCATTATCTAATCCAGCTCTTGGACAGTAAAATAAAAACCATTTGGAATATAATGAGAACTGTCACATATAAACACTCATTAGAAAAGAACTCAATAACATTCAGTGTTGACAACCATGAAACTACCAAGCCTCATGAAGTTGCAGCCGTATTTCATAAATTCTTTTTGGATGTAACAAAAAACTAAATATTAATTATGGAAATAAAGATGCAGCATTAGAATTATATTATATTTTGAAGTGTATGTCAAGCTGGTTTAAAGCAAACAAATTATCTGTGAATCTAGACAACTTGTAGTACATCACCTACTCCAATATTAAATGGGATTAATGATAATATGTTAAAAAAAATTATTGATAGCATCAAATTTTTGGGCCTTCAAGTTGACAGATGTTTAGATTGGAAACCTCACATAAAGTATATCTTACCAAAACTCAGTTCTGTCTGTTATGCTGACAGCTGGTTAATGTGAGTTCTATGGATACACTTAAATTAGTGTATTACACATACTTTAACTCTATCATGGAATACTTATGCAAAAGAATGTTATAAGTATCATTTGTAACACCTATAGCTGCTAAGATCTTTTTAAAATATTGAAGATATATAAAGCACAATGTAATTCTTATAATAAACACTAGACAAAAGTATAACTTCTTGCTTCCACAAAGGTGTGCATTCTGGAACCTCAAAATATTTGGTGCTCTTCCTAATGACCTTAAAAAATTGATAATTTTGGTACATTTAAAACTAGAGAGTATCTAGCAGCATTTTATCACTTAATTCACTTTATTCTGTACAAGATTATCTGAATGACAAATTATCCTGATAATGCTTATGTAGCTGTGTAAGTGGAATCTGTTCCAATGACAAATCATTACAAATAACCTTTGATGCGTGTTCAGAAACTAATTTTAATGTGTATCTGTTTAAGAAATGACAATAAATGGTATGCATTGCAAAAAGGTTGAGACATACTGACAAAAGCCAAATGCAAAATGATTAAAAAAGTTATTTTGTATAATTTATAATTATTTGTCCTGTTTTCCATATAGCTTTTCATAACGAATACCTTATATTAAATTTTCAAGTATATATGCTATTAAATTGTAGACCTCTCGGCATGTTCAATGTTCACAGTCCTTTCTGGCTACAAGTGCCTCCACTGAACGCAACGCAAATCAATCTAATCTAATCTAATCCACGTCCTGTTCAGCTCTGTTTGTAACTTTTAAAAATGCACATGGCAAGTTATTCTAGTGATTTCTTTGTGCCAGGGAGAGATGATGACAAAGTTATTTCATATTATGAGTGTGATATCCATATAAATACTCTGATAGTGAGGACAGTGGCTAGAAATGCTTAACTTCGCTAAGCAAGGTTTATCTTTTTATTTCATGTTTTGTACTTCAATTACTGAACCCATATGTGATTACTTTATTTACTTTTAGTTTATATATGTACTACTGAATTTTACGAACCTTTTGTGCAACATAACAGTTATTCAGATATATTTATAATTATTTTATTTATAATTGAGTACATCTTAGTAGTGCTATATATTGTCGCGAACACATTGTTGAGGTGAGGCGGCACAAGGGACGAGTTCAAACAGCTGGGCAGTGTAGTGCGGAGATAAAAGCTTGCCGAAATGGTGGGGGGAAGGAGACAGATTTCTAGAGAGTTCGTCTTCTAGCACCATCTTGATTGTTTGAGAACATTCTGGATAGTGAGTAAGCTATAAATACGGAAGCCACAGCTCGTTAAGGGGGACAGTTGTTAACTGAACTCGTGTGTGCGAACAGCTGTGTGAACTTTGTGTTTGGTTGATGACTTGCAAGTTGTATTGTGTATGTGACATAATTCTGCTACTGTCAGGTTGACTAAGGTGTGTTTCTATGGAAATAAAGAGCAATTTTTGGTGTTTGTAACCTGGACTTATAATTTCACGAACCCACAGTAATAATATCATTTACATTATTTCAAAATATGTAAACTTGTTTTAAATAAAATGAAATGAATACTCCTTGTAGAAATTAAATATGTGCTGGATTCATACTTCTATCTGATGATTCTATTAGCTAATAGAGTATTCAACAGAAATTAATTGGCAAAATGAACTTTTTACATTTTTAATTTTACTTTAAAAAATTACATTTAAAATGTTCTGTTTTTAAAAGATAACATTATCATAAATAGCAGGCATTTTTCAATGCTGCTGACATAACTGAGATTGGCATTTAAACACTGAGCAGGAACTGTAGATCCAATAGTGTGTGGCAGGAAGGGAGTTAAAAACGACTGTAAATCTGTTCAATGATTATGCTTCTCAGAGAAAAATAAACCAGAATAGTCTCCAGGTGTGAATTGCTATGGAAGGATGTTTTAAGATTTTACACTGGAATACCAGTGACTTTCGCCAAAACAAAAAATTACGGCAATATGAGATAAAGAAATTGTTGATATATTTAGGATTACGGAGGCTAATATATCTGAAAATAACCAGAATCCATTCAAACTCTGAAAC
The DNA here is from genome assembly GCA_030765055.1 of Mantis religiosa. Lineage (NCBI taxonomy): Eukaryota > Metazoa > Arthropoda > Insecta > Mantodea > Mantidae > Mantis > Mantis religiosa. The sequence continues at coordinate 121,731,191 of CM060959.1, forward strand.
AAATGCAACCGGCAGAGTAAAAGAATTATAAGATAAGAGTACTTTAGAGTTGCTGTTTAATAAAGATCAACCTGGAACTTAGATATATTATTCAGTTTTGCCACTAACCCAGATCTCGTATTGCTATCCTGTCATATAGCAGAAAAAGCAAATAAAGAAATTCTAGGAACCTTAGGCTCAGACCATAGAACTATGTTAATTAACTGCTTCAACAATGGCCATTTAAACCCTGCACGGGGCAGGAATGGATATCCAATTCCTATCTTCTGTATTTATTAAGTTATCTAAAGGAAACAAAAACTGGTTTAAAACCCATTAAAGGCAGTATACATCTACAGTATCAATAAATAGAGAGTGTATTAATAAGCCATTGAAATTTTACTACTTTGTTTCAATTAAGCCATTCTTTGTGCCGAACACACCTAAAATTTGAGTCAGTTTGTTCTGTGTGCATGTAAATGGCAGTATTGTACGTACACCTGCATAAACAAATTCTCTGGTTGAAGGTTTTAGGCTTTAAATTAATTAGGAGTCGATTAATGACACAAACAACACTTACTTTTAAATTTTCCCGGAACCAGTTTCTGAGGCCTTCCCTCTATCTTCAGCCGGACATCGGCTTGTTCTCATTGGTGTAGCTGGCAATATTTTGTCATCGGTCTCCTCTGGTGGCGGTTCCAGGAACTTGCTGAACAAATCTTTCTGGGGGATGTCGAAATTGAATACTTTGTTCCTATTTTTTGAAATAAAGATTTGTTCCCATGTGGACAGTTCTTCTTTTCCTGTTGTATGTTTTAGTAATTAATTTTGGTTCTGGATTTATGTTGTGGTTTTTTTCCCAAAAATGCGTGGCAACTGCTGATTTTTCTAATTGTTTGTATTTTATGTTCCTAAAGTGTTCCTTTGCTCTTGTTTCTAAATTTCTTTTGGTTTTTCCAACATAAATTTGACTACAGTCACAGCATTCAATTTGATATATACCAGATTTTTTGTTAGATGGAATGGCATCTTTGATGTTTGAGCAAATTAGGTTTTTTAAGGAGTAATGGTTCACTGGAGCTAGTTGAATGTTTCATTAATCGACTCCTAATTAATTTAATTTATACAACAACACTGTTTTCAACACTTCCATGAAAGGATTTTTAGGCTTTAGTTTACACTCACCAAGTTATAATCACTGTGTATGTTGTGTGAAACACACACTGGAAAGAAACAAATCTCTCTGTCAGCATCTCTATATGCCTCTTATTACAGTACAGCTTGAATAGAATGTGTACAGGCTTCTGAAGGAAACTGTGGAGAACTTTTTGCTGTTTGATATGATGATGGCGATTATGAGGGAGGTGTTGATATAGGTAGCGGTGATGAAGAAAATGACCTGCTTCCTTCAGGTGTCCGTGAAAAATCAACATTGTGCAGCGATAAAAGTAACTCGAACACACATAAACACACACACACACACACACACACACACACACACACACACACACACACACACATATATATATATACACAAACACATAATTTCTGGTGTACCTACAGCTAACTTCTATCGGTCAAATAACTGACATTTTCACAATTTTTCTTCCTGCTACTTAGCATATGTCATTGTTACAGAAACAAATATATATGTATGTGAGTAGGGTGAAGGAAGTCCTGAGCTCTAAAGGAAATTTAGGGCCTAAGTAGAAACTTCAGAAGTGGACAGTGTGCATGTTATTTGTAAACCTACATCAGACATATACTGGTATACAAATGGCATGATAGCTCCTCCATTTTAAGGGGAAATAATGGGTCAAATATGGGAGGGGTTGATCAGTTATTCCAAGCTATCCCTTTTTGCAAAAAATTTAATTATAAAAAGTATTTTTACACCAGCTTGATGTAACCATACACAATTATTTAGTAATTTGCAGAGCTCTAAACTCATGAAAGACAATGACCTTCTTGGATTTATGTATATCAGTAGCTCATAACCTAACTGAGGCCTCTTAATACTAGGGATAAGAAATCCATCAATACAGCCCTTGTATGTTTATCCAGATTTTGAAGTATAGCATTCAAGAAGAAACCTTTAAGGGTAAATTTTCATCTCTTCTAGAACTAATTTAAATTTACTGTAAAATAGTAAGATTAAAATAACTGGCCTTAAATAAGCATTAAATGCACGTATGCGCACAACGTCTACACAAGTCCATATTGGTTTGGGGCATTTTAACTTGGACGTCATATACGTCCATAGTTAATGTTTCTTCAAACAAAAAACAAATTAAAAAACTAACTTAATGTTCTTGGAACTTTAGAAAGGTAATGGGGAAAAAGATAGCAAATTTGTCAGAAACAAATTTCAATTCTACAGATAATAAAATTAGAATATGTAATTTATTGTTGATAACAGCCAAAAAATGTATACCAAAAGCAAAAGTACAACTGTATAAATCCTTCTGGTCAAAAGAATTAGAAAATTGAAATATGAGAGAGAAGCTAGGAGAAAAGGTGAAATTAATACAGATCAATGCAGTATAATTGAGCGGAAAAAAAAAGCTGTGTAATTCAAGAAAACCTTCATAAAAACCAAAAAGAAATACGTATAACAATTCTGCTGAAAAACTAGATTAAAGAAAATATGGCAATAAAGCAACTCCAAAGCATAAATGCAATATAAAAATAATAAAATTATTGGCAAGTCAAAAATAGGAATTACATTTAATATCAATTTCACATTTCTCAGAATACCTAAAGAGTATAAAAATGAGAACAGCTTCTCAAAGCAGAAATAAGGGAAAATAAACAGAGTGAAAAATTTAGTTAATTGATGGAAATTAATAATTTCTTCACACTAGCCATATGTAGGCTAGGGTCTTTGATAGAATCAACATGAAAAATTCAATTCGGTCATGGCATTGAATCTTTCAGGTTGATTCTATCTATCAAACACCTTAGCCTATATACGGCTAGTATGAAGAAATTATCAATTTCCATCAATTAACTAAAATAATAAGAGTTAAGTGATAAAGCCTGGGACTCAAGCACTTATGATAGTAAGTTGCCACAAACGGTTTCTCTCAAATGTGAGAGCCCCTAGTGGTTTACCGAGCAAATATATGAGTCAATTGAAGAATTTAGTGTCAGGACAGCATGTTGGCCATGGTAGCTCAATGGGTAAAAGCAACTGGACAGAAACCAGGAGATCTGTGGTTCAAATCCTGGCCATGGCATTGAATTTTTCATGTTGACTCTATCTATCAGAGTGAAAATTATTTTCCAACATCTGTTGAAACATTATTTTATAAACCTTTGCACACAAGAACTAAATAAAGCAATAAATAAGATTAATAACAAGAAAGTGCTTGGACTTGATAGAATCCATGTTCAATTTCTAAAACAACTAGGACCTAAAATAAAAAAGGCTTATTGAAATTGTGTAACTTAGTTTGAAGAATCTCAGTTCCTGCAAATTGCAAAAAACCTCTCATTATCCAAAATCATCACAGAATTTTGATAACTACATTGACCAGTAGACAAAAATTATGGAAGAAATTATATTAGACTACACTGTCATCTAGACGAATCACTTATCACAATCCCATGTACAAAGTTTCAGAAGAAACCATTCCACAAATGAACAAGCTATTTTATACCCACGTAGATTTGAAATGTTTACATTCCCTATGGGTATCTTCAACAATATAAAAGTAGGATGTGAAGAAACTGAATGCTCAGTCTTTTTCTATACAGCAAATTTCGCTTTTTATTACATCGGAGACAAATAAATATGCAAAACTTTCTCAGTTGAGTAAATAAGATAGACAGGGAGACACAAATGAGAGAGAAATTAAAGCATATTTGGGAATTTTTATCTCTATGGGAATGGTAGCTCTGTCCGAAACTGGAGAAAGTTTGACAGACAATTTTTGCAAGTGTCCCATTATAAAGCAGGCAATTATTTCTGTTATTCTGAAATACTTTCTGGGTATTTTCACATAAATGACAAAGAAGCTAAACCAAAATGGAGGGAAGAAAATTCTATGTATATGAAATTTGGCCTGCACTTAACAGTGCAAAGAAATTAAAAATGCATTATTATTCGGACTGTGAACTTGATGTAACAGACAATGATAAGTTTCAAAGGTAAGTTATCTTTGAAGCAATATATATTCAAGAAACCTACAAAATAGGGATTGAAAGCATGGGATACTTGAAGCCAAAAAAGATGGGTATCTTCTATACTGTAAGGTGTGCCCTGGCAGAAAAGAAAAAATACTGTTAGCTCCTTCTAGACGAGTCAGTTTTTTTTGGATATACCCAAACACTACTCAGATCAATGACATCATTATTTCTTTTCACAATTTTTTTTGCGCCATAATACTAATTGAAAGTTTGTTTAAAAAATGTATATTGTTCTGGTACAACACAAACAGTATACCTAAACATCTAAAACTGAAGCAAGGAAAACCTGTAAACTTCAAAATGAGGGATTGACTGCAATTGTTTTGCATAAAAGTAGAGATGTTTTGCTATTCTCCGTAAGTTCAGATCTATGAACAGAGAGAGAGGTAGTAAGAAAAAGCGGTAAACAAAAGGAGAAAGTGAGCATTCCATAACATAGCACTCATAAATTAGTTTCATGGTATAGGGGGTGTTGACCTGGGGGATCAATGAAGGCAAAGCTATGGGGTGAGAAGGCAAGCAAAAAGTGATAAACATATCAGTTTTACTTTGTTGTAAATGTATCTACTGTAAACAGTATCATCATTTATGACTAGCAACAGACCTGTTTGAACAGCTAATGGAAATCGACTGGAGAAACATGGTAAATTAGCTGAACTACATAACTAATACTGTAACATCCCCTTCATTGCTTCATAGTTTTATGATGGTTCAGGGTTGAGTAAAAACATGCATTCTATGCTCAGCAAAAAGCATGGAAGGCAATCAAACACAGTACAAATGTCAGCAATATGACCTTCTGTTATGCTGAACAGGGTTCTTTCTCCACTATCATCATGATATAGGGCTATGTGTTAAACATCTAAATAGAAAATAATAACAAACTGTTAATTGTAAGAAGTGAAAATATCGTAAAATATTTGTGTATATTCACTCTCTAAAACAGGAGAGTTTAGTGACTAAAAAGAGGGCTACAAATTAATATCACAAATGAAAAACATGATGAGTGCTAAATCATGTTCTAGAACTTACATGGAAATATAATTTTTTATTTAAAAATATAATCATGCTGTGCCCTGTCAATTTAAATTTAAATGCCTGCAAAAGCACTGGTCTGGCCAAACGAAAACTTCTAAGTACCCATGGATAGGCAAAGGGTTACACACAAATTGTAACAAAACTCCCAGTATTCTGGATTGACCACAAGATTGATATATCACAATTGGAAATTTAACTAAAAGGATTATTTCATAAAACTATTTGTAGTAGCTTTTTATCACACTGTGTCACTTACATTTTAATTTTTGTGGTACCTATTTCTGGAGCTGTTGCTTCCATTTTGAAATGTAAGTGACGTATTGTAATAAAAAGTGAGTACAAATAGTTTAATAAATCAATTCAGATGTCACTGTTACTATATTCTGACATTTGAGTGCTAAAGTTAGTATATTTTAATTTGCGAGTCCTTAAATATGTTTCCATCCTCACTTAAAGGAACACAATTTATAAAATTCAAATATTAAAAGCAATTTAATATCAATAAGAACTCCATATGAAGGTAAATATCTGTTTACTCTGCTGTATATATACTAAATTTTATACACAAAAATATTAAGGGTAGAAGATACAGAACCGACGTAGGAAAATTTTCTTTTGTTAATAGAACCATTGAAGAATGGAATGAATTGCCTGTAGCAGTCTTTCAGGGCTGTCCCCTGTCGTTGAAGAAATTTAGAAAAAATCTAAATGGTTTATAGTTTAACTTTTGAATTATAATGGTATATAATATGTAAATAGAGAAGTAATTAGATAAGTTTTAAGTGACTAAAGTAAAATAATATCATGTTTGTATTGTTTACTGTATTATTGTTGTAAATCTAGTATATGTAATTTGATCTGTATTCTTAACTCTGCCACCGGGTAGTACCCAATTGCAGTTAATAAATACATACATACAAAACTTACTTCCATGAAACTGTCATAGTTAATGTGCAACCTTAAAAATGTGCCTGCATATTTCATTAGAATTCTTCACAAAGTGATTACTCTAAATTGATTGTCTCTATAAATCAATATCCTCCAACAAAATTCATACTGGACAATAAACGAAGTGGGTGAAATAATGCTCAAATAAGCCTAAGTACATAGAGCTTAGAGTTACTGGACACTCATCTTAGAGAAAACCTCCAACGTTAAGTCATATTGCATGATGAATGAAATGATGTTCAAATGAGTACAGGGAGCTTAGAGTTCCCATTCATCTTTCAGGATAAGGAAAAAAAAAAAGCTTATACAGGTAACTCATCCTGACCAAGATCTGAATTTGGGAGATACCGAATGCAAGGGAGACATACAAGGGCTGATCAACAAAGATTGAGACTGATTTTTTTTCACAGATGTTTATTACTGCAAATCAATGTTTACATGATCTTTTTCAAAGTAGTTTCCTCCTACTTCAATGCACATTTTATAGCACCTCTGCCAGTCTTTGAACATGTGCTGCAGACCATTCTTTGTCAGGTCCTTGAAAATTGCCTCACTTTTCTTGAGCACTGCTTTCAGACTTCTCAAACTGAATACCCCTAAGCTTTGCCTTTAGTGATAGGGATAAAAAAAAGTCACAGAATGCAATATCGGGGCTATAAGGTGGATGTGATACACAGGTAATGTTGAATTGAGCCAGAAACTTCGTTACTTGATTTGCGACATGAGGCCATGCATTGTCATGATGAACTCACCTCCCAGACCAAGAACGCTCTGGTTGTTTCTTTGCAATGTGCTTCCTCAGTATAGCCAATACTGATGTGTAGTATGCTGCTGTAACAGTAGTGTGAGGGGGAACTGCATGCTGGTAAATTGTTCCATTACAGTCAAAAAATGTGATCACCATCACTTTCCCTGCAGATGGAACAACTTTTGCCTTTTTTGGTGTTGGAGAACCTGGCGAATTCCACATTGTGCTGGCTTGTTTTACTTCAGGATCATAATGATGTAGCCATGACTCATCACCGGTGATAAATCTATTTAAAAAATGCATCCCCTCCGTCAGCAAAGAGATGCAGCACCTCACAGTTTGTCTCCATTCACACAGCTTTTGTTCGGAAGTCAACAGACGTGGCACAGAGATAGTCGTGTATAATTGTAAACAAACTGCCATATGAAATTCTCAACATTTCACTGAGGTTACGTAATGTTATAAGCAGATCATTTCGGACTATCACAGCAGCTGTGTTGATGTTGACTTCAGTCACAGCAGAAGCACAAGCACCAGGCCCACCTGGCTTAACACTGACAAGTCGGCCTTCTTTGAAGTCCTTGAACAACCTAAACACTGTTGCACGAGGTAGTGCATCTTCACTGTACGGTTGCTTCAGCTTTTCATAACTTTCATTGGCTGTATGGTTTAAATGAAAACAGAATTTCATTGTGCTGTACAATCCTCTCGTGTCACCTCCTTTGTCTGGTATGCAAAATGCACGTAGGGTCTACAAAATAGAGAGACGAGCGAAGAGACAAAATAGAGCATTACTACCAACCTACCAATATGACAGTGCTGCCACCTACCGACATTATACATAAAAACATGCTCTTTCCAAATATTTATGTTACAGATACAAACTATCACGGAAGCTACAGGAAAAAATCAGTCTCAGTTTTTGTTGATCAGCCCTTGTACTACCACCACTCTACAGAGGTAGGCTTATTCTAGGTTTATTAAGTGTTATTTAAGTATTTTACATACTTGTTGCTTGCTGGTGGTAAGGAATATGTCTGGAAGATGGTGTCAAAATACACATTGATACAGGTTAAGTCGGATTGAGAGAGCGAGTTGTCGCTGAGTAGCGAGTGTTACATAATTGTAAGTGTTGCGTAATTGTGAGTGCTGCATAACTGTGTGTGTTACGTAACTGTGTGTGATACGTGTACCAACTGTAATTCAGTGGAAATAAAGAACTATTTGTATTTCTGCAACTTGGACTTTTAATTCTACGAACCCACAAAGTCACAACTGGTGTCAAGAAGAGGGACAACGGCCATGGAATCAGCATTGGAAAAGATTTTGGGGAAGATGATGGAAATGAAGACTGAACTGACCTCGGAAATGAAGACGGCAAACGACAACATCACTGGGAAAATAGAAAAGAAGTTGGCGACGGCGAATAGCAACTTGACCACGAAGATGACCGAATTAACAAAGGAACACTGACTCTATGTGTGGACGGAGGATGCCGAAGGCGCTTTCCAGCACCTGAAGAAGGCACTGTGCAGTGCTCCAATTTTGGGATTTCCACAGCCAGGCAGTACTTTCATCGTGGACACAGATGCCAGCAACCATTGCATTGGAGGCGTCCTATCACAAGTTCAGGACGGCCATGAGCGGGTGATAGCCTACTACAGCAAGACGCTATCCAAGGCAGGGAAGAACTACTGCGTCACCCAGCGAGAATTATTGGCGGTAGTAAAGACCTTGGAGCACTTCCACAAGTACCTGTACGGTCAGCCATTCCACCTGAGGACTGACCATTCCACCCTAACCTGGCTATTGAGCTTTAAGAACCTGGAAGGCCAGACAGCACGTTGGGTCCAGAGGCTGCAGGAGTACGACTTCACCTCGGAACATCTCAGAGGGAAGAGCCATGGTAATGCAGACGCTATGTCCCGAAGACCCTGTACAGAAGAGTGCGGCCAGTGCACAAGAGTGGAAGAGCGTGCCGCAGCAGTCTGAGTAGACACGGCAGTGCCTGCGTATGGCTGGGTTAGCGCAGACCTGAGGAGGGAGCAGCTGGCAGACGCAGACTTGGGGCCACTCTTAAGGGAAGTGACGGAGGGACAAGACCAACCTGGGAGGACACTGCACCGAGGAGCGCCACCTACAAGTCGTAATGGGCTCAATAGGACTCGTTGAAGATCAGAGAGGGCGTGCTATTCTGGGTATGGGAATCACCCGATGGGATGACGCAGAGAGAACAGTTGGTACTTCCCTGGAGTAAGGTCCCGGAAGTCTTGGAGGAAGTGCACGCCGGTACTTCAGGAGGATACCTGGGAGCGAACTGAACGATTGACAAACTTCGGCAGCACTACCACTGGCTTAGGCTCCAAGCAGATGCTGAGAGATGGTGCCATCAATGTCATGTGTGCGCGGCGAGTCGCGGCCCCCAGACTGGGAGCCGAGGTCGCATGCAGCAGTACAACATCGGAGCGCCATTCGAATGGATCGCTGTCGACATAGCTAGACCATTCCCAGTGTCCGACCAAGGTAACAAGTACCTGATGGTGGTCATGGACTACTTCACCAAGTGGCCGGAGGTGTATGCCATCCCGAACCAGGAGGCAAAGAATATCACAGACTGCCTCGTGGAGCAAGTGTTCTGCCGATTTGGGCTGCCGTTGGAGCTCCACAATGACCAAGGTACCAATTTTGAGTCCAACCTAATGAAGGAGGCACTACAAAGGCTTAGGGTAAACAAGACCACAGTGAACACGACACCTCTACATCCCCAGTCGAACGGCATGGTCGAGAGATAGATCAAGACCTTAGAGGAACATTTGAGGAAAGTCGTGACCAGCCATCTGCGAGACTGGGATGTTAGGGTGCCGCTGTTCCTGCTGGCCTACCGCTTGTCAGCACACGACACCACGGGGATGATACCAGCCAGCTTAATGTTCGGCTGAGAGTTACGCCTCCCTTGTGACCTGGCTTATGGAAGCCCTCCGGAAGCGAAGCAGGCAGCAACCAAGTATGTGGAGAACCTGGTGGACCACCTCCACGACATGCACGAGATGGCTCGCCAGAACATCCAGAAGGCGAGCGACCGCATGAAGACCTGATACGACACACAAGCCAACAGCCAAGGGTTCCAGCAAGGTGACCTGGTCTGGTTGTACCACCCTACCCGGACCAAGGGACGCTGCCCGAAGCTTCAGCAGCCATGGCAAGGACCATACCGGGTGGTGAAGAGGATTAACGGTGTGGTCTACCGCATCCAGAAGGTGCCCCGAGGAGAGATGTTTGTGGTGCACCTCGATCGCCTGGCCCGCTACGATAGTGCTGTTCAGGATGACCAGCTTTGAGGGAGCAGTGTCACCCAATTATCAGAAGGCATGACCAACTGGCAGCTGGGTGGGGGACAGGAAGCATTCAGGCCATGCCTACCCATTTATCTTGGGCGCTCACTGAGGGGATGGTTAGAAAAGTATTACGAGCCACTGTACCGTCTCTTTCCCCTCCCCCTGACGTCTGGAACAATCGGGATCATTGTTCCGAGCTGCGAAGCTTCGAGATGCAGCAATCTGCCTATATAAGCGTCGCGTTGGACGACTCAGGCAGTTCTCAGTCCTGAGTTCTTAGTCGGATCGAGAGAGCGAGTTGTCGCTGAGTAGCGAGTGTTACGTAATTGTAAGTGTTGCGTAATTGTGTGTGTTACGTAACTGTGTGTGATACGTGTACCAACTGTAATCCGGTGGAAATAAAGAACTATTTGTATTTCTACAACTTGGACTTTTAATTCTACGAACCCACAACGTCACAATATATTCAATCTTCACAAATTATATTTGGATAATCAAAGTGCAGTTACTGTTTCTGTGTAAAATAAAGGTTTTGTCTGTTAAACGTCTTTAAGGGGAGACAGTCACCTATTTGCACCCAATGTTAAATATTTGCATTGTATCTACAATTTTAGACCTAGAACATTGGAATTTGACTTAATTAAAACATGTTTATATATTTTGTGTATTTTTTAATCAAAATGCTTCGTTAAGTTATCTGAAGATCATTTACATGACATGCACTAACTTGATTAGTACTTATATTATTAACGTACAACAAATTGAAATAAAAATTGTAGTCCACAAATAGTTGAACTCTGCCTCTAAAGAAACAGTATTTAATACAACTGATATCATTCTCATTCCCCTGATGCAACAAATGTTTTAACTAGTTGCTCAGTGTTATAGTACAAGGGCTGATCAACAAAGACTGAGACTGATTTTTTCACAGATGTTTATTACTGCAATTCAATGTTTACATGATCTTTTTCAAAGTAGTCGCAAATCGAATGCCCCTAAGCTTCGATTATCACCGGTGATGAGTCATGGCTGCATCATTATGATCCTGAAGGAAAACAAGCCAGCACAGTGTGGAAATTGCCAGGTTCTCTAATACCAAAAAAGGCAAAAGTTGCTCCATCTGCAGGGAAATTGATGGTGATCACAATTTTTGACTGTAATGGAATGATTTACCAGCATGCAGTTCCTCCTCAGACTACTGTTACAGAAGCATACTACACGCCAGTATTCACTACATTGAGGAAGCACATTTCAAAGAAACAACCAGAGCTTTCTCGGACTGGGTGGCGACTTCATCATGACAATGCACGACCTCATGTCACTAATCAAGTCATGCAGTTTCTGGCTCGATTCAACATTACCTGTGTACCACATCCACCTTAGAGCCCCGATCTTGCACCCTGTGACTTATGTTTATTCCCATCACTAAAGGCAAAGCTTAGAGGTATTCGATTTGAGAACTCTGAAGCAGTGCTCACGAAAAGTGAGGCGATTCTCAAGGACCTGACAAAGAATGGCCTGCAGCAGGTGTTCAAGGACTGGCAGACGCTATAAAAAGTGCATTGAAGTAGGAGGGGACTACTTTGAAAAAGATCATCTAAACATTGAATTGCATAATAAACATCTGTGAAAAAAAATCAGTCTCAGTTTTTGTTGATCAGCCCTCATAGTATACTTGTTAACTTAAAACTGAGTGCTGTCGTTGTATAGTGTTGTAAATATTTAATATATACATTGGTGTCAAAATATCTATTGATGAAGAAGAAAACACATTAGACAAGACTAAAGTCTTACCTTGGTGACTTTACTGCAACAAAGTCCCAATTCTGTAACGGAACAATTTTCAGCATTAATAACATGCACAAGGTTTGGTTTATTTGTAAATTGTCATTGTGAGTTATAGGCAACAAAAGTTTGACAATATATCAAATGAAACAAAATTACACAATTGGAGATATTGATTTAAGAAACTGATAACTAGCAAAACCAATATTTATGAAAGATAAACCAGAACATTGTAAGACCTGAAGCTCCCCCAGCGATGAATGTGTTTGAGATCTCGTGAAACAAGCCAGGTGAAAAGAAGCGTACACCTCTTCCATCATCAGAATATTTTAATAAATGTTATAACTACAAATGTATCACTGGATGTAACAGAAATATAAACAAAGACAAAACACTATCAATATTTGCATCACTGAACAAAAGACTGTTTTCAGTCAATTAAATGCCAGGTCAGTAGATGGCATGAATATAGCAAATTAATTGGGTCAAAGAAACGTAACTTCTTAACTTGATGTTCAACCTGTAGATCTGTGCTTCTTAAATCAACGGATTTCCATTTTTAAAGCCGGTTTCCAAGAGTTACATAGCACAGACTTGAGCTTCATAATGAGGCTGTTTATAATGTTAAAATGATCTAATTTGTCTTAGACATTATTCGCATTTAATTTTTTCCACCCACGATTTAGAAAAGAGTTCTTTTTTCTTTTTTTTTAAACTACAATATCGCACAGTATTGTTAGTGTAATTTCATCAAAACTTTCCAAAAGCTTTAAAAGTATTTTATAATTTTCATTACTTTCAACATTTTAAGTACATCACCTCAAAGAGATATACAAAGTATCAGTTATACATATTAATTTTGTATTACAAAATTCAGATACGTTATCAAATGTACAATTAACAAAAATTCTACACATGACATATTTACAAAACTTACCTTAATATCATTACAATCAGATGAAGTTTCTCTATCCAACAACCATGTTTCTTCTTTAATTTCCATCTTGGTATCCATTTCATGATCCCTGTTATTTTTCTTAGCATTTATTACAGGGTCCCCTTGAAGACATTCTCTAATTTTCTCTGAGACAACTTCTATTTTGGTCTCTACCTCACAGTTATTGCTACATGTAATAGTTTCAGACTTAACCTTGATATAACATTCTCCATTTTCCACTGAGGAGAAGTCTTTAAAAGCAGTCTCTGATTTAACTGGTAAATCACAATCGTTGTCCACACTGCTGTTTGTCTTCAACGTAAATAACTCACTCTCATCCTCTATGACTGACAGGGGATCCTCTTTTTTTATTTTTATGTTGGTAAACATTTCATTAGCATTGATGCATCCAATGGACTGTGAACAAGTAAACATATTAATAGCAGAGCAATATCAAATAAAATGAGATTGAATTACTGTATATTGTGCCCATTGCTCCCCACCCAATCCTCTCACTACAGTTACTCAACTCTAATGTTCCTTAAAGCCATACACTCAATGGAAGATGTGAATAAAAACTAGATGCCTCTATTACATGCCACCATCAACAGTCTCACACACAGATTAGTTAATCTACCCCTCAGCCAACGAGAGTATAAAAAAGAATGACCTCAAATCTTAAAAACTGCAATTAAAAATGGTTATGGAAAAAGCCTTGTAGACAAGAAAATCATTCAAACTTTTAAAAAGATTAAAACAGATCAGAGCTCTTTCACTGATGAAACAAGAAATTAGATTTGCTAGATTTACATACCACCCTTGGGCCACAAAAAGTTCCAAAAAATATTCAAGGAATACAATATAACATTGGCAGCAAAAAACAACTACAACATTAAAAACCTACTTAACAGTAATAATACTGATAATATAAAACCAGAAGATAAGTCAGGCATTTACAAGATTAAGTGTAAAGACTGTGAAAAAATTTACATAGGAAGGACAAAAAGAAACATAGGCACTAGGAAGAAAGAACATTTTAGGCACTTAAGATAGAAAAATATTGATAAGTGCACAATAGCAGCTCATTTCTGGTCTGAAAATCATGAAATTGAAGATAGCACCAAATTATTAAAATATGTACAAAAACATAGTGAACTCGTTATATGAGAGAGAATATACACAGAATAACATAGAAACCATCTAATGAACTTCGAAATCTCACCAGAAGACAATCCCACATTTAAATTCATCACAAAATCAACAGATGGCAGCAGAAACTCCCAAACTACCCACACCACTGGATCATGCTTTAGTCGCATTAGAGCCGATGTCCTCAATATAGGTATGTAACAGAAGCTGATGTGTAATAAATATGACTCATCTATAATTTAATAATTGTTTCGCTTCACTGTGGTGTTCCAATACAGTTAAATTTCAATATATTAGATGCCTCAGTTAGGATGGATAATAATCTTGCTGTGAGATTCAAGGCATCAGTAAGGTGTATCTCGCAATTTAGATAAACTTTGGGTGCACCTCACAAACAAGTTTTCAGAATCCAGCATAAGGTCATGGTTTGGTATAAATAAAGATTACCCTTTTTATCCACTGGTATATGTAGTAGTGTGTAGTGTTTAATGCCCGCTTTTACCACATACGGCACTGTAGGCTGTGACACTGATGGTACATGAGATGAAGATGGAGCACTGGTGGAATGAGATGGCGGGGGAAACCGGAGGTCCCGGAGAAAACCCGCCCCAGGCCGTGTGTCCACCACAAATCTCACTTTGCGGTTGCCTGGGATCAAACCCAGGCCACCTTGGTGAGAGCCAAGCGGTCTAACCACTGAGCCATGGCGCGGTCTGTCCACTGGTATAGCTAGCTATAAAGACAAGATTTTGCTTACTGCCCTGAAAAATGCACTTCGGTTGAGTAAACAAAAACAAAAAATTTTGAATAGGCTGGCCCCATAGCTCAGTCAGTAGAGCACCTGCCTGCCGTGCTAGGGGTCCCAGGTTCGATTCCCGGCGGTGAGGGTGGGGGATTTTTCTCCGTCCAAGATAATTCCTCATCTTCCCCAGAGTCTGGAAGTATGAATGAGAGTGTGAATGTGTGCGTGATGTAATGATTAAAAAACAAACTGAACAAGAGTTAACACCTTCGATATGTTCCAAAGTAGAACAGCCTTCGATATGTTCCAAAGGAGAATAGCTGCCGATGTGACCATTGGAGTTAAAGGAATGGAAACCAATGCAGTTAAATGGGGAAAAAAAAACTGTTTTTCTGTCAGAACACAATTTATATATTTGCTGCACTTAAATATTAACGTTATAAATATTTTTATTACTTTAAGTGTACTCTTACTTAGTAAACCTTATAAAGATACAGGTTTTAAATAACAGAAATATAATTCAAGATTTGAGGTTCATCTCGCAATAGATAACGTCCATTTCCTTCCTAATTTCAATCTAAACTTTCCTCAATTTTAAAATAGTAAAAGACTATCTAACTAATTCATATAGTGAAATATATATTATTTGTAGTTGTGCTTGTGTATTCTGATATTGGTATTTTCTGCATCTATACAAAATACCACCTACACATTCCAATGCTGATGACCTTGTTGTTGAGCGCCTGTAAACACAAATTAGCATAGATACTCCAACATCTTGCATGGTGTTGTTAACAACTAAGGCTGGATAAAACAGTTGCATTTCGTCCAAAGTTAAATTTGAGCTCAGTTTTGTAGGAAATACTGTGACTGCGTGCATTATGTAGATTCAGAAATCTGGTGTGCAGAACTTTAGAACAACTTTTGCTGCAGTAAAAAGACGAGAAATGGCCAATCAGCTGTTTTCGAGGCTGACTCGGTGTTTTACTGCATGATAACAAATGAAAGTAATCACTGTGGTACACTTCAATCGTTGACTGTCGCAATAATCAACAAACAGCTGCTGCTTCTAATACCTTGCAGGTATTTATACCTCCCCAGCAATTGTTTCCAGAAAGCTGCAAACCTTTCGAAAACTTTAGCAGCAACAACAATGGCCAGAACATTCTGGAGCCTCTCTCTATCCTTTTCTCTCCCGTCAACGCCCAACCCCAGCCTGCGGCAGCAGCACAACAATGCCACACCATGACAATACTATAGCATTCTGATTTTGATTTACACAAGCACTGTGTTCCACTTATGTGCGCAATACTTTGTTTACATTGTCTTTGGCAGTGAGAGCAGATCACTATGACTTTACTCCCTTTCTGTTTAGCATAACTGTTTCTAGGTAAGATGAAAATACTTCAACATTTCACTGATTTCTCCAAGGTTGTTGAGCATATTTAGTTCTACCTACTATATATTATGTAAACAGTTCTTTTCATAGATAGTTAACATGAAA
This sequence comes from Mantis religiosa, assembly GCA_030765055.1. Taxonomy (NCBI): domain Eukaryota; kingdom Metazoa; phylum Arthropoda; class Insecta; order Mantodea; family Mantidae; genus Mantis; species Mantis religiosa. Next base: position 121,747,547 of record CM060959.1, read on the forward strand.
AATTCAATGCCACAGCCGGGATCTGAACCACGGATCTCCTGGTTTCCGTCCAGTTTCTCTAATAAATTGAGCTACCATGGCCAACTTGCCATTCTGACATTAAATTCTCATTTGAATCATATATTTCCCCACTAAACCACTAGGGGCTCTCGTATTTGAGATACACCGTTTATGGTGACTTACTATTGTACGTACTTGAATTCCCAGGCTTCAGCATTTAACGCTTTATTTTTTTTAACAAAGTACTTAACTTACAACATCTCAAAGAGTATCCAAATATTCCTTCACCTATATGACCTCTACTTCATGACAATTCCCTTCCAGTTCCTCAGCCATCTGAACCATAGATGTTAGACTATGTACCTTCATATAATTCTCCTGAAGAAGAACCTCACTCTTGACCCAGATTTCCAATTACCACAACCTCAAACTAGACCTCATTGATTTCCCAAGTCGACCTGAATGATCTCCTAAGGGATCTCAATTTAACAAAAACTCAGTCAGAACTTTTAAGCTCACAACTGCAAAACTGGAACATGCTTCAGCCTGACAGCATTTAGAAATGTTACTTAACTGATGGAAATTAATCATTTTTTACACTAGCTGTATATAGGCTAGGCTTTTGATAGAGTCAACATGAAAAATTCAATGCCATGGCCGGAGCCACAGATCTCCTGGTTTCCGTCCAGTCGCTCTAACCCAAGGAGTTACCATGGTCAACTTGCCATCACATACAGCTAGTGTGAAGAAATGACTAATTTCCATCAATTAACTAAAATAATAAGAGTTAAATGATAAAGCCTGGGACTCAAGTACTTAAGATAGTAAGCCGCCACAAATGGTGCATCTCGAATACAAAAGCTCCTAGTGATTTACTGGGGAAATATACAAGTCTAATGGAGAATTTAATGTCATGACAGCAAGTTGACCATGGTAGCTCAAAGGGTAAGAGCAACTGGACGGAAACCAGAAGATCCATGGTTCAAATCCCAGCCATGGCATTGAATTTTTCATGTTGACTTTATCTAGCATTTGGAAAACCTGAAGACTCTTTGACATCATTTTTTCAAAGAAAAATTGACTTCTTTAGTTTAATGATATTAATGGGCTCATGGAACATATGAGTGACAATTCAAGCCATCCGAATGGTGTCTTTTCATTTATTTGTCAAAGTTAAGTTTAAACACAGTTTTATTACATAATGGTAACTCTTATCCTTCCATCCCTATAGCTCACGATGTCCAGATGAAAGAAACATAATAATTTGATGATAGTTTTGAAAGTTATAAACTATGCAAAGTATGAATGGCAAACATGTGGAGATTTAAAGGTCATAGAGTTACTCCTGGGAATGCAGATTGGTTTCACTAAGTTTTGTTCCTTTATATGAGAGTGGGGCAGTCGAGTTAAAGAAAACAATGAGGTAACGAGTGGCCTGTGGGGACTGCTTCAGCACCAGATGAAAAGAGTATTAAGTATGAAGCATTAGTTAACAAAGACAAAATTTTGCTACCACTGCTTGACATTAAGTTAGGCTTAATGGAAAGTTTTGTAAAGGCTTTGAACAGAAAGAGCAGGGATTTTCAGTATTTGAAAGAAAAGTTTCCATGAATAAGGGAAGCAAAATTAAAAGAATGTATTTTTATTAGCCCACAAATATGCAAATTGATGGGTGACAGGCATTTTGAAGTATTTTCCAAAAACGGAAAAACAGCATGGGTGGGATTCAAGGCAATATACAAAAATTTCCTGGGAAATACAAAAGTTGACAACTACAACAAAACTGAGAACATGCTAAAGGCATATAAAAGTTTAGGTTGGAATACATCCTTAAAAATATATTTTCTGCACTTGCAATTGGACTTCTTCCCAAGAAGAATGGAGAATGCCATGGAAAAGCGATACAGCAGAAAAAGGGTCAACTGCAGTTTGGCTGGTTGTTCTCCAGCTCTGACATTTCTCGAGAGGGGGAAGCGGGCTGTTACCAGCTCTTTAGTGGGAATTTCAAGGAAAGGAACATGCATATTTTAAATATTTCACGCATCTGCATATTTCACAAACCAGTAGCGATATTATTATAATAGTGATAATAATAGGACTTACAGACAAATCGGAATTCACGCACAAAATAGCAAACAAACTTCACCAGTGCAAGTACCAAAAGCAATTGAAGCCACGTGGTCCAAACAAAATTCACCTGGCAACACGGTGTTGTATTGGGAAGCCATACCTTGCAGCGACCATGCTGACTGGTGCTAGCAGATAGATTTAACTTCCTGACCACGGCACCGGATGTACAGACTCCCAGTACTACCAACAGAAGTAGTTAGTGTGCATAAAAGGTGTGAAAGAAATATTCAAACAGAGTGGTGCTGTAATAAATATCTTACATGATAATGAATCTGCAAGTTAGATTTAAATGTTTTAAAGCTAATGTAGTCCTATATTCTCATTCTAAAGATAATTCTGAGGATATCTTTTCAGTTGCTTGTTACCGTATGTTGGTACTACTAACCTTCCCCCTCCACCTCCCGCAACCGCAAAACATCACGGCCGGAGATCCAGCAGCTATACTGTAGTGTGCTAGCTGACTATTGCTAATAGCTAATAAGGGAGGTTCCTGATATCAACTACAAGCGGAAGTCTTCTCGAAAGTTTTTTTTTTAAAAAAAAGAGAGTAAACTTAATATTTTTAAGTTTCTGCACAACAGTTACCTAAATATGGATTGTTAGTTTACCTTAACTGTAATTTATGGATTCTGCACAACTCTATTGCTATAATGTTGAGCTATATGAAATTATTTCACTTCAGGACTGATTACAATATTTAAATTACATCTATTGTATGCATTATTTCTGAAAAACGAACCAGATTTCTCCAGAAAATGGTACATTATAGAGAATTTTGGATGTCAGACTAGAGTTCAGTGTAACTAAAAAGTACAGTCTGGTGCACGGAAACTTTTGGATATCTGGAACCGCTGGTTAGGTTGGTAGGTGAATGGCACCATGAACCCAGTTCCAACCCATCAGCGATGGGAAGGCGTGCATCTGCCCTTTGTTTCGCAATGGCGGAGGTGAACGAGAAGCTCGACAGTTTAAGCTACATTGAAACATATAAGTCAAAATGCGTTTCAACGGACTTTGATTATTTTATCAATGGTTATTGAGGACAAGAGCAGATTGCCTGTCCTTTTCGAATAATGAACGTTTTCAGATTTGTACAATTTTCTTGGGAAGGGAATGAGGGATGGGACAGATTTATCTGTTTCATTATGTGCATCAACTTGAACTCCACATTGCGCATATTTATTTTGAATCATCTCGTTTCATTACAAAATAATTTAAAACTGTAACTTAAGCTTTATCCACACAAAATATACCGAGAATACTTTCGTCACAAATACAAACATAAGGGGAAAACACAAAGATGATAATATTCTAGTAATTAGTTCATAAATCCCAATTCCTTATAACCCACCCCTTGTCCTTCTCTCCAGATTCTCCAAGTTATGACATTAAACCAATGAGCAACGAACACAACCCAGAGGTGGTGTTGACAATCGTTCCACTAAGGTTAAGTTCCTCCCCTTGCCCTAGGAACTTTGGCTACGCACCTTGTTCATCGGTCATTGCTTGTGTTATTGGATTTTGATATAAACCAATAAGAGATTGGCACAGCCAGGACTGGTGTAAAATATGAATGGTGAAACAATTATGCCAACATTATATAAAGTAACACACCAAAAGATACCAACAGCATCAGAACATTTCCATACGCCGGACTGTACGGTGCAAAAACAGAATTAGAAATTTGTTGTTCAGTGTAATTTATACTGCCTACTTATATAAACAAAAAACTATGCTTAACATAACTTACATAACCAAAACCAAAGTGCCCGCCTCGGTTGCGTAGATGATAGCATGTGTGCCTCACGTTCAACAGATCCTGAGTTCGAATTTCAGTCACAGTGAGTTACCTGGATAGGGTTTTTCTTGGGCTTTCCCTTATCCTGAAAGACAAATGTCGGGTAACTCTCAGCTCTATGAGCTCTGAACCCATTTGAGTATCATCTCACCCATTTCATTCATCGTCTGATATGACTTAACGTTGGAGGATGTAAAATGAAAATAAAAAATAAAAAAATAAAAAAAGCTGAGGTTATCTAAAACATACTGAAGTAAACTTCCCCTAACCTATCATGATTTTGGTATGAAACAATTACTGATTTAAATTACAATGTGGGCATTACTTATTGATAAATAGTCATATTTGGAAAAATAATCTACATAAACATGCTTCTGTGAAAAGTCCTAAAACAATACCTTAAGCATTAACCAAAATTTTATACAATCACACTCAACAAAACCTAACAGACTAAATTTTCATAGTATAGAACTCTGTCATTCTGTTCATATACATACTAAATCAGGCATCATAACCTAACACAGGACAAATTTTGGTAAAACAGGACCCTGCTTTCCCCTTCATACACACAAAATAAACTAAAATTAACATGAGTTAAATTTTAACCCCTAACAGGTGACGTGATATTTTGTAACGTAACTGGTGAGGTTGGGTTATAGATACCCAGTAATTTCCATGACTCCTTTACTTCACTGGAGAAGGGCAATTTTGATTTGACAAAACATTGCAAACATACAAATTGACAAGCCTCTACTCTACGCAATGATGGCATACAGGAATCTTGCAGCTGTTGCAGAACCTTTTTGTCTTTCTGTCAGAGCCTGGTAGACATTTCTTGCAGTTTACTTGCTTGCCTGAGTCTTCTCTAACTTCATATGGAACTGGTATCTGGAGTATTCTACTGATGTTTAGTCGCAACTCACGTGGCAACCGGGTGTTCAGAAGTCGGCGCTTGAGATGAGCTCTTTGGCAAGCTGTCTGATGTATTCCAACCTGGTTAGCTCAGAATTCCCAGGAAATCCATAGTAGATAACATAAGCATTCACCAGGCCTCGGTAGTTTAGATGGCAGCGTGTCTGCCTCATGTTCAAGAGGTCCCGAGTTCGAATCTTGGTCAGGGTGAGTTACCTGGATCGGGTTTTTTCCGGGGTGTTCCCTTAGCCTGCAGGACGAATGTCGGGTCTAAGTTCTATGGACCCTGGGATCATTTGAGCATCATTTCACCCATTTCATTCATTATCGGATATGACTTAACATTGGAGAATAGATATAAATTACAAAAAAAAAAAAAAAAAAAAAAAAGGGCTAATATTCATGAGAGTGAAAAATATGGCTAATGGCCATCGCCTTGTGCATTGATTTGTTCAGTATACTGTGCACTTCTCATCTAATACTTGGGCCCCAGCTTTTGCACTGTTCTAAAAGACAATTATCACTGCTTTGCCGGTTTCTGGATCGGTTGACTGGGTATGGTGCATTGAGGATACACATAGTACATTTAGCCTATTAAAATATGTGGATTTTCAATGGGAAACGAGAATTTTAGGAAATAGGCTACTGGTACGATAATAGATATGCAGAATTTCTAACAATAACAAATAATGTAAAAAAGCTCCGCTTTGATGACAAGTGCATCCGAGGTTACAAGGTTAGACAGTAACTGGCTAGATGCCATACTACCTATAAAATGGAAAATAAGAATATCAAAAAGGTTATGCAACTGGTGAAGTTGGGTTAGGAATAGCCAGAATTTATAACAACCATGAATAAGATCAAACAATTCACCACTCTGTTGACCACTGCACTTCAAGCCAGCTCGGAATGAACTGACTTGAAGCTATAGAAATGGACAAAGACCTAATCACAACTCTCTGGTACCAGTGACATATCGAAGTTTTAGCTGGGCACTGTACGGACGATGCTTCTTTGCTGGTGAAGCCCATGTGCGCAGTCGTTTAGAATCCAGTTGCCAAACCTACACTCTCGGTCATACCCAATACACTGAAATGGCCAGTATCGTAGATAGGTTTGACCGGAAAACAACCATCTTCTATCGCTTCGGTGCTGGCACGTTAAGATTTTGAAGTTTTAGAAATTGTGATTATTAATTGCACTGATGATTAGCATTTTGTCTGTGTGTATGTATTTTCTTATTTAGACTAAAATGCCTCCAATTAAAAGCAAACTTGGTGGGGAAACACTTCACAGCCAAATATGCAAAGTTATTAATAATGTCCATCTCTTTTGAAATGGGAAGCAGCTTCTGCCGATATGCTAATAAAGGCAAGAGAGGGTGAGGGCAGCAACAAAAGTTATCAGAGAGAAAATTTCATAAAATAATTAAAGGAGAGAAATGTGAGGAAGAAGGGACCTCCTTTGAAGCATCTGGAAAGCACATCATGTACCAGAAAGAATCACTGTCATTGTTGACTTTGATAGGTGCGTAATTTGCCAAACAATTTATAATTTGTATATTGAGGAGCAAACTGTGCACACTGTCAAAATTTGGGGCTCCTGAAACATCAAGACTCCATTAACTTTAAAGGGGGAAGCACTAGTTTAAAGTGGCATAAGTTCCAAGTAGAAGAAAACGAGGAACAACAAGGTCTTGTTATAGGAAAGTTATATGAGAAATTGGGCTGTGTCATATTTACATGCCATAAAAGGACTTAGAGATGAAGGAAGGTCGGTTATCTATGAAAATGAAACATATCTTCATACAAGAATTGGCTAACTCACTTCCATGCGCTATAAGCCACAAAGGCATCAACCCAATATTTTTATTTTCCTGTAAATTAAAACAATTGTGACAGCAAAGTAGTAAAAGGGTAATGAAAATCTGTTGTTTCTCAGTGGTTAAAATGAGCAAGTGCTCATATATCTTAAGGTACGCATTTTAGTAAAGACAAGTCTGTGAAATATGGCCGTGCTGCATTGGCTTCCATCTTCTAGCACTAGCAGAAGGTGCAAGTGACGCTTGGGCATAGACTCTCTCCAGTGTGCGAAGAACGATCACCGGCACAGAACTATCATCCTATCATTCTGGTGGGTTGGTGAATTGCTGAGAATACCATTACAAAAAACAGAAAATCTTGATAAACCTTTTTGCAGATTATGGTTAAAAGTACTCTGGCAAGTAACTTTGTGCTAAATCACTGCCACGGTGCTACATAATTTACTTAACCAAACTGCCCTAAGAGTAGCATATTTTGGCTACTCACTGCCCAATGTGAAATGGAAGGGTTAATTGAACATGCAGTAGACAAGTTTTCATATTACAAAGGGTGTAATACCAATTATTTGTGGTGTTGGGCCCACCATTCCTGTAGGCCTCTATTTAAAACCCAGAAAATTCTGACTCTTGCTGATACATTCTCTGTTAAGCTATAACAACTTCACAGAGCAGCAAACAACTTGAAATTGTTCCAAATATTACAATTATGCAATAAAAATTTATATTAACCTTCATACCAGCTGATGCTAAACTCTTCACTGAAGTTTTAAAATGATTCTAAATACTCCACATACGAGGGCTGTTTTATTTTCAACCTCCGATCGCTCCATGCCGACGCTACGCGGGCAGCAGAAAGCGGGTATGCGCTGTCGGCGACTGCGCAGCTCTCGCACTACACACTCCGCCATTGATGACATTCAGTCGTCAGTCGGCGTTGTGCTACAGCCACGTAAACATGGCCGCCATTATTGATGCTCCCGCCAAGTGCGAATTGCGAAGTGTAACTTTACGACGTTTACGTAGAGCCATTCAGAACAAACGAAGAGGAAGGCTGACGGCTGGAGTTGTTCTGATCCACGATAATGCCCGTCCACACACTGCGGCAGCAACTCAACGGCTTCTCGACCAATTTGGATGGGACATTTTCGATCATCCGTCATACAGTCCTGACTTAGCACCCAGTGACTTTCACCTTTTTCCTCAACTGAAGACGTGGTTTGGTGGGAAGCGATTTCAAACCAATGAGGACCTTCAAACGAACGTCAAGGACTACTTGAATTCACTGGCGGCAACTTTCTTTGAAGAGGGAATTGAAAAGCTTGTCCACAGATATGACAAATGTCTCAATCTCGTCGGTGATTATGTCGAAAAGTAACCATAAGTGTACTATTCTTTTGGTAATAAAATTATTGTTTTATATGAACTTGTGTTTTATTTATAGCCTATCGGAGGTTGAACAAAAAAAGCGGCCCTCATACAATATGGAGGAATTCTTTAATATTCCTTTTAAGCATTTAAATTTGTAATACATAAGGCAGACTGCATGCCACTGGGATGATGTTTCACATTATTTACTGTAATGCATGTTCTGAGGTAATACTTAAACTGGTGTTAGTTTCCGCATTTTCAATGTTAGTACATAAATTAAGATTAAAAAAAATAATTATAGGTGCCAGTGTACTTGTGGTGGGGCTGGGTATATTACGGATGCATGTTTCATAAATGTAAGACACGTTCAACGTCTCTGAGCCTTGCTCTCGGTATGACCATGGCCTGACGAACAAACAACACAGTGCGCACTGTTGACGTTAGAAATGGGAAATAGGTACCAAGGAGATGCCATTCACTTGGTGTAAATCTAGTTATTCACTCAGTTAATAAAAAAAACATAAAATAAAAATGGTATCCAGAAGTAAAGTAACAATAAAAAATTACCTTAGAAGGTGCTTCGGTACAAATGTTATCATTTTGGAATCCTATAAACTACAGACCCACCTTACAGATGATGTATTTTCAAAGAAACACTACACTATGTGATTTACAAGGCCCTGAAATGATCCAATAGACCGCATAATTACATATTGCTGGAAATCAAGAAAATATCTTACCTGCTAATACAAACACCTGTATCTGTTAATCCTTACACTGCTATTTCTGCTAGTAGAAGCTTATTTTATGATAGATGGTACATATTTACTCACAATTCAAGTAAATACAACTCTTCGGGCATTTAGGTGATTAATACAGCCATGAAATGATCTAACTGTCCGCGCAATTACATATTGCTGTAAATCAAGAAGGAAAGAGGTATAAATTTTGGCTGAGTGGTCTGGATCCGAAGTTCGGGTTCAGGTTAGAATTAGTAACTGTCTTAGCCTTAATGTTCTAAATGGGTTTCAAAAATCTTGTAAGAATAAATTTCTTCTGATTATAATAATAGCATGTGCATGTTTCAATGAACGTCGGAAGAAAAAACGGCGAGTCCTTAACTAAATCTGTTTCTTACGTTGTGTATGGAATAGCATAACAACGACGTTGTATCGTACTTCAGTCAATCCGCACTGCCTTCTCTGATAAGGTTACGGTTGACATTGGGCCTTAATTATTCTTTATATTGTAATTACCATCCTGGGCCAGGTGTAAGATCTGTTAGTATGGAATGACATCACCGAAACAAGTTGTTGCCAACACATTTTCTGTTTATTATTACAAACTAGCGATACTGTAATGGGAATACTCTGTAGAATGCTTATCACCATCTTCATTATTATTCGTACGCGAATACAGGGAAACGTCGCCAACGCATTTCCTTTTTGTTATTACAAACTTGCAATGTTGTAATGGAAATACTGCGTAATCATCAACATCAACAAAAAGAAGCACAAGGATAATGATTAACTATGGCAATGATCCCACTACCACAGTTTCCTTACGTATTAGAGTATCGCTAGTATGCTTACGTAATGTTGAAATTTTCCGCGATAGTATGCTGTGGATGTTGATAACGCTCGAATCATTACGTCACGGCCGCTATATTCGTATGCCGTGAAACTGCATCTTAACCCATTTATTGTGTAATAATTCTTTTATGAGATTAGAAGCTACACATTTGCTATCCAAAGGTCATTTTCAGCTGCAAGATCCTACGTATGACAAGGTTAGCGTCTTCACAGCCCAATTTTTCTTTAGTCCATCTTTTATAAGATGGGTGTGTGGGTTAGAAAATTACGAAGTGATAACACATACAATAGAAATGTATTGTCATTATGGTAATTTCTGATGTCATTTGTTAATGTTACTTTAATTTCTGAGTAACATATTTTACATTTTTTATATTGCTAACATGAAAAACTAGATTTACTGAGTATAATAAATGTGTAAACTGGCATGTCATTGGTATCTCCCATTTCTAGTGTCAGCAATGTCCACTGTGTTTATTAGGTACAAAGCTGACAGACATTGAACATGTACACTGGTGGTAAAATGCATAATGACTAGTAATGTAAACCTCGCCATAAAAACACTGGCACCAAATATTTTGTTTTTCTTTATTAACATTACAAATTAGTGAACTTCCATCATTTTATGTATTACCTCAAAACATGAATTACAGTAGGTAAATAATAATGTAAAACATAAAATCACTGTCGCATACAATCTGTCCTACATAATGAACATTTAAATACTGAAAGAAATATTAAACATTTCCTCCATATTGTATGCAGAGTAAGTATTGTAACGGGAGCGCTGGAGCACCCTGTGAACCAGCTGCGAACGGAAGGCAGGGGGGAGGACCGCGTTAGCCACACCTCCTCCTCGTTTGTCTTGTAGTGGTGACAGGCTGTGGTCAGGGGAAAAAATGACTGTGTCGCCTGTTTTTCTCTACACCTGTTTCTCGATCTTTCGTTTACTGGAACATTCTCCTGGTCACTAGAAACCGGCGATATTCCGATATAAAGAGGGTTACAGACAGACAGAGTTGAGTTGGTTTTGGTTTAGTCAGTCAGTGAGTTGGTTTTGTCAGTGAGTGAGGAGACAGTCAGTTCTTGGTGTAAGAGTTAGTCAGTGACGTGTTAATGAACGGAAAGATTGTGCAACGGAAGACTGTACGTAACTGTGAAGGTGTACCGGAGCTTACGTAACCAGAGGACAAGTGAAATTGTAACGGACGAACTGGTGAATCGTAATTGTGTGCATTACGAAATTCTGTGTAATTGGCAAGAGTTTAACTGTAAGTCGGTGGAAATAAAGAACATTTTTGAGTGGTGAAATTGGACTTTTCATTTCACGAACCCACAAAGTCACACTGGTGTCAGGAAGCGGGAAAACATCACCGAACATTACAACCATGGACGCGGCATTGGAAAAGATTTTGGAGAAAATGATGGAAATGAAGACGGCCAACGACAACCTCACCGCCGAGTTGAAACAAATGAAGACGGCCAACGACAACCTCACCGCCGAGTTGAAACAAATGAAGACGGCAAATGAAAACCTCGCTGCAAAAACAGAAACGGCTAACAACAACTTGGCCACGACAATGACCTCAAAGATGGTCGAACTAATCTCGGAAATGAAGGCGGCGAACGCGGCTCTCGCCGCAAAGTTTGAGGAACGTTTGGCCGGCGTGAGGGATGACGTCGCGAACCTGGGCGAACGGAAGGGTCAAGTAGACGACCGCCTTAATGATTTAGAGGAAAAGGCCGACAACATCGCAAAACCCCTCACCCGCCTGACGGAGGAATCCGGCCTTATGTGTGGACGGAGGACGCCGAAGACGCTTTCCAGCACCCGAAGGAGACCCTGTGCAGTGCTCCAACTTTGGGTTTCCCACAACCGGGTGGCGCCTTCATTGTGGACACCGACGCTAGTGACCATTGCATTGGAGGTGTCCTATCGCAGATCCAGGACGGCCATGAGCGCACAAGAGTGGAAGAGAAGGAGCGTGCCGCAGCAGTCCGAGTAGTTGTGGCAGTGCCTGCTGAAGGCTGGGATAGCGCAGGCCTGAGGAGGGAGCAGCTGGCGGACGCAGACTTGGGGCCACTCTTGAGGGAAGTGGACGCGGGGACGAGACCAACCTGGGAGGACATCGCACCGAGGAGCGCCACCTACAAGTCGTACTGGGCCCGATGGGACTCGTTGAAGACCAGAGAGGGCGTGCTGTTCCGGGTATGGGAGTCACCCGATGGGAAGGCGCAGAGAGAACAGTTGGTACTTCCCCGGAGCAAGGTCCCGGAAATCTTGGAGGAAGTGCACGCCGGTACTTCAGGAGGACACCTGGGAGCGAACCGAATGATTCACAAACTACGGCAGCGCTACTTCTGGCTGAGACTCCGAGCAGATGCTGGTGGTACACCTGGACCGCCTCGCACGCTACGATGGGGCTGTTCGAGGCGAACAGCTTTGAGGAGGGAGCAGTGTAACGGGAGCGCTGGAGCACCCTGTGAACCAGCTGCGAACGGAAGGCAGGGGGGAGGACCGCGTTAGCCACACCTCCTCCTCGTTTGTCTTGTAGTGGTAACAGGCTGTGGTCAGGGGAAAAAATGACTGTGTCGCCTGTTTTTCTCTACACCTGTTTCTCGATCTTTCGTTTACTGGAACATTCTCCTGGTCACTAGAAACCGGCGATATTCCGATATAAAGAGGGTTACAGACAGACAGAGTTGAGTTGGTTTTGGTTTAGTCAGTCAGTGAGTTGGTTTTGTCAGTGAGTGAGGAGACAGTCAGTTCTTGGTGTAAGAGTTAGTCAGTGACGTGTTAATGAACGGAAAGATTGTGCAACGGAAGACTGTACGTAACTGTGAAGGTGTACCGGAGCTTACGTAACCAGAGGACAAGTGAAATTGTAACGGACGAACTGGTGAATCGTAATTGTGTGCATTACGAAATTCTGTGTAATTGGCAAGAGTTTAACTGTAAGTCGGTGGAAATAAAGAACATTTTTGAGTGGTGAAATTGGACTTTTCATTTCACGAACCCACAAAGTCACAGTATTTAGAGTCTATGTATGTTTATAAAGTAGTAACTTATGTGGTACAAAAGGAAAATCCTAAAAATAGTAATATTCATAGTCATAACACTAGGCACAAGGACTACATTTTTAGGCAAAAGTTTTAATAAGAATATTTCCAACAGATTCAACTGTGATGGGCTTACTGCTTCACAAAAATCTGCCAGCACATCTAAAATCTTGTAAAGGCAAGCAGTTCGAGGGTGCTCTGAAGAAGTACTTGATAACAAAAAGTCTATTTTATTGATGAATTATAATTACTGTACCACACCAATTTTGTTTTTCTGTAAATTTATATACATATATGCAATGCTGAAACTATTTCTTAATTTTTAATTAAAACCAGTTATACATATGTATAAAATTTTGACAATATCAGAAACCGCAAAGTCTTATTGACAAATTATTATTATTATTATTATTATTATTATTATTATTATTATTATTATTATTATTATTATTATTATTATTATTATTATTATTATTATTATTATTATTATTATTATTATTATTATTATTATTATTATTATTATTATTATTATTATTATTATTATTATTATTATTATTATTATTATTATTATTATTATTATTATTATTATTATTATTATTATTATTATTATTATTATTATTATTATTATTATTATTATTATTATTATTATTATTATTATTATTATTATTATTATTATTATTATTATTATTATTATTATTATTATTATTATTTATTATTTATTATTTATTAATTATTATTTATTAATTATTATTATTTATTAATTATTATTATTTATTAATTATTATTATTATTATTATTATTATTATTATTATTATTATTATTATTATTATTATTATTATTATTATTATTATTATTATTATTATTATTATTATTATTATTATTATTATTATTATTATTATTATTATTATTATTATTATTATTATTATTATTATTATTATTATTATTATTATTATTATTATTATTATTATTATTATTATTATTATTATTATTATTATTATTATTATTATTATTATTATTATTATTATTATTACTCTTATTCTTACTCTTATTCTTACTCTTATTCTTACTCTTATTCTTACTCTTATTATTACTCTTATTATTACTATTATTATTATTATTATTATCATCATTATCATCATCATCATCATCATCATCATCATCATCATCATCATCATCATCATCATCATTATTATTATTATTATTATTATTATTATTGCTGCTGCTAATCATTATCATTATTGCCAGGTGTGAGGTAAGACTGATTGGAAGTCAAAGCTTTTATATTCTCTCCTGTTTACATTTAAGCATTTGCTCCATTGTTGTTGCCAAGAATTTTGTCGGAAGGTCTCTGGGATTCTAGAAACAATGGCTTGGAAGGTGTTAGAGTGGGAATTGGTTATTGTGACAGTCGACGATTGGCGTGATTTCATTCATTTGTTTTCATGCAGCAAAACACCAAGTCAGCCTTGAAAACAGCTGATTGTCAATTTGACATCTTTTTACTACAGCAAAAGTTGTTTTAAATTTCTGCAAACCAGATTTCCGAATCTATGTAACCCACACAGTCACAATATGCTGTAAACTCAAGAAGAGCAATATTGTTATTTTGCAAAATATATTCATGAGGGCCATTTGTATGGCTTAATTGGAAAGTTGTATCATACCACAGTGTTTATTGTCGGTGCATGTTCTGTTACATTATTTCCTGCACATGGAAGAACAGTTAACTAAACACAATAGTTCCCAACATTGCAATTTGTTTTAGTTTGTTTAATATCTGAGATTGCTTTGATTTTATCCATGACATTTTAAGCAGATTAGGAGACTTAATGTTTGTCCAATAACTCAGTAAGCTAGCTGAAGTGATAATAGCATTGACATAAACTGACAAGTATCTGTATTTTGAGCTGGATATGCCTTTGTATTTCTTAAGTCTTATTCAGCTTTCCAAAACGTTTTTAGGATAAGCGAGCAGTTGTGTGTAGCGTGGCTTGAACTATTATTGATAGATTCAAAGAAGCTGATAGTTAAATTATTCATATTCCTTTAGATATGTAAGATGTTTTTTTTTTTTCCCCAGAGATCTCTTCCATAGATTAAGAGCAACATTTGATTTGACAGTTATTTGAAATGGATAAAAAAATAGAAATCAAAGAAGAGATTCCTCTCACAGATGACATAGCCTCACAGAATGTGAAAGAATTCTTTCAAGAAATTGTTTCAATGAAGACGAGTACTGATGATGATTATGGCATGACATTCAAAACAGAAATAAAATCAGAAACTCCGTGTTTCAAGCAGATTCAGCAGATAAAGGCTGAAACTGCTACTTGCAGCAACTGGGAGATAGAACAAATGAAGTTGAACAACAGACTGCAATTTTAGACTATAGTGCACAGAACGAGGAAAAGTATCCCAGAAACTATTTGTAGTTGGTTTATTAATACTCGTCACTTACTTATTTATATTTATGAGAGACTAGTTTCAAAGACATTCGCCTCCATTTTCAATCTCTTTCCAACTGGCATCTGTTGTTGTCTGCTCTCTCTCTCTCTGGTGGTGGAACTATGAGCATTTAATGGCTCTTAATTTGCAAGCCTTCTACTTTTTGTCCTATGGTTACTGTTGTTTTTATACTGAGTTTTCAGATTTATTCAGCCTTAGCTCCAGGGTTGAAATGAATGACGTCACAGTGAAAGTAATAAGTTAGGAATTTAGCAGAATTTATTGTGAGTTTTTCTGTCATCAGTTTTATCACTCACTTTTGAGAACCGCAAGAAAACAAACAAGTATACTTGTAACTGGAAATATTTGTAAAGAGCATAATTACACAACGCATATGAAAATCTCAAGTCAAGACCATTGCAAAATAATGGGAAACAACAGAACAATATTTTATTAAATTCTAAGGATTAGCCAGCAACACACATAATAGATGATATTCATTTGACATTTCATTTTTCATATCATTAATGTTAAGCCATAACATAGATGTACTTCTAGAAGTGCGCAGGTCAATTACGTTGGTGATTCCCCAGAGAAAGTCTTGAAACGTGGAGGATAACCACACAGTGGATGGCAGGATACAGCGGACGCAGGCGGAGCAACAACCGTCTTCTATCCCGACGTTGTTGAACTCCTGCCATCTAGAAATCCGGATCAGTTCTACAAAATACAGATGACATCGGGTGACACCTTGACTATAGACAAGAAAGCGTTCTTTTAGACTTAACTGTCGAGCATGTGCAACTCTTGTAGCTGTTCCTTGTGAGAGTGTCTGAGAAAGTGGTACTTGGAATGGATGCCGTCCGAAAGAAGACTTGGCACCAATAGCTATTCCACAACAGAGCTTTCCAGCATTTAGGGGGCTTTCCTTAAGTTCCAACCAGCGAAGTGACGATTCAGTGCGCGGAGAGGCGGATCAATAATGAAGTTGTTACCGGAGATTGCCCCGAGCAAAGGGTATTTGGACGACCAGGTCTCAGAAGCGAGTGCTGCAACGTGACTATGTAACTTAAAGGGATTAAGTACGAGTCACCCCATTCCACGCTTTCGTTGTTTACCGCGCAGGAAGTATTTTGTGGAACATTCGAGATTTACTAGTTGGCGTTAGGAGGCCGGAAGTTCGCGGCTTACTATTTTACCGCGTTGATATGTTCCATACATATCGATTTCGACAGAAATAGAAGATTTGACTTCGACAAGGTTCCATTCCTTGAGCAGGAAATTTCTTCCCTGGCTGGCCAGTAGTTAGTGGATCGTTGACTATCATAGCTGTAAACTATTTGGTCATTCAGAGCAGTATAGAAATGAGAATTAGCGAGGCATATATGAGCTTAAAAGATACGAGCAGCCCGAGTTAGTCCTCTGGTAGAGCTACAGGATATTTTTTGTTGCCATTTAAGTCCTGCAGCGTTAAGTCATATCGAAAGATAAATGAAATGGTTGAAATAATGCTCAAATAAGTCCGGAGTCCATGGAGCTTAGAGTTACCCGACATTCGTCTTTTAGGATAACGGAAAACTCCGAAAAAATCCTTATCTACATATACTCACCGTAACCGAGATTCAAACTGGGGACCTCTTGAATGTGAGGCAGACACGCTACCGTCTACGCTAACGAGTTGGGCTACAGAAAGATATGTTCATTGTTCTGTATATTTGTAAAATAATTGAAAGTGTTTGAAAGTTATTGTATAAGAAAGTTTCACTTGTTTTACTGAACTTAAAAATGTCCTTTGATATATCGTTTATACTGTATTTTAATACATTTTCAAGCAAATAATATAAGCTTTATTTGATTAAATTTTGAACTTCTAAGATCTTCATTCAGAATGAGCAACATTTGTTGTTAAATCTTCAGATAGAGCCTAATGGGGTTAGTCACACAGTAAAATACATTTTGATACAATTACTTTTGTCAATTTTTTTTATCGTTAGCACCTTCGTGTCCTTAGCTATTTTTAATTGCTGAATATTTGTATATTGTTGGTTATATGGAAACTGTATTGAATTCCACCATCTGAAATGATCCATGGATTATCAAATGAATTTTTCCGCATGCAAATAATCCCTTTTTTATGAATTTTTCCATTTGCCAAATGTTCATAGACAGAGAATTGCTTACAAAATATATTCAATAGTTGCCTCTACAAAAAACCGTGATCTTGATGTAATTTGCAGGTCATATTATAAGCATTGCTTGAATTGGCAGTAACATAATGTGACTTTGTGGGTTCGTGAAAATCAAAAGTCGAGGCTTCAAACACAAAAACTGCACTTTATTTTCCTAGCAAATACATTCTTCACATTACAATTTGCTAGCTAACTTAAAACTGTTTATTTTCTCAAAACACTACTCTCAACTGTCTCTTCCGGTAACGATCGGCCCCGAAGTTTCCTGAATCTCCACCGGCCATCATTTGTTCATCGGCTTCGCGAGTCTACCGCCAGGGTGACACTGCTCCCTCCTCAAGGCTGGTCGTCCCGAACAGCGCCTTCGTAGCGGGCCAGGCGATCCAGGTGTACCACCAACATCTTTCCTCGGGGCACCTTCTGGATGCGGTAGACCACGTCGTTAATCCTCTTCACCACACGGTACGGTCCTTGCCATGTCTGCTGAAGCTTCGGGCAGCGTCCGTTGGTCCGGGTCGGGCGGTAAAACCAGACCAGGTCACCTTGCTGGAACCCTTGGCTGTTGGCTTACCTGTCGTATCGGGTTTTCATGCGGTCGCTCGCCTTCTGGATGTTCTGGCGAGCCATCTCGTGCATGTCGTGGAGGTGGTCCACCAGGTTCTCCACATCCCTCAAGAGTGGCCCCAAGTCTGCGTCCGCCAGCTGCTCCCTCCTCAGGCCTGCGCTATCCCAGCCATCCGCAGGCACTGCCGTGACTACTCGAACTGCTGCGGCACGCTCCTTCCCCTCCACTCTTGTGCATTGGCCGCACTCTTCTGGACAGGGTCTTCGGGACATAGCATTAGCGTTACCGTGACTCTTCCCTCTGCGATGTTCCGAGGTGAAGTCGTACTCCTGCTGCCTCTGGACCCAACGTGCTGTCTGGCTTTCCGGTCGCGCCGTCACCATCTCGCTCCTCGCGGGAACAACCACGTCTTCGTTCAAGATGACCCTGCAAATTCCAAGGCGCTCTTCTGGTTGACGGAGTATAACCTCTTCTCCGTCGAGCCGTAGGACCTTCCTGCCGACGTCGACCGTCGCCTCGTGGCTCCTGAGGGCATCCAGTCCCAGGATCACCTGGGGCGGCGAGAACCTCGTTCGTACCTTCATTTCTTTGGCCAGACTGTCGTTCGCTGCTCTCATTTCTGGTTAAATCGGCCTTCATTGCAGTCAGATTGCCATTTGTCATCTCCAACTTTGCAGCCAGGTTGCTATTTGCCGCTTCTGTTTTTGCAGCGAGGTTGTCATTCACCGTCTTCATTTCTTCCATTTTCTGTAAAATCTTTTCTAATACAGCATCCATGTCATCGCAGTCCTGACATCAATTGTGACTTTGTGGGTTCGTAGAATTAAAAGTCCAATTTCCTGAAATTTAAATGTTCTTTATTTCGGTAGAAATATACTGTTCACTTCTCACGTAACAACATTACATCACATATACAACACAATCTTCCCAGGTCGATGACAATAACAAACAGCGTTCGGCTCTCGTTACATCATCAACACTTTTAAGCTATTTTCTGCTTACTCACAACTCTTGTTTTACAACTGTCCGGCTGGCGTGTCACAACCTCTAATATATCTCACTCATAATTCGAGAGACTTCTCGAGCAAATAAGAAAAACAACTATTCTCTGTAAATGAGATATCACTAGAACCTTCCAAACGTGAAATCCTATCTGTGCGGGTATGTCCTTTATCTTAGCTATCTTAGTTTGCCGGCTTTTTGTGAACACTAGCCGCGCTATCGTTAGCTGCTTACGCATGCTCTTTATTACCCTGAAACACTATCCGCCGTCTGTTATCTATTTGCACCGAATCTTTATTTCCCGTTACCACGACAATACTGTGACTTTGTGGGTTCGTGAAATGAAAGGTCCAATTGCACCACTCAAAAATGTTCTTTATTTCCACCGAATTACAATCGGAACACTTGCCGATTACACAGAATTACGTAATGCACACAATTGCAATTCACCAGTTCGACAGTCACAGGTCCACTGCACGCAGTTACGTAATCTCCTCCGATGTACGTACACAGTCCGTTCTCTCACTGGGCGCTCCTCACGCTGGTCGCCAAAAACTGAACTGAACTGAACTCTCGGTCGCATCGTCCCGTTATTTATAGGTGGCTAAATGTTTCTAGAGCATTCTTTCCCATGGAGGGGAGAAATATTCTGGAGGTTTCGCGTTCTTTCAGGTGGCAGGTGGAGGGGGAAACGAAGATTCAGCCACCCCTGTGGTTTCCCCTCCCTCCACTCTGTCACGCCTCTGCAGGCGGTACCGATGCTACACGCCCCCCTCCAACTGCCTTCCCCTCGCGTAACAGACCGCAAGTTTGCCGATTCGGTAACACCGCTCCCTCCTCAAGGCAGTTGTCCCGAACAGCACCATCGTAGTGGGCTAGGCGATCCAGGTGTACCACCAATATCTTTCCTCGGGGCACCTTCTGGATGCGGTAGACCACGTCGTTAATCCTCTTCACCACACGGTATGGTCCTTGCCATGGCTGCTGAAGCTTCGGGCAGCGTTCCTTGGTCCGAGTAGGGCGGTACAATCAGACCAGGTCAACTTGCTGGAACCCTTGGTGGTTGGCTTGCCTGTCGTATCGGGTTTTCATGCTGTCGCTCGCCTTCTGGATGTTCACGAGCCATTTCGTGCATGTCGTGGAGGTGGTCCACCAGGTTCTTGACATACTCGGTCGCTGGCTGTTTCACCTCCGGAGGGCTTCCAAAAGCCAGGTCACAAGGGAGACGTAAATCTCGGCCAAACATTAAGCTGGCTGGCGTCATCCCCGTGGTTTCGTGTGTTGACGAGCATTAGGCCAGCAAGAACAGCGGCACCTTGATGTCCCAGTCTCGCTGATGGCTGGCCACGACCTTCCTCAAGTGTTTCTCTAAGGTCTTGATGTATCTTTCGACCATGTCATCCGACTGGGGATGTAGAGGTGTTGTGCGGGTCTTGTTAACCCCAAGTCTCCCTAGTGCCTCCTTCATCAGGTTGGACTCAAAATTGGTGCCTTGGTCACTGTGCAGCCTAACGGTACCCCAAATCGGCAGAACACTTGCCCCACGAGGCAGTCTGTGATTGTCTTTGCCTCTTGGTTCGGGATGGAATACACCTCCGGCCACTTAGTGAAGTAGTCCACGACCACCATCAGGTACTTGTTGCCTCGGTCGGATATTGGGAACGGTCCAGCAATGTCAACGGTGATCCGTTCGAATGGCGCTCCGGCGTTGTACTGCTGCATGCGACCCCGGCTCTTAGTCTGGGGGCCACGACTCGCCGTGCACACGTGACACTGACGGCACCATCTCTCAGCGTCTGCTCGGAGCCTCAGCCAGTAATAGCGCTGCCGTAGTTTGTCAATCTTCCGGTTCGCTCCCAGGTGTCGTCCTGAAGTACCGGCGTGCACTTCCTCCAAGACTTCCGGGACCTTACTCCGGGTAAGTACCAACTGTTCTCTCTGCGTCTTCCCATCGGGTGATTCCCATACCCGGAACAGCACGCCCTCTCTGATCTTCAACGAGTCCCATTGGGCCCAGTACGACCTGTAGGTGGCGCTCCTTGGTGCAATATCCTCCCAGGTTGGTCTTGTCCCTGCCTCCATTTCCCTCAAGAGTGGCCCCAAGTCTGCGTCCGCCAGCTGCTCCCTCAGGCTTGCGCTATCCCAGCCGTCCACAGGCACTGCCATGACTACTCGGACTGCTGCGGCACGCTCCTTCTCTTCCACTCTTGTGCACTGGCCGCACTCTACTGGACAGGGTCTTCGGGACATAGCGTCTGCGTTACCGTGGCTCTTTCCTCTACGATGTTCCGAGGTGAAGTTCTACTCCTGCAGCCTATAGACCCAACGTGCTGTCTGGCCTTCCAGGTTCCTAAAGCTGAATAGCCAGGTTAGGGCGGAATGACCAGTCCTCAGGTGGAATGGCTGACCGTACAGGTACTTGTGGAAGTGCTCCAAGGTCTTTACTACCGCCAGTAGCTCTTATCGGGTGACACAGTAGTTCTTCTCTGCCTTGGATAGCGTCTTGCTGTAGTACGCTATCATCCGCCTATGGCCGTCCTGGATCTGCGATAGGACACCTCCAATGCAATGGTCGCTGGCGTCGATGTCCACAATGAAGGCGCCACCAGGTTGTTGGAAACCCAAAATTGGAGCACTGCACAGGGTGTTCTTCAAGTGCTGGTAAGCGTCTCCGGCGTCCTCCGTCCAAGCATAAGGCAGTGTTCCTCTGTCATGTGGGTGAAGGCTTTGGTGATGTTTGAGAACCCCTTTATGAAGCGTCGGTAATAACTGCACAGCCCCAGGAAACTGCGCAACTCTTTCTTATCCTTTGGTCGAGGACAATCGTTCACAGACTGTGTCTTCTCCGGGTCTGTGGCCACTCCGTTTGCTGAGAATATGCGCCCCAAGTAGTTCACTTCCTTGTGGAAGAGCTGGCACTTCTTCGCATTCAGCTTGAAGTTGGTCGCCTGCAATCTCTGTAGCACCTTACTTAGATTCTCGAGATGATCTTCAAATGTCTTACCGACAATGATGTCTAGGTATAGCCCCTCAAAATCCAACCTCTGCGGTCCTCGTCCCGAGGAGTGGGCAACAGGAAGTAGGGGACTGACTGATGGGGTGATGTACGGTGGGGACTTGGTGTACCCCAGGACCGCTACGGCTGCCGAGAAGGCCCATCAGTAACCCCGAAAACTGGCAGAAGAGGCTCTGGTATTTTTCCCCAGGGACCTACTACGGTAGGTATGGGATTGGCGATCCCAGGGTCCCTAGCCACTCACCCTCATTTCATCCCCTTCACCTCCATCAACTGTGCCACGCTCTGCTACTGCTGATCAGTATGCATCACCTTCTTCCCCTTCTAGTTTTTTATTATAATTATTAGCACTTAAGGTCTTAGGTTTATAACTCCTGTCTCACCAGCAGGGATCTCTCCTATCTCCGTGGTTCTGTCCCACGGTTTTCAGCGCGGCTTCCGACATGTGTGCCCTCCGGAGGTCTCAAAAGTGAAGGTTGAGCGGACCCTTCGCACTGCCCCTATGTGTAGCCTTAGGTGCGGAGCCCGTCCACACCGTCAAGTACACCCACGTAGCTCCTTGAGGGCCCGGTCTGTGTTAATCTCCCGACGGCCGTGTTGCCGTTGGGTTAGTATCACGGACCGGACATGTTACCGCTGACGGAACCCCGGTGTAATCAACCACAAGTCCTCTGAATCCGCGTGTGCCTTTTATCCACAGCGCGGCCTAAAGTGGGGAGCCATAGGTGGTTATTCCTGTGGTAGGGGCATAAAGCCGGGGTGTGCGTGGTGAACGGTTTACCCATACGGACAAGCAGTGGATGTGGAAGGGTAGCTTTTCTGAGGTACAAATGAGATCGGTCATGGGTGGGGTCCCCATGACGGCACAGACCGTGAAGATTCGGTGTCTTTCTTTCTTTAACCCCCGGATGGCAGGCTGACGCCGACGGTTCCGGATGGGGGTCAATATCATCATGTCTCCGCGCAAAACCTCCTTCATTGACCCTTATTTATTGATGACCTTGGCATGTGATGGCAAAACGTTTAAGGATATTAGCCCATTTTATATAAAGCGTGAAATAGATAAGATCAGTAGCCCTGTGAAAAACGCTACGCGTCTCCGAGACGGTAGCTTACTGTTAG
Source organism: Mantis religiosa (assembly GCA_030765055.1). Classification (NCBI taxonomy): domain Eukaryota; kingdom Metazoa; phylum Arthropoda; class Insecta; order Mantodea; family Mantidae; genus Mantis; species Mantis religiosa. The sequence continues at coordinate 121,770,568 of CM060959.1, forward strand.
AGACCTCAACTGCAGACCAGTCTAAAAAGCTGCAAAAAGCGTCTTTGTTGGGCTCCTACCCTATCCGGGTAGCCCCACACAAAACGCTGAATACGTGTAGAGGAGTAGTCACCACCTCCAGCTTAGATGTTCTAGCAAATGAAGAAATAGTAAGTTGCCTCTCTGACCAACTTGTTTGTCAGGCGTACCGGCTAACACGGAAACAAGATGGCAAGGAGTACCCATTACGTACGGTATTTCTAACTTTTGCTGGGACGAAGTTACCCGAATACGTATATTGCGGCTATGAACGTGCTAGCGTCCGCCAGTATGTCCCGAACCCCATGCGCTGTTTCCAATGTCAGAGGTTCGGACATACTAAGGTCACGTGTACCAATCCTGCTCTTTGTGAGCAATGTGGCCTACGGAAACACGACGATCCTAACTGCAGTCGAACACCTTGTTGCGTGAACTGTGGCGGTAGTCATCCCTCCAGCTCGCGACAGTGCCCTAGATTTATGGACGAAAAAAGTATTCAGGAGCTACGTGTAACTTTTCCAGAGGCACGACGGCGCTTCGAACAACTGAAGCCTGCTACCACTACTACTGGATATGCATTAGCAGCTCGCCGTACTCCTAATACCACTGTTGCTGTTCAACACGTCCCTGTCGCCCACGCATCCACGCAGACTGACTTTCTAGCCGTTAAACCTACGTCTCAGACAGTTTGTATATCCACCAGCACTACATCCGCTTCAACCGTACAGACTCCAGCCACCAAGCCATCAGCGGGTAGCAACCATCCCGTGGTAAATGTGAAAAACCGATCCCGACCACAACATAGATCGCGAAGTCGCTCGCCTTCTATTAGATCCCGGTCTCGTTCTACGAGCCGTAGGAGTTCTGACTCCCGATCATCAGCGGAGTCACAGGAGGCTAACGATTTTCGAATCGTAGGGCCCAAGTCAGCCAAGGTGAAGAAAAAGGTTAAAACGGCCCATTAAAAACTCTTTATGGAAATAATCCAGTGGAATGTCAATGGTTTTCGAGCTCGTACTCAAGACCTACAACATTTAGTTTCTCAACGGTCACCGTCAATAATTTGCCTCCAGGAAACCCACTTACATCCCAATCACTCGTTACACCTTCACTCTTTCTCTGCATTTAGAAGCGACGCTCTTGCAGGTATGCGTGCAAGCGGTGGCGTTGCTACCTTAGTGGCGCCTAACATTTCCGCCGCCCACGTTCCTCTCACCACACCATTGCAAGCTGTGGCCGTCCGACTACAGCTGGAGAGCATCAGTTTTACCATCTGTAACATGTACCTGCCGCCGCTCAGTCTAGTTCCAGATCGGGATCTTCTAGCGCTATTGGCTCAGCTCCCCTCGCCACTACTCCTTGTGGGAGATTTGAATGCCAAGCACACGCTCTGGGGATCAGACACAGATGACGCCCGTGGATGCCTCCTCGTAGACGTCTTCGATAAGTCTGACCTGCTTCTGCTAAATACTTGTGACCCGACATTCCTATCATCCGCTTATGGTACACAGTCCGTCATTAGTACCACTACTTGAGTGGTCAGTACTTTCCGACCTCTTTGGCAGTGATCATTACCCCATTAACATTCATTTTTCTGGCCGCCAATGTGTACTTTCTCGACATCCTCGCTGGATTATTTCCAAAGCTAACTGGGGAAAATTCCAATCCCTCATACATCTCATCGACGATGGTTTGGACACCATCGACGAAATGGTCGAATATTTTACTTGCTCGATCCTGCTCGCAGCAGAATCCAGCATTCCTCGCGGTTCACCTACACCACGTCGTATCCCTGTACCGTGGTGGTCTGAGGAATGCAGTTTGGCTGTCAAAGCACGCAAACGTGCTTTGCGCGTTTTTCAGCGGCACCCGACGGAAGGGAACTTCGTCGCCTTCAAATGTTCTCGCGCTAGGGCACGCTTTATACTGCGCAACGCAAAGCGTAAGTCCTGGGAAGCCTATGTGTCTTCGCTTTCCCGGCGCAGCTCTACCCAACAAGTATGGTCAGATGTTCGGCGGATGTATGGCAAGTATCGCCGGACGGTAATTCCCGGCCTTGCCATCAGCGGTTCCATGTGCACCACCGAGCAGGACATAGCTGAAGCCCTAGCTACCACATTTGCTGCCACGAGCCAAACTGCCCGCTATGACGCTCTCTTCCTACCTATTAAGGAAAAGGCGGAGCGGGTACCACTTAATTTTAATGGCGACTGCACCGAGCCGTACAAACAACCTTTTACCGCCGCCGAGCTCGCCCATTCTCTGGCGTTTGCAAAGGATTCGTCTCCAGGTCCCGATGACGTACACCGACAGATGCTGCTACATCTTCCATCTGAGGCGCTATGTTTCCTTTTAAACATCTATAACCGCATTTGGCATGAGCGGGTTTTCCCTTCCTCCTGGCGAGAGGGTATTGTCATCCCCATCCCTCGACCTGGAAAGGATCGCATGCTACCATCTAGCTACCGCCCCATTTGCCTGACGAGTGTCATCTGTAAGACCTTGGAGCGAATGATAAACGCTCGGTTAAATTAGTGGCTAGAAAAACATAACCAATTGTCCAACTTGCAATGCGGTTTTCGTCGCCATCGCTCAAGTGTCGATAATCTAACACGCCTAGAGGGGTATATTTCCGATGCGTTTCTACTGAAACAGCACGCCGTGGGCGTGTTCCTCGACCTGGAGAAGGCTTATGACACCACCTGGTGGTACGGCATATTCCGTAACCTACATGGTTACGGTATGCGTGGTCATCTACCCGAATTCCTATGCAACTTTTTAAAACTTCGCCGTTTTCGGGTTCGCATAGGAAACACGATATCACGAGAGCGGATACAGGAGAACGGCGTACCTCAAGGGTCAATTTTGAGCGTCACCCTTTTTGCCGTAGCGATTAACGGCATCACTAGTGCCGTTCGAAGTGGAATTCCATCATCCCTCTATGTTGACGACTTCGCAGTTTATTATAGGTCTGCCAACATAGATCACATTGAGCGCCAACTGCAGCTGACCATTACCCAGCTAGCAGCTTGGGCGCTTCAAACCAGCTTCCGTTTTTCAACTGCGAAGACGCAGTGTATCCACTTTCACCGCCTACGAGGTATTCACCCGCCTCCTGATATTCATTTGAACGACACACCCCTGCCATTTGTCTCGCACCTGAAGCTCTTGGGCCTCTACTTGGACCGACAACTCAATTGGGAGCACCACATTCGTCACCTTCGAGCCTCTTGCGATCGTTCTCTTCGGGTGCTGAAGGTATTATCGGGAGCATCTTGGGGGGGGGCGATCGCACGGTAATGTTGAGGCTGTACCGCTCTCTGGTTCGGTCCAAGCTGGACTATGGCAGTTTTATTTATGGCGCAGCGACTGCCTCTAAACTTCGCCTTTTAGACACCGTGCATCATACTGGCATCCGCCTTGCCACAGGAGCTTTCCGCACCAGTCGAGTCGACTGCCTGTATGCAGACTCAGGCGAACCTCCACTCCATATTCGTCGCTCGCTGTTACTCTGCTCATACGTCTCGAAGTTGGCAAGTTATCCCAATCATCCTTGTTTTAAACCAGTTCTGTGTCCAGATTTAGTCCACCGTTATATGCGCCCTGGTTCTCGGACATGCCCATGGGAATAAGATTTCGGGATCTCCTATATTCCCATGGCCTCCGAATGCCTCGCGTGGAGAGGTCGTCCATCAGCCCTTATCCTGCTTGGCAACTGGATCGTGCGCGGTTCGATCTCACTCTTTCCTGCAACTCTAAACTCGCTACTCCACATTCGGTGTTCCAACAACTTTTTGCCGAACTACTGGGCCGTTACCCTAAATATGTTCCGGTCTGTACGGACGGTTCTCAGCTAGGTAGCACAACGGGTTGCGCGTTTTTCATTAACGGTGAGGCTCATAAATTTCGACTTCTGGACTCCACTTCGGTCTTCTCAGGAGAGCTATATGCCATCTTTTATTTGCTCCTTTTTATTTGCAAGTTAGCTCCTGGCTCTTTTATTGTTTGCACTGACTCTTTAAGTGCTCTTCAGGCCTTGCAACAGCACACAGCTGCTCACACCCTTGTTTTAAAAATACAGGCCCAGATCTCGCAAATGCTCAGTCGCGGATACCATTTTGTTTTTACTTGGATCCCAGGCCATGTGGGCATTTCCGGGAACGAGGAGGCGGACGCGGCTGCTAAGTCCGCTTGCCGTTTGCCCCGGAGTTTAACAACCACGGTGCCATACCAGGATGTGCAACGTTTTTTCCGTCGCCAGCTCCTATCTGCTTGGCAGCAATCCTGGACAGCTTTGGAAGGCACACAACTCCGGGCAATGAAAGAGAGCGTACAACCCTGGCTAACGTCCTGCAGGGATAACCGGCGAGCCGAGGTGATACTCACACGGCTGAGAATTGGGCACACACGAGCGACACATAGCCATCTATTAAGAGGGGAACCGGCCCCTGTGTGTGCACCGTGTGCAGTACGCCTCACGGTGCGGCACTTACTGCTTGATTGCCCGCAGTACGCCCGCGTTCGCCAGTCAATAGGCTTGGGAGCTAACTTGCCCAGTATTTTAGGGGACGACCCAGTGGCCGTGATTAAGGCACTGCGGTTTGCTACCGAAATTGGTTTTAATAAACAAGTCTGACTTGGATTTTATATTTGTTAATTTTAGCGATTTTAAATTATTAGACTTGCAACAGGTTTTTATGTACTTTTAATAGATTAGTGTTATTTTGAATTTGTTGATTTTAGAGATTTTAAATTGTTAGTCTTGGTATGGGCTTTTTTATGTACTTTTAGTAGTTGAGTGATTTTATTTTATTTTACGTTTTAGCTTAATTTGTGTATCTTTTAGATTTTAGTGTTGACTTAGGGCCCAAATGACCTTGTTGTCGACGGGCCCTTAAACACCACACACTCACTCACTGTCCAGGTATAACAGCCAGGCGTCGTAAGTCATTCCTCTCATCACTGACTCTATAAGGCGTTGGAAGGTAGCTGGTGCGTTGCAGAGGCCAAAGGGCATAGCTGTGAACTGCCAGAGCTCTTGGCCTGTCGAGAATGTGGTGTTCTCCTTGTCTCTCGGGTCTTGAGCTACCTGCCAGTGGCCCGACTTCAGGCCCAGGGTCGGGAACCATTTTGCACCAGCTAGCGTGTCCAGGATGTCGTCAATCCGGGGTAAGGGGAAATAGTCCTTCCGGGTGACAGCGTTCAGTTACCTGTAGTCCACGCAGAAGCGTAGTTCACCGTTCTTCTTCGTCACCAAGACTACAGGGGAACACCAAGGCCTGTCCGACTCTTCAGTCACTTCCCTGGATCTCATGTCCTCCAGCACGTCTCGTACCGCCCCTTGCTTCGCCAGCGTAACGCGTCTAGGTGGTTGCCGAATAGACCGGGCGTCTCCGGTGTCGATGTGGTTAAGCACTTTGTCCGTGCGGCCGTAGTCACATTCGCCTTGGCTGAAAACGCGCTGGTATCGCCTCAGCAGTTGTCGAACTTCCTCCAGTTGTTCAGCGGTCATGTGGTCCGCCGCCCTTTCCAGTAAGCCTTCTATCCGGGGCCCCCATGTCTTGCGTCGGCACCGGCTCCTGTGTCTTGTCGATAGCTGTCACGCTGACCACGGGTGTCCGTTGGATTTAGCAGTCTGACTTGCACCTCCTCTCGGCACGGCAGCAATGCCCTGGCTACACAGAGTCCGCGTACAGGCGTCTTCTGGTCCAGCATCATGTACCTGGTTCTCTGGCCTTCCAGTCGCGCCGTCACCATCACCTCGCTCCTCGCGGGGACAACCACGTCTTCGTTCAAGATGACCCTGCAGATTCCAAGGTGCTCTTCGGATTGACGGAGTATAATCTCTTCTCCGTTGAGCCGCGGGACCTTCCTGCCAACGTCGACCGTCGCCTCGTGGCTCCTGAGGGCATCCAGTCCCAGAATCACCTCGTCAGCCACCTTCGCGACGAACACCCACAGACGTACGGCACTCCTTCCCAAGGTCAACTTTATTAGGGCGTCCTTCTCGACAGGCAAAGTGTACACCCAATGCCGTGACAAGATGGTTTGGTCGGCTCGGCTTCCTCGTCGGCAAACCCTTGGCCACGTCAGGTCTGATGATAGTCACGGCCGCCCCGGTGTCCACCAGCACGCGGCACGGCTTTTCTCTTACCCAGTCCGCGATGAGGCTGTCATCCATCCGCCGGCTGACGGCGCGCAGTATCACTAGAGGAGATGGCGTGGACGGCTTCCACAAGCTCCTTGCCACGGCATGCCTTACTCGTTCTTCCGGCTGCCCTTACTGGTGTCGGCAGTCTCTCTGCAAATGTCCGGGCTGTCCACACCCCCAACACAGGCCACTAGGTCTTCGCCGCCGTCCCTCGGCAGGTGTGCTGTCTCCGGTGTAGCGGACTCTCCTCGTTCTCGACGTCGGGATAGCTGTTACCTTAGCCGCCTCCAACCTTAATGCTGCCGTTAGCGCCTCGTGGATGGTTTTATTATCGCCGGTTTCCATGGTCGTTATCCCACTTCTGACGCCAGTTGTGACTTTGTGGGTTCGTGAAATGAAACGTCCAATTGCACCACTCAAAAATGTTCTTTATTTCCACCGCATTACAATCGGAACACTTGCCGATTACACAGAATTACGTAATGCACACAATTACAATTCACCAGTTCGTCTGTCACAGGTCCACTGCACGCAGTTACGTAATCTCTTCCGATGCACGTACACAGTCCGTTCCCTCATTGGGCGCTCCTCACGCTGCTCGCCAAGAACTGAACTGAACTCTCGGTCGCATCGTCCCTCTATTTATAGGTGGCTAAATGTTTCTAGAGAATTCCTCACCATGGAGGGGAGAAATATTCTGGAGGTTTCGCGTTCTTTCAGGCGGCAGGAGGAGGGGGAAACGAAGATTCAGCCACCCCTGTGGTTTCCTCTCCCTCCACTCTGTCACGCCTCCGCACGCGGTACCTATGCCTTACGCCCCCCTCATCCGGTCTTCCCCTCGCGTAACCGACCGCAAGTTTGCCGATTGGGTAACACTGCTTCACTGTGGTGAGTATATACCGTATAAAGGACAGTTAAACTCTTTTAATTATCCTTTGAATGCCAGTTTTATGCGTGAATCAGGTATTAACCCTTCAAACTTATGCCAATGTCGCTGAAGCAATGCTGGATAAATAGTGGTATACTTTGTAAGGAATTGCTGTACTAATGTAAAAGCAAACTGATCTGCGTTACTTAAAACAAAAGGACTTGTAGGAACAACATGCACTCACACAAATGTAAAAGTAATAGGTTTCATATCTCTCACATTTAAATATGCAACGAAACATTAATGTGATATTTGACCTACAGTATGTCTAAATTATACTTATGTCCCGTAATAATTTAATACTATAAGTTTAGGATATAGAACATCATATAACAATTCCTCCAGGGTGCCTCAATCTATAGGGATTCCTTTGGGATAGGTATAGCCTACAACGGACGGGCTTATAATAGGCATGTAAAAAGGTATTTACTGTCCTACTGAATTTAGTAAAAATAATAGTAATAGTGGTTACAGTAAGAGCATTTGTCTGTATTAATGATTAGATGAAAACTCCATATTTACACGTTAAACCCACTACATTAAATCATACAAATGTATGATTAAAATTAATACCATTAATAATGTGCCTACACTTTAAAATAGGATAAATTGCACATCCTTTCATTGAATAATATTTCTTTTGACATATTTGCTTCATGAAATATCATCAATGTTTATATTATGCAGTGAATTGTGCCACTCTACCGCTTTTGCTTTATCTAAAATTGTATTCCATTGTAGTGTGGTCAATTCCCCTCAATGAAATCCAAATGGAGGACTATTACACACACTGTTTTGTAGGAGACATATAATAATAGTAGTAATAATAATGTTAGTAGGTTTAAAATGTGTCCTGCAGATACCTCCTCTTTAAAGTAGGCAATGGAATTGTTCTTCCTTTGTGCTTACTATATGCGCGCGATAAGTTGAGTGCTGGGGTTCCAAGTCCTCATTCAGTAAGTTTCCTCTAACTCTGTTAACACACATGACGTCTGTGAAACATGAAATGTGCTATACACTCACATCTAGTGGCTAATACGCTAAGCTTTATCATGTCCGCCATATATGGTTTTGATCAATTTCGAGATTAATTTACTAACCAGTTTACAACAAAGGTATGTTGTGGATGTTATGGCTCTCGAAAGGGGACATATTATTCGTCTACCTCCGTATAACTGTGATCTGAATCAATTGAGTTGGTGTGGTCAAAACTAAGGAGTGCTTTCAGATGATACAACGTTATTTGTGATATCTTCGCTTATACTGGCACGCTATTTTGCTGAACTGTGTTTTCAAGGTTGACTACACCACAGAAACAAAAGAGCGTTAGCTCTCGTTCTTCCCCTCTGCCCGCACCACACCATAAATCTAGCACTCAACTTATCGTGCGCATATAGTATATAATGGAGGGGAACACGTCTGCTGTTGGTATATGGAACAGGCTTTCAAGTCATTAGCTAGGTGAAGGAGTTCCTAATTCTTAAGTCAGTAGTACACCAGAAGGCAAAAGTTTCCCGATGGACAACGGGGTTGGAGAGGTAAGGGGAACGACATTCGATTATCGATTTGTTGAGCCTGGTGAGAGGAAAGGCCAGGTTAACCTGCCATCAACAAGACATTCCCTTCCTCCGACCACAGCAGGTAGGGGACGATGAACGTAGTAACGATTAATGCTACCTTGAAGCACTCTACCCAGCGATAACGATAACTCAACGATAATGGTAATGATATTGATGATAACGACGACGATGATAAAAATGATAATAATTGTTTTTGTAATAAAATTCTACTATTCAAAATAAAATCTGTTTCACACATATTTATCTATACATATATTGCACATTTATTGGTATAGCTTATAGTGGTTAATATCTATATACAATAGACAATTCACTGAAGCGATGTGATTCACAAAATATATATCTCGTTCGAAGCTTTACTGTTAATAATGATGATGATGATAATAATAACAATAATAACAACAACAATAACAATAATAATGATAATAATAAATAATTAATAATAATAATAATAATAATAATAATAATAATAATAATAATAATAATAATAATAATAATAATAATAATAATAATAATAATAATAATAATAATAATAATAATAATAATAATAATAATAATAACAACAACAATAATAACAACAATAATAACAACAATAATAACAACAATAATAACAACAATAATAACAATAATAATTACAATAATAATAACAATAATAATAACAATAATAATAACAATAATAATAACAATAATAATAACAATAATAATAATAATAATAATAATAATAATAATAATAATAATAATAATAATAATAATAATAATAATAATAATAATAATAATAATAATAATAATAATAATAATAATAATAATAATAATAATAATAATAATAATAATAATAATAATAATAATAATAATAATAATAATAATAATAATAATAATAATAATAATAATAATAATAATAATAATAATAATAATAATAATAATAATAATAATAATAATAATAATAATTGTATTTGTTGTAAAATTCTATTATTCAAAATGAAATGTTCTGTTTTACACATCCCCCCAGGGGCCTACTTCGGTAGATACGGGTTTGGCGCACCCGGGGTCCCGAGCCAACAGTCTCCCTCGTGTGGGCTCCTCTTCGTGGTTGAGGGAGGCGGTCAACAGGCCCACCCACGTGTAGGCCGTGCGTAGAGACCCGTGGAGGTTTTTAGATTCTTGTCTAGTTTAGAGTTTAGGATTTAGTGAACGAAAGTTTTAGTAGGTTTTGCTTGATGTTTTTTATGTACGTGTATTTTTAATAGGTTTTGTTACACTTGTATAGTTTTTAGAAAGTTTTATATCTGGCTTTTGCCATGACTAGTTTTTTAAAGGGCGCTGATGACCACCGTAGTTGAGCGCCCTTATATATATCATCATCTGTTTCACACATATTTATCTATACATATCTTGTACATTTATTGGTATAGCTGATGTTGTTGGGTATCTATATCAAATAAATAATTCACTGACGAAAAATGTGGTTCACCAGATATATATCTCGTTCGAAGCTTTACTGTTAATAATAATGATGATGATGATGATGATGATGATGATAATAATGGGGAGGTTTAAGCGCAACACTCTGTAGTAAGTTGTACAATTTTATTATATGAGGTTCTAATTGAATGTTGAATTCTTTGTCTGATAGGTGCAATGCTAAAATCTTAATTTTACTCTAGAATTGCATTTATTTTATGATGTTAATAATTATCAAGGCAGAAAATATAGGATAATTTTCATTTAAAATAGTTAATATATAGGTAAAACTGAAACCAATTTCTAAATAGATGCCTATGTGTATATGAAGAAAGGAAAGGATGGAAATATTAACTTGAACATGTATGGCATAATACGGGATAGGGGACAAACGATTAATGGCTTAATAACCTGGTCCACCAACCATTTACATCTAAGAGTATTGAGACTCCTAGTACGAGAAGTGACGAGAGATTCACAAATATGAGGTTGTCTGCGCACGCCTTCCCATACTTCCTGAACGTGATCATCGAGGCTTTCAGTTTTTTTTCTGCCCTGCAATCCCATTCGTTAACTATAATAGCCCAAATGTGTTCAATGGGATTCAGATCTGGTTATTTTGCTGGCCAAGGAAGAGGAGAAACTTCAGGATGCTGCTCCAACCAATCTCCGGTAAATGCTGAAGTGCGAATGGTTCTGTTATCATGAACATAGTTAATTATAGGTCTGTCTTCCTCAGGATATACGGAACGAACACTTGGTAACATGCAGTCCTCTAACAGCTGCACATATCCCTCGGAATTCATTTACGGTGATGCACGGACTAGTTGATCCACTCCGGCTGCCGGCATCCATCCCCAGAAAGCGATGCTAATCCTGCTGCTTCTTGCTGTAGTCACTACATGTTCTGGGTTGTAGCGTGTCTTGTCTGGAGGTCAAAGTATCATCCTTCCCTCTTCGTCGGATGAGAACACTTTCTTGTCCGTCCATATTACAGTGTCCCAGAATGTCTAAGACATTGGAAGGAACTGGGGAGCAAATCTCACACGAGCAGCTTGATGTGCTTCTGTGAGGTTCTCTTTTCGAGCTGGCTTCCTAGGGTGGATCCCAGCAGCATGAAGACGCCTTCTAACAGTTGAAGGCGTTATCTGAAGTCCCATATGCCTCACGATTGACGTAGAAGTGCGGAATTGATTCTCTGGACTTCTGCACTATGGCTGCATCCATATCCGGATAGGTAACCCTGGATCTTCCGGATTTAGGTCGGGATTTTAATCCTTTTTCTCCCTCTTCCTGGAACCACCGGATCCAGTAAAGAACGCAGTCAAGTCCTCTTCCTACAGAATTAGCTATTTGTGTGGTAGCAAGACCTGCTTCCCACATGCCAAGAATACGACCCCGAGTGATTTCCGAGGTTAAAGCCATTCTTCTCTAATCCTACTCACTAATTCACGATACAAAGATACTCTTTGTCGTTATTAAATTAAATGCACACCTTCCGCTGTTATATATAATGCAAATGTGGCCTTTGACCCCTAGGACGTAACTACTAATCGCAGAGTGCAGGGGGTGCCCTGTAGAAATACTAGGCTTCTTTGAAATACAGTTATTCAGTTCAGTTTGACTTAGTTGTTTCTTTCGCTCTACCCTTTCAGTAGCTACACCCCCAGTTGCAGATTACGTTTGTAAGTCTTTCAACCCCCTTACAATCCTGGTCTACAACATATGGTCGAGGTGCCCGATTTCTACCACCGTTAAGGTCAGAAATATGGTTTCGATCCCTGTACCCCCAAACCCCCTACCTTCACACAGCATATGGCGGAGCGCCGGGGTTTGCGTTTGCAAATTTCGATAACGACCCCTATACCTCCAAGCTTCCCTCCCTGAACCTCTGAACCTTTTGTAGGTCCTATCAACCCCCTATCTTCATGTAATAGTATGGCAGAGTACCAGGGTGTTGCATTTTGCAATAGTTAAATGACGATTTTCATACCTTAAATTCTCTTCATTTTGCTTAAATTTTATTGCTAATTTTATTAAATATATCATTTTCAAGTTTAATCACAATGGTATCTTAACTACCCTCCCAGCCCACCCTAACGTATTTTAGATTATTTTAAAAGTGTGAAATCAGTTTTATTATGAGTAAAATATTGTAATTCACAAATAATTTTTGTAAACATAATTTTGTCACACAGATTTTTCCAATAGCAGACATAATAAATAATGTCAAACACCATTTTTATGTTTTCTAACTTGAAAAACGTTTTTTCAAACTCAAAGATTAGAAATTTAGTTCTGTTTGTTCATTTATTTCAGGTTGAAATTGTGATGATGCAATCTTTTTGTGTTATGAATACAGATTATTAATACATAGTTTTTTCAGTATTATTGCTTTTGCATTTTCTTGTCCTAATGTAATGACTGTATGTTTTATATTGACATATGTTTTGTGTGTATTTGATGTTTTGTGCCGTGGGCTGACTGCGAGTTCACTGACTTTTGTAACCACTCCTAAGTTATTGGCTAGTTACCCTTATATGGACTTAACGTCCCAAGTCACAAATGATAGAACTGCAACTCAGCAAATTTGTAAACTCAATCCGGACCTGCAGTTCTCTTTTAATAAGTTAGTTCCAACTTATAACATTACCTCTGGCGACATTAAAGATATTCCCCCAGATGTCCTAGAACTTTGGAGATATATGCACAAAGTGACAGTTAGAACCTCCCGCAGAGTTCGTAAATTATCACCTGTTCTATACATTCCGGACAAACGAAGAAGTTTAAGTGTAGGAGATTTAACAGAATCTTCCCCGGATATACAAACTCATCCAATCCCCTCAGAAGCATTCTCTAAGTCGGTATTTAATGATCAAATCATGAATCCTTCGGTTCCTCAGAACAGTTCCATAACTAGCGAGGACAGAAACATTAAACCTGCATTATGTGTCGAAATGCCGTATGCACGCCCGTTTATTGACCCTGGCGTGTTTGAAGGCAGACTCGAACAAGACATTTTTGCTTACCTATACAATTTCGACACAGTTGCCGCAGATAATGGGTGGAAAGAACATGCAAAAGCACAATATTTACCACGTTACATACGTGGCGCTGCAGCTACTTGGTTTAAAACATTTACCGCCCGACATACACAATATACCTGGACATTCTTAAAGTCGGCCTTACAACAAGCTTTTATGCCAGCAGCATACGAAGACGTGGTAGAATGTCGGCTTAGGCAAAGAATTCAAGATTTGGCCGAGCCTGGAGAACAGTATATCTATGATGTTCTAGCCCTGTGTGATCAAGTGAACCCCAATATGACAGAGAGAGAACGCTTACGTCATCTTACCGGCGTGCTTAAACCATCCTTACTGGAGCAAGTGCTCCCTGCAAACCCACAGACTGTAAATGACCTAATCACATTTGTCCGTAGGATAGAAACAGCTAGGTCTCTGGTTGGACAACGAGTTGACTTAATGCACAGACCAACACCGAGGCCTGTTTCGGCCATTAACGATGCCAATGCATCAGATCCCATTGACACCTTGACTGAAGCCGTACAAACCTTACAAAGACAGATTTTCACACAATGACAGACATAGTACATCACCTCGTGTGTCAGGACCAATGACCCCTGGACACGTTTGCGGTACTAATCTTGGCAATCACTTTACACGTGGCTCTTACAGAAAACGCGGAACTAATTTTTTCCGTAGACCCCCTAATGCTAAACAAAAAATCAGCTGGCAAACAAACAGCAGAACGGCTGATAGGCGACCTGTTTGTTTAGTAAGCCACCTACAAGGTCATACAGCAATAAATTGCAGACTTAGGCAAAGTCCCCCAAACGAAAAAGGGACGCCACTGCACTAGAGTCCATGGCGCCCATAACAGCTAATATTCCAGATCTTGCAGTTGCACATATTCGGCCTATGAATGCACTTACGACTCAGGATATTACAGCTATCAACCAGCCGGTTAGCATTTGTTTGACACCGGCAATGCCGTTAGTATAGTGCGTGAATGTTTCATAACTTAACCCGTATTTCCAATATCTAACAGTTTTCTTCTTCGCACAGCAGACAATAAATTACTAGACGTTTGTCATTCGATCCAGTTTAAGTTTCAACTTGCAGGAGTACAATTTACAGAAGAATTATTAGTGGCACGAGAGTTCGCTCACGACCTTCTGTTGGGAATGGACTTTTTAAACAAATATCAAGCTTTTATTAATTTACTTCTTACGATATAACTCTTAAGACATCTGACGATAGCGCAGTAAATATACACTGTGGCAAGAAACAAAATTGTCATTTGGCTCAGATTACAATTGAACCAGAACAGGAATCTCACACTGCACTTAAGGCACATTTTACCCAAGACACTCGTATGCCTCCTTTCACTTCCATGAACGTACCAGTAAAAATAAATCTTGATATACCAGGACAAATTTTGTTAGAACCTGGAGACTCGATTATGCAAAAGAAATGTTTACAAATTTCACCTATCTTGTTTGATAATGCAGGACAATGTTCAATACCAATACATAACAATACTGCCGAACCAAAAGTTATTTTTGCAAGAACAACCCATACTAATGCTTATGAAGTAGCCCTTATACAGGCTTCTAATTGGTCTTCTACATATTCCCAACCCATCGAGCTTGAAAACACTAAATTTAACATCAATTCACAACTCACTTTAGAACAGAAATCTTAAATGACTAGTTTATTAGAGAAATGCCGGCATGTATTTGCTACAAAATTGCAAGAATCAGGTCAAACAGATATTTGAGAATTTAAAATAGAAGTCACAGATGAAACACCCATAAAACAAAAACCACATGGTGTATCTCATGCACAAAGAGAAATCATAGATTCCCAAATTAAAGAAATGCTAGATGCCGGGATTATTCGCGGATCCCATAGTCCATGGAGTTCACCCGTGGTCTTAGTTAAAAAGAAGAGTGGTGAAATGAGATTTTGTATACATTATCGGAAGCTTAATGCAGTTACAAAAATAACTTCCTACCCCCTACCGCTCATAGATGATTTGCTTAGTTACTTAGGCAACTCGCGATGGTATTGCAGTTTGGACTTGTTAAGCCCATATTTTCAAGCTCCTATTGATGAGAAAAGCAAGAAGTATACAAGCTTCGTTACAAGTTCTTCCCAATATGAATTTAACAGACTAAGCTTCGGACTTGTTAATGCCCCTAGGTTTTCTCAGAAGTTTCTGGTAAATTATTAGGTGACCTTTGTTATAAAAAAAGCTTTAGTCTATTTAGATGACAAATTTGTTTTTGCTCCAACATTTCATGAATTATTAATAAATTTAGAAGAAGTCTTTTGTCAACTATGTAAACACAACTTCAAACTAAAACCAGAAAAATGTTTTTTTCTTGGTATGTCAAAAATAAAATTATTAGGCTTTGAAGTATCCGCTAAGGGTATAGAACCAGACAATGATAAATTACGAGCTATTCAAAATTTGTCAGTCCCTAAAACTATTCGTGATGTTAGAAAAGTACTTGGTTTATTTAATTTCTATAGTAGTTTTATCCCGAATTTTGCTTCTACTGCTTCACCCCTTCATGAACTAACTCGGAGAAAGAAAGATTTTGAATGGACATCAACGCAACAAGACTCATTCGATAAACTAAAACAGTTACTAGCAACTGCCCCAGTACTAGCTCACTACCAACCAGAAGCCTATTCAGAAATTCATACTGATGCCTCTACGTCAGGAATTGGTTGCGCTGTATTGCAACGCATAGATGGCGAATTGCATCCAATTGCTTACTGTTCACGCTCTCTAAACAAGCATGAAAAAATCACAGTATCTCGGAACTAGAATTACTAGCAATAGTATACGGCCTAACACATTTTAGACCATATATTTATGGCTTCCCCGTCAATGTTGTGAGCGATCATCATGCACTTTTCTATCTTCGTAATTTAAAAAGCATTACAGGAAGACTAGCACGTTGGGATTTAAAACTCCAGGAATATGATTATTCCATCATTTACAAATCAGGTGAAAAACACACGGACGCGGGCGCTCTTTCCAGGTTTCCAGTGGATAAACCGAACCCCTATTTAGTGGAACAATTGGACGACTTGCCAACTTGTCTATTAACACCAGTTCAAGTGGCAAATGAACAAAGAGCTGATCTCAAGTTGCTACCCTTAATAACTACGTTGGAAAATCCCCAATCAGGCTCACCTAGGTTACAACGACAGGCGAAAACCTATACTTTAAAATCAGGAGTCATGTACCGCAAAAATGCAGGAAGTTCAGGGCCTTTGCACTTATTGGTCATCCCTGATCAGCTGAAACACGAAATCCTAATTTCGTGTCATTCAGATCCTCTATCGGGACACATGGGATTCCAGAAAACCTTTACAAAAATCCATTACAGATATTACTGGCTCGGAATGAGGAAAGATATTGAAAAATACGCCCGCACGTGCCAATCTTGCCAAGGTCGAAAAGGGGTGACAAATGTTAAACCAGTTGGTCCTTTACAGCCAATTTCCGTGAATTTTGTCTCCGAACGCTGGGGCATTGACCTCATCGGTCCGATTCATTGTTCCAAGCACGGTAACACTATGATTGTTCTAGCGACTGAATACTTTACAAAATGGGTAGAAGCTCATGCTATTCCCAAGGGTTCTGTAGAGCACGTAGCTAAGTTTGTGTTAGAACAAATTATCTGTCGGCACGGTTGCCCTGCCGAGCTCTTATTTGATAGAGGCACTGTGTTTATGAGTGGTGTAATGAAACATCTCTTAAAATCCCTGGGTGTTCACCCGTCAGTTACCACAGCCTATCACCCAGCTTGTAACGGACTTACAGAACGTGGTAACCAGACTGTAATCAATATGCTGTCATACTACGGCTCAACTGATCAAAAGGACTGGGACGTGGCACTTCCACATGTTATCTTTGCTTATAATACGAGTAAACAAGAAACCACACGAAAGTCACCCTTCTTCCTCTTGTATGGACGCAATCCCACTCTTCCCAACGAAGTTCAACTAAAGTACACCACGGGCAACCTCCTTGTCCAAACTACATAAAAGCACATTCAGATAGCTCGCCACCTAGTTAAGGATAGAATCAGGCAAAAACAAATTGAGTACAAAAATTATTTGACAGAAAAAGACGCACCATTAAATTTCAACCCGGACAATTAGTAAAAGTATTCACCCCCACAAGTGATGAAAGGCAAAACGACTAAACTGTTACATCGTCATCATGGGCCGTTTCGCATTGTGGAACAAAGAAGTCCCGTAAACTACCGCACTAAAAATGTTACTGGTCGAAAGAAATATGATAGTATCATACACGTATGAAGACTACATCCCTATTATGCACATTAATAATTGATTGATATATTTATTTTTAGAGTACCCATCACAATTTCACTACAATTACTTTAATATTGAGCATGCAGTATCACACTTTATATGATTAGAATGGAAGCTAACCAGGGACAAAAAACATCAATGATTTCAGGTCTGTCCATCTATATCTTTCTCCCCTCCCATGTGTTCAAATGTTTTTTTCTTTTCTCTTATTTTCTTTCTCCTAGATAGGTTACCACAACAAATCCTATATGGTTTTCCACTACTTTTGCAATATTTCATATAAATTCTCGTTCAATAAGAGGATTTTAATATTAATCTGAATTCCTTTAAGTCCTAACAATCCACACAACTTCTTTTATTCTTAAAATATATACTGGAAAACAAAGACACATACACACATTTCATAACCCTCACTAAAACACTGGAGGTTTTTAAACTACTTCTCTAACCTCCAAACTTAAGATTGATGGTAACGTAAACCAATAACCTAAGAAAAAGCTATCACAGCATGATCAAATTGAAATAACAGCCTCACTACTTTTCAGCTATATTTCTACTGCGATTAAAGATTATTAATTTTCACGTTAAGTTGATTACCTGATAAACTTATGTTAGCAATCGGTTATTTACTTTAGTATACAATTCTTATTCATGTATTCGGTATTCTAACATGGGTTTCATAATATAGTAGTTTATAGCATGTGAAACTTCCTCCAAGAGGTCATTACTACATAGTTTATTTGAAATTCTTCGTCTTTACGCGTTACACATATTTCTTACACTTATTTAACGCATTTATTCCTGTCAGTCTTCCGTAATCTTTTACACAGATTCCCTTCAAAATGTTATAATAATTCAACAAAAAAGGACAACAGAAACAATTACGACTGTGTTCTGAGCAGTAAATACCATTATAAGATTATTAATTATAACTCCCAGAGAGAACACTAGAATATTTTCAAGTTTCTTTCCAGTTTTTAAACTCCTGAGCCCTAAATGTATTATTTCTTATAATTAATAACACCAACTTTAAGCTTTCATGATAAAATTTTCAAAATACAATTATATGTGAAGTTAACATAATTTCCTTTAATTCCAGTGTTCATTCAAATTTTAAGTATCATTTAATAAGTAAAACTATATTTTCCTAACTGTTACTCTTGAGCAAACCATGATTTTCTTCTTATGTTTTCAGCATTTACAGCTAATTCGATAATATTAAACACTGTTTTTGAATATGCTAAACTTATAATTTAACCAATGGTGACACACCCGGTTTCAAAATTTTAAAACAACTCTGAAAACTAACATGTTATTCATCCATACTTAATATTTTTGGCACAATGATAGCTTTGAATCACGATAGAAGACTTTTCTCCAAAATACAAATACATGAAATCTTACATTTTATAGTGTATACTCATGTTTTTTATCAATACGAATTATTTATTTACCTTCCTTGTCAGTTACATTTAATTTTATTTATTTACTTTTTACATTAAATTAGAACACAAAAGTATATTATTTCAAAATGTGATCCTTCTCGATACAATATACGAATGCAAGACAAATCAGGTACAAATAATTTTTATTTCTTTACCAACAAAATGGCACTCCATATTTGGCATATTACCTTGCTTGTTTTTGCTAATATAATCTCTCCACCCCCAAAATAATATTTAACCTTCTCTAAATCACACTTAATTAATTTGTGACAATTCTATGTCAATTTGAAACTTCAGTGCAAATTGTATATTTGTTTCAATTTATTTTACTCACCTTTCGAACGGCTAACAGCTAATCCATGAAAATTTCTCTTTTCACCTTACTGTATTTTCAAACTCGCACCTTCAATCGCTCCGAACACCCTTTTATTTTGAATATACACTTCTACTTTTTGCTTGAGCTATCCTTCACTATATCCACACAAATACAATTTCCACCCAAAAACTAACACGCATTTTTCTTCCAAATGACACTATTTATATTTCATCTTTGACGTTACCATTTAACGACTTTTCCGTATAAAATTTTAACTAATTATGCGACGCATAAAAGATTATTTATTCATTACATCCCAGAAAGACGGCGCAAACCGTATTGGCATTAGTTCTCTCTGTAAGCGTCTATCTGTGTAATTTTGCTGATTCGTTTATTCCCACGTTTACCGTCTAATGCAGACCTCAGCTTAGCACGTCCGGTGCAACGAGTGTATACTTCTTACCAACCTAACATGACCAGTTTAGACAATGGACTTATTAAATTCTTCCTTTCTACTGTCCGTGAATCTACCTGATATCAATAACTAATTATGGTTAGGCAATTTTTATGTCTAAATGTTAAAAATAAATTATCGCTGCTTAAAGAGGAAGCTTGCACAAGCTAGGTTATTTGGCGCAGTGGCGTAGTACTATTATTCCTACTTAATAGCTCAGTACAATAAAATTCATCAAGGTAAAGCATACTTTCGCATATACTTCTATTTCTCTATCAACAATATGATGCCTTTTCTTCATCGAAGTCCCTAAACCCTGGTTATAAGTTAATATATATTTCATTATTAAATTTTCTCTCTTTTACCACCGAAAACTGCGTTTATGCCTCTCTACCGTATTTAATAAATACAGCAACCCTATACTTAACACATTTGTCTTCTAGGAAACTCAACTTTACTTCAATCGTGGAAGACATGATCATCACGTTTCCCAAAAGCGCGCTTAGCCAGTAATAGCGCACAGAAACCTTTTGTTCTTACGGGAAAAACTTCCGCCACAGTAGGCTTGGGAACCGCTGACATAGCAAGCCGGATCGAATTTGCTACAGCAAAATCACACTTTGATAAGTAAAGCATCCTTTGTACACGGCACGAATTTCTTTGCTCCTAAGATTGTTATACAATTGTAACCTTTCTTATTATAGTCTTAATAAAAAGTCAAACTCCAACTTCATGCTTTAATACGCTTATCTTTTGCTATCACCATCATAAGAAATAACCCTTCTGTCTCATTTTATTCCCCTCCATCCTTTTAAAATACACCAGAGATACACCGTGTTTTTCCATTATAAATCATTTCCGTTTGACCTTATATTCTCTGTGCTTAAAATTCATAAGTAATGGTCGATGTAACCAAATGCTTAGGATTTGTTAAGATAATGTTTGTTTGTAGTATCATTTGACCTTAGGAACAACCGCGAGGCGTTCTTAGAGGCCCTTTCTAAGTGTTTATAGATTCTGATAGTAATGTGTTCTGTTCCGAATCCATCGCAAGATTTTGGGAGACAATTTTAGTGAATATGTATGCATATACCATGCTATCCTCAAGTTTCAAGCTTCCAAGCTATAAGAGTTTTTTTTGTATGAGCCACAGAGGCTACATCCTTCGGTGATCGCGAGACCCTTAGGTTGTGCATGCCTCTCATGGTCATTTGATATAGTCAGATCTGTTGTAATATAAAAGATTTTTCACGCGAGCGTTTTCCCTATAAACATTGCTAAGTTAAAGCTATATAATTACTGATCAGTATAAATGAAGAGGAAAACTAAAAAGAATGATGACTGCGCAGTATGTATGTGAAGTTTTTGCTGTGTGGGAGACGTCCCTCAATCAGCTTATAGTGATGCTATTATGAAAGAGAATAAACATAAATCCTAAGATAATATAAATAGTAGCAATAATGGTAATAATTTGAGGAGAAAGCAAGGAAAATCACCGAAAGAACAATAATCAAAGGAACGCACAGAATTTTCTTATTTTTAAACTCACGTGTTACCTCACGTTATAAGACGTGGAATCCAGATGTTTCCCCACCTCACGCTTAAATATGTGTAAAGACACCCACCACTTATCTTAAATGTATGTATGTGCGGATTATTCAATTTCTTTTAATCATCATGTAGTGATATTTTATAAGCACTCAAGTAATCATTTTAACTCCCTCTGTCGTGTACCCATTCTTGTGACTGCCCCTTCATTCAGTCTAAAGCACAAACTTAAAGACTCATAGGACTATTTTTGCTATGTATGGATAATATAACCAATAAAACAACTGAATGAACTAATCCATCTGTTGAGTTCTCTTTGCAGACATGGTGCCATGGAATCTATAATGAAAACCACTACATTTTTTCTGACCAAGCCCTTCTGAAATAATTTATACTCAAGATGCCACAGAGCATACTCATTCATTGTAAACTAATCGACAGGAAATACAGAAATAATCATTGTTATGTAACATCCATTTATATCTATCAGTGACCTAACTATACATAACTCAGTGCTGTTAATCTCAATATCAAATCATACTATACTATATAATAAAGGTGATAAGTTCGATGCTGTTTCATAAATATCCTAGAACACACTTTATAACAGAACACCTCTTATGTCAATATCTCATGTTAAACCCAACGACTGCCAGTTATTAAACCAGTTTTTGTCGTAGGAACATAATGATATAAAATTTCCTCTGTATATTTTTAAGATTCTTTTCTATGTATATGTGATGAACTGTTATTTTCCAGTATGAAGACTTGTTATATTCATTATTATTTGTGTCTTATTCAACATCTACTGTTCGGTCAATCTACCAGACACAAGTTTTGTTAATTAATCTAGTATAGATGTAATTAAGTGCTGCTTTGTATTTATGCAACAACGTAGCTAGATAGTATATTCAGTACATTCATGCTCTGAAATTCTAATAGGTCATTTTAACAGCAATTACATATGTTTTAGTTCAACACAGTGACATAATGATATTCATGATGCCACTATATATAATCTTAATCTGTTTACTATTGGTAGCATATTGTCATGTTAAATATTTCATTACTTAGTCTGTTAAGAACAGAATGGAACATCTATGCATTTTCTTAATAACTTTACTTATGGTACTACGCCATAAGTCAAGCATAAAATTTCATTGTTTTATATTTCATAGTGCTTAACTATTATTTTCTGTTTTTCTTTTCTCCTTTTCTCCCAATTCAACCAGTTGTTTAACATACCTTCATACATGTTCCATTACCATCAATTATATTCAACTAGTACTTTTGATTATTTGCAATGTATTAATTTTGTGTGGGATTTCATTTTTATCAGTTCAGTTGTAAAAGTTTTAATACCTGGAGCATATATCCATCTCTTTAGTCCCACTTACCAAACCCCTACCCTATATAAATGTTTGATATTCACCCTTAATCCTAAGTTGTTTTTTGTTGCTGCATAAAATGGATTGCCGTCGCCGGACATGAGATACCTGCACCATGGTTGAGCTATCTGAAGGGAGACGTCCACGAAGATGGACCCTCACAGCTGCTACTGCCCTGGGAAGACAGCCCTTCCCAAATGATTTGTACCTCATCAGGAGTGGCTCATGCGGCCATGTACTGGACAAAAAAAGCAGTCAGCTCTTCCAAGATGAACTACTGCATCTCGATGAATGGTTCGAGCTGCCATATGTCTTGGGTAATCAGTGAAGCACCTATACCTAGATGAACTCCGACACTGCGAGAGTGACTTACGTGAACAATTTGCAAGTCGCTCCTCTATGTTTTCATCAGCTCACCTGCCAGAACCTATAGCAGTGACGCAGGAGGGCCAAGCTATGTAGATTACTCTTCATACTGCAATTCTACCTTTGCATCTATTCATCGGCTCTTTTGATAGGACTTAGCACAGCGACGCAAAAGAGCACAGTGAAGTCCAATCCAATATATACCGACAGAAAGCCATAACTCCAGTTTATTGTTGGCTTCACTGCTCCAACTATTATGACAGACTCATTAGGATGAGGCAGGAAGCACACTGAAACGTTTCGTCAGTGATACGGTACGGTTAGCAGCTAGGGTCATGTGGGCAGAACTATAGTGACACTTCAGTAAATTTAGTGACAGTGCCTTGTGGAGTGACTCCCGAATGTTATAGTGTGACTCATATTGCTGGTGCAGTGTAAATCCATAAAACTCTGGACTTCGTCCAACGTGGGAGTATCCAAAGACAATCTGCTTTCCTTCCTTCCTGGTCTTCCCCCCTTCCTTTAATTTTTTCTCTATTTTTCAGGTGTTATGCTTTTTTATTATATTACTATGTACACACAATTGTTAATTAACTTTGCATTCATTATTTGTATTTGTACCTAGCACGTATTCTTGGTTGCCTATGTGCCCAGGCACAACATTTTTGTAAGTGTAAATTATTCTTTTATGTATTTTCCACTTAAAAATTTGTATCTCATCCATAAATGTTACCAGTTGTTTGTATTTGCTGAGGGCAGCAAACTCTAGGCGATGGGGACGTGTTGCGTGTATAGGCTGAGCAAGATTTGGAAATTTCTGTAATAATTATTCTGTAACATTTATTTTCGATGCCTTGAGTCAGGGCACAGTTGTGTGTAAAAAAATTGTATGATTAAGCGTAAATTCTGCTGACTGGCGAAACATGTACTTTGAAATGGTGAATTATACATCCTGCTGGCTTAGGGAAATAATTCACAGGTGGCCTGCGACAGGTATCAACTTTTTCTCCATGTTTTAAACAATGAATCACACATCCTGCTGATCAAGGGAAATAATACTTAGTTGGTCAGTAACAGGTTTAAACATGTTCTCAATGATGTAAATAATGATTGCACAATATGGTGCAAATTAACAGTTAGCGTGGGAATCGCTGAGTTGACTTTTTGGTAGGACCCCTATTTAAGCTTGGTTGAGTTAGTCCTCGGGGGAGAGACTTCACAGAGATTTAAGAGGGGACTTGCTGCCAGTCTCTGTAAGAATCAACAAGAGTTTATTTCAAAGCGCTATAACGAGTAAGATAGCCGGCAGGGCGTACCAGATCGTACACCTTTTGACAGTTACAAGGTTCAAGCCATACAAACACATCGCCAAAGGTAAAGTTGCATTATGTTATTATGTATTTAAATGTTACCAAAGCGCCCCTGATCTCTTGCAGGTCCAGGGGGTGCCCTGTATAAATACTAGGCTTCTTTGAAATACAGTTATTCAGATCAGTTTGACTTAGATGTTTCTTTCGCTCTACCCTTTCAGTAGCTACACCCCAGTTGCAGATTAGGTATGTAAGTCTTTCACCCCCCTTACAATCCTGGTCCACAACAATATTGACCAGTTTCAACAACGGCATCTACATAAGTTGATTTTTCGTGATCTTTGGGTTAATTTGTTACCTGAGATTTTGTAATCTTCATTGCCTCTAGAGCAGATAATTGATGCACACTGCTTCGAACTATATATGCTTCAAATACGTAAACTATTTCTTGTTTAAGTGCTTAATTCTGTTATAGCTGCATATTAGATTAGCGTTAAACTCTTATTTGACCTTTCAGGTTTTCTTTGTCATCATACTCATTATCCCTACCCCCCATCGCCCGCCTCGGTAGCGTGTCTGCCTCACGTTCAAGTGATCCCGAGTTCGAATGTCGATTAGGGTGAGTTACCTGGATAAGGTTTTATTCCAGGGTTTTCCCTAATCCTAAAAGATGAATGTTGGATAACTCTAAGCTCTATGGACCCTGGGCTCATTTTTGCATCATTTCACTCATTCTATTCATCGTCCAGTTTGACTTAACGTTGTAGGACGTAAATTACATGAAAGAAAAAGAAAACACAGTCACCATCATCATTATAAAAGCTGACCAGATTGACTTAGATGCTGGCATTCTGATCCCAAGGTTACGAGTTCAAGCCCGATCTAGTTCGATGGTCTCTACATGTAGCTAAAGCTGAAATGTGTATCAGCTTTACTGACATTTAAAGAACTCCTTCGTGAAACCTGACATGCCGGTGACGCTAACATGATTTTGTATTTGAACTGTCACTACCAAACAAAAGTTATTTTATTTCTTTCGTTGTTAAAAGTCTAATATAAGCTTTCAATTTGGTGGCTATATTAATTTTTGTAGTATATTCGTATAAGCTGTTCTTGAGAGCTGTGACAAAAGATAATTAATACATCGGAAAAAATATAAATTTCAAACATTAGTTCATATTAATTTTAAATACCACTCAGTTTAACATTAGAGCATGAAAGGCAGAAGTAGTTCCCTCCAGATAAAACTACTACTTTGAATACAGAACATGTATTTAAAAAGAAGAAAGGGAGATTAAAATGGTTGATGTGTTGTGTACGAGAGAGGAAATAACGTCATTAAAATATTATCGATAAATACAAAGTTGATACTAGAGAGTTATATAAAATCAACTACGTTTCATGGGGCAAAATTGTTTTTATTATTAACTGAGGCTTAAATACCTATACGCCGAACTCGCTGGTCAGGTATAAAGAAACTGAATCATCCTGGCGCAACTGATAAGAAATCCGCCTCCCTCATGTGGGCTTGCTCGCATCTGTACATCTGTGAAATGCATTTCCTCCATATTTAATCCAATTGCCACTGCTACTCGGTTAATAGAGCCTCAAGGGCACATCTCAGCTGGAAGAGGATTAGATGTGAATAGGAGAGGTTATAAGAGGCGCATCAAGAAATGCTTGTACCCCGCTGGTAATTGAAATTCTCAGTAATCAAGGTCGTGTCTATACACTGTAAAGCAAAGAAAATGATTTTATCCCCAGATTCTGCACATTAGCCACACTCACCTTTGAATAAGAAGTTATAGTTTATATCTTACAGTCTACCAGTCATTCAGAATGAAGGAAAATTCTAGGATTTCCAGAAAATTCAAATATATATATATATATATATATATATATATATATATATATATATATATATATATATAACATTTTTATGAAACATAACATACATGTATGCTACTTAAATCAAAACCATTAGAGCCATTTAGAAATTGATGGAAATAATTCCTTCACACTAGCCGTACATAGGCTGTGGTTTTGATAATCAACATGAAAAATTCAATGTGACGGCCGGGATTTGAACCACGGATCTCCTGGTTTCCATCCAGCCACTCTAACCTATTGAGCTACCATGGCCAACTTTCCGTCATGACACTAAATTCAAATGGAGAATCAACGTCATGACGGCAAGTTGACCATAGTAACTCAATGGGTTACAGAGAATGGACGTTAAACAGGAGATCCGTCGTTCAAATCCTGGCCGTGGCAATGAATTTTTCATGTTCTCTCTGTCTACCATTAGTGCCACTTTAGAAAAATTCAAAAGTTTCAAAGATTGTTTTATTTAACGCATTGGGCAGTGAGGATTTTCTTGAAAATCTGTGATTCTTGGAACATGCTGACCTTACTGCAATCAGGTATTTACCCTAGCTACATTTAAATATGGTAGAACAAGAATGTGAGACAGACCAGCGATCTTCACAACATGTGGCACTAACTCCGCCAAGACAACCTCCTTGGAGGTATATGAAAACACACTTAAGCTCTTATTAAAATTTTTACCGTCCATACAAATAAAAGCGAGCAGTCATATGCTCAGTATAAGGAGTGGGGAAAAAGGACGAATGATGTCATCCATGTTACATACATAGTCATAACTACTCGCCGAACGACGGGCCCACTACCTCAAGCAAATGCATATCATATTAACAGTTTTCATGTCTATCTACATGGACAGTACACTCCTACTCCTTGTTATGCTCATCAACAAAATTACACCTTTCAACTGTTGACAAATGCGCAAACTTCCTACCACAAACTTTACATTCCTGTGGCTTCTTACCACAATGCTCTAAATTATGTCTCTTCAAAGTTGAAAAATCAGTAGAGCTCTTATCACAAGCTTTACATAGGTGTACCTTTACATAATCAAGAACAAAACTATGATTTTTCTAAGTTGACAAATGAGTTAAAGTTGAAAAATCAGTAGAGCTTTTATCAAAAACTTTACATAGGTGTACCTTTACATAATCAAGAACAAAACTATGATTTTTCTAAGTTGACAAATGAGTTAAAGTTGAAAAATCAGTAGAGCTTTTATCAAAAACTTTACATAGGTGTACCTTTACATAATCAAGAACAAAACTATGATTTTTCTAAGTTGACAAATGAGTTAAACTCCTATCACAAACTTTACACTGGTATGACTTCCTACCCTCATGACTTAAGTTATGCCTTTTTAAACTTGATTAATGAGAAAAATTCCTGTCACACCTTGCATTGGTTTGCCTTCTTATCCTCATGAATTATATTGTGTCGTCCAATGTGACAACCCACTAAACCTCTTATCACAAATTTCACACAGATGTTATACCTTCTGACGCTCGTGAATGAAATTATGTCTCTTCAAACTTGAAGACTCAGTAAAGCTCCTATTGCAAACTTTACATTGGTGTGGTTTCTTACCATCATGTACCAAAATATGTCTTTTCAAATTTGACAAAAGCGAAAAGCTCTGATTACAAACTTTACATTGGTGTGGCTTTTTACCATCATGACTCAAATTATGTCTTTTCAATTGTGCCAACAGAGTAAAACTCTTATCACAAACTATACATTGGTGTGGCTTCTTACCCTCATGAAATAAATAATGTGTTTTTAAGCTTGACAACAGAGTAAAGCTGTTACCACAAACTTTACAATGGTGTGACTTTTTACCCTCATGACTCAAATTATGTCTCTTCAAATGTGACAACTGAGTAAAACTCTTATCACAAACTTTACATTGGTGTGACTTCTTACCCTCATGGATTAAATTATGTGTTCTTAAATGAGACAACTGAGTAAAACTCTTATCACAAACTGTACATTGGTGTGGCTTCTTACCCTCATGGATTAAATTATGTGTTTTTAAATATGACAACTGAGTAAAACTCCTATCACAAACTTTACATTGGTGTACCTTTTTACCATCATGAATCAAAGTATGTCTTTTCAAATGTGACAATTGAGTAAAACTCCTATTGCAAACCTGACATTGGTGTGGCTTTTTACCATCATGAGTCAAAGTATGTCTTTTTAAACATGACAACTGAGTAAAACTCCTATCACAAACTTTACAGTGGTGTGTTTTCTTACCCTCATGAATTAAATAATGTGTTTTCAACTTTGACAACAGAGTAAAGCTCTTATCACAAACTTTACATTGGTGCATTTTCTTACCACCATGAATCAAATGATGTCTTTTCAAATGCGACAAGTGAGTAAAACTCTTATCACAAAGGTTGCACTGATGCGGTTTCTTATGCTCATATTCAAGGCGATCCATTTCATTACAGCAGATTGTGTCACTTGCTACAACTTCAGCCAAGAACATTGGTGATGTGCCGATAATAATACCAGCACCTGGGTATGATCTGAAATGTTGAAGGACTTAGCATCATTTAGTATATCATGAAATCATTTGATCATTAAATGGATTCATGCAAAGTTACTATGTTGTTTGTTGTAACCAATTAACTTTGTTGATCTACAATACCTTTAAATAAATTAGAAAATCAGGCCAATAAACAACATGGTAATGACAAACTTATGTTATTGGCATTACAAGCAATGCTTGATATATGACCTACTAATTATGGTTTACTGTAAAGGCAAATATTCAATATACGTTGTAAGCAATTCTATGTCTATGACATGGGCAAATAGAAATATCAATAAAAAAGGGATTATTAACATACTGAAAAATTCCTTTGAATTTCGACGGATGATTTCAGATGAGGAAATTCAATACAGGTTTCAGATGAGGAAATTCAATACAGCTTCCATATACACAAGGTATAAAACACCACCAACAAAAAGTGACTAAGCACAGGAACGTGCTAACGAATAAAAAAAAATTGTCAAAAAAAATTGTCTCGAAATGTATTTTACAGAGTATTTGATTAAGTTTTACATTTAATATTTGGTCCCCGTTGGGCTCTATCTTAAGACTTAACATCAAATTTTGGTCATTCTGAATGAAGAACTTAGAAGCTCCAAATTTAGGCAAATAAAGCATATATTATGTCTTAAAATGTATTAAAATATAGTATAAACGATATATCAAGGAACATTTTTAAGTTCATTAAAACAAGTGAAATTTTGTTATACAATAACTTTCAAACACTTTCACTGTTTTTATAAATACACAGAACATAAACTTATATTTCTCTAGACCACCTCGGTAGTGTAGATTGTAGCGTGTATGCCTCACGTTCAAGAGATTCCGATTTCGTATCTCGGTTAGGGTGAGTTTATCAGGATACGGTTTTCTCCGGAGTTTTCCCTTATCATAAAAGACGAATGATGAGTAACCCTAAGCTCCATATACCCGGACTTATTTGAGCATCATTTCACCCATTTCATTCATCTTCGGATATTGCTTAACGTTGGAGGACGTAAATGACAGAAAAATCCTTCTTTAGCACTGCTTTGTCAATATCTCAGAAGGCTAGCTCGGACTGCTCGTTGCTTCTAGGATCATATAAAATGCTTCGCTAATTATGACTTCTATACTGCTCTGACTGGCCAAATCGTTTACAACTATGATAGTCAACGATCCACTAACTATTGGCAAATACATAAACATGGCTTTTGCTACCCGTTATACCCTGCCAGTCACGAAAGAAATTTCCTGCTCATGGAATGGAACCTTGTCAATGTCAAATCTTTTATTTCTGTCAAAATCAATATGTATGGAACATATCAATCTGGAAAAATAATAAGCCTCATACTTCTGGCCTCCTAACGCCTGCTAGTAGATCTCGAATGTCAATAAAATACTTCGTTCACGGTAAACAACGAAAACGGTAGAATGGGATGACTCATACTTAATTCCTTTAAGTTACATAGTCACGATGCAGCACTCGGTTCTTAGATATGGTCGTGGAAACTACCCCTGTTCCGTCCACATCTTTGCTCGGAGCATTCTCACATAAAAACTTCATTATTGATCCGCCTCTTCATGCACTGCAATCGTCATTCGCTGGTTGTAACTTGAGGAAACGCTTCCAAATGCAGTAGGGGTGACGCTAAAATGCTCTGTTGTGGATTAGCTGTTAGTGCCAAGTCCTCTTCCAAGATGGCATCCATTCCAAGTACCACTTTCTCAGCCACTCTCGCGTGGAACAGCTAAAAGCTTTTCAAATGCTTGACAGTTAAGTCTACGATAACGCTTTCTTGTCTATAGTCAATGTGTCACCCAGTGTCGTCTGTATTTTGTAGAACGGATCCAGATTTCTAGATGGCAAGCGCTCAACAACGTCGAAATAGAAGACGATTGATGCTCCGCCAGAGTTCAGTGTATCCTGCCGTCCACTATGTGGTTATCCTCCACGCTTCAATAATTTCTCTGGGGGATCGCCCACGTTAATTAACCTGATGCTGTTACCAATGTATCGAATAATCCTGATTTACAAGGTGGAAGCAGTAGTAACCTCGTGCGCCAGCTGCTGTTTTCTCTAGGCCTTCTTGACTTCGCTTTCCAGGTCGCTAAGACATACTTCCAGGTCCTACGGCGCGATACCCTCTTGGCCATATATATCCTTTGTACCACGTGCTTCCACATTCTTCAAGACAGCCAGTTTTCGTCAATTTTGATCTCTATCTTCACCATCCTCAACAGGCAGGATTGTATTTAAATTTTCATTTCTCTCCTCATTTGTTCCATTTCACATTAATTGTTGTCCCCGTCAGTTTTCATTTCCTTTTACATCTTTCCCATACTGAATCTGATTTCAGATTCCAATTTGTCCATTCCAGATTTCATCATAATGATTTCACTTCTCATTCTGTCCATGCCAGATTTCAATTCATCAATTTAAGTTAGAAAGGTGTCAAGCATTTGCTCCATTGTGGCCTCTTACCACATTTCTTTATACCAGTGTGACTAAAGTGACAACAGAGGCTGTACTAAACTCACTTTATCACTAGAATTGTTAGTCCAATGTTAACTTATAATCACTTTCATTTTTTACAAATGCACAGAGAAAACACGTCGTTCTATAGCACAGTACTTCTGATGTCTCTGCTGCAACACAAACATGTGCTGCTTGTTACTTTTCGAAACACACTGAAAATGCTTCTCGATTCACAGACAAGTAACTTCACTTTAACGCTGCTCAGGTTCACCGACTCATTCTAACTACACAAATGAACTGATTCACAATTATTCAGATACTCACTGGCTTTTGTAGCTAGTTTTACATGCTACTGGTCACGAAGAAAGCTTCTGGCAGCCAAAAATCTATGGAATTGGAGAAAAGAAAAATTACTGAATGTCGATCATCTACATCTGCCGTAATCAAAGATATTGAGCACAAAGCTCAGTACAACAGGGCACATACTTCCAGTTTTGTAAGTAGTGGCTGTTCTTGTGTGTAAACTTTCTGCTGCTCTCGCAGCAAACAAAAAAATGTTGAAGTGGGATAACTCACACTTAATACCTTTGCGGTAGAAATTCATTGTCACAGTGAAAGTAATAAGTTAATCATTTAGCAAAATTCATTTTGAGTTTTGCTGTCATCAGTTTTATCAGTCAGTTTTGAGAACGCCAAGAAAACAAACAAGTATACTTGCAACTGCAAATATTTGTAAAGAGCATAATTACACAATGCATATGGAAATCTCAAGTCAAGAAGACCGATGCAAAACAATGGGAAACAGCAGAACAATGTTTTATTTAATTCTATGGATTAGCCAGCAACAACATAAATGTTGATATTCATTTGACATTCCACTTTTCATTAAATGTTATGCCATAATATAGATGTACTACTAGAAGTGCTCTCTTTATGGTCCAGGAGATACCAAAATGTGTTTTTCTAGTGAAAAATAAATAGTGAGCTTTTGGTGGAATAAAAGTTGTTACTTCTACATAACAAAGGGTACAAGGTTTACATACTCCTTAACTACAACAGTACCAGTTCAATTTGTAGATAATGTTTTAAAAGGTGTGACATATGGCACAGTAACTGATATATTGTAATGTAAGTCTCAGAGATACGTTCAAAAGGGCTACAAATGACAAGACTAAAAATATACATAGGTTTAATTTAAATTAATTAGGAGTCGATTAATGACACAAAACAACACTTACTTTTAAATTTTCCCGGAACCAGTTTCTGAGGCCTTCCCTCTATCTTCAGCCGGACATCGACTTGTTCTCATTGGTGTAGCTGGCAATATTTTGTCATCGGTCTTCTCTGGTGGCGGTTCGAGGAACTTGCTGAACAAATCTTTCTGGGGGATGTCGAAATTGAATACTTTGTTCCTATTTTTTGAAATAAAGATTTGTTCCCATGTGGACAGTTCTTCTTTTCCTGTTGTATGTTTTAGTAATTTTGGTTCTGGATTTATGTTGTGGATTTTTTCCCCAAAAATGCGTGGCAACTGCTGATTTTTCTTATTGTTTGTATTTTATGTTCTTAAAATGTTCCTTTGCTCTTGTTTCTAAATTTCTTTTGGTTTTTCCAATATAAATTTGACTACAGTCACAGCATTCAATTTGATATATACCAGATTTTTTGTTAGATGGAATGGCATTTTTGATGTCTGAGCAAATTAGGTTTTTTAAAGGAGTAATGGTTCACTGGAGCTAGTTGAATGTTTTGTTTTTTGAAGACTTTTTTGAATTTATCAAAGGCCCATGGATGGTAAGTGAATTTTTTGAAGATCATTTTAGTTTCTGTAGCTGAGAGGGTTGTGGTTTCCTTTAGTAGTTTCTTCTTTTTTGCTAAGCTCACTTTTTTGTCTACTAGTGATTTGGGAAAGTCGATTTTCTGTGCTATTTCAATAATTTTGTTGCATTCTATTTTGTATTCTTCTGCTGTGAGAGGGATGTTGACCAGTCTGTGTGCTAAACTATTAAAGATTGCCTGTTTGTGGAATCTTGGATTGTAGCCATTAGCTTTTATGTAGTTGTCTGTTTGTGTTGGTTTTCTGTAAATGCCAAAGTTTATTCTATTTTTATTTCTGATTATTTTTAGATCTAAAAATGGTAAATACTCGTCTTTTTTAACTTCTACAGTGAACTTGATGCTTTTTTCTTGAATATTTAAAAGTTTTAGTGCATCACTGATGTGTTTTTATGGCACTATGGCAAATATGTCATCTACATATCTTTGCCAGAGTTTGAAAATCCATGGGAAACCTTTAGTGATCCTTATTTCTAGTGCACTCATGTACAGATCGGCCAGGAAGGGTGATAAGGGGTTGCCCATTGCTAAACCAGAAGTTTGATGGAAATATTTTGTTTGAAACTGGAAGAAATTCTGTTCTATGCAT
The DNA here is from genome assembly GCA_030765055.1 of Mantis religiosa. NCBI lineage: Eukaryota > Metazoa > Arthropoda > Insecta > Mantodea > Mantidae > Mantis > Mantis religiosa. The sequence goes on from CM060959.1 coordinate 121,804,239, forward strand.
AATTTGGTAAGTTCGATGTAATCTGGAACTTCAAGTGATGACATTCCCAGTGATTTGAGCCATTTTTCTATCAATGTTGGGAGTTGTTTAGCTGGTATGCTGGGAAACAGTGATTTAACGTCAAATGAGACTAGTGTGTCCTCTACATTTAGTTCAGTATCCTTAATGTGTTCTATAAGTTCATAGGTGTTTTTGATGCTTAGGCTATCGAATTTTGGAAATGAGTTGAATTTGTTTATTAGCCACTTTGCAAGTTTGTATGCTGGTGAATTTATACTGCTAACTATAGGTCTCATTGTTATGATTTGACGTTAAATCACTGTTTCCCAGCATACCAGTTAAACAACTCCCAACATTGATAGAAAAATGGCTCAAATCACTTGGAATGTCATCACTTGAAATTTCAGATTACATCTAACTTACCAAATTATGCATAGAACAGAATTTCTTCCAGTTTCAAACAAAATATTTCCATCAAACTTCTGGTTTAGCAATGGGCAACCCCTTATCACCCTTCCTGGCTGATCTGTACATGAGTGCACTAGAAATAAGGATCACTAAAGGTTTCCCATGGATGTTCAAACTCTGGCAAAGATATGTAGATGACATATTTGCCATAGTGCCAAAAAAACACATCAGTGATGCACTAAAACTTTTAAATATTCAAGAAAAAAGCATCAAGTTCACTGTAGAAGTTGAAAAAGACGAGTATTTACCATTTTTAGATCTAAAAATAATCAGAAATAAAAATAGAATAAACTTTGGCATTTACAGAAAACCAACACAAACAGACAACTACATAAAAGCTAATGGCTACAATCCAAGATCCCACAAACAGGCAATCTTTAATAGTTTAGCACACAGACTGGTCAACATCCCTCTCACAGCAGAATACAAAATAGAATACAACAAAATTATTGAAATAGCACAGAAAAATGACTTTACCAAATCACTAGTAGACAAAAAAGTGAACTTAGCAAAAAAGAAGAAACTACTAAAGGAAGCCACAACCCTCTCAGATACAGAAACTAAAATGATCTTCAAAAAATTCACTTACCATCCATGGGCCTTTGATAAATTCAAAAAAGTCTTCAAAAAACAAAACATTCAACTAGCTCCAGTGAACCATTACTCCTTAAAAAACCTAATTTGCTCAGACATCAAAGATGCCATTCCATCAACAAAAAATCTGGTATATATCAAATTGAATGCTGTGACTGTAGTCAAATTTATATTGGAAAAACCAAAAGAAATTTAGAAACAAGAGCAAAGGAACACTTTAGGAACATAAAATACAAACAATTAGAAAAATCAGCAGTTACCACGCATTTTTGGAAAAAAAACCACAACATAAATCCAGAACCAAAATTACTAAAACATACAACAGGAAAAGAAGAACTGTCCACATGGGAACAAATCTTTATTTCAAAAAATAGGAACAAAGTATTCAATTTCGACATCCCCCCGAAAAATTTGTTTAGCAAGTTCCTCGAACCGCCACCAGAGGAGACCGATGACAAAATATTGCCAGCTACACCAATGAGAACAAGTCGATGTCTGGCTGAAGATAGAGGGAAGGCCTCAGAAACTGGTTCTGGGAAAATTTAAAAGTAAGTGTTGTTTTGTGTCATTAATCGACTCCTAATTAATTTAATTTATACAACAACACTGTTTTCAACATTTCCATGAAAGGATTTATACGTAGGTTTATTTACATTATCTTGGAAGTGTCCAGCCCAGTACTGCAGCCTATGTTCTGGTCTAGATTGTGGTGAACAAAGACCTCACTGTATCAATTAATGCCCACAAGACAAAGTAAGGTAGTGGACCATATATATACAAAGACTTGGTAGTCCTGTTACAGCAATGGTACTTCAAATGTCCCTATCGATAGTGACAGATAGAAGCTTTGACTATAGTGTTCCGACTATAAGTCAGAAATGCATTCATCCAAGGTTTCATTCTGCACCACTCCTTTGAGATAAGGGGCTTGCTGAACTGATGACATCATTCATATAAACCCTGTTGCTACCGGAAGAATAAATCTCACAAGTGAGTATGAAAACAACAGTAACCATAAGACAAACGGTAGAAGGCTGGCAAATTGAAAGAGTCAGGTCTTACCTTGAGCATTTTACTGGAGAAAAGTCCCCATCCTGCAACAGAATAATTCAAATGTACAGTATCACACAATCATCCACATAGCATTAAATGTTCTACATAACATGGTTAAAAATATATGGAAATAAATATTTGATATTTTATCATTTATGGGGTGTATGGAGAAATGAACTTATTAAACTTTATTATAAATACAAATTCTTATATTTTTACAATTTAATAATATTTATCTTATATATATATATATATATATATATCCCTATATATCTCAAGTTACATATTAAATTACAACTCATAAGATAAATGAACTTATTAAACTTTATTATAAATACAAATTCTTATATTTTTACAATTTAATAATATTTATCTTATATATATCCCTATATATCTCAAGTTACATATCAAATTACAACTCATAATTGAGTTGCTGAATTTCCTTGGGCCCATAGACTCTAACAACATGGTTTTTGAGCTATAGGACCCTATTTACCACTTTTGGTCCTCGATGTATATTATCCTGATTATCCTTATTTCTAATTTTTCTCGAACATTTCTCACTAAACCTAAGCAATTTCCTATTTCCAAAACATTGTTTCTTGATTTAACACTCAATGACCTTTTAACTAAAATTTCAATAGGTAACATAGTCCACTTCCTTTTGAGTACTTTTCCTCTCCAATTCTCTGTTTCCTCACATTCTACCAATAAATGACATACTATATATTTTCATACTACACAGTATACACTTTCCTTGTTTTTCTCTCTCCCCTAATCCCTTTAACCTTATCACTGCTGTTCTGGCCCATGGAAAGCCTTCTCTCATCATTTTGTCACAAATGTCAATATATTTTTCGTTCCAAATTCATTTTTATCTTTCTATAAGTACACAGTAAGGTTTTGGAATTTCAACTACCCATCATATCCTGCCTTTCTATATCTTCTATCCTCATTCTGATTATTTTCCAGAAACCTTTCTCTACTCTATTACTCTCCCTCCAAATATCCCTGTATCCTATTTCACTCAGAATTTCTTGTACTTATGGGGGTGTAAGAAAAACAAGATGTGGAGAAACTATTTGTTTTGTTTAGAGGAAAACCGAAATTGAAGAAAAAAGTTTAACAATTAAATAAATAAATGATCAAATTCTCAATCATTTATGACGATAAAGACAGAAACATAAGAAGGCAGCAGAACGGAAGAAGAGGCTAAAGTACTGAGTTCACTAATATAAATTATACTCTTGGACTGGACTGTATGCTCATTTAATTATTATAACAGAAAATTACACATAAGGTTCTATTACCACATTTCCATTTGTTTAGAATCTGGGATACGTACAAACAAACCTACTCTGATTACAGTGGGCATATGTGCACAAGCATGTGTGCTTGGTTTCCCAACAATGTCAAACATTTTCTTCTTTTCAAATTTAAAATGCACCATGTATTAGGTTTAGTTACAATCATATTAACATTCAAGTAACTAAGGTTAGAATTCATTTGGCTCAGTAAATTGGCATCAAAGCTCACCTTACTTGCATTTTGTAAATCATTATAACAATACTTGTTAGACTTGGTGCAAAATGCAATTGCAAAATTTAATCCAGGTCTGTTTTACTAAAATATCTTACTGTATGGGTGTAATATTTTTTGATAAAACAAAAGGGCTGGTTTTGAGTTAAATTTCCTAACACATTAAAGGTTTATCACTGTATTGTCTGTTGCTTACCAATCCTTGACTTCATTTGTCATTAATTGTACTCTTCATTTTAAGTGTAGTAGATTGTAATATTCTACAGTAACAGAATATACTGAGATAAGTATTACAAAATATTTCTCATTTTAACTACAGTAGATTTATACACAACTTACCTTAATATTATAACAAACTGATGAAGACCGCCAAGGTTCTTCTTTAATTTCTGTTTCGTTATCCATTTCATGATCACTGTTGTATTTATCCATCATTACAGGATCCTCAACAAGATACTTTTCTTCATTCTGTGAACCACAGTCTAAAAACAGAATCTGTTGTTCAACTTCATTTGTCCTATCTATCTCCCAGTTGCTGCAAGTAGCAGTTTCAGGCTCTATCTGCTGAACCTGCTTGATAGACTGAGTTTCTGATTTAATTTCTGTTTTGACTGTCACGTTACAATCAGCATCAATGCTCGTTGTCATTGAAACAACTTCTTGAAAGAATACTCTCTCATTCTGTGAGGCTATGTCATCTGTGAGAGGAATCTCTTCTTTGATTTCTATTTTCTTATCCATTTCAAATAACTGTGAAATCAGATGTTGCTCTTAATTTATGGAACAGATCTGTGAAGAAAAAGACATATCATACATATCTAAAGGAATATGAATAATTTAACTATCAGCTTCTTTGAATCTATCAATAATTGTTCAAGTCACACTACATACCACTGTACTCTTTATCTTACAAACTTTTTGGAAAGCTGCATAAGACTTATGAAACTCAAAGACTTGATCAGGACTCAAACTACAGATACTTGTCACTTTATGCCAATGCTATTATCAGACCAGTTATCTTACCGAGTTACTGGACAAACATTAAATCCCCTAATCTGCTTAAAATGTCATGGATAAAATTAAAGCAATCTCAGATATTAAAGAAAACTAAAACAAATTATGTTGGGAGCTACTGTGTTTAGTGAACTGTTCTTCCAAGTGATGGAAATAACTGGAAAAATTGAGTATAAAAAGATCAGCGATATAGAATGTGGGACAAGTCACCTTTGGGGTATGATATCTCTGTATTTGATATTGTCTTTAAGGTTTACTGCAATATTTAAATCAAACAAGGTGGCTCAATACTTGGATGGCAATATCAGTTCATGTAACAGAACATTCCCCTACAGCAATAAACACTGTGGTGTGATACAACTTTCCAATTAAGCCATACAAATAGCCACTCATGAATATCTTTTGCAAAATCACAATATTGACCATCTTGAGTTTACTGCATATTGTGACTGCGTGGGTTACATAGATTCGGAAATCTGGCTTACAAAAATTTAAAACAAGTTTTGCTGCAGTAAAAATATGTGAAATTGACAAACAGCTATTTTCAAGGCTGACTTGGTGTTTTGCTGCATGAAAACAATTGAATGGAATCACTGCGGTACACTTAAATTGTCGACTGTCAGAATAACGAACAATCAACTGCTGCTTCTAGCACCTTACAGGGTATTTATGCACCCCAGCCATTATTTCTAGAATGCTGCTTGGAGCCTCTCTCTGTCTCTTTGTCTCCTACCCACGTGCCCAGCTCCAGCTTGTGACAGCAGCTCAACAGTACCACACGGTGACAATATTCTTAACCACAAAACAGTATACCTTACATGACTTTCCCTATTCTTCTAATAACTATTACTACTCTGTTAATCAGATTAACCATTCACAGAAATTGTAATTGTCTCGTAATTGCATGAAAATAACAGGAATACAGTAGGTTCTAAGTGACTGACAAATCTTCAAAAACTTGTTTACTATGTGACACCTTTGAAATTTCATTCTCTCCGCATAGCCAACAGACAATTTTTTTTTCTTTAGGTTTGGTATTTGGAGACATACATGCATACATAGACATGTGTGTACACACATATTCCTTCTTTTCTTTCTTTACGCTGGATACACTAATAGCTATAGAACAGAAGTGACATAGGTCCATCCAGGTGGCCAGAGGAACTAATCAACTAGCTTCTTGTATGTTTAAGTATGTGGTGGAATTTTCTTGAATACACATATACTTAATGCAGCAAAAGCACAACAAACAAATCAGACCCAAAGTCAAATGCAGTTAAAATTCTATAAAAGTTATATTCCAAAATTAACTGTAGCTTTAAATGGATTCAACAACTCCCAGAGAGATGGAATAGATTACCTAATGAAAAACTAAAATCTGTTATGTTTGGGATGAACTAAGTGCCAAACTGTGAAAATATCTCTTAAAGAGAGCAGAGTTTGTATACCCAATTATTCTCCTTTGCCAGGGATATTCCAGGTAAAATTAAACAATTGCCGACCTTGTAAACCAGAAAGAATATAAAAGCCTTGACTTCCAATCAGTCTTATCTCACACCTGGCAATAATCACCATCGTCATCTTTGTCATCATCATCATCATCATCATCATCATCATCATCATCATCATCATCATCATCATCATAATATCATTTATTGTCAACAGACTTTGCAGTTTCTGACATTGTCAAAAATTTATAGATATACACACAATTGTATTTAATTAGAAAGGAAGAATTTCGGCATTGCATATATGTACATAAATTTACAGAAAAACAAAATTGGTGTGGTACAGTGATTATAATTCATCAATACAATAGACTTTTTGTTATCAAGTACTTCTTCACAGCACCCTCGAATGGCTTGCATTTACAAGATTTTAGATGTGCTGGCAGATTTTTGTGAAGTAATAAGCCCTCACATTTGAAACCCTATCGGAAATATTCTTATTAAAACTTTGCCTAAAAATGTCGTCCTTGTGCCTAGTGTTATGACTATGAATATTACTATTTTTAGGATTTTCCTTTTGTAACTTATTTATAAACATACAGAGAATATAGAACAAAAACGAATTAACTGCTTCACTCACACTGCTTTTTCACAGATATGTTTCAAGAGTGTTTGCTTTTATCATCTGGAACTCGACTAGTGCAAATTGTAGTGGTTTCCTCTTTCTCCGTATCGTCGATAGATGGCACGATGTACTTGTCAAAGATGTCTGGTGGTGGAGTTTCAAAATTCATGACTCTATGACGATTTTTTCCCATACGGAAAGGTCTATGGGGTGATTAACATATTTTATTAAAGATGTTTCCAAGTTGATGTCATGTCTAGTATTCAAGAAACGAAAAGCCACTGCTCATTTTTCTTATTCACCATTTTTACCGTTTCTTATATGTTCTTTAGTTCTGATTTCAATAATTATAAGAGCAAAAATAAAAATTAAATATAAATTATAATTAAAAATAATAATTATAAGAACAAAAGCTCTTGACACATGTCCTGTGAAAAAACAGTGGGAGTGAAGCAGTGTCAATATCTTCTCGATTCAATTTTGTGCTAAGTTGTGCTTCACTGTCTCTACGCTTCTTTCAACTTTATACTTTGGGATACAGAGAATATACTGTTAATACTCCTTTATCCTGAAATAGTTCCCCACATGATTCTCAGGAACACAAATTGTAAATCATTCTGTTAGCACTTCTAAATAACCTTCTCATATGCTTTGCAGCAGCACAGTCATAAATTTCAATTCCATATAATAAATGTTGATATATAACTCCATAATAAATAATTTTAAGCCCTTTTTCATCAAAAATATTTTTGAAGTAATGTAACAAATATACAGCTTTACTTATTTTATCACAAATATGATTTATGTGTCCTACCCATGTTATTTTTCTGTCAAGAAATATTTCTAAGAATTTATGTTCCCTTACATCTTTGGTGTTAGTCATTTATGGGTAATGACAAATTTCAGGCATTTTTGTTACTCTGTGAGAAAAGAATTGAGTTTGTTTTTGTCATATTACACGAAAGATGGAGTAATTTATAACCAAATCAATTTTCAAAATTAATGGAGAGAGCAATATATCACTGGGTTAAAAGATGCATGGAGTTAAATAATATTCTCACTTTATCCCAGTTAGGTTTTAGATAAAAAAATGTTTACTGAAAAAGAAACATAGTCATAACTTCAGAATTAGTAACGGTCTTGAATGAAAAAACAACTACCATGATTTGTTATTTAGCTGCAGTATTTGACCGTATAGATCACAATCTCTTGCTGCTAGTTAGAATTTTATGGCTTCAATGAAATCATTATAAATTAGTTGAAATCTTTTTTTATTTTATTTTATTTATTTATTTATGTACTAAGCTATTACAACTGTTGAGCTGATCACCAGTAAATCTTTTTTAACAAACATAATTAAAAAAATAAGGATTAGTGGAAATGATTTGCAACCATGTGTTTTTACTACAGGTATTCCACTAGGTGCAATATACTTGAGCAATTGTTATTCTTTATAATTATAAATGACTTCCATTTAATCTGAGCAAGGAAACAACAGCTGTGCCATTTATACTTGATATAATGTACTTAATCTGAACAGTCACATCAGCAATTATGATCCTATCAGTAAAGCACTTAAAGGAAACCTACAATTTAAAACAAAGCATAAGTTGGGAATGAAATTAACAAAGAATAAAATACTCATTCTTTAAGAATTTGGTACATCTTTGGGCTCCAAGTGTATGAAAAGCTCTTTAGAGAAAAAATTAAAGTGATTCTATCAAAGTATACATCCGCTCGCTTTTTATTAAAAAATTTTAAAAATTCCCTTAACTAAAATGTATTAAGAACAGATTAATTTGCCTGTTTTCATTCACTTTTATGATTTGGACTTATCTGCTGGAACAACCCAGCACATAGCAAGCAAAAGCTAATAATGCAAATTAGCACAATATGAATTTTGGCCCTCCTTTTTAATATGTGACATGGCGACTTTTTCTAAAGTCTTTCACACCCTTTATACAACTAAGATATTAAATATGATCTTTTTTACTTTTTAGTGTCATTTCAGGCTGGAGGGCATTCTTTTATTGTTACTGAAGTCCTAACTTAATTTTTTTATTTATTTACTTACTGTGTATGTAGCTAGATTGAAGAATTCAGTGCAGTCAAATTATCCTTCTTCCCCCACTGAACACATGCTGCCAACAGTCTTATTTGTCCCTGTATTACACAATCTAAAAACTACAAAGTACCTAAATTGCACTACCTAGCTAACTAATTACACTAAACACCACAATAGTCCCTAATTTACACTAACTAGCTAATTATACTAAGGGCGGCATTGCATTCAGAACACAACATCTGTGTCCTCAGCAGACCCTCATTGAATAATTATCGAAGGTAGGTCTCCTCATTCTTCAAATAAAAGGACAAGTTCATTTTACTGATCTGTCGAGCCATTTCCCAATTTTCAATAACATATCTACTGAACAAATCTTAAATAAATGGAAATAATCACTTCTTCCACACTAGCCGTGTGTAGGCTAAGGTTTGGATGAACAGAGCCAGACTGAAAAATTCAATGTCATAGCCAGGATTTGAACCATGGATCTCTCGGTCTCCGTGCAATTGCTCTAAATCACTGAGCTACTATGGCCAACGTGCCGACATGACATTAAATTCTCCAACTGACTTGTATGTTTCCTGGTAGATCACTAGGAGTTCTCATATGCTATGAGACATGCACCTTTTGTGGCGACTTACTATGCTGTAAGTACTTAACTTTTCTTTAACATTACTTTTGAATTTTTCAGTCTGACTCTACTCACCCAAACTTTAGCCTACACACTGCTAGTATGAAAGAAATGATTATTTCCATCAATTTACCTAAAATAAAACATAGTGGTTTAAGTATGAAGCCTGGGACTTAAGTACTTACTATATAGTAAGTCGACACAAAAGGTGCGTGTCTCATTGCATATGAGAACCCCCAGTGGTCTACCAGGAAACATGAGTCACTTGGAAAATTTAATGTCATGACCTCATGTTGGCCACAGTAGCTCAGTTGGTTAGAGCAACTGCATGGAGAGCAGGAGATCCGTGGTTCAAATCCCAGCTATCACATTGAATTTTTCAGTCTGACTCTACTCATCCAAATCTTAAATATTCGAAGCATCCACAGAACAAACAGCCTTCAGTTCTAACAATACAATACGTACTTCTGCTGGACAGCAAGCCTACTTTCGCAAAGCAATAAAACCTGAGAGGAAACATGGTCAGTATTTTCCAAAACTGACCTGCGCTAATTTCATCCACATGTCTTTCTGCACTGGTGTTGGACAGCTGTCTGGAGCATTTTTCCAAAGGTAGCTACAAGTTTATTAATAATAACTAAACACTAGTAACACAACTTCACTTATCTTATTTAAATCCGGGGACCGGTTTCAAAGCAAACATCTGCTTTATCCTCAGCCACTCAGCTTGACACTCACCCACTTACTGACTGACTGACCTTGACCACTACCGGAGTTTGAAGAATAGCTCCTATCTAACTGCCATCTACCGGGGACAACACAAACTTATTGATAATGTCTATTGGAGGGATATCAAAATTCATTACGCGATCCTTATTTTTCAAAATAAATATCTTCTCCCAAACCATTAAATCTATCAGTTCCTTCAATTGTTTCAATAATTTAACTTCTGGATTTACTTCATGATTATATGACCAAAAATGATCAGCCACTGCCAATTTCTCAGTCTGTCTATATTTAATATTTCTAAAATGTTCTTTCGCTCTGGTTTCTAAATTACGCTTGGTTCTACCAATATAGATCTTGTCGCATTCTAACAGTTAACTTGATAAATACCAGACTTTTTGTTGTCTGAAATTTTGTCTTTTTTAGAAAACTGTAGCAAATTCTTTATACTGTAATTATTATGAGGTGCTAGTATTATACCCACTTCTTTGAAAATTTTTTGGAACTTTTTATTTGCCCATGGATGATAAATAAATTTTTTGAAAATATAATCCTTTTTTACTTTTTTAAGAGTGGAAACATCATTAACATTTTTTTGATATTTAAATTTTTCCACTCTTCTGATTATAAAATCTTTATTAAAGCCGTTAATTAAAGCAGTGTTTATAATATTGTGACTATGGGTTCGTGAAATAATAAAACGAAGTTACGAAACACAAAAGCTACACTTTATTCTCCTAGCAAATACATTCGTCACCATTACAGTTTGCTAGCTAACCTTAAACTGTTTATTTTTCCAACTCTACGCTCAACTGTCTCACTTCCGGTAACGATCGGCCATTATTTTTCATCGGCTTCGCGAGCCTACCACCAGGGTGACACTCCTCCCTCCTCAAGTCTGGTCGTCCCGAACAGCACCTTCGTAGCGGGCCAGACGATCCAGGTGTACCACCAACATCTTTCCTCGGGGCACCTTCTGGTTGACGGAGTATAACCTCTTCTCCGTTGAGCCTCAGGACCTTCCTGCCGACGTCGACCGTTGCCTCGTGGCTCCTGAGGGCATCCAGTCCCAGAATCACCTTCTCAGCCACCTTCGCGACGAACACCAACAGACGCACGGCACTCCGTCCCAAGTTCAGCTCCAGCAGGGCCTCCTGCACAGGCATGGTGTCGCCCGATGCCGTCACATGCTCGTATGGTCGGCTCGGTTTCCTCGTCGGCAAACCATTTGCCACGTCAGGTCTGATGATGGCCACGGCTGCTCCAGTGTCCACTAGCACGCAGCACGGCTTTCCTCCTACCCAGCCGTCCGCGATGAGGCTGTCATCCATACGACGGCTGACGGCGCGCAGTCACTCGAGGGGATGGTGGTGATGGCGCCGACGTGCCCCTCTCCACGACGGCCCTTACTCGTTCTCCGGCTGCTCTTCCTGGTGTGGGCAGTCTCTCCGCAGGTGTCCGGGCTGTCCACACCCCTAACACATGCCACTAGGTGTTCGCCGGCGTCCCTCAGCTGGTCTTCTGTCTCCGGCGTAGCGGACACTCCTCGTTCTCGACGTCGGGATAGATGTTACTTTGGCCGCCTCCATCCTTAATGCCGCTGTCAGCGCCTCGTGGATGGTTTTATATTCGCCGAGCATTAGGCGCTGACGAATCTCCGTGTCCCGTACCCCGTCGACAAAATTGTAGGCGGCTTCCCGGGATACGAACTCCAGTGGCAGGTCAACCAAGGCCTTGCTAGCCAGCTGCTCGATCGCTATGGCGAACTCCTGCAGCGTCTCCCCTGGCTGCTGCGACCTTGCCTTTAGCTGGCTGCGGTATGCTGCGGCTAAGCGGTGGTTCCCGAAGCGATTCTCCAGGGCCTCCCAGATGTCCTTGGGCGCCGCCGTCGTCTGCACCGCGTTTAGGATTTCCGCGGCCCGTCCCTGGAGGCTGACTATTAACTGTGTGGCCTCCTCCTCCGGTGACCACCTGTTGTGCTTGGCCACTGTGTCGAACTGGCGGCGGAAGACCTCGAATGTTGAGGCGCCGTCATATTTCGGAGATTTGACGCGCGCCGATGTTGTGTCGCGTCCCAGTGCGTCAGCCTTCAAATCCTTTAGTCTCCTGCCGACGACGTCCTCCACCATGGCGTTCAGGGACTTGACGCCGTTGTCGGCCTTTCCCTCCAGGTTGTTTACGCGGTTCGCGAGGTCTTCGACGTCTTCAACCATGGCGTTCAGGGACTTGGCGTTATTGTCGGCCTTTTCCTCTAGGTCATTGAAGCGGTTCGCCAGGTCCTCGACGCGCTCGTCCACTTGGCCCATCCGCTTGCCCAGCTCCGTCACGTCATCCCTCACGCCGGCCAACTGTTCCACAAATTTGGCGGCGAGGATCTTGTTCGCCTCCTTCATTTCCGTGGCCAGACTGTCGTTCGCTGCCTTCATTTCTGTGGTCAATTCGGTCTTTATTTCTTTCAATTCTGCGACCAGGTTGTTATTTGCCGCTTCTGTTTTTGTTGTTAACTCGTTCATCTTCTGCAAAACCATTTCCAATGTCGATTCCATGGCCATAATGTTCGGTGATGTAGTTTTCCCACTTCTGACACCAGTTGTGACTTTGTGGGTTCGTGAAATAATAAAACGAGGTTACGAAACACAAAAACTACACTTTATTCTCCTAGCAAATACATTCGTCACCATTACAGTTTGCTAGCTAACCTTAAACTGTTTATTTTTCCAACTCTACGCTCAACTGTCTCACTTCCGGTAACGATCGGCCATTATTTTTCATCGGCTTCGCGAGCCTACCACCAGGGTGACACTATGTTTATATTTCGCATTAAATTCTTCTTCATTTAGAGGTATGTTTATCAATCTGTAAATCAAACTATTAAAAACAGCAAATTTGTGTGACATAGGGTTAAAACTTTTATTTTTGATATAATTATCCGTGTGAGTTGACTTTCTATAGATGCCAAAACTTAATTTATTGTTATTTTTCATTATTTTTAGATCTAGAAAGAGGGTGTAGCCATTGTTTTCAATTTCTATTGTGAACTTGATAGCTTTATCCTGTGAATTTAGAATATTTAAAGCCTCATCTATATATCTCTCAGGAACTATGGCAAAAATGTCATCTACGTATCTATACCATATTTTAAAAATTGAAGGAAAAGCTTTAGTGACTTCTATTTCAAAAAAACTCATAAATATATCAGCAAGAAAGGGTGAAAGGGGACTACCCATAGCTACTCCTGAAATTTGTTGAAAAACATTTCCATTGAAAGTAAAGAAATTTTGATCTAAACACAGATTAGTAATGGATAGAGTCAACATGACGGCCATGGCATTGAATTTTTCATGTTGACTCTATCCATCAAATATCTTAGCCTATATACGGCTAGTGTGGAGAAATTATAAATTTCCATCAATTAACTAAAATAACAGATTAGTAAGTTTCATAAAATCCTCTATTGACTCCTTATCCAAATCATTAGAACTCAACCATTTTCTTAAAAACGTTAGAAGTTTTTCTTTGGGAATACTGGGAAATAGGGCAGTTACATCAAAGGAAACCAGCCTATCATTTTTTGACAATACTATATTGCTCATCTTGTTTACTAACACAATTGAGTTTTTTATACTTAAGCTGTTAAATCTATCAAAAGTATTAAACCTTTTGTTTAGCCATTTTGCCAAATTATACGTGGGTGAACTTATAAAATTTACAATCGGTCTCATTTTATAGCCAGGTTTATGTATCTTAGGCAAGGCATACATCCTCGGTAACACTGGGTTACTAACTTTAACCATATGCTGTTCTTTTTTAGGTATGACTTTAACCTCATTAAGTGTTTTATTCACATTTATAATGCACGATTTTAAAGGGTCATTCTTAATGCTTATGTAATCTTCTCCTTGCAGTAAAAGTTACACTCTATTGTTGTACTCGTGTTTGTCTAATATTACAACTTTGTTCCCTTTATCAGCTTTAGTAAATATATTATCAGCTTTAGTAAATATAACATCTTTTTCTTTTAATGATTTAATGATAAGTTTATTGTAATTTTCTTTAGGGTGGTTTTTATTTAAATTTTGCAAGATTTTGCTACATTTCATTTTAACCAATGCTTTATCATTTTCTTTTAAATCCTGACTTGCGATTTCAATGTCAACGACGTAATCTTCAATATTTTTTGAAAAACCTACACACGTTTTTATGCCTTTGTTTAGAAAGTTGGTTTCTTTTTCTTTAAGATTACACGTTGAAAGATTAATCACATTATCCTTTTTATTATTATTTTGTGTCATTGCTTTTATTTCTTTTTGCTTTTCGCACAATCTTTTTAATTTATCCTTTAATGTTTTTGTTTTATTTTTCATACTGAAATTAAGATTTGCCAATAATTTATATTCAAAATTAAGCCAACCTAAGTTTCCTAAAACCTTCATTAATTTTAGATGTAGGTTATATAATTTCAGTTCAATATTCTTTAAATTTTTGAAATGCAAATTCCTTTCTGTTTGAATAACTTTTCTATCTGCCGCCATTTGCTGAACACTATAATTTTGAAATTTAACGGTTTTCCTAACAAACACAGGTGTAACGCTACGTTTCAAACACAGATTTAAAAAACGAATATCCGCAAAAGTGTGCCTTTTCTTTACTTGGAGTTTACAGAACTGTTTAATTTCATATTTAACATTATTAAAATTTAAATTGAACGAGTGAATACTCTTCTTTGAGCTATCCATACTCACCCTTACAAAGTGACCAATACAATGCTTCAACCAAATCACAATAGTTTATGTAAAAAACTGAAGCTTCAGTTTTTTACAGTAGCTACAAGTATTACGCATATTTCTTATGTTGGCTGCAACGCAAGAACCTGCAGGTTGTCTGCTTGCACATGCGTCCAAATGCACCTTGGGACTTAAAAAGGTATTCCTGGAGCACACAAAAGAAAGTTTCTCCTGAATTTTTTCTGGTATTGGTTCCTGTTATCCTTTTAGGAACTTGTTTAAACCACTAAGTGTTTACCCTTTCTGGTATATACGAGGGCTGATCAACAAAGACTGAGACTGATTTCTTCCTGTAGCTTCCGTGATAGTTTCGTGTCTCTAACATAAATATTTGAAAAGAGCGGGTTTTTATGAATAATGTCGGTAGGCAGCAGCTCTCTAGTATTGGTAGGTTGGTAGTAATGCTCTATTTTGTAGACCCTATGTGCATTTCGCATACCAAACAAAGGAGGTGATGCGAGAGGAGCTGTACAGCCCAATCAAATTCTGTTTTCATTTAAACCATATAGCCAATGAAAGTTATGAAAAGCTGAAGCAACCATACGGTGAAGATGCACTATCTCGTGCAATAGTGTTTAGGTGGTTCAAGGACTTCAAAGAAGGCCGACTTGTCAGTATTAAGCCAGGTGGGCCTGGTGCTTGGGCTTCTGCTGTGACTGAAGTCAACATCAACACAGCTGCTGTGATTGTCCGAGATGATCGCTATATAACATTACGTAACCTCAGTGAAGTGTTGAGAATTTCATATGGCAGTGTTTTTACAATTATGCATGATTCTCTGTCCCACGTCTGTTGACTCCCGAACAAAAGCTGTGCGAATGGAGACAAGCTGTGAGGTGCTGCGTCTCTTTGCTGATGGAGGGGATGCATTTTTTAAATAGATTATCACCGCTGATGAGTCATGGCTGTATCATTATGATCCTGAAGGAAAACAAGCCATCACACTGTAGAAATCACCAGGTTCTCCAACACCAAAAAAGGCAAAAGTTGTTCCCTCTGCAGTGAAAGTGATGATCACATTTTTTACTGTTATGGAATGATTTACCAGCATGCAGTTCCCCCTCACACTACTGTTACAGCAGTATATTACACGCCAGTATTGGCTACACTGAAGAAGCACACTGCAAAGAAACGACCAGAGCTTTCTCGGACAGGGTGACGACTTCATCATGACAATGTAAGGCCTCACGTCACTTGCAGTTACCCTCACACTACTGTTACAGCAGCATATTACACGTCAGTACTGGCTACACTGAGGAAGCACATTGCAAAGAAACAACCAGAGCTTTCTCAGACTGGGTGGCGACTTCATCATGACAATACACAACCTCACGTCAGAAATCAAGTCATGCAGTTTCAGGCTCAATTCAACATTACCTGTGTACCACATATACCTTATAGCTCCAATCTTGCACCCTGTGACCTTTTATATTCCCATCACTAAAGGCAAAGCATAGGGGTATTCAACTTGAGAACTCTGAAGCAGTGCTGAAGAAAACTGAGGCGATTCTCAAGGACCTGACAAAGAATGGTCTGCAGCACGTGTTCAAGGACTGGCAGATATGCTATAAAAAGTGCATTGAAGTAGGAGGGGACTACTTTGAAAAAGATCATGTAAACATTGAATTGCAGTAATAAACATCTGTGAAAAAGATTAGTCTGTCTTTGTTGATCAGTCCTCTTACATATGTTCTCCTTTTTTCCCCCAAAGTTTTCAACATTAAACCATATTGGACAATGAATGAAACTGGTGAAATGATGCTCTAATTAGTCCAGAGTCCATGGAACTTATAGTTACCTGAAATTCATCTTTCAGGATACGGGAAAACCCTGGAAAAAGCTTTATCCTTGCTGACCCTTAACAAAATTGAAACTTGGGAGCTTCTGAACATGAGATAGGCATGGAAACGTAGAGTCAGACTGAAAAATTCAATGCCATAGCCGGGATTTGAACCACGGATCTTCTGGTTTCCGTCATGCCGCTCTACCACTGAGCTACTATGGCCAACGTGCCAACATGACATTAAATTCTCCAATGGACTCGTATTTTCCCGGTAAACCACTTAGGAGTTCTCATAAACATATGAGACAACTACCTTAATGGTGATTTACGACATGTAAGTACTTTAAGGCCCGGGCTTTATAGTTAACCACTATTAGGTCAATTAATGGAAATTAATTGTTCTTTCACACTGGTCGTGTGTAGGCTAAATTGTGGAAACGTAGAGTCAGACTGAAAAATTCAATGCCATAGCTGGGATTTGAACCACGGATCTTCTGGTTTCCATCCAGCCGCTCTACCACTGAGCTACTATGGCCAACGTGCCAACATGACATTAAATTCTCCAATGGACTCATATTTTCCCGGTAAACCACTTAGGAGTTCTCATAAACATATGAGACAACTACCTTAAAGGCGACTTACGACATGTAAGTACTTTAAGGCCCGGGCTTTATAGTTAACCACCATTAGGTCAATTAATGGAAATTAATTGTTCTTTCACACTGGCCGTGTGTAGGCTAAATTGTGGAAACGTAGAGTCACACTGAAAAATTCAATGCCATAGCCGGGATTTGAACCACGGATCTTCTGGTTTCCGACCAGCCGCTCTACCACTGAGCTACTATGGCCAACGTGCCAACATGACATTAAATTCTCCAACTGACTCGTATTTTCCCGGTAAACCACTTAGGAGTTCTCATAAACATATGAGACAACTACCTTAATGGTGATTTATGACATGTAAGTACTTTAAGGCCCGGGCTTTATAGTTAACCACTATTAGGTCAATTAATGGAAATTAATTGTTCTTTCACACTGGTCGTGTGTAGACTAAATTGTGGAAACGTAGAGTCAGACTGAAAAATTCAATGCCATAGCTGGGATTTGAACCACGGATCTTCTGGTTTCCGTCCAGCCACTCTACCACTGAGCTACTATGGCCAACATGCCAACATGACATTAAATTCTCCAACGGACTCGTATTTTCCCGGTAAACCACTTAGGAATTCTCATAAACATATGAGACAACTACCTTAAAGGCGACTTACGACATGTAAGTACTTTAAGGCCCGGGCTTTATAGTTAACCACTATTAGGTCAATTAATGGAAATTAATTGTTCTTTCACACTGGCCGTGTGTAGGCTAAATTGTGGAAACGTAGAGTCACACTGAAAAATTCAATGCCATAGCCGTGATTTAAACCACGGATCTTCTGGTTTCCGTCCAGCCGCTCTACCACTGAGCTACTATGGCCAACGTGCCAACATGAAAAATTCTCCAACTGACTCGTATTCTCCTGGTAAACCACTTAGGAGTTCTCATAAACATATGAGACAACTACCTTAAAGGCGACTTACGACATGTAAGTACTTTAAGGCCCGGGCTTTATAGTTAACCACTATTAGGTCAATTAATGGAAATTAATTGTTCTTTCACACTGGCCGTGTGTAGGTTAAATTGTGGAAACGTAGAGTCAGACTGAAAAATTCAATGCCATAGCCAGGATTTGAACCACGGAGCTTCTGGTTTCCGTCCGTGACGTAGTAACTCGAGTGTTGCCAACATCCACAGCATACTATCGCGGAAAATACCAACATCACGTAAGCATACTAGCAATACTCTAATACGTAAGGAAACTGTAGTGGATCATTGCCTGAGTTCATCATCATTATCTTCATCCTTATTTTTCTTTTTGTTGTTTATGATGATGGTAGTACGCAATATTCCCATTATAGTATCGCCTAGTTTGTAATAAGAAAAAGAAAATGGGTTGGTGACGTTTCTCTGTATTCGCATACGAATAATGATGATAATAAGCATTCTACGCAGTATTCCCATTACATTATCGCTAGTTTGTAATAAGAAATAGGAAATGAGTTGGCAATGTTTCTCTGTATTCCCGTTGGCAACAATTTGTTTCCGTGAAGTCTTTCCATACTAATAGTCGCCAAGCATGCATTATACTCTTATGTATTATCAAGTCTGGCCGTCAAAGCATTAGTACTTTCTGACATCAATTTTTAACTTAAAAAGTTATGTTCTTAGAATGAAGTGATTATTGTAGCATTAACATTATGTTCAATCTTTCAGATTAATTTCAGATACACTGTTAGTGGCAAATCACTCTTGACATCTGCTGCAGTCTCAGAGACACAACCTTCTCTATTGGAATGGAACACCTTGAATTTGAATGTAAGAAGAATGCCAGACTTGGAAACTCTAAGATGTTACACCTGGCCCAGGATAGTAATTAAAATATAAAGAATTAACACCCAATATCAACATAACCTTATCACAGATGGCAGTGCAAATTGAATGACGTACGACACAACGTCGTTGACTGTGTTCGCTACACTTTAGGCAACGTAAGAAACAGAGTTAAAGAACAACTCACAGTTTTTTCTTCCGATGTTCACTGAAACATGCACATACTATTATTATAATCAGAAGATATTTGTTCTAACAAGATTTTTGAAACTCATTAAGAAAATGAAGCTAAGACAGTTACAAATTCTAACCTGAATCAGAACTTCGGATCCAGACCCCTCAGCCAAAATGTATAACTATTTTCTTCTTGATTTACAGCAATATTTAATTTACGCGGTCAATTGGATCGTTTCATGGCCTTGTTAATCACGTAGTGAACCAAGATGAGAACCACGGTACAACATCTGCAGACGAGGACACCATATGACATCAGAAATATGTACCTGTACTATTTTCGGCAATCATATACTTTTATGCCAATCAATGACTCAATCATTGACAGTCTACGCAAAAGACGATCGTACGTGACGATCACAATATCACTCTATTAATTCATATGTACACATTGTGTTCAACAAATCTTTACAAAAGCAAACCATCTATGGCTGTTAATTTGCCATGCAACAAACTATCATAAAATATAAATTCCATAAAACCTACGCAGATTTAAAGTAGAACTAAGAAAGAATAGCATAGCTGGACATTTTTTCTCATTAGAGGAGTTTCTAAATAGGCCATAAGACTTAGGTAAGTGTATGATTGTAAATATATCTGTCGTTAGAAAAGCGTAACTTATCTTAAGACTGTTAATGTAGAAATTGGTGTGTACCTATAGGCAGTAGTTTAATTGGACCCGAACGGCGTAAATATTTTCCCGTTTGGAAATTGCTGAGCTAATAAGGTGAGTTCCTGTAAATATTTTGTTCCAACTAAATCACTGCCTATAGGTCTGCATTTACTAGTATAGATCTATACGTAATTATTATTGTGAATATGTTTTATAATTATGTATAATCTTATGAATTACACTGTGATTTTTGCAGCAGATAATACATGAATGAGTTAATTTTCTTGATTTTGTTTCTTGAATTAAAGCAAATGGGAGACAGAATAAAAGTAGTCGAATTAGTTACCTTTATTGATCCATTTCAAAGTTATGGCAAATTTTTCATACCTTCTGTTCACAAAGTATACGCTTTTTTTGTAATGTTTTCTTCCTGTTTTCTCGATCTAGGTTATTTTCTTCCTTTAATTCGGTTTGCAGAACCAACTCGCTAAGATTTACAGCAATAACGCGATGAATTGGATCATTTCACGGCCTTGTAAATCAATTAGTCGACGGCCTGAGAGAAACATCATAGGAGAAAGTATTTTAGTTGAGTTGCGAACAAGATGTACCATTTATCATAAAAAAAAAAAGTTCTAATTGCAGAAACAGCAGTGCAAGACTTATCAAATATAGGTTCTTGTATATTGACAGGTATGATATTTGTTGCTTCGTTGGATAACGGGAGCAAAGTTCATTGACATTGGGCACGTCATACGTTTCTTTTATGATATTAGGTACTGCATATTTGCTATACAAATGACATTTGCAGCTGCAAGATCCCACGTATGACAAGGTTAGCGTCTTCACGGTACAATGTTTCTGTAGTATATCTTTTATAATGCGGGTGTGTGGGTTAAAGAATTCCGAAGTGATAACACACAGAGGCCGACATAAGTATTCGAACGTAAACATATTTATTACTTATATTATTTTAAAGCTATGCAGAGTACGCATTGTGCTGGTACAAAATAAACTTGAGTCTTCTGTTAAATATATAAACTCGTAAATAGCAACTGAAACTAATTTGTACTACAAGGAGAAATAAAACGGTTACTTTACATCTGGACATAAGTATTCGAACAGAGAACAGCTAGTATTTAGTTATCATCCTCTTTCTCCGAATTACTGCTGATAATCGTTTGGGCATTGTCTGTGTGTGTTGTTTAGTGACTGTAGAGTCCATATTTCTCCACTCTGAAGTTCTTTCAGATGATCCTTGCTTCCTCACACGCTCCTCGAGTTCCTTCCAGATGTTCTCTATAGGATTTAAATCTGGAGATTGGGGTGGTGTCTTCAAAGTGTGAGGAGTGTTGTACACGATCCAAAGCCTTACAATTTCAATAGTATGCTTCGGATCATTGTCCTGCTGGAAGTAATAATCATGCCCTAATCCCAGCTTCTCTGCTCTCTTTTTAAGATTGTTTTCAAGAATCCTCTTGCATTCAAATTTGTCCATGATCTCATCTATGAATACCAGTTCCCCAAAGCCAGATGAAGCTATATAACCCCATACCATCACACTACTGCCACCATGTTTCACTGTAGCTACCGTGTTCTTAGGTTCCCATTCTGTATTTGGCAGTCTCCACACTTTAAGACGTCCATCACTCTTGTATAAGCAGAATGTGCTCTCGTCTGACCAGAGAACCTTATCTCAGAATTCTGTTGGTTTCACTACATACTGTTTAGCAAATTCCATATGCCTTTTCTTATTCACCTTATTAACATATGGTTTCCTCCTAGGAGTGCGTGCATTATACCCAGTACTATTTAAAACCCGTTCAACTGTTCTGGTGTGAACCACAGTGCCAGAATATGCTTAAGGCATCCTCCAATCTCAGATGCAGTAACTCTGGCATTCTGCTTCACCATTTTTATTCTCCTGTCTCTGGTGGTGATTTTGAAGTAGCACCATTTCTAGGTTTATTTACAACACTATTTGTCTGTTTGAAGCATTGAATTATACAGAACACTGTAGTTTTGCCTGCCTCAGTAGCATAGATGGTAGTGTATCTGCCTCACATTCAAAAGGTCCAGAGTTCGAATCTCGGTCAGGGTAAGTTACCTGGATAAGGTTTTTCCTGGGATTTCCCTTATGCTGAAAGATGAATGTCGGGTAACTCTAAGCTCTATGGACCCGGGGCTCATTTGAGCATCGTTTCACCCATTCCATTCATCGTCCGATATGATTTAATGTTGCAGGACGCAAATTAAAAAACAAACTAGTTTTGCTTCTGTTAATGGTTTTGGCAATTTCAGAGAGAGATTTGTTTTTTTTTTGTACACATTTATCATGATGTTCCTCTCTGCCACCTTTTCATCCCATATTACCTGTGAGTTCACAATCAGCTGAATAATTTTGAGCACAGTCTTGAGGCAAAGCATAAACACAACTGCTCTGTGGTAGGGGTGTATAGGGTACATCCACCCACCTTTCTCTCTGTTCGATTGGGTGCCTTCGAATACTTATGTTCTCCAATAAAGAGGGACAACAGAATAAATACAGTACAGATTGTGTAATAGATACGCGCAAAGTGATATTTTAAATGTTGTGTCTGAGACACAAAAGGTTAATGTTTACATGTTTAACAATTCAACACAGCCAAATACATATTACAGTGGATAGAGTCAACATGAAAAATTCAATGCCATGGCCGGGATTTGAACCACTGATCTCCTGGTTTCCGTCCAGTCGCTCTAACCCATTGAGCTACCATTGCCAACGTGCCATCCTGACATTAAATTCTCCATTTGACTCATATATTTCTCTGGTAAACCACTAGGGGCTCTCGCATACTGAGATACACTGTTTGTGGCGACTTACTATCTTAAGTACTTGAGTCCCAGGCTTCATCATTTAACTCTTATTATTTTAGTTAATTGATTGGAATTATTCATTTGATTAATTACAGTATTTATAGTACGTGAAATGTTACATGTTATATTTGAATACTTCTGTTGGCCTCTGTATATACCAGAAACACTTTCTAAGGTGACTTGTTAATTTTACTTTAATTTGTGGGTACCATATCTTATGTTTTCTTTTATATTGCTAAAATGAGTAACTAGTTTTACTTAGTGTAACAAATGTGTAAAGTGGCATGTCATTGGTATTTTCCATTTTAGTATCAAAAATGTCCACTGTGTTGTTTGATTATTCGTCAGGTACCACCGAGAGTAAATTGTCACGGAGATTGAACATGTTGCACATTTATTGTAAAATGCATCATTACTAGTGATATAACCCTCACCATCAGAACACTGGTACTTGTAATTTTGTTTTTCTGTATTAACATTACAAATTTGTGAACCACATTCAAGTTAAGTATTACCTCAGAGCATGAATTACAGTAGTAAATAATAGTGTGAAACAGAAAATCACTATCTGATACAATCCTCCCTACATAAATAAAAATTTAAATGTTGAAAGGAATATTAAACATTTCCTCCATATATCCATTTCCATGGTATTTAGAGTCACTTAAATTTTTTTTTTTAAATATCTAGAATTTCGTAAGAGTTTGAACTAGCATTAAGAGTAACATCCTTTTTTAAACAATTTTAAGACTTTTGTTGGTCTGTGCAATTTGTAGTGTTCAACCATCGCTTTTACTACGCATAAATTATATATAAATCTCTATGAAATTCTATTATTACTGATTTGCATTACAATGTTTTTTTATTGTTAGATAATGCAACATTAATGCTTGTAAACTCCATTGCACTATTAAAAAATGTAAAACAAACTTGGTCACAATGAAGGTTACAACATTTTTCACTTCCAAAGGGTTAATAAGCTTCTTGAGTGCTATAATTGAAGATGCTTCATCCTCCAGAGCATTCACAACATCAGTAATTCTGTGGAAGTTCAAAGCGCAGTGAGATAATACTGAGATCCAAGTCCCTGATCTCATTATGATAGGTTTGGGGAATAGAGGTACTATATGCACACGATAAGAAGAGCGATCAGGTTCTAAGTTCTCATTTGGTAAATTTCGTTTAACTCCGTAAATAGATGACAACTTTGAAATTTGAAATACACTGATATCTAGTGGCTAATACGCTAAGCTATATCATGTCTGCCATATTTCGTTTTGATCAGTATCAAGGTTAATTAGCTAACCAGTTTACAACAATTGTATGTTAGAATTAGAATTTTAGTTCGTCCTTGACAACATGAGACACATCAAAATGTACAAATACAGTATATGCATAAAGTCAAATTGATTACATACAATATACACAGTAAGCAGCTTTCCTATGGTTTCATGTCGTATTTGCATTGACTAATTTACTACAAGAAATGTCATAATATGAATATTACAGGTTTGTGAATGAACTATGCTCCCAGTGCTCATTTACATGGTTATAGTTCTAAAAATTCATTAACCGAATAAAAACAGTGTATATGCAAAAATTTCTTAACCTTATTCTTAAAGTGTTTTAATGATGCAGGTTGCTTAAATTAATTTTGAAGTTTATTATATAACATTATCACTTAGTAGTTAAAGCTTTCTTCATAAAGGCTCGTTTGGTGCGCTTGAATTGCCAGTTTATCCTTGTTATGAGTGGTGGTAATGTACATCAGCATTTACTTGAAAATGATTTATATTTCTATAAACATCTGAGGACGTTATGGCTCTCGAAAGGGGACACATTATTATTCATCCATCTCCGTATAACTGAGATCTGAGTGCAATTGAGCTGACATGGGCAAAACTACGGATTGTTTTCAGAGTACACAACATTACTTGTGATATCCTCGCCTATCTTACATGCTATTTTCCTGAACTATGTTTTTCAAGGTTGACCACACTGCAGAAACAAAAGAACATTAGGTCTTACTTCTTCCCCTTTTCCCGCACCTCACCATAAATCCAGTGCTGAACTTATCTCGCACGTACTGTAGTGTGACTTGAACAATTATTGAAAGGTTCTAAGAAGCTGATAGATAAATTACTCATACTGTTCTATATGTAAGATATGGTTTTTTCTTCACAGATCTGTTCCATAAATTAAGAGCAACATCTGAACAGTTATTTGAAATGGATAAGAAAATAGAAATCAAAGAAGAGAGACCTATCGCAGATGACATAGCCTCACAAAGTGAGAGAGAATTCTTTCAAGAAGTTGTTTCCATCAAGACGAGCATTGATGAGGATTGTGACATGACAGTCAAAACAGAAATTAAATCAGAAACTCAGTCTATCAAGCAGATTCAGCAGATGAAGACTGAAACTGCTACTTGCAGCAACTGGGAGATAGATAGGACAAATGAAGTTGAACAACAGACTCTGTTTTTAGACTGTGGTTCACAGAATGAGGAAAAGTATCTTCTAGAGGATCCTGTAATGATGGATAAGAAATACAGCAGTGATCATGAAATGGATAACAAAATAGAAATTAAAGAAGAGCCCTGGTGGTTAGAAACAGAGTCTTCATCAGTTTGTAATAATATTAAAGTAAGTTGTGTATAAATCTACTGTAGTTAGAATGAGGAATGTTTCGTACTACTTCTCCCAGTATATTCTGTGTTACTGTAAAATATTACAATCTACTATACTTAAAATAAAGAGTACAATTAATAGCAACTGAACTCAATGATTGGTAAGCAACAGGCAATACAGTGATAAAACGGTAACGTTTTTGGAAGTTTAACTCATAAAGCAGTCTTTTTGGTTTTGAAATGTAATACTTTGTAGCGAGGAATGCTTGAGAATTTGATCATTCATTTAATTAATTATTAAACATTTCTTTTTATAAATTTTGTATCTTCTAAACCAAACAAATAGTTTCTCCACATCTTGGTTTTCTTACACCCCATGAATGATAAAATATCAAATAATGTTTCCGTATACTTTTAACCATGTTATACAGGACATTTAACATGATATAGATAGTTCTGTGATACTATGCATTTGAATTATTCTGTTACAGGATGGGGACCTTCCTCCAGTAAAATCTTCAAGGTAAGTCTTGACTACCTTCAGTAGTAAGCCTTTTGCCTTTTTTATTATTGTTACTGGGTTTTTTATATAACTGTGATGTTTGTTTTAGCACATGTCTCTTTCAGGTCTTGAACTGATATACGTGGATATGTAGTGAAAATAGCTCTTACTGGAATCATGTGGGACCAAAATAAATTTCCAAATTTGACATGTTTCCAGATTACACAAGATGCAATAAATTATGTATATTTAGTCAATTACCATAGATCATATATATATACTTATTTGTGATCACACATGTACCTAATTACAACTTCACCTGCTGTACCATAGATATTCATTTCTTTGCAAGTATTTTGTGCCATAGTATACTGCAGTGCCATATTAATAACACTAACGTGATAAAAGGATATAAATAATTTATATTACAGGTTTCTTGTATTATCATTCCTAAGTTTAATTGTCTTATATGTGATTTGCTTCTGGGAGGAAAGTATTTTTGAATTTTGTGTTCACACTTTCTTTTCCCCACCCAATTTGTTTGCACTATAGAATAGTTTCAACAGCTTGGGTGAATTGCTCAATGGGTAAGTGCGACTGGACAGAAACTAGGAGATCCGTAGTTCAAATCCCCGTCATGGCATTGAATATTTAAGTTTGACTCTTGCTATGCAAATCCTTAGCCTATATATGGCTAGTGTGAAGGAATGATTAATTTCCATCAATTAACTTAAATGAAAGTTTAATGATGAAGTTTGGGACTCAAGTACAATGGTAAGTCACCATAAACGGTGTATCTCGAATATGAAAGCCTCTAGCGCTTTACCAGGAAAATATATGAGTAAATTGGAGAATTAAATGTCATGACGGCACATTGGCCAGGGTAGCTCAATGGATAAGAGTGTCTGGATGGAAACCACGAGATCCGTGGTTCAAATCCGGGCCATGGCACTGAGATTTTCAGTTTCACTCTATCCAAAACCGTAGCCTAAGCATGGCTAGTGTGAAGGAATGATTAGTTTCTTTCAGTTAACGTAAGTAATTAAATGCTAAACTGTACAAACACACTCTAAAATACATTTATACATTTTGAGACAATTACGTTTGACAGTTTTGTTATTCATTGTGTCAGTCACATTTGGTTGCTGATTATTTGTATTTTGTAATGTAGATGGAAACTATTGAATTCCATCATCTGAAATGATGACTCAAAATTCAAATGCATTTTCAGCATGTTATAATCAGTTTTATTAATATTTCTATATGCCAAAGATCATAGACACAAAATTGCTTACAAAATATATTGAATAGTTGCCTTTACAGTACATTGTCATCTTATGTAATTGTCAGCTCATATAACAAGCATTGCTCATAGTATCAGTAACATCATTAACATAATCTGTTTAAATGTTCATTGGGAAGATTTTATTTATTTAAAGATATTGTAGATGAACAAACTTAATTAGAATGAACAGCATAGTTACTTGAACCAATTTACTGAAAGTGATCACTAATTTTCTGTACATGTACTGACAGATTCTGTTTGACATTTTATCTTAATATAATAAATGATGCTAAGTCATCCAAAATTTCAGATTATACCCATTTGCTCGTACCATTATTGACAAACCATCAATGTCCTTGGCTGGAGTACCAGCAGCAGACGCAATCTGCTGTAATGAAGTGGATTCTCCTGAATATGAATATAAACAATATGCTGTTACATGTGATGTCCCAACTGCAAAGGAGTATGTTTACTCTGATCAATATGGTAAATGTATTGATGAGGCAGACAGCTATATTCAGCCTGTATACTTGAAACACAAGAGTTCGAGTCACAAGAGCAAATCAACACATAAGTGTAGCATTTGTGAGAAGAGGTTTAGCTGGCTCTCTCGTTTGAAAGCTCATATACTCATTCATGAGGGTAAGAAACAATATCAATGTAAAGTTTGTAATAAGAGTTTTACACATTTGTCAGATTTGAAAAGACATAATTTGAGTCATGATGGCAAGAAGCGACACCAGTGTAAAGTTTGTAATAAGAGCTTTACTCTTTCGTCACATCTGAAAACACACAATTTAATCCATGAGGGCAAGAAGCCACACCAATGCAAAGTTTGTAATAAGAGCTTTACTCATTTGTCAACTTTGAAAACACATAATTTAGTTCATGAGGGTAGGAAGCCACACCAATGTAAAGTTTGTGATAAGAGCTTTACCCATTTTTCAACTTTGAAAAGACATAATTTACTACATGATGGTAAGAAGCCATACCAATGTAAAGTTTGTGATAAGAGGTTTACTCAATCGTCAAACTTGAAAAAACATAATTTAGTTCATGAGGATAAGAAAGTACACCAATGTAAAGTTTGTAATAGGAACTTTACTGAGTTGTCAAGTTTTAAAAGACATAATTTAACTCATGAGGTTAAGAAGGCATATCAATGTAAAGTTTGTGATAAGAGGTTTAGTCGGTTGTCACTTTTGAAAATACATATTTTAGTACATGAGGGTAAGAAGGCATACCAATGTAAAGTTTGTAATAGAAGCTTTACTCAGTTGGGTAGTTTGAAAAGGCACAATTTAATTCATGAGGGCAAGAAGGCCTATCAATGTAAAGTTTGCAATAGAAGCTTTACTCATTTGACAACTTTAAAAACACATAGTTTAATACATGAGGGAAAGAAGCCACACCACTGTAAAGTTTGCGATAAGACCTTTAGAGATATCTCAACTTTGAAAAGACATAATTTAGTTCATGAGGGTAAGAAACCACACCAATGTAAAGTTTGTGATAGGCACTTTACTCGGTTATCAAGTTTGAAAAGGCATAATTTAGTTCATGAGGGTAATAAGGAATTAGATTCTACTGTCTGTGCAGATAGACATGAACAGTGTAAACAAGATGTGCAGTTGCATGACGTAGTCGGACGGTCGGTCCGCGAGTAGTAATGGCTATGTATTTAACATGGTTGACATGCGTGTGTGGCACTGGCTCTTTCCTCTCACTCCTTGTACTAAGCATTGACTGCTGGCCTCTATTTGTATGGACTGTAAGGATTTTTACACGAGCTTTAGTCAGTTGCCATATTTGAAAGCAATTTAAATCATAAGGATAAGAAGTGACACCATTGAAAAGCTGGTAAAAAGATCTTCACTGACTTGTGTGCTTTGAAATGAACAATTCACTTCATGAATGTAAAACGACGTACTAAGGTGATACGTTCTGAATCAGCTGTCAAGTTTGCAAACCCATAATTTGAGTTGAGGATAAGAATTCGAAATAAATTGAAAATGTTAACAGAGGTAGGTACTATACTTAATTCGTTTCAGGGAAGCTGTTCTGAATTCATTCCAAAAAGGTTGTCTTGGTGATGTTAGTGCCATGTGTTGTGAGGATTGCTCTTCTGTCTCGCATCCTTAAACTACCAAGTCTATATCTAGCTAGGGTGCAATACCTGAATACAGTTCAGACAGTGGTATCAGCAAGCTTTTGCATGCTGATGTAATAAATGAAGTTAGTAACAGTGAAGCAAGATATACATCAGAAATGTGATTATTTGTAACAAAAGCGTACAAATCATTTGTGACAATGTGTAAAGCAATTGAGTGAAATTTCAAGAAGATTGTAAGATCCCTATTTCGGAAGCACTTGTTTACATTTATTCAAAATACTTTCGAAAAACAAACCAGGTGAATATTTGAATATATTCGTTGCCAGGGACGCTTCAGGTCCCATTTTACTTGTTAACATTCATTTACATTCAATCTCATCGTAGTGAACGTTACGGTCAATAGGTACATTCCTCCCAGTGCTACCAAACTCAGAAAATGAAATAAATTGAAAAACAATCGATTGTGGGTATTTCTAAATTCAGTACGCAATTTCTATTTTGGAAAACAAATATTTTTCCTGAACCATTACATGGATTGGACAATTTAATTGTTTTAATAATTTAAATTTTCGATTTATTTAATGTTTAAATGACCAAAACTGATCGATGGTAGCTATTTAATGTTGATACCTAATACTTCGAAAATATTCTCTGATTGTCCTTTCAAATTATGTTTGGTCGATCCAAAATGAACCTGATCGCACTCTAAACAATTAAATTGATAAATGCCAGGACTTTTATTATCAGGAAAATTATTTTCTTTTAAATAAATGTAAATGTTTAATATGATACTTATTTTGAATAACCGTAAAACCGTTTAACCATAATAGTCAATAACAATGAGTGCCATGCCCGGGATTTGAACCACGGATATCCTGATTTCCGTCTAGTCGCTCTAACCCATTGAGCTACCATGTTGACGCTATCTATTAAAAACCTTAGGCTATGTACGGCTAGTTTGAAGAAATGAATAATTTCCATCGATTAACTAATACCATTTCAGCAATGCTTGTTAATATTAATTGATTTAGTTTTATATTAAGATAAACATGTGAAGATAACTAATTGTATATGTGTGTTTGTTTTGTCAAATAAAACACTTTTAGCCAATTGAAAAATATTCTTTGTGTAAGTTTCCCGTCGACAGTGTCGTCTGATGATTGTGCGTTATAGCTGGCAATTCTCGCTTTACTTCTCCAACATGTATATCGTCGTGTGAGCATTTCATACTAAAATTTTACACCGTAGCTTATATAGGGTTTATAACTGCAAATACCGACGAAGACATCGCTAAATTTCACCTAGTGGTGTTAGACGACAGCCGAATTAAATTGATAGAGATAGCAGAAGGTATGAAAACGTCAAAAGAACGTGTATGTCACATATTAAATCAACATTTAGACATGAGAAAGCTGTCTGCGCGTTGGATGCCGCGTTTGCTCACGTTAAACCAAAAACGTGTTCGAATTAACATTTCCAACGCTCTGTTGGCGCAGTTCAGGCGCAATAAATCAGAGTTTTGGCGGAGATTAATTAAGTGGACACTATTATACGCCAGAAACCAAAATACATTGCGAACAGTGGACTGCGAAGGGAAAACGGGATGCCTAAAATCATAGACTGTCTTTTTGGCTGGGAAAGTGATGGCGACGGTTTTTGGAATAGCTATTGAGTTATGTTAATAGATTGTCTTCTAAACGGTAAATAATTACAGGAGCATACTATGCATCATTACTTGACAAGCTGAAGGCACAACTTGCGGAAAAACAGCCACATTTGCAGAGAAAGAAAATCCTGTTTCACCAAGACAACGCACCGTATCACACCTCAGCGGTTGCAATGGCGAATGTCCACGAATTGCGGTTTGAACAGCTTGACATATCAGATATAGCCCCAAGCGACTTCTGTCTGTTCCCTCTGAAAATTGCGCTCGGAGGACAGATTTTCGTCAAATGAGGCAATCGCCTTCGTTAACAATTATTTTGTAGAGAAAAATGAGTACTTTTTGGACGGGTTAGAGAGACAGGGGCATCGCTGGGAGAAGTGTGTAAAGCTACAAGGAGACTGCTTAAAAGTAAGAACAAAATTAAAAGTCAGAAAAGGTATCTTGTATCGTTTTTAGGTTTGCTTGGCCTCGTATGTTAAATTTTCAAGTATATATGATATTAAACTCTATAACTCTCCACATGTTCAGTATTCACCGAACGCAAATTAATATTTTCTAGTCTAGAACTGCTAGTTCATTTCTGTCACCATGTTGAAAATGTTGGTGTTGCGATTGACCAATAGGCCTGAGTGGTCGTTCATACTCCTGTTTGCGTTATGTGGATTGCTGGAGGTATAACGCATACGGTCTCCGTTTACAAGCCAGAATACCAAACTGTAAAGAAACTATATCATTGTAATTAAATTTGTTGCACAAATTATACTAGCTGCGCGCCATTTTTCTTTGTGTAGTCAGACTGGATGATCACGAGTGTACTGGATTGCTTATAAATATAATTTTTGTGGATAGAGAAAGTTCGGATATAATCATTGTTAGTTGTTTCAAATGTGAATACTTACACCTTCAAATGAACAGACATTGAATTGATATCACTTTCTCTTAGCTACAAAGGGAAAATAATTTCAAAGATATAACGTTGTGTCCAGCTGTACTCTTAAATGATTTGAGTCTGCCGTAAAGCCTAATGAATTTTCATACTCTTTTGAAACGTACGTATCTTGATGAAAATGAAGTAAAAGAAGCAATAAGGGAATTGTGACTGCGGGGATTACGTAGAATCTAAAGTCTTGTTTACGGAAAGAACACTTTACTGCAGTAAAAAGACGTGAAATTACCAATCAGATGTCTTCAAGGTCGACTCGGTTCTCCGCCGCATGTAAACAAATTGAAGATATCCCTGCGTTACACCTCAAACGTCCACTGCCGAAATATTCATCATAGAAGCAGTGCTTCTGACACTTTGCTGTTATTTAACCTCCCAATCATTGTTTCTAGAAAACCGTAGATCTCCCAAGAATATTCGCGGTGGCAAGAGAAAGACAAAATTCCGGAGCTTCTCTCTGTCTCTTTCTTTCTCTTGGCAAGCGTCCTGCTTTCATGTCCACGCGCCTGGCTCCTACTTGTCGCTGCTGCAGAACAATGCAATCGGTGACAATATAAGTATAGTTTGTATTAGAGGAGCAAAGGTCATGTGAGTATAATACATAAATATCTTCCCAATTCCATTACAATAATTTGCTCCTAGTAATTTATATTTGAATACCCGTTTTGCCATGTTTTTAATCTTAAATATTTCTTAAGGAAAAAGTATTTGGTTACAGTAATATGGTTGTAACAATCTCAGATATATTTATTTATATTGACAGAGTGCAGTATTCCCAAAATGTCGTGTTACTAGTGGTCTAATACCCTATAGTATAGTTCCGTTAGGGCTCCGGAGGTTAACGTCTTGAGAGTCATACAGTGGAGGAGAGGATCTTTGTTCAGTACGGAGTTGCAATATGAGGATGGAGTTGAGGATACCAATTTTATGAAGGTCGTGAGTTGTCAGTAATGCAAATATTGCAGCAGCTTCAGGTCTTGGGTAATTAGGTATTTACTTTTCGTTCTGTACTAATGTTGCAGAAAATTTATCAATACTTTGAGGTTTTCTAATACTGCTTCAGTTGTTTGGAAGTTTCTTTTAATTATAATTTTTGCAGAGTGGTATGATGAGGTTTGTTTCAGTTTTGCGAGATTAGTTAACTTTATTGATCCATTTCAATGTTATGGCAAATTTTAATATGCTTTATTCACAATGTATGTCTTTTTGTTTTCTTGTATTATTTGTGTACCCACTGTTATTCGTATCGCCAGTTTTCCTTTGCATATCACTTTCGCTGGTTTTGTTTCGTAGTATTGGTTATTTCAGTCGCCAAGACTATGCCCTTTGTAGAAGATAGCCATCGTAATACATGTAAACCATGTTAAACATATTTGCTCAATTATAAATAAATTAAATTTGCTATATACATTCAAAGGTTGTTTATTCAATTAATGAATAACTGGAAAAGCCAGCTATCAATTAAAAGTAAAAAATAGGAGAAATAAAACCAAAAAGATTTATTTTTAAAAGTGATGCATTATTGCCTTAAAGTTTATATTTGTCGTATGCCCCCTAAGTCCACTGCTTAATGAAACTATTTTCGCTTTAAATTAAATGTCAAAGAAGAGAAAAGCCGACTGTAACATTTAGTTTTGATGGATAATATGAAATTATATGGACATTCAAGTATAAAATTGAAAGAACTCACAGCAATAATCAAGACTTTTTCAGGCAGGAGTCATAAGTCAGCACTCTCATCACTGATTCCATGAAGCGCTGGAAGGTAGCTGGTGCGTTGCAGAGACCAAAGCGCACAACTTTGAAGCGCCAGAGCCCTTGGTCTATCGATTATACGGCCTTTTCCTTGTCTCTCGGGTCTAGAGCCACCTG
Organism: Mantis religiosa; assembly: GCA_030765055.1. NCBI lineage: Eukaryota > Metazoa > Arthropoda > Insecta > Mantodea > Mantidae > Mantis > Mantis religiosa. The sequence continues at coordinate 121,838,113 of CM060959.1, forward strand.
CCACTAACCCGACTTCAGGTCCAGGGTCAAGAATCACTGCGCACCAGCAAGCGTGTCCAGGGTGTCGTCAATCCGGGGTAAGGTGAAGCAGTCCTTCCTGGTGACAGCGTTCAGCTTCCTATAGTCCACGCAGAAGCGTGGTTCGCTGTCCTTCACAAGATCTACAGGAGTACACCAAGGGTTGTCAGACCCTTCGATCACTCCCCTGGATCTCATGTCCTCCAGCATGTCCCGTACCGCCGCTTGTTTTGCCAGCGGAATGCATCTAGGTGGTTCCTGAATAGGTCGGGCATCTCATTCGGTGTCCATGTTCTGGAGCACTCGGTCCGTGCGGCTGTAGTCGCAGTCGCCTTTGCTGAAGGCCCGCTGGTATCCTTTCAGAAGTTCTCGAACATTCTTTAGCTGTTCTGTGGTCAGGTGGTCGGCTGCACTCTCCAGTAAGCCTTCCAGCCTGGACCCCAGGTTTTGCGTCGGCACCGGCTCCTTGGTCTTATCGATTGGCGATACGCTGATATCAAGCTCGCACGTCTCTAAATCCGTCTCTGCCTGGATGTTGTGATCGGTGTCTAATGGGAGTCTCTCTCCAGATGTTCTGGTTGGCAACACCCCAAACACACGCTACTTGGTCTTCGTCGGCGTCCCTGGACTGGACTTCGGTCTCCATCGTAGCGGATCCTCCTTGTCTTTGAGATAGGGGTAGGTGCCACTTTGGCCGCCTTCATCCTCATTGCTGCCGTTAGCGCAATAGTCTTCTAGTTGCCGAACATTAGGTGCTAACCTATGTCGGCATCTGGTACCTCGACGGAGTAGTCGGCTTCTCGGGATAGGAATCTGGGTGGGAGGTGGACGAAAGCTTTGCTGGTCAGCTAAGGACAAACTCCTGCAGTGTCTCCGAGGGATGCTGCGTCCTAGATATGAGTTGGATGCTTTTTTTACGTGGAAGGAAAAACTGGACTTCACCCACACCGGCCCATGGGGCTGGTGACATAGGAGTCTCCGCCTTGGTGGAGTGCACTGATGCGGAATACCGACGAAAAACCCCTTCACCACCAAGGGTATAAGCCCTGGCGATGTTTGCTGGTCCCGCATAAAGCACCCAGATTCAAGTAGTCGGTTAGTTCTGTGCAGTGAACCGCTGTGGTGTATTGGGGAGTGAGACATCATGATCACAGAATGCTGATGACCACCTATCCTTATTGGCTAATCTTAGGCGATGTGCCGCGCGTTCAGAATGTAATCTGGACATAATTCTTAATCAGTTCCGCGCATAGCGCTTTCGTTACTAGAAGTCTAATCTAAGTCTCTTTGTCCCGGTGTACGGGTGGGTCAAGTTGCAGCTATACTACTGTACATAACATGTAGGTATCATATAAAAATCGGCCTGGGGGGCGTCATCACAATTTTATACCATCTAGAGGTAACTTCGAGCTTACTTCGTGTATATACATATGTAGTATTATCAATAATCTTTTTCTCGTAAATAATAATTGGTGGACTGTGCAATTAATACATGCATCTTGGCCTTACAGCTGCGTCTGTCTCTCGTGTCCATTGGTGTGTAACTTATCAGTGCGCACATGGCTGGCGGCCTGCCTTTACTGATGCAGGTGCGAGCCTGTGCCACTTGTGAGCCGCCCTCTACCCCCGTGTCTGCCTTGGCTGAATAGCACAAGGACTTGGAGGGCCGCAGAGGGACAGTGGTGTGTCTTAATGGTGTGTTGTTAGCTAATTGGTTAGTTGCATCAGTCGCGTGAGATAGTCATGCACATCTTCGTCATCAGCGTGTTTATTGATCGGTATGGTGCTGTTAAACAGCAACAGGGGCCTTTTATGTTTGCTAGTATTGGCGTCGTACTGTCCCAGGTTCGAAATGAGTGGATTAAAAAGGTTCTCGCATCTTTTGTGCATGTTAAAAGCTAGTCGTTTAATAAATTGTTCTAAGGTATGCATGCTGAAGTTGTGGTGGAGTATATCTACTGGTGCAGTCCGTGGTTCTTTGGTAATTATCCTAAGTATTTTGTTTTGAAGTACTTGCAGCTGTTTTATGTATGACTTAATGTATGGCTACGGTGGGCTGCAGCCAAGCAGTGGTTCCCGAAGCGGTTTTCCAGGGTCTCCCAGATGTCCTTGGGCGCCGCCGCTGTCTATATCGCGCTCAGCACCTCTGCGGCTTGTCCCTGGTGGCTGGCTATTGGCTGTGCAGCCTCTTCCTCTGGAAAACACTTGTTATGCTTGGCCACTGTGTCAAATTTGCGGCGGAAGAACTTCAAAACTTGACGTGTCGTCTTACTTTGGTGGTTTGACGCGCGCAAACGTTGTGTCACGTCTCGGCGCGTAGGCCTTCAGATCTTTCAGACTTCTGCCGACGATGCCTACGATGGCGTTCAGGGACTTGGTGTTGTCGGCTTTTTCCTCTAAGCTGTTAACGCGGTTCGCAGGTTGTCGACGCGCTTGTCCACTTGACCCACCCGCTGTCGCAGCTGCGTGGCGTCATCCCTCACACCGGGCAACTGCTCTTCAAATTTGGCGTCGACGGCTTCGTTGAAAACATTCATTTCTGCGGCCAGGCTGTCAATCGCCACTTTCATTTCCGTGGTTAATTCGGCCTTCGTTTCTTCCAGCTTCGCGGCTAAGTCGCTATTTGCCGTTTGCTTCTTCGTAGCGAGGGCGTCATTCGCTGTCTTCATCTGTTTCAGTTGTTCTAATATATTTAGCAATGCGGCTTTCATGGTCGTGATGCGCTCCTGACACCAAATGTGACTGCGTGGGTTACGTAGATTCGGAAATCCGGTTTGCAGAATTCTAAAACAACTTTTGATGCAGTAAAAAGATGTGAAATTGACAATCAGCTATTTTCAAGGCTAAATAGGCGTTTTGCTGCACGAAAATAAATGAAATCACTGCGGTACACTTCAATCGTCGATGTCGCAATCAACAAACAGCTGCCGCTCTACACCTTTCTACCTCTCAGCCATTGTTTCTAGAAATCCTCAAATCTTCCAAGAACTTTCGCGGCCGCAACAATGGGCAGGACATTCCGGAGCCTCTCTCTGTCTTTTTCTCTTCTGCACACGTGGCAGCAGCACAAGGCAAATTTCGATATGACTGCAATTTGGTGGACGGAAATGTTCCGATGTTGGTATCTTTTGGCGTGTTACTTTTTATGTTGGCATAATCGTTTCACCATTCATGTTTTACACTAGTCTTAGCTGTGCCAATCTCTTATTGGTTTATATCGAAATCCAATAACACAAGGAATGATAGATGAACAAGGCGCGTAGCCTAAGTGCGTAGTGCAAGGGGTAAGGTGGAATGTTGGTCAACGCCTCCCTCCTATCTGTGTCCAGACAGACACGCCGTGGGGTCGTTGAAGTGTTGTCCTCCTCCGTGGAGGAGGGTCCTTCGACTCTTGCCATACCGGGACTAGGTCCCTTACTGGTATGGAGGTGGGTATTTTATATGGGATGGTGGTTAGATGGTGGCAATTAAGTTGAGATTAGTATAAGAGTAAGGATATTTCATTTATGGGAAAGAGACTTGAGGTTATTGAGATCCAAGGACAAGTCTGGGACGTTTATATGTCTCCCCGGGGTCAAGGTCGTATTCCCGGAGAACACGGATAAGATTATTGAAACTGGAAGGTAATTTGGAATAGAAGGTGTGGGATAGATGCAGGATGTAGTCAAAAAGTTTTGGGAAGAATAGATCAGAGTGGATATTTTCATTTGGGATGTACCAATCGGCAGCAACTACTGACCGAAGGTAACTGTTTTGGAGAATCTGAAGTTTAGAGAGATGGGACTTGGCTGCTGCTCCCCAGACTTGGCAGGCGTATGTGATTGCAGGCCTGAGTACCTGCTTATATAGCAAAAGTTTGTTGATAAGCGTCATAGCAGACTTTTTGTTGTATAGGGGATAGAGCATGGCCATCCTTCTATTTATTCTATTTGCCACGGTTGTAATATGCGCCTTCCATGTTAGATGCATGTCCAAAACTACACCTAGGTAGCTGGCATGCGTGGACCAAGGAATGTCTGCTCCTGCTAGATGCAGATTTGGAACGTCTTGGAGGGGTCTTCTAGTGAATGTGACGGCTTGGGATTTGATGGCGTTTAGATTCAACCGCCAGGTGGCGAACCAGACATGTAGCATATTTGCGAAGATTTGAGCACGCTGTACTGCATTTTCATGGCGCTTTGATGCTACTGTGATGGCTGTATCATCAGCAAATAAGTATAGGTTGCAGCCCCTTAAGGTTGGAAGGGTGTTTTTGTGAGGAAGAGCAGAGGACCAAGGACACTACCTTGAGGTACCCCTGCATTTATGACGTAGGGGTGAGAGGATGTTGTCCTTTGATACAACGAAGGTACGGTTTTTGAGATAATGGTGAATTGTGTGAATAAGGTATGATGGCATGTTGTAGTGTATAAGGCGATGGAGAAGTCCTTCATGCCACACTGTGTCGAAGGCTATCTGTGTCCGTGGCTCATTGTTTTGATGTCATAACTCGGGAACCGGGGAGGACAAAGGGTGGGTTATAAGGAATGGAGGTTCGTGGATTAATTACTACAATATTATCGTCTTTGTCTTTTCCCCTTATGCTAGTCTTCGTGAGGAAGGTATGCTTTAGTATGCTCTGCATATTTTGTGTAGATAGAGCTTAAGTTACAGCTTTAAATTATTTTTAATGAAATGTGATTCAAAACAAATATGCGCAATGTAGAGTTCAAGTTGATACATATAATGAAACACAAATATGTCCCATCCCTCATTCCCTCCCCCCAAAAAAGAACTACGCAATCCCGAGAAGGTTCATTATTGGAAAAGGATGGGCAACCTGCTCCTGTTCTCAATAGCCGAAGATAAAATAATCAAAACCGGATTAAACGAATTCTGAATTATATGTTAAATGTGGCCTAAACTGTCTGGGCTTCACCTCCGCCATCGCGAAATAAAGGACAGGTGCACGCCTTCCAATCGCTGACAGTAATTTGAACTGGGGCGTGGTGCCATTCACCTACCAACCTAAACAGCTGTTCCAGATATCGGAAAATTTCCGTGCACCGAACTGTACATGCAGCAATAGAACGTCTCTATCTACCTTGCCTGCAGTCATTAGAAAGCAAATAACAGTGGAAGGTTAAACTACTTTCTGGAAAATACCCAATTGCTTTAGATGAAGAAAATATTAACAAGTATTAATCACTGGAATGGCTGAAAAAGGGCTCATTCTCTCCAGAAACGGAAGTATTTGTTATGACTATCCAAGACAAAGTAACAAGAACTAGGAAATATGAAAAACACAGTGAAAGTAAATAGAGTTGACAAATGTCGAAAATGCAATTTACAGGAAGAAACAATAGAGCCAGTACATCTACTTGTCAAGCTCTAGCAAATAACTTATGTCTAACTAGACATAACCAGGGAACAAAATTCTCCACATAAAAATAGCTCTCCAAAACAAATTCATTCAAAACCCACCACCATGTTACAAATATACTCCAGATCCAATTCTCTAATAGGAAGAGTCCTTGTTATATTGGGCTATAGTGATAACAGATAAAGCAGTTGACTTTACCCGACCAGACCTGCTACTGATTCATAAAAGGAGCTCTAAGGCAGTTATAATTAATGTCAGCAATCCATCCACTCAGACTTAAGGGAAACAGTAATGCATAAAGTAGTAAATATCAGAACCTAGCATTTGAGATAAGAAACAACCGGAAATTACAAACTGTAAATATTATACCAATCGGTATATCGATGGAAGGTGTGATCATAACATTCTTAGTACAGAATATTCCAGACAGGAAATACAGTAAAGATAATGGGCAACACTGCTCCAAACATGCCAATTTCTGAGCTGATGAATAACTTAACATTCTTCTTGGCAGCATCAGTACCAACAAAAGTTGTGAATTAATAATAATAATAATAATAATAATAATAATAATAATAATAATAATAATAATAATAATAATAATAATAATAATAATAATAATAATAATAATAATAATAATAATAATAATAATAATAATAATAATAATAATAATAATAATAATAATAATAATAATAATAATAATAATAATAATAATAATAATAATAATAATAATAATAATAATAATAATAATAATAATAATAATAATAATAATAATAATAATAATAATAGTAATAATAATAATCATAATCATAATAGTAGTATTCATAATAATCATAGCAGCAGCAGTGGCAGCGGCGGCGGCGGCAGTCTTTTTACTTTTTATAGAGGGGAAAATCTTACGAAAGTCTCCTCTGGCGAATTGGATTCTTACCAACTAAAAAACCCCTTTAAAAATAATATGTGTGCGTCTCGTAACCACCCAGCGGGATTACTTCATGAAGAGGAGGTTCAAGATGGTAGTGATTGTCTCAAATTGTCATTGAAGGTCTTAAACGTCTTCCATTTCCCGGCGCTTACGAGATAGAATTCGTCGGGCCAGCTGAGAAATTGTGTTCCAGTTCCTATGAGATGTCAGCATGCTGGAGACTACCTGAGAAGGCGTAAACTGTCCTAGCTTTAACTCTGCTAGTTGGCGCAGATGTTGCCATCGAACACATTCAAAGAACGTGTGCTCCACGGTGTCGACTTTGCCCCAGTAGATACATTCGTCAGTGGCTTGGCCCAAAACGGTGCAGATAGGCGCTAAAGCATCCATGTCCTGTGAGGAACTGGGTGAGATAGACGTTGACGCCGCCTCTTCTGCGCGTATACCAAGGTGTAATATTGCAGATTAAACGTCGTGTCCAGCGGGCGGTTCCGTCATCCATGTCCCATGTCTCCTGCCACTGTTCCAATAGCTGCTGCTGGGCCTCGGCTCTGCCTGTCTCAGTCCGTTCCCTTAATAGGCGCTCTTTGGCCAACAAATTAATAGGGGGCGTTCTGGCCAACACCAGTAATGCCTTGGTTGAAGTGGTCCGATACGCTCTGGTGATCCGTATCGCAACCTTGTGCTGCTCGCTGAGGAGCTAAGTAGTATACAGTTTCCGGTCAAGTGCAACTGAGAAGAGAATTCTGTGACTGGTTTCCTTAGGGCCTCCTATATTCGGCATTATTCTACTTAAATGCGCGACGACTACGCTGGCCTTCTAACGATAGAGCGTACGTGAGTACCCATGTACATGTTGTGGGCTAGATGTATGCCCAAGTAGTTCAGGGAATCCTGACTGCGGATGACCAAGGTGCCAAGCTGGAGGTGGATAGCTGGCACCTTCCTGCCGCCCACCAGCAGTACCACTTCTGTCTTGTGTGGCGCCAATCCTAATTTCTTGGTGGTCAGGGAACGATCTAGTACTGCAAGAGTTTCATTGCTAGCTAGTTCCAGAGAGACTGCATCAGGGGCAATTACAGTGAGGGCGAGGTCGTCTGCGTAGGCTGTAAGCGTGATCCCTGGGGGCATAGGTGATCTCAGAATTCCTTCAAAGTAGACGTTCCACAGAGTGGGGCTCAGTACTGAGCCCTGCGGGACTCCGCAGGTCATGTACATTTGACTGTGACTGCCTACGAGTAGCAACCGATCGTCTAAGTAGCTGGCCAGCAGATTATAGAGATATGGTGCTATCTGCCGTGAACTGAGCTCCGATAAAATGCCTCCCCATGGTGCAGAGTTGAAGGCACTTCGGACTTCAAGGGTGACAAGAGCACACTTGGGACGTCGACCGCGGGGCTGTGATTGGACGCCCTCCGCTAGTTCCTGCACTTTCCTCAGGGCGGTAAGGGTGGACGGTCCCGTACGAATGCCGTGTTGTGCTTTAGCTAATCCACCGGTGCGTTCGATTTCATTGATGAGGCGTCCCAGTACCAGACGTTCAAAGAGCATCCAGTACATTGAAGAGACAGATGGGTTGATAGGTGCTAGTCCCCTTGTTCGTTGTGGTTTCTCGAGCAACAGAAGTCGCGCCTGCTTCCATTCAGCCGCGAAATTGCCAGTTTTCAATAGGCGGTTGAATAGTTGCAAGCACCGGTCTGGGTAATTCTGGACGGTTGTCTTCACGACCAGAGGGGTCATACCGTCCGGTCCTGGGGCTCTGTTGACTCGAATTTTGGCCATAGCTTCTATCAGGTCTTCGACAGTGAATGGAGGTATCTCATCTGGAGGCACGGGGTGCTTAGACCAGGAGATGGGAGCATGTGCCGAGAAGAGGGTCAGAGCTACGTCTAACTGGCGATCATCAGGCAATTCGGCCGGCGGTGATGTCCGGAGCTTCTTCGTAGCAAGTTTATAGCCATGGCCCCAGATGTCATCGTCTATTTGGTCCAGGAGGGCCTGCCAAGCAGCACGTTTGGCAGCCAGTATGGCTTCCTTGAGCAGTGCCCGGCTTGTCCGGTATTGTTCCTAGCAGAGACGTTTGTGGGCCTCATCGCCTCTTCTGTTCGCTCGAGCCATCACTCGTCTGGACCGTATGGTTTGTCGACGTTTGGCAGCAATATCTGCAGACCACCAGTAGGCGGGCTTACGAAAGTGCCTGGCCGGTTTACGAGGAAAGGCAGTATTACAGGCTTGCTGTACAATCCTGGAGGCCGCGCCGTGGCTCAGTGGTTAGACCGCTTGGCTCTCGCCTAGGCGGCCCGGGTTCGATCCCAGGCGACCGCAAAGTGAGATTTGTAGTGGACAACACGGCGCTGCGGCGGGTTTGCTCCGGGATCTCCGGTTTCCCCCGCCATCTCATTCCACCGGTGCTCCATCTGCATCTCATATATCATCAGTGTCATCGCCTGCGGTGCCGTATGTAGTAAAGCGGGCGTTAAACACTACACATTTCATGTTTTGTAGAATCCTGGAGATTGTTGAAGCCGTAAGGGTCCATCATGAGCACTCAGTAGGCGGCCCACTTCCGTTACCAAAGCGGGGAGCCCATGTGGTGAAACCCGCCATACTAGACGTGAGGAGCGGTCCGATAGATGGGAACCAGCATCAGCGACATCAAACAAAAGGTATTGGTGATAGCTCAGGGTCTCTGTCTCCAAAACTTCCCAATGCAGAACCTTCTGAGAGAGGGTGTTGGTGCTAAAAGTGATATCGATGTGAGACTGACTGTCACGTCGTACAAAGGTGGGTGCTATTCCTTGGTTATGTACCACTAAATCGTCTTCAGCAAGTCATTCTGCCAAAGCACGGCCTCTTGAGTCCTCAACAGGCGAGCCCCATATAGGTGATTTGGCGTTAAAATCTCCACCCTCGATAATGTCTTTAGCGTGACGACGCGTGTCTGTTCGTAGGTCGTGAAGGAAGCTATGGAATCGGGCATGGTCAACGTTCGGAGAAATATAGCAGCCGTAGATCAGAAAGGAAGGCAGTTCCAACCAAACAAATCCTGCTCCCCTGTCCACTTAGGACAGAGAGTTGTTGTAAAGACGTATAGCAACATCCATTGCGTTGTCAGTGGTCCTTATAGTGGGATCGGTGTTAGCTCTATTCGGTTCAGCCTTGATCAGTATGTCCTATTGGTTTCAGATGCCATGTGGCACAATAAATCCACCGCCTCGCAGCCGCGGTTGATGTTGGCTTGCAGTATCCGTATAGCCCCTGGTGGTTTAGCAGCGACAGAAAACGTAACTGGTTCCGATTCTGTCGTCTCTGGGACAGTTAACGTTTTGGAAGTTGTTAGGTCGTTGTGCGAAGACGTTGGGCCCGAGCAGCGTTGACCAACTTGCGGTATTTAGGACAGCGATGGGTACCCAGTCTATGTCCCGGGATGGCGCACATCAGGCAATAGGGCTCGGAAGTGCAATTGGCAGCCAAGTGACCATCCTTCCCACAATTGAGACAAGCATTTCCTCTATCAGGGCCACTGCAGTTATTTGCACGATGTCCAAACGCTTGGCAGTGGAAACAGCGGGGTATGAAAACCCGTTCCTGAACCTTGCAGGAACACCAACCGATGCGGACAGACCCTAATTGGTTAAGGCGGCGCGTCAGCTCTGAAGGTAAGACAACTCTGGCTATCTGTCCCTCCGTCATAATGGGTCGAAGAGACGTGACACGCAGATCTAGTGCGCTCACTCCCAAAGCGCGGGAAATGGTTTCCTGGACTTCTGCCTACGTGCTGATGGCATCAATATCATGGATGTGCAGTACCGTGTCCAGTCTACGGGTACAGCGCACAGCCGTGCTTTTAAGGTTTTGTGCAAGGACCTTCCTCAGTCAGTTCCCCCATTAACGCTAAGAAGCAATTCTCCTCCACGGGTCTTGCGGATGTGTTGCACCTCCACGCCCACATCCTCCAGTTTGACACTGCTCTTAACCTCCTTTAGCAGTTCCGCATATGTTCGGGTCCCAGGATGAATAATAACTGCTCCAATGTCTGGGCTTGAGGCTGCCGGGGGTGACCCAGGATGGGGTCCTCCATTCCCAGAATCGGGTGCCATTCTACGGGGTCGAGGGACGTGCAGGTAGACTGAGATGTCGTTGTCTACAAAAGCATATTCAAACAGCTTCCTTGTTACAAGAATGTCATACCCAGCCGGTAGGGGAAGACGGATCTTTCGCCTCCCATGTTTGTAGGCCAAGGCACGCAGGCAGCTAAAGCGTTCCCTCAAAAGCTGCAGAGTGTCTCCCTTTACAATAGGTGCAGTCACAGAAAGCTTGAAAATGTAGCGTTCCTTACTCCGGAGACCTCATTCCATCGGCACTTTCGAAATGGAAGAAAAGTACGCTGCGTTAGGATACTCCTCATCTAGGCCGACTAGGTCCACCAGTTAGGGGTAGCGTTCGCGGAACAGCCGGTTGATGCCTTGGCGCATCGAGGAGTCATCGGTGATAAGGGCTATAGCCTCTTCGTTACCTGCCTGAAGCGGATTGCCTTCTGCAGTCTCACATTCCGGAACGTGGAAGGGGGCCAAAATTGATCCACAAGGTCTTTCAGTCTTTCAGGGCTATCGACATTAGAGAAAGACGCTCGGATTTCGAGGCAATTTGCTGTTTCACCGCGTAGCGATACGCTGGATCCAGGTTATTTAGATCATCCAATAATAATTCAGGGGCAGTTTGTACACCAATGGACTGCGATTGGATAGGGTTACATTTAACCTTAGATTTGGTTGGTGGCCCACTACCTGCGTCAGCATGAGCTTTTAGCAGATCCGTAATGGCCTTGACTCTCCGAATTTTCACTTTTATGTCCATTTTAGTATTCACATTTGTGCTAATGAGGTCCTCAAGTCCAGAAGCCGCTTCGGAGAGCTGAGAGATCAGGTCGGAAATGCTAACTTCATCCTTATTTTTGACAAGTGTGGCACTAGAGCGTCTAATGCGACCTCCAGGTTGTCGTAAGGAAGAGAGAGCACACACAGAAACCTCCGATGATGGATACCCTGAGGTGGACACCGAAGACGGGGCCACTGCCCTTTGGCCACCAGAAGTATTGGTTGTATTTCCACTTGGTGTTGAGGAAGCCACGAGATCAGTCCGTGAAAGATCATGAGCAACAACTCCAGAGGAATCGGATGTATCAATGGCCTGAAGTGGAAATTGAATAGTATTTCGGCAGTCGCTTGCTGACGGTCGGGTGGAGCCTGCCTGCCCACTACCAACACCGGCCGGTTCTGGGGTTCCGAAGCCCCTGTCCCATAACTGATTATCTTTAATGTAACTTTCCATAATTGTTTAGATTAGAAGTCCTGACATAGCCGCTCGCCCACAAATTATCAATCCTGGCAGTAGGAGGAAAGTAGAAAAGAAGCACAAGAGAAGAAGAGGAAAGAAAGAGGAACAATCTCGGGAACAGAAGGAAGGTAAGGGAGAACCAGCTCGGGGACCACGGGTGCGCCACGCCCGTGCTTATTAGACATAAGCCCCCTGATGGAAGCATGAGTAGCAGTAGCAGTAGTAGTAGTGCAACTTTGTGGGTTCGTGGAGTTAAAAGGCCGAGTTGCAATCTCTGGCGTGTCACAATTCTTTTTATATTTCCATTTATAAGTCGAGAACATTCTCGCACAAATAAGAAAACAACCATTCTCCGTCAATCGAAATATCTAGAAATTTCCAAACATGAAACCCTACCTGTGGCGGCGAGTACTTTATGCGAGATAACATTGTTTGCCGCTTTTGTGATCACTTCGCCGCGTTATCATTAACTGTATATGCAAGCTCGTGAAACATTATCCGCCGTCTATTATCGATTTGTGCCGAAACGTTTATGCCCAACGCCGCGTCTCTGCTCCCTCCTCAACGCTAGTCGTCTCGAACAGCACCATCGTAGCGGGCCAGACGTATCCAAGTGTACCACCAGCATCTTCCCTCGGGGCACCATTTGGATGCGGTAGACCACGTCGTTAATCCTTTTCACCAACCGGTACGGTCCTTGCCATGGTTGCTGGAGTTTCGGGCATCGTCCCTTGGTCCGGGTAGGACGGTACATCCAAACTAGGTTGCCCTGCTCGAACCCTTGGCTGTTGGCTTGCCTGTCGAATCGGGTCTTCATGCGGTCGCTCGCCTTTTGGATGTTCTGACGAGCCATCTCATTAATGTCGTGGAGATGGTCCACCAGGTTCACCACATTCTCGGTTGCTGCTTGTTTTGCGTCCTGGGGGCTTCCAAAAGCCAGATCACAGGGGGGTAACTCTCGGCCGAACATTAAACTGGCTGTTGTCATCCCAGTGGTGTCGTGTTGACGAGCGCTAGGCCAGTAAAAACAGTGGCACCTTAATGTCCCAGTCTCGCTGATGGCTGACCACGACCTTCCTCAGGTGTTCCTCTAAGGTCTTGATGTGCCTCTCGACCATGCCGTCCGACTGTGGATGTAGGGGTGTGGTGCGGGTCTTGTTTACCCCAAGTCTCTCTAATGCCTCCTTCATCAGGTTGGATTCAAAATTAGTGCCCTGGTCGCTGCGGAGCTCTAGCGGCACCCCAAATCCGCAGAACACTTGCTCCATAAGATAGTCCGTGATTGTCTTCGCCTCCTGGTTTGGAATGGCATACACTTCCGGCCACTTGGTGAAGTAGTCCACGACCACCATCAGGTACTTGTTGCCTCGGTCGGACATGGGAAATGGTCCAGCTATGTCGACGGCGATCCTTTCGAATGGCGCTCCGACGTTGTTCTGCTGCATGCGACCCCGGCTCCTAGTCTGGGTGCCGCGACTCGCCGCACACGCATGACACTGACGGCACCATCTCTCAGCGTCTGTTCGGAGCTTCAGCCAGTAATAGTGCTGTCGAAGTTTGTTGATCGTTCGGTTTTTTCCCAGGTGTCCTGAAGCACCGGCGTTTACTTCCTCCAAGAGTTCCGGGACCTTGTTTCGGGGGAGTACCAACTGTTCTCTCTGCATCATCCCATCAGGCGATTCCCATACCCGGAACAGCACGCCCTCTCTTGTCTTCAAAGAATCCCATTGGGCCCAATACGATTTGTAGGTGGCGCTCCTCGGTGCGATGTCCTCCCAGGTTGTTCTTGTCCCTGCCTCCACTTCTCTCAAGAGTGGCCCCAAGTCTGCGTCCGCCAGCTGCTCCCTCTTTAGGCCTGCGCTATCCCGGCCATCCGCAGGTACTGCCGTGACTACTCGGACTGCTGCGGCACGCTCCTTTTCTTCCACCCTTGTGCATTGGCCGCACTCCTCAGTGCAGGGTCTTCGAGACATGGTGTCTGCGTTACCGTGGGTCTTCCCTCTACGATGATCAGAGGTGAAGTCGTACTCCTGCAGCCTCTGGACCCAACGTGCTGTCTGGTCTTCCAGGTTCTTAAAGCACAATAGACAGGTAAGGGCGGAATTGTCAGTCCTGTGGTGGAATGGCTGACCGTAGAGGTACTTGTGGAAGTGCTCCAAGGTCTTTACTACCGCCAGTAATTCTCGCCGGGTGACGCAGTAGTTCGTCTCTGCCTTGGATAGCGTCTTGCTGTAGTAGGCTATCACCCGCTCGAGGCCGTCCTGAATTTAGATACGACGCCTCCAATACAATGACCGCTGGCGTCGGTGTCTACAATGAAAGCGCTGCCTGATTGTGGAAATCCCAAAATAGGAGCATGCACAGTGTCTTCTTCAGGTGCTGGAAAGCGTGTTCAGCGTCCTCCGTCCACACATTGGGTCCTTCCTCTGTCAGGCGGGTAAGGGGTTTGGCGATGTTGGATAGCCCCTTTATGAAACGGCGGTAATAACTGCACAGCCCCAGGAAACCCCGAAACTCTCGCTTATCCTTTGGCCGAGGCCAATCTCTCACAGCTTGGGGTTTCTCCGGGGCTGTGGCCACTCCGGTTGGTGAGACTGTGGTCCAAGTAGTTAACTTGTTTGCAGAAGAGCTGGCACTTCTTTGTGTTCAGCTTCAAGTTGGTTGTCTGCAGTCTCTGTAACACCTTGCTTAGGTTGTCTAGATGGTCTTCGAACGTCTTGCCGACTATGATGATGTCTCCAGGTATAGCAGGAAGGTGCCATATGTCAATCCTCTCATTACTGATTCCATGAGGCGCTAAAATGTGGCTGGTGCATTGCAGAGGCCAAAGGGCATAACTGCGAACTGCCAAAGCCCTTGGCCTGTCGAGAATGCAGTCTTGTCCTTGTCTCTCGGGTCTAGAGCCACCTGCCAGTAACCCGACTTCAGGTCCAGGGTCGAGAACCATTGTGCACCAGCTAGCGTGTCCAGGGTGTCGTCAATCCGAGGTAAGGGGAAACAGTCCTTCCGGGTGACAGCATTCAGCCTCCTATAGTCCACGCAGAAGTGTAGTTCGCCTTTCTTCGTCACCAGAACTACAGGGGAACACCAAGGACTGTCAGACTCATCAATCACTCCCCTGGATTTCATGTCGTCTACCATATCCCGTACCGCCGCTTGTTTCGCCAACGGAACGCGTCTAGGTGGTTGCCGAATAGGCCGGGGGTCTCCGGTATCGATGCGGTGAAGAATTTTATCCGTGCGACCGTAGTCACTGTCGCCTTGGTTGAAGACGCGCTGGTATCGCCTCAGTAGTTGTCGAACTTTCCCCCCAGCTCGTCAACGCGGCTCGCCAGATATTCGACGCGCTCGTCCACTTGACCCATCTGCTTGCCGAGCTCTCGAACATCTCTCACGCCGGTCGGCTGCTCTTCGAACTTTACTGCGAGGGCCTCGTTTGCCGCTTTCATCTCCGTGGTCAATTCGGTCATCTTCGCGGTCAGGCTGTTGTTTGTGGCTTCCATCTTCTCGGTAAGGTTATCGTTAGCTGTCTTTATTTGTTTCAGCTCTGCGGCCAGGTTGTTATTTGCGCCTCCGTCTTTGCTGTTAGTTCCGCCTTCATTTCTCCCATCTTCTCGGTGATGTTTTCGTTAGCCGTCTTCATTTGTTTCAATTTTGCGGCCAGGTTGTTATTTGCCGCTTCTGTTTTCGCAGCGAGGTTGTCATTTGCTGCCTTCATTTCCATCATCTTCTCCAAAATCTTTTCCAATGCCGCGTCCATGGCTGTAATGTTCAGTGATGTTGTCGTCCCGCTTCCTGACACCAGTGTAGCTTTCATGGTTCGTGGAATTAAAAGGCCGAGTTGCAGAAATTAAAAATCTCCTGTATTATCGTCGAAATGCACTATTCAATTCTCACGTAAGAACATTAAATCACATATACACAATCTTACAAGGTCGATCACAATAACACACAGTGACAGCAGATTACAGCTTTAGCTCTCGTTACAACAATACAGCTGGCTATCTCTCATTTCGCAACTACCTACTCTCTGCGTGTTACAATCCTTTTTATATGTCCATTCATAAGTCGAGAACATTCTCGCACAAATAAGAAATCGAGATATATCTAGAAATTTCCAAACATGAAACCCTACCTGTGGCGGCAAGTCCTATCTCAGATAACATTGTTTGCCGCTTTTGTGATCACTTCGCCGCTATATCGTTAACTGCTCATGCAAGGTCGTGAAACATTATCCGCCGTCTATGCCCAGCGCCGCAACAATAATAAGAATAACAACAATAATAATAAAGTACTGCAATTACTATTTATAACGACAATGTTAAGAAGAAGAATAACAATAACAAATGACAAATAACAGATGATGATGATATGCATTATTCATATTACAATATCGCTAGTTTATAAGAACAAGAGTGCTGGCAATGTTTCTCTGTATTTGCGTATTTCAGAAGTGTGCAGTTGGCAACAACTTGTTTCCGAGACTCATTGCATGCCACATATGACATAAATCTATTTCCTTATGGTGCACCGTTATGCAATTTTCTTCTTGTCTTCTCGATCTAGCTTGTTTTCTTTCTTTAAAATCGGTTTGCAGAACCAATTCACTAAGATTTTTTAGCAATATATAATAACGCGATAAATTGGATCATTTCACGGCCTTGTAAATCAATTATCGACGGCCTGAGACAATCAGCTTAGGAGAAAGTGCTGTAGTTAACGTGTCTTAGTTTAGTTGTATAGCGAACAAAATGTACCATTTATCATAAAACAAGTTGTAATTGCAGAAACAGCAGTGCAAGACTCAATAGATATACGTTCTTGAATATTGACAGTGTGATATTTGTTCGGGAGCATACTGCATTGATATTTGAAAAGTCATACATTTTTTGTGTAATAGTACTTTAATGACAGTAGAAACTGCATGTTTGCTATCCAAAGGAAATTTACAGCTGCAAGATCCTACGTATGACAAGGTTAGCGCCTTCACAGTGCAATGTTTCTTAGTATATCTGTTATAAGGCGGGTGTGTGAGTTGCAGGTTTTCGATGTGATACATACTCTACATACTCCAGAAACGCTTCCTAAGGTGATTTGTTAATGTTACTTTAATTTATGGGTGCCATATTTTAGTTTTTGTGTGCTAAAATGAGTAACTAGGTTTACTGAGTGTAATAAATGTGTAAAGTGCCATGTCATTGGTATCTCCCATTTCTAGTGTCAAAAATGGCCACTGTGTTTGATTGTTCATCAGGTCCCACCAAGAGTAAAGGTAACATATTGAACATGTCGTACATTTATAGTAAAATGCATCTCATTACTAGTAATATAACCCTCACCATAAGAATACTGGCACCTATAATTTGGTTTTTCTGTATTAACATTACAAATTTGTGAACCACCTTCATTTTAAACATTATTATAGTAGGTAAATAATAATGTGAAACAAAATTGATACTGAAATACTGCTATAACCACTTTCATATATTAAACCATGCTGACTTTCACTTGTCTTGAGGGAACAGCAGCTGATTTCCATTTGAAGGACTACTTGGTCAACATTTATGAAATAAGTATTGGTAAGTAACATGATCATAAGACGAAGGTGTATCTTTAAAATTTCATCCAATCACATTTACTCAGCCAGGTGAAGAGTATAGTATTTGTTAGTACATAGGTAAGTGAAGAAGTAATGCCTCCTATATTTTTTCCTCTTTTAATTTTAATAAAATCAAACTTTGATCATACAATATGAAAGCCAGAACATTGAAAATTAAATTGTCACTTTTCAATGTAATCCCTGACGTTTTGCATAGTTTGGCTCTACCTTTAAACAAAGGAATGTATTCCACTGAGGTAAAATGTATGGTCTTGCTTCCGAAGCCATTGATGTGCAATTGGTTTTACTGAGTCTCAATCTGCAAACTGAATCCTATGATGAGCTTCCTTTAGCTGACCAAACAGATGGTAGTCATCTGTATGGAGGATGAGGGAAGATTTCCCATCAATTTTCACAATCATTTCATCGGTGTGATGACGTGTGTGGTTTTGCATTTTTTGGAAAAGAATAACATCCGCCATGCTTTATGTTAAATAATAATTGTCACACTGCCTTTACTGAGACATCCGTTGTTATCTGGCGGTCAGCACAAATGATCTTATCCACTCGCTCAATGTTGGGTGGAGTCATTGCAGTTATTGGTCTACTGCTGCGCTTTTCATCATCCAATGCTATTTGCCCTTCTATTTCATTACAGCGACGAACACATCTTCTTACAGTGCTAACATCTTTGTTGCATCACCGTACACATTTTGCAGCCTTTCATAAATGCAAATGGGCAGCTCACCTTCCGCATGCAAGAATTCAGTTATGGAATGCTGTCTAATACACACATCAATGTCCAGCATTTTGCAAAAGGTAGCAGTGCTGCCACCTGTTGACTTAGGAAATTGCTACTCCTGTGGATTGGAGAAGAAGGTTTCTAAATTGAAATTCTACACACTGCTAACTTAGTTCAGGAGAGAAAAATAGGAGGCATTACTTATTGACTGACCCACATATTTGCTGAGGCATTTCAGTTTCAGCTTAGTTTGCAAATATTGAGCTTAAACAAGCTGTTACCTTTAATGCCAAAAGAAATTAAATGTGTAATGTTTAATGCCCGCTTTTACTACACATGGCACTGCAGGCAGTGATATTGATACGAGGGCTGTTCAATAAAGAATGATCATAGTTTTTTATGGTCATAATTTTTCACACTAAAATTCAATCGTATTATATTCTGTTAGCATAATGTGAAACAAACACACCATAGCAATTTCATTGTTGGTACTCCTGGTTCCCACCTGTGAGAACCAGGCAAGTTCAGACATGTTCAGTATCGCCTACCGCTGCAATGAAGGTAACACGTGAGGAACAAATGCGGCTTTGAAATTCTGCTTTCGTCTCAAAAAATCATCAGCTGAGGTCTATACAGTGTTACAGGAGGCCTGTGGAGAGTCTGTTCTTCCCTACAGCACAGCTTGAAGGTAGTTTAAAATGTTTAAAGAGGGGAGAAAATCAATTTCAAAGGAAGGTGGACCCGGTGTTCCAGTTACTGCTCTTACGGAAGAAAACATCAACACTGCTGCTGCCATTGTGAGAGAGGATCGACGAACCTTAAGAGCACTTTCTGAAATACTGAACATTTCATTGGGTGCCACCCACACGTTGGTGACAGAAACATTAAACATGAGACGTGTTTGTGCGTGATGGGTTCCAAGACTGTTGATTCCCAAACAAAAGGACATTCGCATGCAGGTCTGCATGCAGTTAAAGTTGATGTTAGAAGAAGATCCAGAGATTCTTTCAAATGTAATTACTGCTGATGAAACTTGGCTACATAATTTTGATCCTGAGAGCAAACAGCAAAACTCAGTGTGGAAATCTCCTTCATCACCAACCCCTAAAAGAGCAAAAGTAGTTGCTTCTGCTGGGAAAGTTATGGTCATCTCATTCTTTGATATTCATGGAATGGTTTATCAGCATGATGTTCCTGCACACCCATCACTAATTGGACAATACTACAGGGATGTCCTGAAAACATTGCAAGTCCATATCAGGCGCAAAAGACCACATTTCCGTGAAGCAGGCTGGATGCTGCACCACGATAATGCATGGCCACATCTTGCCGATGTTGCTGAATATCTTGCAAAGTCAACGTGAATCTTTATAGGCCGGATTTAGCCCCCATGTGACTGTTTTCTATTCCCTAAGTTGAAGAAACGCCTTCGTGGGAAGCATTATCCATCATCAGAAGCAGTGGTGAAGCCTGCTGAGGCAATTTTGAAGGATCTTTCAAAAAAGAGTTTCCAGCGAGTCTTTGACGACTGGCAGAAATGCTGGGACAAGTGCATTGTATTCAGGGGAGACTATTTTGAAAGGGACCATAAAATTATGAGGATGAGTAAAGGTACGTTGTCAAAAAAAAAAAAATGTTATTCTTTATTGAACAGCCCTCGTACATGAGTTGAAGATGGAGTACCAGTGCAATGAGACAGCAAGGGAAACCGGAGATCTTGTAGAAAACCTGCCTCAGCACTGTGTTGTCCATCAAAAATCTCAATTTGTGTTTGCCTGAGATCAAACCCGGGTCTCCTTGGCCAAGCGGTCTAACCACTTAGTCACTTCACAGCCACTTTTAATGCCAGTTTAACCAGTGCTAAATTATAAAATCTTATGCTGAATTTTACAAATTTAACTTAGCATCTATATGAACAAATCAGTAACTTATTTATCTCATAGTGGGATGCTTTGACAGGAAGATTGATATTCTTGAATAGTAAAAAGACAAGCACACACACTTTGCATAGGTTGACATCTGACTAATAAACTGACAGACACTCCATGTCAAAGAACATTTACTTTAGATATAAGTTTCTTTTAACAAGGAATAACTAAACTAACAGCTGTAAGACTGATAAAAAAACTAACCAGAAATGTTTCCATTTAACACTAAAATGTATGTTTTGTCACATACAAATCATGAATATGACTAAATGTGACAATAATGTGGACTTTGTGACCTGCAGCAATAACAGATTTAATTTAAAAGGTTGGAATAGTAATGAGCTATATGACATACTGGAAAAATAAAATTTACTCTTTACATAGATTTATCCATTGCAATTTTCCACTGAGCTTTTCATCTACAATATAAATGTATCTTTTATTATTATTGAGGTAAGCTACTGTTTGAATGAATGTACTTAATGAAGGAAACAACATTTTTCTTACTAAAATTAGGCAAGTGAGTCAACCTTGTATATACTTTTCTCCACTTACAAGTTTTTTGATGAAGACTAGTTTCTGGGAACCTCTCCCCTATCGTCAGTTCTGTGGTTGACTGATGATGCATCCGGTGTCTGCATCTGGCTTGGTGTCGTGCTGCCATCTAATGTCCTGGTAAGTTTGATGACGTCATCTACCGCAGGAATTTCAAAATTCTTCAAGAGGTCCTGTTTCTTCGTAATAAATATGTTTTCCCAAATCTGTAGTTTCAGAGGTTTCTTTGCCTGTTTGATCAGTTCTATTTCTTGTTTTATGTTGTGATTCTCAGACTAAAAACGATGTGCTACGGCCGACTTGTCCATTAGTTTGAATTTAATATTTCTGAAGTGTTCTAGGAACAAGAATGAAAGAACACTTCAGAAATATTAAATTCAAACAAATGGACAAGTCGGCCGTAGCACATCACTTTTGGTCTGAGAATCACAACATAAAACAAGAAATAGAACTGATCAAACAGGCAAAGAAACCTCTGGAACTAAAGATTTGGGAAAACATATTTATTACGAAGAACCAGAACCTCTTGATGAATTTTGAAATTCCCGCGGTAGATGATGTCATCAAACTTACCAGGACATTAGATGGCAGCACGACACCAAGCCAGATGCAGACACCGGATGCATCATCAGTCAACCACAGAACTGACGATAGGGGAGAGGTTCCCAGAAACTAGTCTTCATCAAAAAACTTGTAAGTGGAGAAAAGTATATACAAGGTTGACTCACTTGCCTAATTTTAGTAACAATGGCACTCCACTTTCTGAAATACTTCTTTTTATTCTATATAACATTTTTCTTATTGAGTCTAACACAGGCTACATCAAAATAATATGTTGTACATAGGAAAGCATTCATTGTTTATTCAGGGGTTAACAAACAATATTTAAAATATCTGTATTTTGGAATTACTGGTTCAGTTTTCTTTTTGAAGAGACATTTTGAAGGAAGACAAACTCTATTGTTAATACACTTGGTCTAAATCAATATAAAATGCTGTTCTTAGTAAAACATTTACCATTTTTATTAGCAGTATAATACATACTGTTTATAACATGTTGCTTTAACTTCTTTTAGTATATTTTATGTACTTTGTGCATATCTCAACATATCAAACTGTATGAAATTAGTCACATATAGTGTAAGCAACAATATTTTTGCAAACATTTCTAATACACCCTTTGTGCACCTTTGTGCATTAAGCTCATTCTTAAATACCTTCATGACATCACTGTCCGATAAAACGTTGTGGGCATCTAAGTTGGCTTTCAGTTTTAAAAAATTAGATCAATGCAACACAAAGTGGGATTACTGTGAACATCAATGATGAATGCATGATTGGAGGAATGGACTCAAAATTAATGAGAAAAACTATTTGTAGTCGGTTTATTGATGCTTCGTCACTTACATTTTTATATTATTGAGGGACTAGTTTTGGAAGCCTTTGCTTCCATTTTCAATCTCTCTCCAACTAATATCTACTGTCATCTGCTCTCCACTCTCTGGTGGTGGAACTTCGTCAAAGTATTTACTAGTGGGATTTCAAAGTTCATTATGCGGTCCTTATTTTTCCATATGAAAATGATCTTGAGATATGAATATGTTTATAATATATTTTGTATATGAATATAGTTTTTAATGTTCTATATATGAATATTGTTGAGAATTTAAGTTATATTTGGCTTGTGGGGTGTGTTTTATTTCTTGGTAATGTGTATTGTTTTTTGGTAGTTATTTATCATGGCTATTGTATGAGAACTAAATCAGTAATCCATCACGAATATATGTGTTTGTATTAATAAATATAGTAAATATGTAGTCAGATCGACTGATTCACATTTGGTGACCCCAATGTGATTGGATTCCTGTCCTATAAGAGAAGGAATTTGAAATACAATAGCACGTGGTATCGAGTCAGTATTTCTTCCAAGACGAGAAGGAATAAAATATTACTGAAGTTAATATTATTAATTTGGAACAAAATATTATCATTATGGAGAAATTGAAGAAAGGTAGGATACCTGTGAGAACATGTTTCACAAAGAAGATAAACGACCTAAAGGGATGGAAATTAATTGTTCTTTCACACTGGCCGTGTGAAGGCTAAATTGTAGAAACTTAGTCAGACTGAAAAATTCAATGCCATATCCGGCATTTTTTAGTCTGACTCTACGTTTCCACAATTTAGCCTACACACGACCAGTGTGAAAGAACAATTAATTTTCATTAGTTGACCTAATAGTGGTTAACTATAAAGCCCGGGCCTTAAAGTACTTACATGTTGTAAGTCGCCATTAAGGTAGTTGTCTCATGTGTCTATGAGAACTCCTAAGTGGTTTACCGGGAAAAATATGAGTCAGTTGGAGAATTTAATGTCATATTGGCATGTTGGCCATAGTAGCTCAGTGGTTAGAGTGGCTGGACGGCAACCAGAAGGTCCGTGGTTCAAATCCCAGCTATGGCATTGAATTTTTCAGTCTGACTGTACGTTTCCACGACCTAAAGGGAATTCTCGCAAGAGGTACGTCTCCCGACTTTAATGGTGCACTTGCGTCAAATTTTATTTGTTTAGAGGCATTAATGTCAGAGCTTCATGAATTAGATAACAAAATAATGGATGCACTGTTAGACAGCACTGATGATATGACTGAAATTGTATCAGAAGAAGAATCTTCCAAGAAGTACAACAACGGATTTGAAATTACATGGGTACAGGTAAATAATGCTTTGATGCCCCATAGATCAGATAATTCTTTAAGTGACATACGTGAAGGGACCTCATATCACAATCAGGATTGAAGAAGAATTTATAAACTTCCTAAGATTGAAATTAAGAAATTTAACAGTGATTTATGAATGTGGTTAAGTTCTTGGTCACAATTTCGGAAGATTCACGAAGATGATAGTTTACAGGATAGTGACTAATTTCAGTATTAACTGCAAGTTATGGAAACAGGAACTGAACCTCATGAAATAGTGCTCAGTTATCCACATATGTCAGAAAATTACCCGAAGGTCATTCAAACTCTGCAAGAATGATTTGGAAGAGTGGATCTTCTATTGCAAGTGTGCATAAATGAATTACTGAAGTTAGTGATCTCAAATGCAACACAAGAGGACAAGCATCTATTACCCACCTTGTTAATCAAGGTAGAGCTTCACCTTTGATCCCTTTATATTTTGAATCTGGCAACTGCATACCCAAGTATGTGACTCTCTCCATTATTTGAATCTAGCCTTCCAGAAGAGACATTGCGAACTTGGCAAAGAAGTAGGTTCTTGAAACAAGGAGGAAGCATAATGGAGAAACTGGGTCTCAACTAGAGTGCCTCATGGAATTCCTACGTACTAAACTCCAAAATGAACAGTGGATTCTATTAGCTCAATCAGGATTTAGTAATTTGGCTGTGAAATGTAAGAATGAAAAGAGGTTAGGTTCTTCCAAGATGGAGAAGAAACACAATGAAGAAGAGATAGACCCATTCCTACTTCTGCTGCACTTCATAACAAGAGTCCTTCAGTGTTGTGCATCTTCTGTAGTAAGCCTCATGAAAGTGATAAATGTTCTTTTACCAGGAAAATGAGTCGAGAAGAATGAAGATCGAAAATGAAAGAAAACGTTGCTATTTGTGTACAGAACCTAACCATTTAACTAGAACTGCAAGAATTATGTTTCCTGCTTACTCTGTGGAAATAAGCACATTACAGTTATGTATCCTGGACTATCTTGAGCTAAGAAGAATGAATCAAAGACCGAGAAATAAACACAGCAAACTCAAGTCACCTCCGACCTAGCTACCTAACCATACCTGTATCACTCAAGTTGTCCTACCAGTACTTATGGTTACGCTACATGGGAATGGTACACGGGAAACAGTACGAGTATTCTTGGACTGTGACTCACATTGAAGCTACCTCCTTCAGAGTATATTTGAAGAGTTGAAGCTAGAACCTTGTGCAGAAGAAATAGTATCCTATGTTTTGTTTGGTGGAATTCAAACTTCTAGCATTAAACACAAGAGATATAAAGTCAACGTAGGAAGAAATGGACAATTCTACTGTGAAATAGAGTTACAGAATCATCCTACAATTCCACCAGTGCCAAGATCTTCAGACTTGCTTAAGGAATTGAAAATGAAGAAGATATGGATCAGTGACCTGGGTGATGATTTTTCTGAAATTGAGCTGCTCAATGGAATGGATGCATATGCCAAGATTCTTACAGGAAAGGTGGTTCATTTGAAGAATGGACTTCTAACCATAGAAACAAAACATGGATGGACTTCGGCTGGTGAAAGTCAAGGTCAATCTGCTAATGTCAGTCTGAGTGACCTTACCATCTCAATGGTATGTAACAATATGTGAACCATAACTGAGCTTTGGAACTTGGAGACTATTGGTATCTGTGATCAGGTAGAAGACAAAACGATTGAAGACGTCAAACAGAAACTCCTCAACACTTTGAAAAGAGATGACAATGGTCGCTATATAATAAACCTCCCATGGAGAAAAGGTCACCCCGAGATCAAGTGTAATAGGCGTATTGCAGAAAAGAGAATTGAGTCTGCAACTGACAAGCTGAGGAAGGCAAACCTGTTTATCAGTTACAATCACATTTTCACTGATTGGAAGAAAGAAGAATTCATAGAAGAGGTACTGAATGAAGAATTGGAAAGACACTGACATTATTTTCCTCATCGACCAGTAATTAAATTAAGCAGCTTGACAACTCCTGTTCGTGCCATTTTGATGCATCCTGCAAGAAGGTGTTTCATTGAATGATTGTCTAGAGAAGGAGCCCAATCATGTTCAGTTAATTCCAGAGATACTACTTAGATTTTGAGAGAATGTGATTGGAGTTACTTCAGACATCCGGAAAGCCTTCCAAATGATAGAGGTTGTGACAAAAGATCGTGATTTTCTGTGCGTTTCCTATGGTGGGAGAGTTGTGAATTAAGAAAGTGAAAGTTTACAGACAAGTGGTTTTTGGAACTACCTGCAGTTTGTTTATTCTAGCCACTGTAATGCAATACCTTGCTACCAACGTCAATGTATGTTGACTACTGTGTGACATCAGTTGCCTTGATGCAAGAACTTGATGCATTTTGAACTGAAAGTGTTAAACTGTAGAATGATAAAAAAGTGGAACTTAATAACTGGAAATATTCAACAGAAGGTATCTCACTGAGGGAGGAGAGTGTAACTGAGAATGTATACATTACAAAGGTTCTCAGACTACAGTGGAAGTTCAATCCCCCTACTGAGAGTTGTTGGGGAGGATAGTGGGAGCAGCTGGTCTGTTCTATTAAAGAACTGTTGAGACGAATGCTTGGAAGATCCGTACTTGCTTATGAAGAACTACTGACTTCACTTTGTGACGTATAGGCCATAATTAATGGACGTCCTCTGACTTATGTATCAGAGGATCCTGAGGATTTAAATCCTTTGACACCATCAAGATTTCTTAATGATGCCATCTCGAGAACGAGAAGTTCCAGGCACGCCTACGTTACTGACAATACCTGATGCAAGAACTGAAATATCGCTTTAGGAAGGAATATCTGTGCCAGCTGATCCACCATCCCAAAGGAAAAGGAACATCAACTTTAAAGGAAGGTTATGTAGTTCTGGTTGGTTGCGAGCAACAAAACAGTGGATTGGCCATTTGCAAGAATAATGTCACTCTTTCCCGGCAGAGATGGTATATCCCTGCATAAGTAATTGGTGAAATTAAAGTGTTTTCGCAAGCAATATTGAGAATTTAAGTTGTATTTAGCTATTGGATTGGGTTTTGTTTCTTGGTAGTGTATTTTGTTTTTTGGTAGTTATGTATCATGGCTATTGTTTGAGAAAAACTGAATCTGTAATCCATCACGAATATGTGTTGTTGAGTTAAATATAGTGAATATTTTGGGGTCAGATCGATTGATTCACAGCAAACATGTTTATAATATGTTCTATACATATGTTTTTGATGCTTACTATTTTTATCAAACTTCAAGCATCAAAAGTAGCAGAGAAAAAGGTGTTAGAAGTAGAAAAGAACAAATGTTAAAGAAATAGAAATACATTAGAAATAAAATTGTACCATCTGCATCAAAAACTTAACAAAAAATTAGGAAATATATATTGAGAAAGTTTTGAAAATAATTTGAATATCTCAATGGAAAAATCAAGAAGAAAACAGCAAATTAGAAAAATATACTTGAAACTTTATGCCAAAAAACAAACACTTTTGAAAAGCCAAACAAAAAAGCCAAACATAATCTAAAAGATCAACCAAACAATGTTCTTAACTTATCAAACCAAATTTTCACAAAACCAGAATTCAATATGCTTAATCAAGGTTTAAAAACATGTGTGTACTCCTGTCACCAAGTTGAAGATTATATAGCCCACATCCAAATTGCCACACAAGCAATAAATGAAGAAAGTAGAAACACAGTTAAAAATAAATACTCCAAAATAATAGATCACATTAAGAAAGAAAAGAAAATTAATTTTAACAACCAAATCATAAAAGCCCTTAAAAAGAAACTTGTTATTTACACTAAAGCAGACAAGGGATATAAACTAGTAATTTTGGACAAAGATTACACAAAGAGTGTGGAATATTTGTTACAGACAATAACTACCAAAAAGTAGAAGCCCATTAAATTACTGCATTGAAACCACAAATAAAACTCTAAAAGAGAGGAAAATAATCAATAAAAAAGAATTTCACAAAATTAAAGTAGATAATCCATCATTACCAAGAGTATATTGGCTGCCAAAAATTCACAAAACAGGGAAAGGAATGAGACCTATCACTAGCAGTTTAAATGCTCCCATATATAATTTGGCCAAATGGTTACTAAATAAATTCAAGTTTCCCAAAATTTGAAAGTACAAATTTAAAAAACACTTTAGATCTGGTAGAAGAAAATCAGAAGCAATAAATATAACACAAATAAAAATATTTGCTACTAAGGCTTCACTTATCTTGAGAAATTGGTGTTGATCCTTCTTTTCAAATGGAAATCGATTTTGCAAACAAATTGCTTGCGTCCTCATGCCACAGATAAACTCTGTTGTCAAGGATACCGGTTACCATGCCTTTCTTATGTTTATTTCGTATTACCAACATCTGAAAGTGAAATAAACCTAAAAATAGAATCAACTGCTGGTATTTTAAAATTCATTACGCGATGTTTATTTTTTAAAATAAATATCTTTCCCCACCCTATTAAATATATCGGAATTGTTTTAATAATTTAATTTCTGTATTTATTTCATTGTTAAATGACCAAAGATGATCTGCTAGGCCGATTTATCAGTTTGTTTATACTGTCGCCCTGGCGGTAGACTCGCGAAGCCGAAGCCGGTGGAGATTCGGAAAACTTCGGAACCAATCGTTACCGGTAGCGACAGACAGTTGAATGTAGAGTTGGAAAAATAAACAGTTTTAATTTCTAGCAATTTTGTAATGTTGAACAGTGTATTTCGAGGAGAATAAAGTGTAGTTTTTGTGTTTCGTAACCTCGTTTTATTATTTCACGAACCCACAAAGTCACAACTGGTGTCAGGAAGCGGGATGACTACATCACCGAACATTATGGCCATGGAATCGGAATTGGAAATGCTTTTGCAGAAGATGAACGAATTAACAGCGAAGTCGGAAGCGGCAAATAACAACTTGGCCGCGAAGATGAACGAGTTAACAACAAAAACAGAAGCGGCAAATAACCTGGACGCAGAGTTGAAAGAAATAAAGACCGAATTGACCACAGAAATGAAGGCAGCGAACGACAGTCTGGCCAGGGAAATGAAGGAGGCAAACGAGGTCCTTGCCGCCAAATTTGAGGAACAGTTGCCCGGCGTGAGGGATGACGTGACGGAACTGGGCAAGCGGATGGGCCAAGTGGACGAGCGCGTCGAGGACCTGGCGAACCGCTTCAATGACCTAGAGGAAAAGGCCGACAATAACGCCAAGTCCCTGAACGCCATGGTTGAAGACGTCGAAGACCTCTCGAACCGCGTAAACAACCTGGAGGGAAAGGCCGACAGCAGCGTCAAGTCCCTGAACGCCATGGTGGAGGACGTCGTCGGCAGGAGACTGAAGGATTTGAAGGCTGACGCACCGGGACGCGACACAACATCGGCGCGCGTCAAACCTCCGAAATATGACGGCGCGTCAACATTCGAGATCTTCCGCCGCCAGTTCGACACAGTGGCCAAGCACAACAGATGGTCACCGGAGGAGGAGGCACACAGTTAATAGCCAGCCTCCAGGGACGGGCCGCGGAAATCCTAAACGTGGTGCAGACGACGGTGGCGCCCAACGACATCTGGGAGGCCCTGGAGAATCGCTTCGGGAACCACCGCTTAGCCGCAGCATACCGCAGCCAGCTAAAGGTAAGGTCGCAGCAGTCGGGGTAGACGCTGCAGGAGTTCGCCATAGCGATCGAGCAGCTGGCTAGCAAGGCCTTGGTTGACCTGCCACTGGAGTTCGTATCCCGGGAAGCCGCCTACAATTTTGTCGACGGGGTACGGGACACGGAGATTCGTCAGCGCCTAATGCTCGGCGAATATAAAACCATCCACGAGGCGCTGACAGCGGCATTAAGGATGGAGGCGGCCAAGGTAGCATCTATCCCGACGTCGAGAACGAGGAGTGTCCGCTACGCCTGAGACAGAAGACCAGCTGTGGGACGCCGGCGAACACCTAGTGGCCTGTGTTGGGGGTGTGGACAGCCCGGACACCTGCGGAGAGACTGCCCACACCAGGAAGAGCAGCCGGAAAACGAGTAAGGCCCGGCGTGGAGAGGGGCACGTCGGCGCCATTACCACCATCCCCTCGAGTGACAATCCGCGCCGTCAGCCGGCGGATGGATGACAACCTCATCGCGGACGGTTGGGTAAGAGGAAAGCCGTGCCGCGTGCTGGTGGACACCGGGGCGGCCGTGACCATCATCAGACCTGACATGGCGAAGGGTTTGCCGACGACGAAACCGAGCCGACCATACCAGCTTGTGACGGCATCGGGCGACACCATGCCTGTGCAGAAGGAGGCCCTGCTGGAGCTGAACTTGGGACGGAGTGCCGTGCGTCTGTGGGTGTTCGTCGCGAAGGTGGCTGAGGAGGTGATTCTGGGACTGGATGCCCTCAGGGGCCACGAGGCGACGGTCGACGTCGTCAGGAAGGTCCTGAGGCCCAACGGAGAAGAGGTTATACTCCGTCAACCAGAAGAGCGCCTTGGAATTGGTAGTGTCGTCTTGAGCGAAGACGTGGTTGTCCCCGCGAGGAGCGAAATAGTGACGGCGCGACCGGAAGGCCAGACAGCACGTTGGGTCCAGAGGCAGCAGGAGTACTACTTCACCTCGGAACATCCCAGAGGGAAGAGTCACGGTAACGCGGACGCTATGTCCTGAAGACCCTGTCCAGAAGAGTGCGGCCAATGCACAAGAGTGGAGGGGAAGGAGCGTGCCGCAGCAGTTCGAGTAGTCACGGCAGTGCCTGCGGTTGGCTGGGATAGCGCAGGCCTGAGGAGGCAGCAGCTGGGGCCACTCTTGAAGGATGTGGAGAACCTGGTGGACCACCTCCACGACATGCACGAGATGGCTCGCCAGAACATCCAGAAGGCGAGCGACCGCATGAAAACCCGATACGACAGGCAAGCCAACAGCCAAGGGTTCCAGCAAGGTGACCTGGTCTGGTTGTACCGTCCGACCCGGACCAAGGGACGCTGCCCGAAGCTTCAGCAGCCATGGCAAGGACCGTACCGTGTGGTGAAGAGGATTAACGACGTGGTCTACCGCATCCAGAAGGTGCCGCGAGGAATGATGTTGGTGGTACACCTGGATCGCCTGGCCCGCTTGAAGGCGCTGTTCGGGACGACCAGCCTTGAGGAGGGAGCAGTGTCACCCTGGCGGTAGACTCGCGAAGCCGAAGCCGGTGGAGATTCGGAAAACTTAGGAACCAATCGTTACCGGTAGCGACAGACAGTTGAATGTAGAGTTGGAAAAATAAACAGTTTTAAGGTTCTAGCAATTTTGTAATGTTGAACAGTGTATTTCGAGGAGAATAAAGTGTAGTTTTTGTGTTTTGTAACCTCGTTTTATTTCACGAACCCACAAAGTCACAACACTTAATGTTACGAAAATGTGCTTTCGTACTGGTTTCCAAATTACGTTTCGTCTTTCCAATATAAACCTGATCACAATGTAAACAATTAAATTGATAAATACCAGATTTTTATTATTAGGAATTTTATCTTTTTAAGAAAAATGTAATAAATTTTGAATACTATATTTATTTTGAGGCACTAAAGTTATACCAACTTCTTTAAAAAAAAATTTAAAATGTTTATTAACCCAAGGATGGTAAGTAAATTTTTTAAAATTATAATCGTCTTTTATTTTTTTAAGGGTGGAAACATCATTAACAGTTTTTTGATATTTAAACCTTTCAATCTTTATTAAAACCATTAATTAAAGCAGCATTAATAATATGTTTATATTCTTTATTAAATTCTTCTTTATTCAGGGGTATATTTATTAATCTATAAATCAAACTATTAAAAAAAGCAAATTTATGAGAAAAAAGGTTAAAACTTTTATTTTTTATGTAATTATCAATTTGAGTAGATTTCCTATAAATAACAAAATCTAATTTGTTATTATTTATCATCTTCAAATCTAGAAAAGGAAGATATCCATTAATTTCAGTTTCTAATGTGAATTCTATAGCTTTATCTTGTGAATTTAGTCATTTTAAAGCATCGTTAATTTTTGAGTTTGAATTATGAGTCACTAATGAAGAATTCTTCAAAAATGAAGAATACTTCACTGTTAATAATGCTTCTGCTTTTTATATTTACATCATTAATTTGTTTTTCAGGAACAATAGCAAAAAATATCAACATATCTATACCATGGAAACATAGAGTCAGACTGAAAAATTCAATGCCATAGCTAGGATTTGAACCACGGATTTTCAAATGGTTCAAATCCCGGCTTGGCATTGAATTTTTCAGTCTGACTACGTTTCCACAATTTAGCCTACACACGGTCAGTGTGAAAGAACAATAATTTCCATATCTATACCATGTTTTAAATATCAAAGGAAAAGTTTTAGTGACTTGAATTTCCAAAAACTCATAAAAAGATCAGCAAGAAAAGGTGAAGGAGGATTACCCATTGCTAAGCCAGGAGTTTGTTGAAAAAAGTTCACCATTAAAAGTGAAAAAATTTTGATCCAAACAAAAATCAGTAAGTTTAACAAAATCAACTATAAAGTCCTCATGTAAATTTATTGAATTCAACCACATTTTTAAATAAATTAAAAGTTTTTCTCTAGGAATACTAGAAAATAAGGCAGTTACATCAAAAGAAATAAGTTTATCAGTTTTAGGTCATATAACACCTTCAATCTTTTTTATTAGTTCAAAAGAAAATACTTAAACTTTCAAATTTTTCAAAACCTCTAAATTTTTTATGTAACTATTTAGCTAAATTGCAAGTTGGTGAGTTTATACAATTAACAATAGGTCTCATTTTATTTCCGGGTTTATGAACTTTAGGAAGGGCATAAATTCTAGGTAAAACAAGATTACTAACTTTTATAAAATGTTTTTCTTTGTCCGATATAACATTCACTTCGTTAAGTATTTTATTAAAATTTGTAATCCAATATTTTAAAGGGTCTTTATTAACATTTATAAAATCTTCACTTTGCAGCTTCACTAAAGCTTTTCCTTTGATTTTTAAAACATGGTATAGATATGTTGATGATATTTTTGCTATTGTTCCTGATAAACAAATTATAATGTTTTAAATTTACTAAATTTACAAGATAAAGCTATAAAATTCACATTAGAAACTGAAATTAATGGATTTATTCTTTTTGTAGATTTGAAGATAATAAGAGATAATAACAAATTAGATTTTGGTATTTATAGGAAATCTACTCATATTGATAAAGACAAAAAAATAAAACTTTTAACCCTTTTTCACATAAAGTTGCTGTTTTTAATAGTTTGATTATAGATTAATAAATATACCCCTGATTAAAGAAGAATTTAATAAAGATTATAAACATATTATTAATTCCGTTGTTTAAGGACTATGATACAATGAAGCACAAAATTAATAGAATTTTGAGTCGAACTAATACTCATCTCGACATTAATGAGTATTAGTTCGACTCAAAATTGTATTAACATTATTAATACTGCTTTAATTAATGGTTTTAATACAGATTTTAAACAAAAGAAGTTTGAAAAATTTAAATATCAAAAAACTGTTAATGATATTTCTACCCTTAAAAAAATAAAAGACAGTTATAATTTTAAAAGATTTACTTACCATCCTTGGGTAAATAAACATTTTCAATTTTTTTTTAAAGAAGTTGGTATAACTTTAGTGCCTCAAAATAGATATAGTATTAAAAATTTACTACATTTTTCTTAAAAAGATAAAATTCCTAATAATAAAAATCTGGTATTTATCAATTTAATTTATTAGTTTGTGATCAGGTTTATATCGGAAAGACGAACTGTAATTTGGAAACCAGAACGAAAGAACATTTTCGTAACATTTAGTATAAACAAACTGATAAATGGGCCTAGCCATGAAATAAATCCAGAAATTAAATTATTAAAACAATTAAATGATCCAATAGATTTAATAGTGTGGGAAAAGATATTTATTTTAAAAAATAAACATCACATAATGAATTTTGAAATACCAGCAGTTGATTCAATTTTTAGGTTTGTTTCGTTTTCAGATGTTGATAGTATTAATAAGCATAAGAAAGGCATGGTAACCGGTATCCT
This sequence comes from Mantis religiosa, assembly GCA_030765055.1. Taxonomy (NCBI): domain Eukaryota; kingdom Metazoa; phylum Arthropoda; class Insecta; order Mantodea; family Mantidae; genus Mantis; species Mantis religiosa. The sequence continues at coordinate 121,871,392 of CM060959.1, forward strand.
CGACAACAGAGTTGTCAATAGAGATCCAATAGATTTAATAGTGTGGGAAAAGATATTTGTTTTATAAAATAAACATCATGTAATGAATTTTGAAATAACAGCATTTGATTCTATTTTTAGGTTTGTTTCGTTTTCAGATGTTGGTAGTACTAAAACATAAGAAAGGCATGGTAACCGGTATCCTTGACAACAGAGTTTATCTGTGGACTGAGGACGCAAGCGATTTGTTTGCAAATTCGATTTCCATTTGAAAAGAAGTATCAACACCAATTTCTTAAGATAAGTGAAGCCTTAGTGGCAAATATTTTTATTTGTGTAATCAAAGATATATATTTGGACGAAAATGAAAGACTGGTTTCATTTGATGACACATCTTTATTTCCAAGCATACCAGCAGAAAAATTAGACTCTAATAAAAATCGGCTAAACTACAGTAGAGATGTAAGTAATAGAAGTAGAGGAATACATTTCACTAACAAAATCGTGCATTGAACAAAACTTCTTCAGCTTTAATGGAAAACAGTACAAGAAGAAATCTGAGCAACCCACTTTCACCTCTTTTGGCAAATTTATTTATGAGTGCATTTGAAACACAAATTAAAAAGGCCTTCCCATGCCACTTCAAAGTTTGGTATAGATATGTTGACATCTTTGCAATAGTGCCAAAGCAACATTTGGATGATGCATTTAAATTTTTCAATCTGCAAGAAAGGACTATCAAATTCACAATGGAAAAGGAAATCAATAGACAACTCTCTTTTTTGGATCGAAATATCATCAGGAATAACAGAAAAATAAAATTTGGAATTTACAGGGAACCAACACATTCAGAGAATTACATAAAACATAATAGCTGCAACGTAATTATACATAAGCATGCAACAATAAACACGTCTTACACACAGACTAGTCAACATTCCCAAGGATGAAGAAGAATATTTCAAAGAACAAAAAGCCATACTACACAGCAGGAGAAAATGGCTACAGTAAAAGTCTGGTGTTTAAGAAAATTAGAAAAGCTAAACTAAAGAAAATCATTAAGTAATCAAACACATTTACAAAAGAAAAAGAAAGCAACAGCATATTCTGTTCATTCACATATCACCCAAAAACATTTAATAAATTTAAAAAGATCTTTAAGGAACAAAATATAATTCTTGGCACCTACTAATGGACACTGAATTTTAAAATTGCTGAATTCAAAACAGAAGATGAAATCCCATCAGTTAACAGATCCAGAATATACAAAATAAGTTGTAAAAATTGTAAAAAAACTCTACATGGGTCAAACTAAAAGAAATCTAAAAATCAGAGTCAAAGAGCACTTTAGAAACATCAGAATGAAACAAGAAGATAAGTCAGTAGAAGCATTTCATTTTTGGAACGAAAATCTTGACATTGATCCAAATCCTAAATTATTAACCTCTTAGCATACCCATTATTTTCAAAAGTATGTTCCTTTTTTTTTACCAATTGTTTTTATTGTCACAATTTAATATTGATAAAGATACAATAATGATCACAACAATAGAACCAGTTTAGATGACCATAATAATAACAATTTTTGTGCCTGAATAGCCTCCAGATTTAAATCCCAAGTATACTTGTTAAATACATAGTATGCTTTCTTTTATAAACTAATACATATAATCAAGTTTATATTAGGTACTGCAACTTAAAACAACAAAAATGATTTGTTACTATATTATAAATCATACTTTATTATTTATTTTGTTTATATACACATCCCAAGATGGTGGATGGCTGTGTTGTAATGCGATCACACTTTCAGTTATTATGTCGAAATAATGATGTCAGTTGCAATTCTCAGTCATCAGATGAGATAATCAGCATGAATAACACCTTGGGGATAAGAAGAAATGAATGTGTTGCGGGGGAAGGTAAACTTTGCCGGGAAAACTATGTTATCATGGGCTCTGTAGGCAGGATGCTACAGGATAGTAAAACAATCGCATCACTTCATGTTGTAACCAACGTGCTAAATGGGATCTTCAAACAGCTCTTCAAAAGATTAGTGCCCTTGAGCAAGAAAATGCTGCTTTAAAACACAGTCATCAGAGAGCAATCGAAGGAGAAGAAAACAGTGACTACAAAACAACTCAACTGCGACAAACAATGGAAGGACGCAAAACACATGGTGGCAAAAGAAGCTTGTGTCCGGCGCTACATGGTACTGGAATCGCCAAATTTCATCAGCAATAATAGGTTTGAAGTGTTAAGTAAAGTGAATGATTCTAATAACCCTCAAACTGTGAATACTCAAAGATCTGGATGCAGTGAAGAATTCTGGAGAATTATGTCGGCATAAGGGCTATTAAGTCAGCTGCTTTCCTGGTATAAAAATAGCTGAATTGCAAGGAAAAGTGAACCAGATGAACTTATAAGAAAAGAATCCAGATGTGGTATTGGTGCATGTGGGTACAAACAATATCAAACAGGAAAGAATGGCTGAAGAAATCATGGGGGAAATTGTGGATTTAGTGTAAACTATTAGGACACAATCAAATAAGACCAAAATTATCATAAGTGGTGTGCTAAGTAGGTTTGATGTTAGCAAAAATAAAATGATCAGAATTAAGCAGGAGCTTGATTGGTTATGTGCTACCAAGAACTGTTTAATGGTTGATGGAAATTTATGGTTGGATGCACAAGACTTTGGGAGGGATGGGTTACACTTGAATCGGATAGGGTCATACAAATTTGGACAACTACTCTGTAACAGTTAGCTCAGTAATTAAGGAAAACTAGATGGGTGAGGTGGATGTATTTGGCTCATAAGTGGAATAGCTCAGAAAGAAATAATTCAGGGTCAATAGTCTTAGGTGAAGGAAATAGGTGTAAGTTTTTGTATGCATCAGAAAGGTCAATAAGATTAATACATCTAAATGTACAATATATAAGCCAGAAAATAGCAGCTTGTGAATATTTCTTGAGTGAGTATTCACCAGATATTGTAGTATTTACTGAACATGGTCTTAATAATGAACAATTTAGTCTGTGGAAATTTAATAATTATGATATCATAAGTAGTTTTTCCAGGTCCGCAAACATAGGAGGGGGGGGGGGTAGCTATGTTAGTTCGAAGATCGTTAAGCGCCTCAGTCATAGATGTGAGTGATGTTCAAGTTGAGAAACTATTTGAGGTTGCAGCCCTAAAGCTAGAAGCTCGCATACAGAGCATAGTAATTCTGGGGATTTACAGGTCTTCCAGTTCTGAAACAGACTTATTTATTACACAGTTAGGTAAACTTTTACTTAAATTATCTGACAAATAATGGCAGGAGATTTTAATATAGACTTAAATGTTAATGATAGTTCTTACAAAAAATTAACTGATGTATTTAATAGCTACAATATTGATGATTTAATACACAATCCAACTAGAGTATCTGCAGTAACATCTTCCACTATTGATCATGTTTCATCAAACCTAATTAATGCTACAATTAAATCATGCAACATTAATACTCTTATATCTGATCATTATGCCCAGTGCATAGATTTTATAGGTATTAATGGAAAAAAAGCACAAAATGTGTTGAAGACTTTCCACGACATGAGTGCAAGCTGTGTTACACCGTTAATTGAGGCATTAGGATTGGAGACTTGGGGTACTATTTATTTGGCAGACAATCTAAATGAAAAATGGAATGAACTCTATTGAATTTTTAGAATACATTTTAATGCTTGTTTTCCTATAAAAACAAAAGCTATGTATAGGAACAGACTTATAAGAGTTAAACTTGATTTAGAAACAATAAAGCTTAAAAAGAAAATGAAGCATTATTATGATCTACTTAAAGCAACAAGGTATCTCAACTACAAAAATATATATAAACAGGCTAACAAATTTATTGGGAGTCGATTAATGACAAAACAACACTGTTTTCAACACTTCCATGAAAGGATTTAGGCTAAAAAATGTTACTTGGCAAGCTAATGTATATAAAGAAAAAATAAACAATTCTGGTAACATCTCTAAAACAACTTGGGGTATAGTTAATGAGGCTAAGAGAAAAGTGCCCATTTCCAAAAATTCTGAATTGAATCTAAATGGCTCAGTACAAAATGATCCTATTAAACTCTGCGACTATATAAACAAATTCTTTCTAGAAGTTGTAAATGATTCAGATAGTCAAAGAATCTTATCCAGATTTTGCGCAACAGAAATCTATCCCTCTTGCTTAATTAATCCAGCGACAACAACTGAAATAATAAATATAATAACTAAATTACCAAACAAAATTACTAGTAGATGCGATGAAATAAATACAGTAATTCTGAAGCAATGTAAATATGTTCTTGCAGGTCCTCTTGAGCATCTTATCAACTATTCGATAACAAAAGGTCAGTTCCCAGATTGCCTAAAATTATCTACAGTTAGACCTGTTCATAAGCATGGTGACACTAAGGACATAAATAATTACAGGCCAATTACACTAACTTCAGAGTTAGCCAAAATCTTTGAAAAGATTATACTACAGAGATTATTGTGCTTCTTAGAAAATAATAAAATAGTTTCAAACTCACAACATGGATTTAGGAATGTACAAATAATATAACAAAGCACTTGGAAAACAAAGAAAAAACTGCAACATTATTCTTTGACCTTACAAAAGCGTTCAACTGTGTAGAGCACGGTATACTTCTAAATAAACTAGAAGCATATGGAATTAAGGATTTAGCTAAAGATCTAATTAGGTTGTACCTTATTGGCACAAAACAAGGAACTCAAATATACAATAAACAAGAAAAGTTAACAATAAAAAATACATCCAGTTTTGAAACTGTTAATTACGGTGTTCCACAGGGTTCTGTGATGGGTCCTCTTATTTATACTGTATGTGAATGACATCCCTAACAATGGACAGAGTAAAGCAATATCGTATGCAGATGACACGACAACTGTATGCTGGGGCACCTCGATTCTAGAATTACATAATACAATGACACACACTATTGAATCACTCTTTAATTATTTTTGGGATAATAATTTGAAATGTAACATGTGTAAAACAAAGTTAATACAGTTTAATATAACGAATTTAAATAATGAACATGACTTTGTAATATTATCAGATTAATATACATGTTACAAATAAACATAAATGTCTAGGTATTATAATAGATCAAAAACTAACATAGTTGGAACATATTCAGTACATCTGTGGGAAAATCAGTAAGTCATTGTACTTGTTTAGGCACTTTTATTGTGTACTAGAAGAAAGAAAATTAAAAATTATCTACTATGGTGTCATATTTCCTCATCTAGTGTATGGAATTGAAATTTAGGGGTGTAGTGCAAGATCAAATATGGAAAGATTACTAAAATTACAAAAGAAAGCAGTTAGAATAATGTATCATCTAAATTATAGGGATTCTTGTAGGCAGTATTCCAGAGAAAAACAAATTTTTACAGTATTTTCATTATATGTATATAGTGTAATAATATATGGATAGGGAAAGGATAACTTGAGAAATAGGGATATGCACAATTATAACACATGACACAACAATGATTTTTGAATATATATAAGTATAAATAAGAGAGGATCCATCACAGAACACCGTAATTAACAGTTTCAAAACTGGATGTATTTTTTATTGTTAACTTTCCTTGTTTATTGTATACTTGTGTTCCTTGTTTTCTGCCAATAAGGTACGAATTAATTAGATCTTTAGCTAAATCCCTAATTCCATATGCTTCTAGTTTATTTAGAAGTATACTGTGATCTACACAGTCGAACGCTTTTGTAAGGTCAAAGAATAATGTTGCAGTTTTTTCTTTGTTTTCCAAGTGCTCTGTTATATTATTTGTACATTCAATTATGACCGAAATTGTTGAATGATTCTGTTAGTTCTCCATCATAATGGTTTGAAGTTTTGTCTAGTTTCATCTAACACTAGACGAAACTTCAAACCATTATGATAGAGAACTAACAGCCATAAAAGCAGCACTGCAGAATGTCCTGTACAGACCGTACATAAAGCAAAACATAGTTATCTTAACAGATTCAAAATCAGCCATAGATGGGATTGTAAATTATAAAAACAAAACAACAACAAGAAACATCAAAGAAATAAAAAGTTTAATTAAAGCTGTCAAATCAAGAAACCATGTCACCCTGCAATGGATTCTAGCCCATGTTGGACTTTTAGGTAATGAACATGCTGACCAACTAGCAAAAAAAGGTGCAATTCAAAATATAAAACCTGTAAGACAAACTGAAATTAATAAACAATTAAACAACATTAAGCTACATTTTAAAAGACAGCAGAGACTTGATGAAGAAGATAAACTAAAAGACAAGGATTATAAGAACATTGGAGACAAAACTGACATACAAGAACTACCAAGAAAAACTACAGTAGCCCTATTTAGAATGAAAACTGGCCATGATTGTCTTGCAGAACACCTTTATAAAATACACTGCATTCCTACACCCAACTGTACTATCTGTAAAGAGGATGTCATCATGAACAAATACAATTTGGACAAATGTAATGGTCTCAAATGTGGGAACCTACAGGCTTTATATTGGGAAGCTAGGGGGAAAATGATGCAAATCAACTAATCCCCAGTGCTAGTCAACAACAACAATGATTTTTGTTAGACAGGGTTTTTGAATAAATAGTAGTATTAAAGATCAAAATGTAATGGCACTGATTTTATACAATAAACTGCCGAATTCTGTAAAGCAAACTATGTCAGAAAATACTTTTAAAAAGGAGCTTAAGATTTACCTAATAAATAAAGTATTGTACACCATTGATGAATTTTAATTATGTAAAAATTGTAATTATTTCAATATGTAAATATTGAAATTGTAATTGAAATTTTCAGAAACTGCTTTTCAGTCTATTGACAATAAATGCATTGCATAGTATATCCTTTTGCTTTATAACCCTATTTCAATCTAGGTTAAAGAATAATAAAGAGAAGGGAATATAAATTGGCATCAATACCTGCGAATAAGTAAAAATTGTATTAGACTTTATATTTGTAATATTTTCAACTATATTGTAATTCATATTTATATTTCTGAAAATTATTGTACATAAACTGTATTTTTGACGATGCCATGAATCTGGTTGACTCCTATGGTAGATAAATAAATATGTTTGATGCTCTATGAAAAACTCTTAAGCAATGATCAACACACAAAGATATGCTACAGTCAGTGCACATATATCTAGATTCTCTTCTTGCACCTAGCGTCACACACACTGCTGCACATTCTATATATTCGTGTTGGATTTTTCTTCTTTTCATTGTGTGGGATTATTGATGGCAAATATCAGCCAACAAGTTGCATATGATTTCCTTTCGTTGATGGCCTGCCCATTGCTTTTGGAGAGAATTCTTCTGGTGTTCTGCAATGATTTGCTCAGCTGCAATATCACCTTCTGATAAGCTGGAAAAGTCACTTTCTTCTTCTGAAGTGCCTACATAGCTTTCTTTAGAAATTTCAGTCCCACTAAATTCAATATTATAATCTTTATCACTCTCTATTTCTATATAACACACAGAACCGCGCACTATATGGGTACACACAGCAGCTGGTAGGAACAAAGACATCTAGCATCGAAAAACACACGGAAGGAAACAAGTGCCTGAATCAGAGACATCTGTTTGCACACTTACAACTATCAAAGGAGTGAGTTCAGCATGAAATCTAATGGGAATTTTAAGAAACTGCAAGACAGCGAGAGAACTCGGGTTTTAAACTAATTTCCAGTTACGAAGCTAGTCACCCGAGTATACTTGGGAATTTACTATTCTTGAAACATTATAAACATGAGTTTACTTGGGCTTTTACGTTAAGGGGTTAAAAGCAGTTTTTGATACTAAAATTAGGCAAATAAGTCAACCTTGTATATAATTTTCTCCACTTACAAGGTTTTTAATGTCGACTAGTTTCTGGGAACTTCTTCCCAATTCTCAGTTCTGTGGTTGACTGATGGTGCAACCGGTGTCTGCATCTGGCTTGGTGCTGTTATCTTGTCGCAATCCTGGCAGCTCATTTGGTAAATGCCTAAAATTTAGATTTGTGCTATTTTTTGGAGGGTGGTTTAGTAGGTTGCGAATGTTGTGTTTGTTCTGAGGGACTAATTTTATGTTGAAGTCCTTAAATAACTTTTCAAATGTTTTAAGTATTTTGGATGAAATGTAAATTTGCTGTATCTGATGTTTGAGTTTTCAAGTTCTTTTAACGTAGTAATTTCTTTTAAGTTTTTGTTTCTTTTATGTCTGTAGATTAATTGTTTGATGAAATTTGTGTTGTAGTTGTTCAATTTGGCAACTTGGTGTATGTGAGTGTCCTACTGTTCATATTCTGTTTTTGTTAGCAGAATGTTGATTAATTTGAGAACCAAACTATGGAAGACTGCATATTTATGCTGTAATGGGTTAAATGCGTTACATTAAATGTAATTGTCAACATGTGTTGCTTCTGTATATTCCAAATTATAATCCAGTTTGTGTTCTTATGATTTTCAGATCTAGAAAAGGTAGCCATCCATCCTGTTCTACTTCAGTGGTGAAAACAGTAGATTTTTCTTGTAGATTTAGCAACTTTATAGCATCATCGGTTACTCTTCTAGGAACTATAGCAAACACATTGTCGACATACCTATACCAACATTTGAAAATCTGTGGAAAGGCTTTAGTAATGTGTGTAACTAAATTACAGATTTTCAGATGAGAACACCGGCTTTACTTCCTTTACTAATCTGTAGTTAGAGCTTTGGACATGTCTTTGGACCTTTTAAGTGTTATTCAGCTCTCCAAGAAGCTGTTTGTAAGATAAGAGAACACTGGTGTGTATAATATGCGAGCGATAAGAAGAGTGATCGGGTTCCAAGTATTCATTCGGTAAGTTTCGTTTAACTCCGTAAACATAGATAACAAATTTGAAATTTGAAATGCACTATACACTGACATCTAGTGGCTAATATGCTAAACTTTATTCATGTCCGCCATATTGCATTTTGATCAATTTCGAGGTTAATTAGCTAACCAGTTTACAACAATCGTATGTTAGAGTTAGAATTTTAGTTCGTCCTTGGCAACATATACATGTTATGAGACAGGTCAAAATGTATAAATACAGTATATACATAAAGTCAAATTGATTACATACAATATACACAGTAAGCAGCTTTTCTACGGTTTCATGTGGTATTTGCATAGACTAATTTACTACAAGAAGTGTCATAATATGAATATTACAGGTTTGTGAATGTACTATGCTTCCAGTGCTCATTTACATGGGTATAGTTCTAAAAATTCATTAACTGCATAAAAACATTGTGCATGCAAAAATTTCTTAACCTTATTCTTAAAGTGTTTTAATGATGCAGCTTGTTTAAATGAATTTGGAAGTTTATTATATGACATTATCACTTTGTTGTTAAAGCTTCGTTCATAAAGGCTCGTTTGGTGCGCTCACATTGCCAGTTTATCCTTGTTATGAGTGTGGTGGTAGTGTACATCAGTATTTACTTGATAATTATTTATATTTGTATGAATATTTGTGTATGTTATGGCTCTCGAAAGGGGACACATTATTATTCGTCTACCTCTGTATAACTGTGATCTGAATGCAATTGAGCTGGCATGGGCAAAACTAAGGTATGTTTTCAGAGGATGGAACGTTACATGTGATATCTTCGCTTATCTTACATGTTATTTTGCTGAACTATGTTATTCAAGGTTGACCACATTGCAGAAACAAAAGAGCATTAGCTCTCACATCTTCCCCTCTGCCTGCACCTCACCATAAATCCAGCGCTGAACTTATCTTGCGCTAACTGTAGTGTGACTTGAACAATTATTGATAGATTCAAAGAAGCAGATAGATAAATTACTCATATTGTTTTATATGTAAGATATGTTTTTCTGCTTCACAGATCTGTTCCATAAATTAAGAGCAACATGTGATTTGACAGTTATTTGAAATGGATAAGAAAATAGAAATCAAAGAAGAGATTCCTCTCACAAATGACATAGCCTCACAGAGTGAGAGAGAATTTTTTCAAGAAGTTTCAATGAAGACGAGCATTGATGCTGATTGTGATATGACAGTCAAAATAGAAATTAAATCAGAAACTCCGTCTATCAAGCTTCAGCAGATAAAGACTGAAACTGCTACTTGCAGCAACTGGGAGATAGATAGGACAAATGAAGTTGAACAACAGACTCTCTTTTTAGACTGTGATTCACAGAATGAGGAAAAGTATCTTCTAGAGGATCTTGTAATGATGGATAAGAAATACAACAGTGATCATGAAATGTGTAACAAAATAGAAATTAAAGAAGAAGCTTGGCAGTGTTCATCAGTTTGTAATAATATTAAGGTAAGTTGTGTATAAATATACTTTAGTTAGAATGAGGAATGTTTTGTAATATTTATTCCAGTATATTCTGTGTTACTGTAGAATATTACAATCTACTACATTTAAAATAAAGAGTACAATTAATGTCAAATGCTAAAATAAAGGTTGTTTGTCGTTTAACAGTAAATTGACTTAAAATGATATTTGTTTTTTACCTTAACCCTTTCACCGATATGGGTGTCATATGACGTCCAAGTTAAAATGCCCTATACCAATATGGACATGTATAGACGTCCTGCACATACATGCATTTAATGATTATTTAACACCAATTATTTTAATCTTCCTATTTTAAAATAAATTTAAATTAGTTCTATAAGAACTAAGAACTAGTCCTTGAAGGTTTCTTTTTTAATACCGCACTCCAAAACCTGGATAACCACACAAGGGCATATTTTCAGATTCACAGCAAATAATATTGGTTTCCTTGCAAACTTCTTTTTCATGACACACTAGACATTTTTGAAATTGTCGCGACTCTTTGGTTGTGGGTGTTATCCTTTTAGGAAAGTGTTTTTTTTCTAAGTATGAGGGGTGTCGTGGTGGATTTCTTAGCCCCGGTAAGAACAGCAGTCTAAATATTATAGTACTCAATTACGTTGCAAGCTATTGATATGCCTAAGTCCAGGTGGATCATTGTCTTACATGAATTTAGAACTTTGCAAATTAGTTAACAATTGTGTATGGTTACATCCATCTGGAATAAAAATACTTTTTTAACATTTAACTGGTTTTTGCAAAGAGGGATAGCTTGTAATAACTTATCCATACCACCCATATTTGACCTGTCATTTCTCAAACAATGGAGCAGCTAACATGCCATCTGTAGACCAGTACATGTCTAATGTGGGTTTACAAATAACGTGTACACTGTCCACTCCTGAATTCTCCACTTAGGCCCTAAATTGCTTTTATAGGTCAGGACTTCCCGCATCCTATTCGCATATATGTTTGTTTGCATAACAATGAGAGACACTAAATGAACAGTAAATTTTTTTTTGTGAAAATGTCATTTGATTGGATGTCAGAAGTTGCTGTACATCAGAAAATATGTCTTTTTGTATATATGTTGTTTGTGTTTGAGTTATTTTGACCACTGTACAATGTTAATTCTTCATGAACACCTCAAGGAAGCCGGTAATTTTCTTCCCAAGTACTGGGCAAAAACAGCTGTATAAAGCTAGCATAAACTTCAGTTGTGAAATACTGTACTAAGAGAGATGTTGACAGAGAGATTTGTTTCTTTCCAGCATGTGTTTCACACAACATATACAATGATTACGAAAGAACATTTTCGTAACATTAAGTATAAACAAACTGATAAATCGGCCGTAGCAGATCAGTTTTGGTCATTTAACCATGAAATAAATCCAGAAGTTAAGTTATTAAAACAATTAAATGGTCCGATAGATTTAATGGTTTGTGAAAATATATTTGTTTTAAATTACAAACCTTGCATAATGAATTTTGAAACACCGTCAACCGATTCTGTTTTTAAAATTGTTCTATTTTCAGAATTTGGTAGTACTAACAAAAACATATTAACATCTAGTGTTCGTAACGTTGACGACAGCTTTGTTGTTTCCGGCTGAGGATGTGTAAAAGTTTTAAATGAAATCATGATCCTGGACAATTAATAAGAAAAGTATCATCAATTTTTATAAGATAAGTGAACTTTTAAGTTACAAATTGTTATATTTGTATATGTACAATTATTATCGCTGATGCAGCTATACATATATACTGCTGTTTGCATGTAAAAAAAAACAAAATGATTCATATATTAGGTGCGTTCGATGTAAAGAATGGCTTTTGATATCGTGAAACAAAGTAGTAAAATTTCAGTGATTTATTAATACACCTCTACTAATTAATACTGTAGATGTATACTGCCCTTAATTGGTTTTAAGCTATTATTTATTTCATTGAAATAACTTAATAAATACGGTAGATACAAATTTGTAATTATGAAGCATTTTTACAGCATTTAACAATTTAAATGTCTTGTTTTGTTTATTGGATATCCCTTTCCAGCCCATTAGGGGTTTAAATGGCCATTGGTGAAGCGGTTAAATATATTAGGTTTGTGAATTTGCTGCATTTTTATATTGTTCAGATCCAAATATATTGTGAAACCTCAACATCAAAATGGGATATCAAAACTTGTATAAAACCTAATGCAGACTCTCAGTTCACACATGTGTAATGGCGGTAAAAAATGATGTCTGTAGTGGAGGGTTAATTACAGGTAGACTGCAAACAAAATGTGGTCAGTTTGCTCATGCCCATGGAGAGCCTTCTCCCCTTCACACAGGCCGCGCCGTGGCTCAGTGGTTAGACCGCATGGCTCTCACCAAGGCGGCCCGGGTTCGATCCCGGGCGACGGCAAAGTGAGATTTGTGGTGGACAACACGGCGCTGGGGTGGGTTTTCTGCAGGACCTCCGGTTTCCCCCGCCATCTCATTCCACCGGTGCTCCATCTTCATCTCATGTATCATTAGTGTCACCGCCTGCGGTGCCATATGTGGTAAAAGCAGGCGTTAAACACCACACATTTTGCCCTTCATGCCATCCAAGCATCACATGACTCCTACTCCTCCCTTCCTGCATGCAACAGAGCGCAAACCACATGAAACGAGTGTATATTGATCCTGTTTTGATTCTCAAAGTTAACTTAAAAAATAATGACCACAGACAAGACCTCAGAATGATCAGCAAATAGATAGAATCATAGTTTCTTTAAACCCCAATGAACAAAGCAGTGATTCATGCAGAAAATTTAAAGATAGAATGTAACAGTGAATAAAACATGACCAGTGCATCCCGCACGATGAAGGAGAGGCAATCTAAAATGAGGGTAGAGGGGGAAAGCTAGAGGACTCCAGTGTTGGTAAGCCACGCCTCCAACAGCATTTTGTTCATGGTCTAGCTATAGTTGCCTCCTTTGTTCTCTTTGCTCATAAGTTAAATCCCCATATATATAGGTGTTCCTCTTAGCTGTTTTACTTGTTTCAGTAATACTGTTACCATTTCATAGTGGTTAATTTCACCAATATATATCTTTTGCCTTCCAATTTCCCAAATCTAAATGCGTCCTACAGTTCCAAGCCTCTCATATTCATCCCTAGTCTCTTTATAATTCTCTTATGTCCTGAAATAGTGCAATTGCTTTTCGTTCTTCCACTCTAGGAATTATCAGGTTGTATCTGCTCATAAAGTCTTCCATACTTTTAATTTTAATTTTCATTTTTCCCATCTTGTGTTTTCATCTTCTCCAGCTCGTATTTCTAATCTTCAAGTCTATGTTATACCACTTCGTCCATTCTTATTTAAATCTTATTGCCAAATCATTATTTCTTATAACTTTTCCCGTCTGCTTTGCTGTTGTCATGTCTCTTAGATGCATTCGCCTTACTTCCACGGGATCAACTCTCCTGCACATCTTTTCTCCTCTGTTGCCAGTTTAGTGCAGTGTAAGATCTATGTCTAGTAAGTGTTACATTGCCGCATTCATTGTTTTATAATTTTTCTGGCAATAACATATCAAGTCAAACCATACAGCATGCCGGAAGCCGTTGAACTGTATATTTGACACATACTGTGTGCGAAACAGGTCTAGTACTGCCTACATAATTTGACGCTAAACCTAAAGGAATATGTTGTTTTTCTATTCATCATGACAGTACGTGGTACCCATACCATCTGTAAAGGTACAGGAATTATGTCAGGCTTCTTCCCATCCAAAATGATTACATTTAAACTGCTTTTCTTTTAGTTTGTTTGGTTCACCAAGACCTTATGGCATTATAAAGCTGTATACATCGGCAGTTCATCAATGTGTAATATTACTGTATGCCCCAGTTGACCCACTGACTAAATAGAGAAATGAATTTAATGTATTTCAGATATATGCTTTCTTAAGTAGCTTCCTATGCAACATGTTTTCTGCAACAGTACATTTCAGTTTCTATAGTCTGGTTTATAAAAGAAGATACATGAAGTTCATTAAGCAAGGAACGTGAAGGGTAAGAAGGGAAGGTCATTGCTACGGAAATGTAAACAAAGACTGCCAGATTGTTACACTGGTGAATCACATACTCCTCAGGTCAGTTATCGCTAGTTGTATGTGGGAAAGAGTTTCCTTGAGTATTCAGTTGCTTTGTTAAAACATAATTAAAATATGTTTTTATGGAAGCAAGACATAGTGGCAGTAGGATTAGAGGTAGACCAAGGAATCATGGTCCAAAGCAAAGATCAGCTTACTGTCGGGGTGTTACATTACATAGTCAAGCTATAGAATTTGTCTCTTCTCTTAGAGAATTCTTCCAACAGGAAGACGACAGTTTGCTCCTTATCAATGAACAGCTTATTCCTTTTATCCAAAAGCGACAGTCCCATGTCAGTAGAATGCTTGCACATAAAAGAATTCCTGTGTATCAAAATTCTGGCATATTGGCGGCGTTGATATCAACATGTCAATTAACAAAATCGTTAATAATAGTATATTGCGATATTATACGGAACAAGGAAAGGTTTGAAAAAACGAAGCGCTTGCACTGAGTTTTTTCAATTCTCGAGATTCCATTATGTGCTTACTACATGTGTGTTGCACATCATTTTTTGCACAGTGTGTATTTATATTAATCTGAATTTTACTAAAGATATTAGCTGAAATATTAATAACTATAACTGCAGATAAATGTTAGATATTAGAACGTGCATTGCCTATATGTGCTTCTATGGAGAAATATTTACTGCATTGTATGGGAATGTCAACTTACGATGCATAGCATCAATAACGGTAAGTGTGAAATATCAGCTACATAGTGCAGAAATTATTTAAAAGAACTCACATGTCAAGACGCTATAATGCAGTGAATGTGTGAACAACTTATTTTAGTTTAATTGATGGAAATTAATCATTTCTTCACACTAGCCGTATATAGGCTAAGGTTTTCGATAGATAAGACTCAACATGAAAAATTCAATGCCACGGCTGGGATATGAACCATGGATCCCCTTGTTTCTGTCCAGTAGCTCTTACTCATTCAGCTACCATGGCCAACTTGCCGTCATGTCACTAAATTCTCCATTTGACTCGTATATTTTCCAGGTAAAGCACTAGGGGCTCTCGCATTCGAGATACACCGTTTGTGGCGACTTACTATCGTAAGCACTTGAGTCCCAGGCTTCATCATTTATCTCTTATTATTGATGGAAATTTATCATTTCTTTATACTAGCCATGTATGGGCTAAGGTTTTTGATAGAGTGAACTTGAAAAATTCAATGCCACAGCCGGGATTTGAACCACGGATCTCCTGGTTTCTGTCCAGTCGCTCTTACTCATTGAGCTACCCTGGCCAACTTGCCGTCATGACACTAAATTCTCCATTTGATTCTTATATTTCCCTGGTAAACCACTAGGGGCTCTCGCAATTTATTTCTGTTTTTAAAGTAAGCTAATACAGATCACCTGTGCATGTTTTTGTTGAGGCAAGGTAACTCGAACCCTTGTTAATGTTTTGAGTGTTGAGAGAATAAAGAAAGGAGATCTGCTGAGCAACTGCAGCAGCCACATGGAGAAACCGATGACCTTCACGCATCTTCTTTTAAAAATCAGACTGTATATATACCAGTCGTTGGAAATCTTTCCACGATAAATCAACTGTGGATGTTCAATGATCTTAACCCACTAGACTTTCATCTGTGGATACACCTGCATGGTGTAGTGTGCACTGAATAACCTGTTATCTTTGAATATGGGGTAGCATGTCTGCCTCATGCTCAAGAGCTTTCAAGTTTTAATGTCGATCAGGATAAGTTGGGTGGATTAGTTACTTTTTTCCAGGGATTTTGCTTATCCTGAATGAATTTCAGGTGACCAAAAGGTCTGTGGGCCCTGGGCTCATTTGAGCATCAATTTCCCATTTCATTCATCATCTGTTTTGAGGATTTTCAGGGATGTACAATTAAACAGTTACAATAAAGAACAAAATGAGTGACATGGAGCAGCATAGAGTAATGCTGTACAGCGTGGTCTAGGAATTGCAGAGCAGATTACCTGGTCCATGTTGAGGCCATGCCGTGGCTCAGTGGTTAGACCGCTTGGTTCTCACGGTGGCCCGGGTTCGATCCCAGGTGACTGCAAAGTGAGATTTCTGGTGGACAACATGACGCTGGGGCAGGTTTTCTCCGGGATCTCCGGTTTCCCCTGCCATCTCATTGCACCGGTGCTCCATCTTCATCTCATGTATCATCAGAGTTATCGCCTGTGGGCGTTAAACACTACACATTTCATTTCATTGGTCTATGTTTAGTCAATCTGGACATCTTCAGCATTTCCTGTGATGCATTGCTATCAGTTTATTCCTATTATCTCTTTAGCATATAACTCAGCAACAGTGCATTCTGTGACATGTTCCTAGCATTTTAGGTATTGGCTTCTACAGTGTAACTTAACAATTTAGATACATCCTGGACATCATTATATATATTTATGTAAAAAGAATGGACATTGGCACTAATATATGGGTTCTTTTATTCCGTGCATTTTAAATACAATATCCAATATGTTCGGATCAACCCGAAGGTACTTTGGTAACCTCTAAATTAACTCCCAATCAGAAAACCTACATCACCTTCATCCTACATAATTCTACTAATCCTACCTGCGGTAAAACCCTTAATGGGTGGGCACACAGCAAAAACCTTCTGGCTGTATACAGCCAGCCAGCACGAGCGAGCGAGCGAGAAGACCTGTATCCTGAAAGCTGTTAGTGTTGCACTTTATTGTTATCATTAATCTAGGTACAGTTTGTAGTGAGGAATCTACCAGCTCTATCATTGATGTCAAGTCCAAGTGTATAAGTGAACCCAATATGTTAGCTTCTCCTTCCCTTCTTCTGTCTTCTAATGTTTCTGTCTTAATTGTTGTAAATGCTTGAGAATTTGATAGTTTATTATATAATTATTTATTAAACAGTTCTTTTTATCAATTGTGTCCTGTAAACCAAACAAATAGTTTCTCCACGTCTTGGTTGTCTTACACCCCATAAATGATAAAATATCAAATATTTATAAATATAATAAAAATGTAATTTAGAAACCAGAGCAAAAGAACATTTTCATAACATTAAGTATAAACAAACTGATAAATTGGTTGTAGCAGATCATTTTTGGTCATTTAACCGTGAAATAAATCCATAAGTTAAATTATTAAAACAATTAAATAGTCTAATGGTGTGGGAAAATATATTTATTTTAAAAAACAAACATTACATAATGAACTTTGAAATATCAGCAGTCAATTCTGTTTTTAAATTTGTTTTGTTTTCAGATTTTGGTAATACTAACAAGAACATATCAACATCTAGCGTTTAGTAATGATGGCGACAGCTGAAGATGTATGTAACTTTACATGAAATCGCGATTCTGAAGAATTTATAAGAATTATCATTATTTCTTATAAGATAAGTGAAGTTTTAAGTTACAAATAATTATATTTGTATATATTTGTTTGCCTCACTGTTAATAGCTTCACATTTTATGCATTTATCAAATATTTGTTTCCATTTGTTTTAAACCATGTTATGTAGGACATTTAACATTATATAAATGATGGTGATATATTGTATATTTGAATTATTCTGTTACAGGAGGAGGACTTTACTCCATTAAAATCCTCAAGGTAAGACGACCTTGCCTTCTACTTTTTGTATTATGGTTACTGGTTTTTCTACATAACTGTCATATTTATAATTCCTTTCTTGGAAGTGATAAAAACAGTGTTGTTATAATAAATTAATTTTAAAGGGAGTCGATTAATGACACTGAAGTAATAAAGTAAGTGTTTAGTACCATTAACCCTTTCACCGATATGGACGTGATATGACGTCCAAGTTAAAATGCCCCAAACCGATATGGACGTGTATAGACGTCCCGCGCATACATGCATTTAATACTCATCTAATGCTAATTATTTTAATCTTCCTATTTTACAAGAAATTTAAATTCGTTCTGTACGGGATGTAAACGTACCCTTAAAGGTTTCTTTTTGAATTGTACACCTCCAAACCTGGATAAACACCCAAGGGCACATCTGGAGATTCACACCAAATAATATTGGTTTCCTTGCGAACTTCTTTTTCGCAAAGCACTACACATTTTCGAAATGGTTGCGACTTTTTTGGTTATGGGTGGTATCCTTTTGGCAAAGGGTTTTCTCTCAAGTATGAGGGGTGATTTCATGGTGAATTTCTTACCCACCACTATAAAGAGGCCACTGAGTATTATCTCACTTAGGTTACAAGCTATTTATATGCGCAAGTACAGGTAGATCAATGTCTTGCATGAATTTACAGCTCTGAAAATTACTAAACAATACTGCATGGTTACATCCAGTGTTATAAAAATACATTTTTTACCATTTAACTGTTTTTCGTAAAGAGGGATAGCTAATAATACCTGATCCACATCACCCATATTTGACCCGCCATTTCCCCCCAAACAATGGAGTAGCTAACATGCCATCTGTAGACCAGTACACGTCACTGCTACCTATATCCTAAACATCTACTTCATAATCGCACAACAAATCTTCCAGATTTTCTACAGTAAAATTAGAAGCCTGTATACATCATACGCAAGCTAATTTATTTGCTCCATTACGGAGATAAGCCATGGTTAACATTGAAATTTAACAATTTAAAATGTGCCATTCATTTAGCTCTTGATAGCTATAAGAAATCACTCTGAACACAGAGAGAGAGTATAAATAACTAAAATATTGAGCAAAACTAGCTGCATAAGGCTACCAGAAACCTTGGTTGAGAAACACTGTAATAACTGATACTGATAGGGAGTTATCTTTCCAGCGTGTGTGTGTGTGTGTGTGTGTGTGTGTGTGTGTGTGTGTGTGTGTGTGTGTGTGTGTGTGTGTGTGTGTGTGTGTGTGTAACACAACATATACTCATATGATTATCGCTTGGTATAGCCTAAATAAACTAAAAGCTAAAACCTTGAACCAGAGAAGTTGCTTGCATAGCTATACATACATACATTCATTCATATACACACAAAACAAAATGATTCAAATATTAGGCGCATTCGGCACAAAAAGGGGCTTTTGCTACAGTGAAACAAAGTAATGAAATTTCAACGATTTATTAATGTAGTCTCCACTTTTTTGTTACTGTAGACGTATACTGCCTTTAATGGGTTTTAAACCAGTTTTTGTTTCGTTTAAATAACTTAATAAATACGGAAGATATGGAATTGTATATATGATGCATTTTTACAGCATTCAACAATTTAAATGTCCTGTTCTGTTTATTGGGTATCCGTTTCCGGCCCCTGAAGGGTTTAAATGGCCATTGGTGAAGTGGTTAATCACTCCCTTTAAATTTAATTTGTAATATTTATGTTGTAGCAGATGTTTCTTTGAGCTCTTGAACTGATATAAATGGATATATAGTAAAAATTGTTCTTAGTGGAATCATATAGGACCAAAACAAATGTCCAAATTGGACATTTCCAGATTACACAAGATGTAATAGATTATGTATATTTCATCAGTTACCTTGTTTCATATATATAGTTAGTTAGTTGTGATCATACACATACCTAATTAAAACTTTTAACTGCTGTACCATAGATATTCATTTATTTGCAGGTATTTTTTGCCATAGTGTACTGCAGTGCCATACTAATAACACTAACATGATAAAAGGATATAAATTATAATTTATATTACAAGTTTTCTGTATTATTATCCCTAAGTTTTATTGTCTTATATGTCATTTGCTTTTATTTTCACTGGGAGGAAAGTCTGTTTGAATTTTATGTTCACACTTTCTTTCCTCCATCCATTTTGTTTGCACTGTAGTATAGTTTCAACAGCTTGGGAGAATTGCTCAATGGGTAAGAGCGACTGGACGGAAACCAGGAGACCCATGGTTCAAATGTTGGCCATGGCATTGAATTTTTCACGTTGACTCTATCTATTTAAAGCCTTGACCTATACATGGCTAGTGTGAATTAATTATTAATTGCCATCAATTAACTAAAATAATAAGAGTTTAATGATGAAGCCTGGGACTCAAGTACTTATGATAGTAAGTCGCCAGAGATGGTGTATCTGTACAGGTTGCCAATCTAGAAAGTGATTGAGAGTGTATGGTGAGAGAGACGACGTTGCCGCTTATTGCTGCCATGTGGAGAGTGCGATAGGATTATGCGTGCGAAGGTGATTCAGTTGCGACTGAAATGGGAATTATTATTATTATTATTATTATTATTATTATTATTATTATTATTATTATTATTATTATTATTATTATTATTATTATTATTATTATTATTATTATTATTATTATTATTATTATTATTATTATTATTATTATTATTATTATTATTATTATTATTATTATTATTATTATTATTATTATTATTATTATTATTATTATTATTATTATTATTATTATTATTATTATTATTATTATTATTATTATTATTATTATTATTATTATTATTATTATTATTATTATTATTATTATTATTATTATTATTATTATTATTATTATTATTATTATTATTATTATTATTATTATTATTATTATTATTATTATTATTATTATTATTATTATTATTATTATTATTATTATTATTATTATTATTATTATTATTATTATTATTATTATTATTATTATTATTATTATTATTATTATTATTATTATTATTATTATTATTATTTCCCGTGTGTGTCCTTTAATTGGAATACCTTTACCAAATATAGCCTTATTTGGTTCCCAATCTCGTTCAGGTTTTCGCTTGTCAGTATTTTTAGACATAATTAAACATTCATTAAAACACAATTGCAAATTATTAAATTTTAGATGAGTCGTATTTCTTACACATCTGCTTCACTTTCGTACCTATTTTGAGGAAAGGTACGAAAGTGAAGCAGATGTGTAAGAAATACGACTCATCTAAAATTTAATAATTTTTCGCTTCACTGTGGTGTTCCAATACAGTTGAATCTCGACACAATTGCAAATGATCATGCACATACACACAGATTACACATACGTAAACCAAAGCAAATTGCCACAAATAAAATGCAAAGTAACTTGCCAGTACAGCATTTCTAACTTGTTTAAAATAAGAACAGCAACATATATGTGAAGGCATTCTGTTTATGCAGCGTTATCAGCAGAGAAATAAACACCAAGGTATTGTGTTTACTGTAGCTTTTGCATAACTTGCTCGCTCACACATCATGCTAAGCACAGTATCGTCAACCAAGGTTTAGTAACGTCATGGAAACGTCTTGACTCTAATTAGTCCTTCTAATCGTTACTACAGTCTGATTTTTAAAAGAAGATATGTGAAGGTCATCATGCAAGGACGCAAAGGGTAAGGGAAGGTCGTTGTAATGGTAAGTTGCCAGATTGGATACCATGGTGAATCACATACTCCTCAGCTCAGTTATCGCTAGTTGTATGCGGGAAACAGAGTTTGCTTGAGTATTGAGTTGTACTGTGTATTGTTAGTCCACTTTGTTAAAACACAATTAAAATACGTTTTTTTGGAAGCAAGACTTAGTGGCGGTAGTATTAAAGGTAGACCGAGGAATCATGGCCCGAGGCAAAGATGAGCTTATAGTCAGGGTGTTACATTACATAGGCAAGCTAGAGAATTTGTATGTTCTCAGAGAATTCTTCCAACAGGAAGACGAGAGTTTGCTCCTTATCAATGAACAGCTTGTTCCTTTGATCCAAAAGCGACAGCTTCATGCAAGTAGATAGGTATGCTTGCATGTAAAAGAATTCCTGTGGGCCAAAATTTCGGAATATCGGCAGCATTGGTATGAACATGTCAATTAAAAAAGTCGTTAATAATAGTATATTGTGATACTAATGTATATGGAACGAGAAAAGGTTTGAAAAAAATGAGGCGCATGCAACGAGTTTTTTCAATTTTTGAGATTCCATTATGTGCTTCCCACATGTGTGTTGCACATTTTGTGTACTATGTGTATTTATATGAATCTGAATTTTAGTAGTTAAGATATTAGCTAAAATAATAAATATAATTGAAGATAAGTGTTAGATTTTAGAATATGCATCGCCTATATGTGTTTCTATGGAGAAATACTTACCGCACTAGTGTGGGAATGTCAACTTAGATACATAGCAACAATAACAGTAAGTATGGAATATTAGTTACATAGTGGCAAACAATTATTTAAAAGAACTCACACATGTGAAGACGCTACAAATCAGTGAATGTGTGGACAACTTATTTCTGTTTTTAAAGTAGGCTAATACAGATTAACTGTGCTTATTTTTGTTGGGGAGAGTTAAATGGAATCCCTGTTTATGTTTTGAGTGTTGAGAGGTTAAAGAAATGGGATCTGGTGGGCAAATTGCAGCATCCATGTGGAGAAACAGATGATCTTCACATATCTTCTTTTAAAAATCAGACTGACAACCATTATGGCATACTCATCCCCTCCCATTTATTTAAAGCGTTCTTCCATGGGCTTACTAACTGCCAATTACATTCGAGTTTGGCGACCAGTATAGAATACGAGAGCTCCTCGTCCTTTACCGGGAAAATATATGAGTCAATTGGAGAATTTAATATCACGACGGCCATGGTAGCACAATGGATAACAGGGACTGGACGGAAACCAGGAGATCTGTGGTTCAAATCCCGGCCATGGCATTGAATTTTTCAGTTTGAGTCTATCAAAACCGTGGCCTATGCATGGCTGGTGTGAAGGTAGGATTTCCTTCAATTAAGTTAAGTAATTCAATCTGAAACTTTACACACACTTAAATAAATTTTTAGACAATTATATTTGACAATTTGTTATTCATTAGCACCCTTCAGTCCTTAGTCATATTTGGTTGCTGAATATTTGTATCATGTTTTGTATATGTATTGAATTCCATCATCTGAAATGATGATTCAAAATTCAGATGAATTTTTTGGTGTGTTAATAATAACCATGTTACTAATATTTCTATATGCCAAAGATCAGATACTTAGAATTGCTTACAAAATGTATTGAATCGTTGCTTTTACAGTAAATTGTCATCTTGATGCAATTATCAGATCATATAGCAAACATTGCTTGTATTATCTCTAAGGAAGGCTCTTACTACAATGTTGTTCACGGGAAAGATTTTGTTATTTATTTAAAGGTATTCTAGATTACCAAAGTTCATTAGAATGAACAGCATAGTTACTTATCTTGCATTAATTTACTAAAAGTGATCACTAATTTCTGAATAATTACTGACAGATTCTGTTTGACATTTTATTATCCTATTGTATTAAATGATGCTCAGTCCTCCAACATTTCAGATTATCCCCAGTTGCTGGTACTATTATTGACAAATCATCGATGTTCATGGCTGAAGCTCCAGCAGGAGATAGTATCTGCTGTAATGAAATAGATTCTCATGAATTTAAATATAAAAAATGCCCGGTTATATGTGATGTTCCAACTGTAAAGGAGTATGTTCACTCAAACCAACATGGTAAATGTAGTGATGAGGCAGAGGGATATATCCAGCCTTTATACTTGAAACACAAGAGTATAAGTCATATGAGCAAAGCAACACATAAGTGTGGTCTTTGTCAGAAGAGGTTTAGCTGTGGATGTTGTTTGAGAGCACATATTGTAATTCATGAAGGCAAGCATCCACATCAGTGTAAAGTTTGTGGTAAGGGTTTTGCTCATTTGTCACATTTGAAAAGACATAATATGAGCCATGATGGTAAGAAAGTACACCAATGTAAAGTTTGTAATAGGAGCTTTACTCTTTTGTCAACTTTGAATACACATAATTTAATTCACGATGGTAAGAAGCCACATCAATGTAAAATTTGTAATAAGAGCTTTACTCGTTTGTCAACTTTGAAAAGACACAATTTAATTCATGATGGTAAGAAGCCACATCAATGTAAAATTTGTGATAAGAGCTTTACTCATTTGTCAACTTTGAAAACACATAATTTAATTCATGAGGGTAAGAAGCCATACCAATGTAAAATTTGTAATAGGAACTTTACTCATTTGTCAACATTGAAAACACATACTTTAGTTCATGATGGTAGCAAGCTACACCACTGTAAAGTTTGTGATAAAAGCTTTACCCATCTTTCAACTTTGAAAAGACATAATTTAATTCATGATGGTAAGAAGCCATACCAATGTAGAGTATGTGGTAAGAGCTTTACTCAGTCATCAAATTTGAAAAAGCATAATTTAGTTCATGAAGGTAAGAAGCCACACCAATGTAAAGTTTGTAATAGTAGCTTTACTTATTTGTCAACTTTGAAAACACATAATTTAGTTCATGAGGGGCAGAAGGCCTTATAAAGTTTGTGCTAAGAGCTTAAATGATTTTTCAAATCGGAAAAGACAATTTAGTGCATGATGGTAAGAAGCCACACAAATGTAAAGCTTGTGATTGGATCTTTACTCAGTTGTCAAGTTTGAGAAGGCATAATTTAGTTCATGAGGTTAAGAAGGAATACGAATGAAATATGGGTGCAGATAGTCATGAAGAGTGTAAGCAAGATGTGCAGTTGCATAGCGTAGTCGGACGGTTGGTTGGCGAGTAGTAATGGCTATATATTTAACATGGATGACATTCGTGTGTGCCACTGCCTTTCCCCTCACTCCGTGTAATAAGCATCTGACTGTTTATAGTTATATGCATGGACAGTAAAGATTTTAATAAGAGGTTTAGTTTGTCGTCACATTTTAAAACAATTTAAATCATGATGAGGGTTAACCAAGGTAAAGCTGGTAAAAGGAGCTTCACTCACTTGTCTGCTTTGAAAAAATATATTTCACTTCATGAATGTAAAACGACATACTAATGTGATAACTTCTGGCTCAGTTATCAAGTTTCGAAACCCATAATTTGAGTTATGAGGGTAAGAATTCGAAATGAATTTAGAACCTTAACACAAGTGCTACAAGTTTCAAGGAAGTTGTTCTGAATTCACTCAAAAGAGAATGTCTTGGTTGAGTTCTTGCCACATGTTGTGAAGATGGCCTTTCTGTTTCACGTTCTTGAGCTGCAAAGTTTAAACCTAGCTAGGGTACATGCAATACCTGAGTACAGTTCAGAAAGTTTGACGTCAACCCTTACCATGTTTAAGTAAAAAATGAAGCTAGTAACAGTGAAGTAACTAATACAACAGAAATGTAAGCAAACTTCACATATCTTTAAAGAAACTGACGGAAATTTCAAGAAAATTGTGAGATCGCGATTTCGGAAACACTTGTTTACATTTATTCAAGATATTCTCGAGAAACAAACCAGGCGAATGTCTGGATATATTCATTGCCTGGAACGCTTCAGGTCTTATTTTATTTGATAAGATTTTCAACAGCATCCAATCTCGTTGCAGTCAACGTTACGGTCAATAGAGATCACTACATTCCTCCTAGTACCACCAAACTCTGAAAATGAAATAAATTTAAGAACAGAATCGATTGTGGATATTTCAAAATTAAATACGTTATTTCTATTTTTCAAAAACAAAAATTTCCTGAAACATTAAACTTATCGGACCATTTAATTGGTTTAATAATTGAACTTCAGGATATATTTCTTGTTTAAATGACCAAACATATCTGCTACAGCCTATTTATCAGTCTGTTTGTACTTGATGTTTCGAAAATGTTATTCCATTGTGCTTTCAAATTAGGTGTGGTCTTCCCAATATAAACATAATAGCAATCTATAAATTACATTTATAGATGCCAGATTTTTGTACTATCAGGAAAATTATCTTGTTTTAGAGAAATGTATATTTTTAATATGATATTTATTTTGAGGAACCACGAAACCATTTTAGCATGTTTGTTAAATTTAATTGCTATTCCAAAGTCAAATCTGCTATAAATAAAACCTCCCAAAATGGAAAGGTAGTCAGCTCTATCCCTAATGCAAGGTGTAGGTTGGTCTTGCTGTGTTTATCTACTTTATTACTGCTAATATTCTAAATGTAAGTAGGCAGCATCTCCATTGTATAAATTTAAAACTAGAAATATTGTCATGGAATAGCAAATTGAAGGTAAGGAAATGCAATACCTAATAGTGTAGAGATTCCTGTGAAGTAGCTGACTTATCACTAATGTTCACGGGGTTATGTGATAATTTTCAAGCTTTTATGGAGTACTCTTTACTGATTTAATTAATATACTTGTTAAAATATACATGTAATAACAAATGTATGTGTTCTGTCAAATAAAAACATACTTTTAGCCAATTTAAGAATATTCCTTGTTCAAGTACACCATCTGTTGAGTCATTTTCACATCTGTTCAGCAAAGCGACAGAAGTGCATGTTTGTAATGATGTTTCTGGTCCAGTGGCTGACTCACCGCTGTCACATTAGGTAAAAGAAAGAACTATCACATTTAAAGAATGACAGGAAACACTGTGAAGCCAGCATCTAGCTGCTTAATCATCTTCAATTCTCTTCTCAGAGGTGATACAAATGCTGACAGAATACTTCTGTGTTCAGACATGCATTCTACTGAGCACAATATAGAATTGGTAGTGCATTTCTATTGCAGTGTTGAAAACATTTGTATTACAATTGACAAATCGGCATGTGCGGTTGCTTATGACTCCCATTTGTGTTGTGAATGGCTGGAGGTCTAACGTAACCTGTCTCCTTGTGGAAACCATAACACTAAACCATAAAGAAAGCAGCTCTTTATACCATTATAATTAATATTGTTGCACACAATTACACTAGCTGTGTAGACTGGATCAGCACCAGGATTTACTGCATTATTTATATTATATGGTTTTCTGAGGTTTGATGAAATTCTGAGATATTCTTTGTTATGCGTTTGAATTCTTGAATATTTAAATCTTCAAATAATTGATTTCACTTCTTAGCGATACAAAGGGAATATAATTTTAAAGACAACGTGTATCCAGCTGGGCTCTTGAATTATTTGACTCTTCCCTTAAAGCCTAATGTATTCTCGTATTCCAATGGACCTTATATATCGATGAACCTGAAGCAATAAACGTATATAAGAATATGCTCACTTTCTTCTCGGGCAGCCAGCCAGGTGAAAAGATGATTAGATATAAACATTTCGGGAGTGTGCATCACTCCCATCATCAGGGTATTTATAAAATGTTATAACCACAAATGAAACGCTGGATATAACACTCCTATAAACAAAGACAAAGCACTATCAAAATTCGTATTACTGAACAAAAGACTTTTCAGTCAATTAAATTCCAGGTCAGGAGATGACTTGAGTATAGAAAATTGTGTCAAAGAAACGCAACTACTTAACTTATCAAGCTGTATTGATATTTGCTTCTTAAATAGACGGATTTCCATTTTTAAGGCCGGTTACCAAGAGGGGCTGAACTGATATCCAGCATCACGATTAAGCGTACTCCTTTCACAGGAAATCGCCAAAGCGTCCTTAATTCTCCGCTCCCAGTAACTGTTGCATTTTTACCAAGATGATCGTCTCCCGAAAACTGGCTCTATGATCGTTATTAAAACAATGCTCTGCAACCACAGCTTGCATTAAACGAATGCTCCGTTTATGTTCGATTATTCTAGTAGCGATGGTGCTTCCGGTTTGTGCTATATACTGTCGCGATAACGGGCATAAAAGTTTCGGCGCAAATATATAACAGGCGGATAGTGTTTCACGGTACTAAAGAGCTTGCATAGGCAGATAATGATAGCGTGAGATAAAGGTCTGCCGAAATAAACTGAGATAAATGGAAATTTCTGGTGACGTCTTTGTTGATAGAGATTATTCGGTTTCTTTATTGTTCCGGAAATATCTAGAATTTATCAATGAGCTATTTAAGACCACGACTCGCCAAAGAGTTGCGAAAAGTCGTAAGCTATTAACAGCTGTAGGGTGTTGAAACGAGAGCTGATGTAATCAGAACGCTGTTTGATATTGTCATCGACCTTGGTAATTTTGGAGTGTGTGACGTAATGCTACATTAGAATTAAACAGTGTATTTCTACGGAAATAATTTGGAATATCTGCAACTCGGACTTTTAATTCTACGAACCCACAGTCATAATACGGTGTCCCACATTCACAGGGAATGCGGTACGCTCCCGGAATTTGGAAGTCCAGTTTGTCTTTCACTGGTCTCAACAGATGATTAATATTCGGTGGTGGCTTGTGGATGGTCCTGATGTATTTGGCGACAATTCTGCTGATTCTGCCGGATAGGTTGCCAGTGAGCGGGATACAGGGTGTAGCGTTAGGTATATCTGACGTTTGCTGTATTACAGGTTTCCCTTTTCTGGGTTTGGTGATGATGAGAAATGGACACCCCCGAAACGTGGATTTTTGTCATCTTTTCTTAATTTTGTTACCATTAAGTTCCTCCACCTTTAGTAGAATAGCCTTTATTACCGTTTCGGATGAGTGATGTGAAACTTTGAATTTGCGTATGTCTACATTAGAAGTTTTAAAGACAGCCGAAGAGCAAGTACCTGTGGTCCCTCAATTTTGCTCGTAATATGCCAGTGCTTAAAGCAGCTAAAAATCTTAATTTAGTGTCGGTTAAATGTGGTGTGTAACCTGTGACAAATATCCAGAGATAAGGTAAAGAGGTACCCTAGGAAAGGCCTTAGGCAGCTTATGTTGGGGCGATGGGTGTTTACGGCACCCATCTACATTGATATTGGCATACAATATGTGTGAGGACACCGTTTTCACTCCCAAGAATTACCCTCGTACTCATTTATGTTAGAGGCCATGTGAACCACAGGGCAATAGTGCGACTAGAAGGATCACACGAGGGAATCAAACCTGCGACCTGGCTTGCAGTCTAGGGCCATAACCATTATCCAGAATCTGTAAGTAAATAACTGATTTCTACATTTATGGTGTGCAGAATTGTCTAGTATATAGATAAGAATTGTGATAATTTTTCATCCATGCCACCAAGAAGCTTTGGAAGGAGATAAAGGAAATGAGTTTCTGAATAAATGTAGCAGAATAACTGTTTTAGTTTATTTTAAAAACAAAGCAATTTATCTCATATAAAACCAAAGAACTAATCATTAAAGAAAAGCTTCACTTAGAACTCTTATCCAGTGACGTTCATTATATTTAAGAGCATCAGTGAATGCAGCATAAGCACAGCAGACACAAGCAGTGCTCTTATGCCTTGGGTGCGATACGTGTAATGGTTATGTTACTCTTTTGTATGGCACTAGAAAAACATGAATCATGCTATGGGTATTTAACAAAGGACTGCAAATTACATTATAGCCTTAGTGAAAAATAGTACTGATAATATTTACCCTCCTTTATTGCAGTGTACTTTCTTCACTTGATTAAAGAAGTTAAACAATGAAGCAAACTTTTTTTGATTAAGCTTATATAAATTCTGATCTTATGACATCAGTCATATAACAGTGGTTAGGTACACAACTTTCGCTATAAAGAATCATATCACTTTAATCTTTGTATTATTTTATAACTCTCTGTACCAAGTAATAATAATTTTAGTTCTGTATAACATTCTTTACTACTTCCCACAACGAGGACCCAATCACTGCCAATTTCTCCACAGGCGTCATTTGCTCTCAAGCTGTTCTGAAAATGCAAGTATATGCAAGTAGCGTATAATGGGTGACAAGCATTGTCATTCAAAATGTTTAATGACTCATTTAGTGCACCTGCTAGATTTAAGGTCCTGGGGCCCTTAGGGACATAAAACATAATTCCAGTAAGTACTAACAGAATAATAATAACAATAGATCTGAATTACATTAAAGCTCTTATTTTAATGTAGGTGTATTTTTAGAGCATTGCATCATTAGCTGTCCTGTATTCACTATACATAAAATAACAAGTGACACTTGTTGGCTTATTTATACTTTATGTACAACACACAAGCTAAGTGTATAGGCATCTGAACATGATAATGAATGTGATATGGATTTATGCTTTCTCCTTAATTTGCATGTGTTACTTTATAAAGAATTATGCCTTGAGGGTAGCAGAAAAAAGGTATATGTAGCATTTTGTGCCAAATGGAATAACAGCACTAACCAAACCTGGAAGATGTTAGTTTGCAAGATCTTAGTAACCTTCCGAGAATTAAATATGTATTAATAGTTACAAAGTATGTCGTGGGGAAGCGGGGTGGTTAGCATGTCTGCCTCATAATCATGAAGTCCCTAGTTTGAATCTCCATCAGACTGAGATAAACCTTTTCAGGCATTTTGACTTATCCTGAAGAACGAAAGTCTCATAACTTTAAAGAGGGTTTATTAGCAAGCATTTCACATGTTTCATTTATCATCAGATATGACGCTTGCAGGATGTTAAATGGTTATGGTTTTCCGAATGGTGTAGTATTGCCCTTTTGTTAGGGAGTGTTTAGGCGTTGGTTCCTGGTCTGTATGTCAATATGTGACAAGGCGAGCAAATCAAGTATAAGGTAGAATCCTGTTAGAGACAGCTCATGATGACTTGAAATTGAGTAACAAAAGTTCTAGGGACAACTGAACAAGTCTTGGGTTTGACTCCCTATGGAGTGAACAGCTAGGAACAGGCTATTATTGGCATATTTCATAAAGCTGCTACATTAACCTTAAGTGAATCTCCCGGAAGTGAAGGGTCAGTCGAACTAGTTAGTTTAGAACTCAGTTACCCAATTACATTATCCATGTAATAAACCAAAGATAGAATTAAAGTTGTAATGCTTTAGAAAAGACATCCTACACTCACCCCACAAACATGTGTGTATAACTACAGTAATAATTACCACCATGGCCTGGCAGTAGAACTACTTCAGGAAAGCATGCTCAGGTAACAAAATGGAAAATGACAATCAAGTAATGGGGATTTTTCTTGATTTATCAAAGGCCTTTGATAGTGTTGATCACCAGGTCTTATTACAAAAATTGAAACATTATGGTATAAGGGGGACTGCAGGTAAATTAATTAACACATACTTACAAGACCGGGTACAAAGCACAGAAATAATATGTAAACTAAACCAAATAGAAACAAAATATGAATCCTCATTAGCAACTGTTAAATATGGAGTCCCACAGGGATCTGTGCTTGGGCCTTTACTATTTACATTATACACTAACAATTTACCTGTGATTAATAATGTTAAAACTGTATCATATGCTGATGACACATCTATAATTTGTTGGGGAAAAGATCTAGACAACTTAACTAATAATATACACTCAGGTACAGATGTAATACTTAAATTTCTTGCTAATAACAACCTAGTTAATAATTTAAACAAGACAAGCATAATATATTTTAAAATTAGTAATTGCATGTACAACAATATGAAAATTAAAATTGGAAATGAAGAAATAGATACAACAGATGATCACTTATTTCTAGGATTGAATATTGACGAAAACTTATCACGGACAAAACATGTAAATTATATATGCAATAAAATAAGGAAGGGTATCTATCTATTAAATTACGTGGCACACTATTTGGATAAACCTAATTTAAAATTGATTTATTATGGAATAATTCATCCTCATTTGAATTATGGTATTGAATTATGGGGTACAACGTCTAAAGAAAATTTGAAACAATTACTGGTATTGCAGAAGAGGTGTGTAAGGATTGTGTGTTCATTAAAATCAAGGGATTCATGTAAAGAAATTTTTAAAAAAGAAAGAATTCTTACAGTGGTTGCATTATATATTTTTAGAGTTATTTTACTAGTTAGGAGAGCTACAAAAATAAGGAGTAATAGCAATATACATAAATATGACACAAGAACTAAAGAGAATATGTATAGGGAAGCAAAGAGTACGAAATTTTTTGATAAAAATCCATTTGTAATTGGAAGAACTTTATACAATAAGCTGCCAGCCACAATTAAACAATCAACTGGTTCCAAGTTTAATAAATGTTTAAAAAATTACTTAATTGAGAGGGCCTTTTATGACATAGATGAATATCTGCAATTGTAATTTCAAAGGTTTTTTTTCCTCACGCATGTAATTTGTAAATATTTCAATGAGGGTATAAATGGGAGATCAAACTGTCAATCTGTCTAGTAATTTCAACAAGTGAGTATAACCTTTAAAATATATTTCTGAAATCAGCAAATAAGTACATATTTATAAATTATTATTCTTATTATTACTATTATTATTTATGTTCAATCATTATATAACATATAAGAAAATACTAATACAGTTTATTACATCTTCTGTTTCATATTACTGAGATCTTCACCTTATGACCAATGGATAGGAAAAACCGCGAGACCCTCAAAGAAAGGGAAAACCGAAGATTGTTTTTTTTACCATAAAGACAGTTACATTATTTATTAATCTCTGAATATGCTCTGTAAAATTTGTAAATCTTGATGTAACTAAATATTGTAATATGTAAACTTTTTCGACGAAACTTGAAACATGTTTGTCATGTCTATAAGTGAATAAACCATTATCATTATCACAACTGCTCTGTACCTCATAAACCAAATTATGTGCTTTCAAATATATGAACCTCTTATCACAAACATCATTATTGTGACTTCTTATCCTCATGTATGAAATTATGTCTTTTCAAATATGACAACTGTGTAAAGCTTTTATTACAAGTTTTACATTGGTGTGGTTTCTTACCCTCGTGGATGAGATTATGTCTTTTCAAAACCGACAGCCGAGTAAAACTCTTTTCACAAACCTTACATTGGTGCACTTTTTTACCATCGTGTATCAAATGATGCCTTTTCAAATCTGACATCTGAGTAAAACTCTTATCACAAAGTTTACATTTGTGTGGCTTCTTGCCCTCATGAACCAATGTGTGCACTTTCAGATGTGACAGCCGAGTAAAGCTCCTATCACAAGTTTTACATTCGTAAGGTCTGTTAGGCTTATGCTTCATATTATGTACTGTCAAATCTGACACTTGAGAAATACTACTGTTAGAAATCTTAAATCGTTTCGACTTCCTAGCCTCGTGAACTGATGTATGTGCTTTCAAATGTGACAACTGAGTAAAGCACTTATTACAAGTTTTACATAGATGTGGCTTCTTACCCTCATGAATCAAATTATGTCTTTTCAAATTTGCCAACTGAGTAAAGCTCTTATTACACGTTGTACACTGATGTGGCTTCCTACCATCATGAATCAAATTATGTCTTTTCAAATGTGACAACTGAGTAAAGTTCTTTTCACAAGTTTTACACTGGAATGCACTGTTACCCACATGAATTGCATTATGTATTTTCAAATTTGAAAGCCGAGTGAAGCTTTTATTACATGATTTACATTGGTGTGATTCCCTACCCTTATGAAGCAAATAATGTCTATTCAAATTTGACAAACAGCTAAAGCTCTTCGCACAAATGTAGCACTTCTGTGGGCTACTTTCCTTACTACTCAAAGTTTTTTCCAAGTATAATGGGTCAATGCACATTCTCGCATCACTGCATTTACCAGATTTTTCTAAGTGAACATCTTGTTTTGTGTTTAGGACTTCTGGAACATTACTTTTCTGGTGATCCATCCCATTATAGAGGCCGGTCTCACATCCTGGGACTTCAACTAGATGTAATGGTGATTGGCGACCAGCAGCACCAGTAGCTGTCTCTGAAAATAGTCTGAAAGTTTGCATGATTTAGTACAATTTGATAATAAAATCTGAAAACAATCTCTGTTAACAATATCTACAACCTGAAAAGTGAGTGATAACTCTTGTCATGGAAAGTAACTATGTTGCTCATTATAGCTGAATTAACTTCGTTAACCTACAGTTAGTAATTAACAGTAACCTTCCAATGAAAAGCATTGGTAATAGTGGTATGATTCTTATGGTAACACAAGAATGTGTTACACTGATAATTACAACAAATTACAGAACTGCTTATTAGCAACTACTCAAAACACTTCTGTTAAGAACTCCTGAGTCTGACATTTGCCAAGAAAAAGATATTCACAAGGTTATTATCAAAAAGTCAAAAACAAATTGGATGGAAAGCAGTACCACTTTGAAAGCACAAGAAAAAATGAACATAAATCCAATTTTTCTAAAAATAATAAAGTCCATGAAAGCTTATATCAACAAATAGTCTGAGAAATAATTGTTATCAAGCATGTATTTTACTGTGTATTAATTAAGACTTAATGTTATATTTAGTGACTCTTTTTATAACAAGTTTTAACAATAATACATTTTATTTGTTCAGAACAATGCCCGTGGGTCCTCTTAGTGAACACAAACACATATTGCATTACCTAAAAATATAATACCAACAAAACTAAAAGGAAATACTTTTTAAATAAATAAGTAAACATTTTACATGCTGGGACAAGGTGGGAAAGTTTGTTCAAAATATTTGTCAATCGTTCAAAGATCCTGACTTCTTTCCTATTTTGATTTCATTGAATTACAAGCCATAACAGTATGAATTTAAACAAATTTTGTTGTGTGCTTCAGGATATCTCAATAGATGTATTTATAGTGAAATATAAATACTGAACATTTGATGGAATACAATTCTAGTTCTGCCTAATGGAGGATCAATTCCATCATTAAAATATTTGTAATTGCCAACAAAGTAAAATTTTTACCTGCAGATAATGTGTAAAAATTGTGACATTTTTCACAATAGCTTAACATATTGCAGTAATAGTTTAAAGTTCAGAGACAAGTACGAATGAGGTACTACGATGAATCCACTCTAGCATAATCCATAGATTTGTTTTCATTAAGTTGTACCTGTTCTGGTTTGTGGTGAAGAGAGTAAGTTAACATCTCACTGCATCAATGACAGCAAGACAAGAGTAAGGTTGACAATTATGCAATTGCATTAATTCAGATAACAAAATACTCCATTGCTTTTACTTCCCTGCCATTTATCCGCAGTGAGTAAAGGAAGGTTTCCTCTGAACCATTTTTTGGCATGAGAGAGATAGTGTGTATCAATGTGTGAAAACTTCTCATGTTTCATTCTTGTTTCTTTGATGAAGAAACAAAGATTTACCAAGGCAATATGGAGGCCAATTTGAAATCACCTAGTATCATTGTACCTTTTTGGTTCACAGTTTAAAAAAAGGAAAGGTGTATTCCTAAATATAACTATTTTAGACCCATTTTTACTTTTATCTCCATTCTCATATAAGTTCCTAAATGTTTAGTATCCTGTAACAGAAAAGTTTCTTTATACATTTTGTAGTAGATAAAACAAGTTTACAAAATCGGGAAATGATGGTTAAATTTTCAGTAAATGAAACAAAAATTGAAAACAATGGCAAACAACTTTCTGCAAATGGTTTATATCAAAGAGAGAATTCATATAAACTGGGCGTTAGGAACAACTATAACTGAAGTTACATATAGTTCTGTCTAACGTACATGTAACAAGAGTTTGTGCAGTATAGGATCACAATCAAAAGGACGTTGTAGAAAATCCAAAATATCACCTGCAAAAGTGCATGATATATCACTGAGTAATCAACAGTGAAATGAATTTAAATTTATAGAAAAATTAAATCAGACTTGTAACACTTGTACTTACATGTTTGTGTCTTGAGTAAATGCAACAGCTACCTGTAAGTAGTTCTGTTAATAGCTAGCAGTTCTTGAAACTGCCCAAGACTTAAGCTAGGTCTTTCAATTCCAGTTGAATTTTTGAATAAATTCAATATACATGTCTAATATAGTCCACAAATATCTTAAACTAATGGCATGATAATCACAACTATTAATAGGTAATTTTGAGAAAACAAAAAATAATAACGAATTTTTAGTGTAAGGTGTAATTTACGTATGAAGGATATTCTTGAAAATCTGTGTATTACTCAACTACATAAAACAAAGCATTGACACTAATCTTTTTTTCTTTTCTTTTATACTCGGCCTTTATCCATAGTGGTCATATCGGCAGTCATTGTTCCTTGGAACATATCGATAATGTTAACTCGTATACATTGAGTTGCTTATACTTTGTATTTTTAATCATTAGATATGCATACATTCTCACTCTCAGCCATAATTCCAGACTCTGGGGATAATGGGGAATCATCTTGGTTGGCAAAAAATCCCCAATTCAGCTAGGGAATCAAACCCAGGATCCCTTGCTGAGTAGGCAGGGCGCTATCATCTGAGCTAAGGGGCCAACCTAATACCAATCTTGTTTATCAAGTATATCAGTTTAAGCTATAGGATTCTTCACCATCTCCTGTTCACATAAAATTACATTTTAAAATGCTCAGTTTGCAATTCTAGGACTTCAAAACATATTTCCACCAAAATCTTAGTATCAGAGATATAGGTGGAATATAGTACACAACAATCTGTTGGCAAGAGTAAAAAATGAAATTTTCATTTGATTAGCTCTTTGAAAATGGTGTAAAGCCCTCTATGGTACAGTGGACTCAATTATACAGCAAATCAGATAATATGGTCCTACAGACTGATTATTATATCACATTTGTATAATTTCTGCAACAGAAGAAAACGTAAGACTTGAAGCTTTTGTGGCGAGCATTACTGATTAAGGCTTCATGGATGATCAGTTCCTGATGAAGACCATGGAGTGTAAAATGGCCGAAAGCTCGATCTTCTTAAATTTGACATTGCTGATCACTCCTGAAGCCTTAATCAACACAAAAAAACCTTTACAAAATAAATAAGACAGTTGTATAAGAATTGGAAGTAAATATTATACAACGTAAGAGACAGAATGGTTTTAACTGAATAGAGACAAGACTTACCTTGATGGTTTTAATGGAGGGTAGTCATCATCCTGTAACAGAATAATTGAAATGTAGTTTCACATAATCATCTATATAATGTTATAGGTCCTGCTTAACATGGTTAGTTGGACAGCTGGAATGTTTTAGTATACCATGGAATAAATATTAAAAGCAGAAGCATTATTAACAGTGAAGTATTCTTCATATTTAAGTTTGATTTATGAGTCACTATGTTTATACTCAAACTTCACTTGCTTGTTGTATAATTGAAACGTTTTCAAGATCATTCGATCTCATCCTCAGCTGTTTGGTGACTAAATTAACCTTCCTCTTCTTCCACTACTACGGAGCTCCGATCACTCTGCCATCTGGAGTTAGGGGCACTAAGTTTTAATACTTCATTTAATGCCGGGATTTCAAAATTTATAACTTTATCACGGTTTTTGTTTATGAATATTTTTTCCCAAATATCCAATTCTATGGGTGTACTTAAAGATTTTAATAGTTTAATGTTGTGGCCAATGTTGTGGTTTTCTGTCCAAAAATGGGTGAAACTGCAGATTTTTCTGTTTGTTTCAACTTAATATTCCTCTGGTGTTCTTTTTGCCTGATTAACAAGTTTCTCTTAGTTTTTCCTATGTAGCTTTTTTCACAGGTTTCACAGTTAATCTGATAAATTCCTGATTTCAAATTGTTGGGGATTATATTTTTCAGGGGTTTATTTAGCAGGTTCCTCAGACTGAATTTGTTTTGGGGTGCTAGTTTTAACTTTAGTCTTTTGAAGATTCGTTCAAATTTTCTAAAAGCCCATGAATGGTAGGTGAATTTTCTATATTGCCAATTTGTGTTTTTAAGTGGTGTGAGAGTGGTATTTTTTTATATTATCTTCAGTTTTTCTTTTCTCTTCATTATGTTCCTTATGATGGCTGGGTTGAATCCATTTAATACCGCTATGTCTTTTATGTGTTGTTCTTTCAAAAATTCCTCCTTACTCAGTGGGATGTTGTATAGCCGGTGAATTAGACTTCTAAAGGCAGCTAGTTGATGTGAAACTGGGTTGTATTCATTTTTCTTTATGTAATTATCTATGTGCGTGGGCTTCCTGTATATTCCAAAATCTACATCATGACGATTTCTAGTTATCTTGAGGTCCAAAACGGGTAGGGTGTTGTCTCTTTCTACTTCCATAGTAAATGGGATGTGATTATCTTGCAGGTTTAGTAATTTTAGAGGATCTTCTCTAAGTTTTTCCGGAATGATAGCAAAAACATCAACATATCTCTGCCAAAATTTATAAATCTGTGGGAAGGCCTTTACTATGTGTGTTTCAAAATAGCTCATGTATAGGTCTGCTAAAATAGGCAAAAGTGGGCTCCCCATAGCTAATCCTTTTGATTGTCTGTAGAACTTTTGGCTAAACATGAAGTAATTATTCCTTATGCATAAATCTGTAAGATTGATAATGTCATCTATTTCTCTGGGGTCCGTTGTAGTCTGTGTTAGCCATTTTGTGAGGAATGTAGGTATTTTTTCTACTGGAATTCTTGTAAAAAGTGTCTTAACGTCAAAAGAAACTAGTATGTGATTTTACGGGATGTTGTACTTCTGTAGGTGATTTATCAATTCTAAGGAGTTTTTTATTCCCAAACTTTGAAATTTGTCATATGATTTTAATTTTCTTACTAACCACTTTGCAATGTGGTATGTAGGTGAATTGATGCCATTGATGATGGGTCTCATGCTGTTGTCTTGTTTGTGGATTTTTGGCAGACAGTACAATCTTGGTAGTGTGGGGTTGGAAGATTTTAAGTTGTATTTTTAAGATGTACTTAATGTTTTTATAATTGATAAAGCTTTATTAACAGAAGTGATACTTTTGGATAATGGATTTTTTGGAATTATTTCATATTCTGGACTGTCTAATATAAGGTTTACTCTCTGAATATAGTCTTCTGTCTCCATAATTACTAGAGAATTACCTTTTTCGGCTTTTAGGTATACCACAGGCTTCCTATTTAAATTTTTTATTGTTTTGTTTTAAGTTTTATTGTATATTGGGGATAACTGCTTTATTATATCCAGACATTCAATTTTGGCTTTGGTTAAGTTTTCATTTTTTAGGTTATGTGTGGCTATTTCTATGTCGGCGATAAAATCGTCTTTATTATTTGATTTTTTGATAAAGTTATAAATTTTGAAATCCCGGCATTAAATGAAGTATTAAAACTTAGTGCCCCTAACTCCAGATGGCAGAGTGATCGGAGCTCCGTAGTAGTGGAAGAAGAGGAAGGTTAATTTAGTCACCAAACAGCTGAGGATGAGATCGAATGATCTTGAAAACGTTTTAATTATACAACAAGTAAGTGAAGTTTGAGTGTAAACATAGTGACTCATAAATCAAACTTAAATATAGCATGGAATATTTGAATTCTGATCCTAGCTTTCTAGAATTTATTTACATACAGTTCATGTGTGCCAGAAATATCGCCTATCACTGATAACCCTTACTAAATGGAATGCTCTAATAAAAATACCTTAAAAAGCTGGAGAATTAAATATTTAGGAAATATAAGCCATTCTTGAGGTAAGTGAACTCAAACTAAGATTTCCTCGTTCGTCGGTCAGGAAAATGTGAATCAGTTTAAGAATATGTCATACCCACATGTTGCCACAGTAGCTGAGAGGTAGAGCAGTATAGAGTGGAAGATCTACAGTGAACCGGCTGTGGCACTTAGTTTTTCAGTTCTGATTTAAATGTTCTAAGAATATAATAATCTGGAAATTTTTAGATAGGTTCAAAATGAAAAATTGAAAACCATGGCCGGGATTTGAACCACGGATCTCCTGGTTTCTGTCCAGTCGAAAATTATATCAATAATGTAGCTGGTGAATTCCTTGCTACAAATGGTGATGCCCAAAACTCAAATTGTTTTCAGGACATAAGTTTTCTCTACAAGACAATACAATCTGATCATACTTTATTGCTCTTTATAACAAGTACAACATTATACACAATTGAAAACTTATTTAAGATCATAGTCCAGTTAAAAATAAATAAAGACAATACAATTACAAGTAATAACAGTTAAAGTGCTAAAATAATA
The DNA here is from genome assembly GCA_030765055.1 of Mantis religiosa. Lineage (NCBI taxonomy): Eukaryota > Metazoa > Arthropoda > Insecta > Mantodea > Mantidae > Mantis > Mantis religiosa. The sequence goes on from CM060959.1 coordinate 121,911,677, forward strand.
CATAAAGATGATTGTAATACAAATACATTGATGAAAAAGTTATTGCAGGTCAATTACAATATCATTATCATTCAGAAATTCTTCCATGTCATAGTAAGCTTTTGATTTAAGAAAATTAATATATGCTTAAACTTAGGTAATGGAATAATGTTTCTAAAATTTATTGGTAATTTATTGAATAATTTACTGCCAATATAATCAATCTTTCTTTCATATAATTTTAATCTATGTCATTGAGTTATCAAGTTCTGTTTTCCTCTAGTGTTGTAGTTATGAATAGCTGAATATTGAGGCAAAGACCTATTTCGTATATACAATATGGATTTTAATATAAAGATACTGGGAAGGGTTAGTATTGAAAGAGTTTTGAATGCTTCCTTACAAGAACTATACATTGGCAGATTGGCTATGTATCTGATGGCTCATTTTTGTAGTGTAAAGATTTTTTTGAGATTGGCTTTAGATGTTCATCCCCACAGCTCTATGCCATATGTAATAATTGAATGAATGAAAGCGAAATAGACTATCTTGGCAGTTTCAGCTGATACAAATTTTGATATATTGCGTACAACAAAAAGGGCTGATGATAATTTCTTTTCAATTTTATTAATATGTTCATTCCATGTTAGTTTACTGTCAACTGTTAAACCTAGAACATCCACATTAGTAATTTGACAATTTAGTAATTTCTCATCTTTCCTTGTACATCAACAAATGGAAATACAAAATCAAGATTACAATTATAAAATCCATACTGAAATATGCCATATATTCCTAACTCCTGAAAATTCTATCATGATGCCCACCATTGAATAGTAATTCGGTCCCCATACACCTAAGCCTAGGTTTTTGTGTATTGAAGGCCCTCTACTCCTTTTTACACTTTCTGCCATTTCACCTATCCCACTCTACATTTTTCTCTTAATTGTTCTTAGCCATCTCTCTTTAACTTTTCCTAAATAATTCCCTATATTTCTCCTGTTCTTTTCCCCTTTTACTGACAAAATTTTTCTAATTACTACTTCACCCCCCAAATTGTCCCATTTACGTAGCCAAGCCTGCTCTCTCCATATCTTTGTTTGACTACAATTTAATATACAATGGAAATTTGCAGCCCCCTCTCTTGACCTATACCTTTAAAGTTTCTCACTCCTGTTCTCGTCCAAGCAAAACCTTCTCGCCCTAACTTACTACATATATCTATATATCCTTCCCTCCACCAGGCTGTTTTTATTTCTCTATATAATCTCAGTGAGCTTTTGTCACTTGTATTGGTGAAAATGTCTTGTCTGTCATTATCTTCTAATCTTAGCCTAACTTCTTTCCAGAAACCTCTATAACCATACTCTGCATTTATCCAAGAATGACCCATACCTATCTGCTTCAACATGTCATTCATTTTATGTGCCCAAGACCCACCCCACTTACTTCTCTTTTGAATATGAAAACATTCTTTAATTATATTGCCATCTTCCAAGTTAGTGATTCTGTATAAATATTTCATTGCCCTTGACAAGATTTTAATCTTAGTAGAATGCCTGCCAAGTTCTAATTGTGCTGCCCCATTAGGTGATGCTATTAGTAATCCCAATATATATTTACAAAAGGATCTATGCACTCTATCAGTCTCTCTCCAAGCCTCATCTACTCCCCAAACCTCTGATCCATGTAACATTCTACTTTGTACTACTGCCGTATAAATCCTCTCCAACCATTTGACATTTATATCTGGCAGTTTACTGCAGCATGGTCTTATCACTCTCATGGCCATTTTACCTTTCGCCACAGACATCTTTTTTTGTTCTTTCCAGCTGCCATCTGAACTCAACCTTGTACCCAAATAATCAAATCTCCTTACTACCTCTATTTTTCTTCTATTAACCTCCCATTTCTCATCCTTATGCAACCTGTATCCTTTTTTAAAGACCATAATCTTTGTTTTGTTTTCATTCACCTTCAAACCCCATTTATTGCAATAAGAAGTGGCTGCCTCGATTGCTCTTCTCAGCCCTCCACTTGATATGGACCCAACTACTAGGTCATCTGCAAACAGTAGCCCCGGTATTTCTTTATTATTAATAACTGGTGAATGTACCCTACAACATGATATCTCCTCTAAAATTCCATCGATATAAAGATTAAATAATACTGGACTAAGTTGATATCCCTGCCTTACTCCTGCCTTACTCATTATAGATTTAGTTACTTTGTTGCCTGGTAGTTTTATACACAACTCATTCTCTTGGTATATCATATTAATTACTTCTATAAATGCCTGACTTATCACCTTACTGCTTAATTTTATCCACAATGCATCTCTATTAATAGAATCAAATGCCTTTTCTAGATCAATAAATATCATATATACACTTCCCCTTTTATTGCTCAGATATTTGTGCACAATTGTTTTAATAATAAAGATGTTGTCTGATGTTCTCCTGCCCGGTCTAAAACTTTCTCCGATAGTTTATTCTCCTTCTCAACCCAATTTTGCAACCTATTTGCTAGAATTCCAGTGAAATCTTACCTAGAATAGACAATAAACTAATCCCTCTGAAGTTAGCTGGATTATTTTGATCTCCCTTTCCCTTGTAAATTGGCAATACCATGCTTGTCCTCCATTTCCTAAGAATTTTCTTTTCTTCCATTATTTTATTGAATAATTTTATCACTATTTTCCTCCTAGTTTCATCGAGTGCCCAAGCCTTCCAAAATTCTCCTGGTATACCATCAATACCAGAAGCTTTGTTAGCTTTTAACCTCCTTATTTGTTCACAAAATTCAGCATCCGAGATATATCTATCTAATTCACTAATTATTTGCTGATCCCCTAACAAACTTCTTTCCACTCTTATATAATTATCTTGTCCTAACAGTGATTCAAAGTATGCACACCATTGATCTGCACCTATATCCTAATCTCTCCCCACATCTTTATATAGCCCTCTTATTACTGACCAAATTTTCTTAGTGTCATGCATTCTTGCTGCTTCATTTAGCATTCTGCCTATTTTCTCACCACATTCCCTCCTTTTTTGTTCCATTAGACACCTGTATGCCCATCTCAAGATCAGGAAATTTTCCCTTTCCTCTTTTTCCCCTGATTGTCACCAGTTCTTTAATTCCTGTGCTACTCTTGCCTTTGCCACCTGGCAATCCTTGTCAAACCACTCCCTACTGATGTCTTTAGAAATCCCCATTTTCATACCGGCCCCTGCCCTTTTAACAATATATTCCAGTGCCTCTAAGGCTTGCTCTATTTTATTCTCAGTTAAGCTTTGTACCCTCACTTGTAAGATTTTACTACTCTCTGAATTCAATTCATTAACAAATGTTTTATGCATCTTTTCTTTCCACTTATACACTTCCACCACACTGAAACATTCATCATGAAGCTTCTTCATAGGCTTGTTACCTTCCCCTAAATCTAATCGTAATGGAAAGTGACAGCTTGATGTTAAAACATTCATAACTTCAAAATCTAGAATCCGTTCATCAATTCCTACAGAATACATTAAAATATCTACCACAATTTGGCCATTTTTATTAGCAAATGTGAATTCCCCTTCTTTGTCACCCGCTTTCAGGCCATTACAAATCATAAGATTATTCTCCTCACAGAAATCTAAAAGTTTCCTCCATTCATTATTGGTAACCTTGTCTTTACTATGCCTGATCTCTATTTCAAGTTCCTTCTTAGCTTCATCACTTGGATTAATCCACTTAACCTGGTGTTCCCCTATTCTTGCATTTAAATCACCTACAATTATTATTTCAACTTTCCCATACTTATTTTCCAACACTTCTATACCCCAACCTAGTTTCCTAAATACATTTGGATCATAGAACTCTGATAAAGCAGGTGGGTTATGCACTTTAGCAATACAGACAGTTCCCCCATTTTGATATATATCCCCTATGGAGATCCATAACACCGATCTGCTTGACAGTTCTATTTCTTCTTTCACCTTAAGACATTTATCTTTCTTTATAAAACAGCCTAAACCCCCTGAAGCTCTGCCTTTCCTTTGGTTCTTCATTCCACTTATGCTATAAAAATCAAATCCTGGAATTATTACAGTAGTTTTTTTTCTCTATCCAGGTTTCCACAATCATAATGATAAGGTTTTCCCTTATCCTGAAAAATGATTATCAGATGACCAAAAGCTCTATGGATGCTGGGCTCTTTTGGGCATCATTTCACCCATCATCCAATGGGACCTACACTGGAAGATAAATAAAACATAGTACATGCACAACAGCATGTAGAAGTCACTGATTATATTTGCTGGTCCATGTTGAGTCACTACAGACATATTCAATACCTCATGTGATGCACTGTTAACTGTGTATTCCTTTAGTGTATAAGTCCCTAACAAGTGCACACTTGGAGCTACAGACGTGTGCAAATTATTAGACTCATTCATATTTTTTTTACTTTGCTTCAGTTTAACATTCAAAATAATAGTTATTTACTGCCGTAACATATTTCAATTTGTCGTAATTCTTTTCCTTGCTATAATATGAAGTATATTCAATGAAATTTCTCTCTTAATAATAGCTGGGGGGGGGGGGGGGTTCTTTTACTTATTGTAATATGGTGGTAGCTCTGAATTAAGAGTAGCCATTTTCTTCATGCCTGTTTATCCAACTGTTGGTGATATTGCTTTCATTTGTTGAATGTAGTAACTGAAGATGGTTAATATTTGCCTTTACTGTGCTTTATGCCTAATATATCCTCAGTATTTATTATTAATTGGTCTCAAGCCAGTAACATCGTGTATCTTATCCTTTAAATTTACAATGATTCAAAAGTGAGGTTATGGGTAAAACTGCTGACTTCTCCCCAAGGAAAGTAGCTATAACTGAGAGTCTTTTGAAGGAAACTCTTTATTCACAACGTGAAATAGCTAAGAAAGTGTGTATTTCACAAAAATCTGTTAGTCGCATTAATCAAGATTTAAAATTCGGTGGGACACTGACCTCACAAAGGGATGGAAAATGCAAGAGGAAAAGAAAGCTATCACCAAGGATGCAAAGAAAACTTGTGCAGGTGGCAAAACAGAACAGAAGAGCAACCAGCATTGACCTCAGTAATCAACTAAAGCAGTACGGTATAGAAATATCAGCCTCAGTAGTTCGCAGAAGATTATGTGAAGCAGGTTTACCAGCACGCAGGCCTCGTAAAAAGGCTAAACAGCCAGTGGAATTTTGGTGAAAGGTAAATAGTATGAAAATTGAATATAGCATAAAATTAAAATATGTATATGTAAATTTTATGAAAATGAAACAAACAGCATAAACTTTGTTTCTCTTATTGCTAGTTTTGTTATACCATCTTTGAGCAATTTTAAAACTGTTTAATATTAATAGAGGTTTTTATTGTTTCAGGTAATTTTATCAGATAAATCCATGTTTGAAGTATGTGAAAAGAGCAGCCAATATGTGAGAAGGACAGATAAAGAAGCATTTTCCCCTTAGTGTGTCGTTCAAAGAGTAAAGCACCCAACATCAAAAATGGTCTGGAGCTGTATGTTTGTCCATGGACCTGGAAGATTATACATTTCTGTGGGATCTATGGAGCAGAAACAGTATAAAACTGTATTAGAAACAAGACTATTGCCGCAAAGTAAACAATGGTTTCCAAATGGTGATTTTGTGTTCGTGCATGACAGTGCTCCCTGCCATAGAGCAAAATCTGTAACCCAGTTCCTCAAAGAAAACAATGTAAAAGTACTATAATGGCCGGGAAATAGCCCTGATTTAAATCCAATAGGAAATCTGTGGGGTATTGTTAAAAGAGACTGAAAAAATTGAAAATATCAACAAAAAAGTTCAGCTTATTGAGGGCCTGATAAGCATTTGGCACAGAGATAAGAAATAAAGGAAAAGTGCTCCACCATTGTAGAGAGCATGCCTAAATGCATCAAAATGGTAATAAAGGCTAAAGGAATGCATACAAAATACTTAGAGTTGAAAATAAATATTTTGTAATATTATTTCTGTTAAATAAATAGAAAATAAACGATATATGTTAAAACTTTCACCATTGGGTCTAATAATTTGCACACGTCTGTATGTTCATAGTGCTGCAGGAATCATCTCCCAGAGAGTGTCCCATCAGTTTAGATACACATTTTGTCATATAAAACTATATAAAAAGGAATGGACATTATCAGATTTGAGTCTTGAATTCAGCCATATTTCATTATTTTAAATAGAAGATAATTTTCATGTCTAAGTATGATCAGAGGGAGTTGCCTGCCAGGCACAAAGGGAGACAGATGCGTAAGCACACACGCTCGCAACCGAAGATGATTGACGCACAAATGAATAGAATTAGGATTGGCGCTTTTAACACGTTTAGAACGAGCCAGAAAAATCAGCAGGGATCTTCTGTTATCTTTAATAAGTGTATGGTACATCTTAGTGATATGGGCTTTGTTAATTATTGGGGGAGTGGAACTAAACCCCGGACAGACAATGGAGAAACTAGCTGCGATGCTAGAAAATATCATAAAAGAAATAAAAGAGGTGAAGGAGATGGAAAATAGAATTGACAAGAAGATTGGCGAACAGTTTAACGGGAAGTTAACAGCATTAGAGAAATTTGATGAGGAAGTAAAGGAAGAAATAAAAGAATGTAAAGACAGACTAACCCGATTGGAAAATTTAGAGGAAGGGAATCAGAAACTAAACCTGATAATATTTGGATTAGAAGAGAGAAGAGACCGACGAGTATGGCAGGATGTAGAAAATATATTCCAACAAAAACTGAAACTAAATATGGCAGGTTGGGAGATAGTGGATTGTTTTAGAATAGGAAGATTTGGACCGAAACCAAGACCAATAATAGTGAAAGTAGCAACAATGAGATTCAAATAGGAAGTGTTGAGGAACAGTAAACAGTTAAAAGGCACTAAAATATTTATTGAGCAAGATTTGGGTAAGAAACAGCGCAAATTGAAATCTTTAGCTTTATTGGAAATGAAGAAAGCAAGAGCAGTAGGAAAATGGGCATATTTAAAAGGTGTTGATTTGTGGATCGATGGTGTGAAACAGGAACTTCGTCAGCACTACGTTACATGGGAGGGCAACTACATTTTGAGGGCAAAAGACGACAGGAATGTCCAACTGGCACGTGGTCGAACTACAGAAACGGAGCATACGTCACCTGCAAGGAAGCCAGTCAGCGGTGTTGACGAGGGAAAGAGAAGATACATCACCTGTGACATCACACGTACAGACCGAACACAGGACCAAGCGAGTCAAATTACAAAAGCTAAATGACATGCAAAGAGATCAGCTGATGGGAGAAGCTCATACCGCGTCAAGTAGTTTGAGAATGGCTGAGATTGAGCAGAATTTAGGCAACTTACAAGTGGTGTCAAGGCCATCAGGAAGTATCCTGGAAGTGAAAGACCTAGCAGTTTGCTGAGCAATGTCGTTGATTTAACAGTCCATTTTAATGATAATCATTAAAATGGACTGTTAAATCAACGACATTGCTCAGCAAACTGCTAGGCGTGGCATGTTCAAAGTACATTAAGCAGAGTGCCATATTGGATGCTAAGATTGGCTCATATTGGTTAAGCAGGTGTAGTGTTTAACACCCACTTTTAGTATATGCGGCACTGGTGGAATAAGATGGCAGGGGAAACCGGAGGTGGTCCTGGAGAAAACCCGACCCAGCGTCGTGTTGTCCACCACAAATTTCACTTTTCTATCACCTGGGATCGAATCCGGGCCACGTTGATTAATGTATTGTATGTACTGTTGTACTTAGATAAACTTTGGCCCTTATCATATGATAAATTAGAGTCTTCTAAGTAGCTGCATCTGAGTAATATATCTGTCTACAGTATGTACGCGATATGAAGAGCGATCGGGCTCCAAGTCCTCATTCACTAAGTTTGGTTTAACTCTGTAAACATAGATGACAACTTTGAAATTTGAAATGCACTATACACTGACATCTAGCAGCTATTTATTTATCCTCCAGTGTAGGTCCTATTGGATGATGGGTGAAATGATGCCCAAAAGAGCCCAGCATCCATAGATCTTTTGATCATCTGATAATCATTTTTCAGGATAAGGGAAAACCATATCCAGATATATACGCTGACCAACATTCAAACACAGAATGTCTAAAATAAGAGGTAGACATGCGGTGGAATCCACGCTATTCATGCAAATCCATAAGTAAAAGTCCAGTGAATTAAAGTAACTAAACCTCATTGCTTGATCCAACGACGTGGAAATTAATGTCAACGACATGGAAACGATTAATGTCTAACAATTAAACTTAAAAGAACTGAGTTGCTACTAATAGCTATTTGCTTGCAATGTAAAGCAACTGCTGAATTGTGATAACATTAAAAAAAGCTTTATCATGTCTGCCATATTTTGTTTTGATCAATTTCGAAATTGATGTTAGAATTAGAATTTTAGTTAGCCCTTGGCAACATATACATGTTATGAGACACGTCAAAATGTATAAATACAGTATATACATAAAGTTAAATTGATTACATACAATATACACAGTAAGTAGCTTTTCTATGGTTTCGTGTGATATTTGCATAGACTAATTTACTACAAGACATGTCATAATATAAATATTACAGGTTTGTGAATGTCCTATGCTCCCAGTGCTCATTTACATGGTTATAGTTCTAAAAATTCATTAAGCATATAAAAATAGTGCTTGCAAAAAATTCTTAACCTTATTTTTAAAGTGTTTTAATGATGCAGCTTGTTTACATGAATTTGGAAGTTTATTATATAACATTATCCCTTTGTAGTTATGCTTCCTTCATAAAGGCTCGTTTGGTGCATTCAGATCACAGTTATACAGAGGTAGACAAATAATAATGTGTCCCCTTTCTAGAGCCATAACATTCACAAATGTTCATGATAATATAAATCATTTTCAAGTAAATGCTGATGTACATTACCACCACACTCGTAACAAGGATAAACTGGCAATCTGAGTGCACCAAACAAGCCTTTATGAAGGAAGCCTTAACTACAAAGGGATAATGTTATATAATAAACTTCCAAATTCATGTAAACAAGCTGCATCATTAAAACACTTTAAGAAGTTCCTATCTGGTCCCAACACTGAAAAAAAATAGGGAGTGTTGTAACTTGAACACACCTTATATTTTCACATGGTTCAAATTCCGGCCGTGGCATTGAATTTTTCAGTTTGACTCTATCTATCCAAAACCTTAGCCTATACATGGCTATTCCAAAGAAACGATTAATGTCTAACAATTAAACTTAAAAGAACTGAGTTGCTACTAATAGCTATTTGCTTGCAATGTAAAGCAACTGCTGAATCGTGGTAACATTAAAAAAGAAGTGACATTTGTTTTGACTTGTAAACTGGCATCAAAGATAAATTGTTTTACACTTTGTAACAAAATATTGTACATTTACAGTTGTTATAAAATGCAATTAAAACATTTTAATTCAGTTTTTCTTTTGTTAAAGCATTTTCCCAAATAAGTTTATAATTTTATAAACAGAATAAAAAAGTTACCTTTAAAGATGAGATGATGCGTATATGGGTGCTCAACTGCAGAGGTTATCAGCACCCTTGCCTTTAAAGAGCTGACATTTATAAAGTGTGTTCTAATTGAATATATTTAATATTCTATATAATGTATGAGTCTGATTAAGAGTTATCCAGGAAGACAGGCAATGGGTTAAAGCTATATGAATGGCTTTTCTTTCGTCCTCAAATCTTTCAGTTTTATTTGCTGTTAAGTTTACTTTTAATATAAAGTATAGGTGATTAGCAGTTTCACAGAATATATTGTTGTGATTTCAGCAAATCTTCCTCAATCTCACTTTAGTAAAGTTCTACAAAACTTACCTTAATGTCACCAAAAGCAGATGAACTTTCTGTCACCCGATACTCAGGATCTTCTTTAATTTCTACCTTGTCCACTTCGTATTTATCCTTCATTACAGGATTCTCTGGAAGTAGATATGCCTCTTTCTGTGAACTGAAGCCTGAAAGTTGAGTCTGTTGTTGAATTTCTCTTATGTAATTTATATCCCAGGTGTTGTTGCATGTAATAGTCTCAGACAAATTCTCCTTTACAAGATCTTCAGTAAAAGGAGTCTCTGACTTAATTTCCGTTTTGATTGGCACATCATCACTGTTTGTGTTCATAGTAACAACTTCGTGGAGCAACTCTTGCTGATTTGTTGAGGCTATGTCATCAGAGAGAGGATACTCTTCTTTGACTTTTACTTCCTTATTCATTTCACAAATGTTGATGTATGTAATGTTGCTATTCTTAACTTCTGAAACAAATCTGTGGAGAGAAAAACATCTTATGAATATCATAAAGTATGCATAAATTCATCCACCACCTGTTGTTTGACCATAGCATACACCTTTGCTTTTCTCTTATAAACCAATAACTCCTGGAAAATTTAAGTTAATTTAAAATTAAGTTAATTATCTTCACATTAGCCATATACAGGCTAAGGTATTGGATAGATAGAGTTGACATAAAAGATTCAATGCCACGGCCAGGATTTGAACCATCGATCTCCCGGTTTCCGTCCAGTCACTCTTACCCATTTAGCTACCATGGCCAATTTACCGTCATGACACTAAGTTCTCCAATCAAATCATATATTTCCCTAGTAAACCACTACGGGCTCTCACATCCAAGGAGCGACTGGACGGAAACCAGTACATATGTGGTTTAAATCCCGGCTATGGCGTTGAATTTTTCATGTTGACTCTATCAACCTCTGGGAAAGTTGAATTGGGCTATACTGCATCCGTTGTAAGAAACACATTATTTGTATTACTTTGCGCCTATGTGCATAAGTGTGACAGACGACAGTGACACCTTCGCCCATATGTTACGCCATATTACATTCAAACTAGTTGTATGCACAAGAGTAGCTTACCAGTAGGTTTTGTTCGCAGAATTGCTCACAGGAACAGTGTGCTTCTTAGAATGGCAGGGGTATACAGGAATTCTAATGATCTGGATTCTAACAACAGATCCTTCTCTCTTTATTGCTAAGCTAAATGCTTAAGTAAATTAAGCCAATAATTCTGACTGAAACTTTGGAGAATACAAGTTTTTATTAAATAGAGTCAACATGAAAAATTCAATGCCATGGCCGGGATTTGAACCATGGATATCCTGGTTTCCATCCAGTCGCTCTAACTCATTGAGCTACCATGGCCAACTTGCCGTCATGAAATTAAATTCTCCATTTGACTCGATTATTTCTCCGGTAGACCATTAGGAGCTCTTGCACTTGAGATACACTGTGGCGGAGAAATTAATGTCATAATGGCACATTGACCATGGTAGCTCAATGGGTTAGAGCGACTGGATGGAAACCAGGAGATCCGTGATTCAAATCCCAGCCGTGGCTTCGAATTTTTCATGTTGACTCTATTAAAAACCTTAGCCTATATATGGCTAGTGTGAAGAAATGATTAATTTCCATCAATTAACTGAAAACAAGTTTGTATTATTTATCAGATATGTAAGTTAAAACAACTATTGAAAAATACATGGCAAGTAGTCATTTCTTCCACTCATCTTAGTCATCCCTTTACTTCACCATCTCTTATTTTAATGCACTCTTTACTTCCCTTCACTATTTAACCTTAGTTTTCAATGAAAATTCACCTATAATTCTAATTTATTGTTTTTACCAGCCATCATATTTATATTTAAAATTTTCTGCCTTTTTCCCCTCTTCTTTCTACCAAACACTTTTTTCTGCATAATACCAACTCAAAATACTTTATCATATAATCAGCTATACTTTCTTTTTCACTGCAAATATGATGTGTTTCTTTTTTACTATTTATTCTTGATAGAAAGGTTGTTCCTGTTATACAAGCTAAACATTTTTTATCCTGTCTGTAACGGTAATCTGCATATTATCACATCTAGCTAGTTTGTTTATAAAATTGTAATGATTACTTATTTTCTAACCAGGGTATTTCTTTTTCTTTCTCCATCTTTACTTCTACGTTTTACTAGTTCATGTATATCACCTTATTTTAATCTTTTCTGCCTACTGATACCGAAATTAAGAATTGCAATGAGTAAAGAATCGTAATGTATTTCAAAGGAGTATTGTATATTTGTTACGACACAAACAGGTGCATTTGGTTGAGTCCTGTAACATAAGACACGGGAAAAACAGAATTCTAAGGGATACAACTTAACTTTGTTTGAAAAGGTATTCTTCAGACCCTTAATAATGGCATGGCCGAGAATAATAATCACAAAGGACAAAATAGTTATAAAGGGAATCTTTGTGTGAAAAGAGGGTTTCCAGAAGTGAAAGTTACACACCCACGCGCAGCTGTGGAGGACACTCAGTCAGTGGCTTGGGCCAATTAAGAAAGTCATCACTTCTGTCTTGGTCGAAGGCAGACCAGAAGCGATAATATGTGTCGGTTCATATGTACGTGAAGAAGGAATTAAGTTATCGAGTAATAAGCATTTCATATACAGTAACTCTAAACAGTGATATTGGTAACACTTGGTCTGCAACTTTGAGATTGATGTGGTGATACAATGGGTATTCCAGTGTCATTAGAACCATCCTTACTCATACATACCCATGCATACCCTAAGAAAAACCTCATTGCTTTACCCTGCACTACCCACTATTGCTTCAAACTGTAGCGTCAATGTGGAGCTGTGTGCCACACATTATTATTTGTATCAAACTAGCGTGCCAACGCGGGACTCGATACGAGGAGGAGGTTTGACACGAGAAGCAGATTCAACCCAAGAAGGAGATTCAACCCGAGAAGGAAGTTCAACCCGAGAAGGAGGTTCAACCCGAGAAGGAGGTTCGACAACAAGGAGCTCTACAACAGTCCTACTGGAAAGAAGAAAGGAGGCCGGTATCATCAGCGACATCAGGGGCCAGTGAAAAAAACCAAAGGTACAGAATGTTACATTATCTACTAAACTATTGTGAATGTATTTGAGTGGAAAAATGCTGAGTCAAAATTCTGTATAAAATATGGAAGTTCAGGAGGTTAATGATAATAGCAGTAGGCAGGAAGTCGAAGTAGCAGAGTGTGGTAGAACTGTACCAAATAATGTAGAAATGAGAAGAAATATGTTAGAGGAAATTAGAGAAATGTTCGTAAGTTTTATAAAAGAAATGAAGGATAGCAATCAAAGTTTAATAAAAGAGATGAAGGATAACAATCAAAGTTTTTAAAAAAAATAAAATAAAAGTTACAAAATAGTGTTCAGAAGCTAGAGGTAGGACAAATAGAATTAGGAAACAAGTTAGAGAAGCAACAACATGCGTTAGAAAATGTCAGACAACAACTTAGTCAGGAAATAGAGAATGCAAGGAAAGAAGCTGGTCAGATAACAGAGAATGTGAGGAAGGGAGTTAGTCAGGAGATAGAGAATTCTGAAAATAAAATTATCAACTTAGTTAAGGAAAAATCGGATAATGAAAACAGAAAACTGAGGGAGGAAATAGCACAGAAATTAGACAAAGAGAAATGGCTAGAAAAGAGTTAGAAGAAACTAGGAGTAGGTTAGAAGTATCAGAAAGGGAAAGTAGAAGACAGACGAGGAATTTGGAAGAAATTTCCGATCAAATGAAAGAGGTAGTGATAGAAATCAAAGGAGTAAAGGAAAACTTAGAAAATTTAAGAATAAGTGGAAATGTTCCTAGTACTAGTTCTAGCAATGTAAGTGAGGTAAACGCACAAAACGAGGCGATGCCCAATGCTTCAGCTGACATTTCGTTGCTAAATATGGGTGCTAGCACCTCCAGTAATGACACCAGATATAATAATGGAGACAGAAATGGCGGTCCGAATATGACATGGCCGAACCATATTCTGAGTGAAATTGTACCAGCAATTTTTGAGAACGAGGATTCTGATGATCCTAAAGTGTTTATTGGAAGATTACAGGAGTATTTTGCGATCAAATGTATACCGGAGTAGTACAAAATGACCATAGTGAGAAAATGTTTTAAAAGTAACGCGGTGATTTGGCTAGATTTATCCATGGGAAATAGCAATGACTTCATGACCTTTATTAATTTATTCCTGAACAGATATTGGGGAGCAAACAGACAGGCTAGTATAAGGCTGGAGATAAGCAACAGGAAATTTAACCCTAAAACCGAACAGTCAATGGTGAGCTATTTTATGAAAGTAGCTAGAAAATAAAAAATGTTAGATCCCCCCCCCCTTCTTAGTGAAAAAGAACTGATAAACTTTATGACAACTCATTTTCCTGAGACTATCCAACATTACTTGATCATAGCTAAACCCAATAATGTCGCCGCCATGATTGATTTATTGATAGCATTAGAAAGCAACAAGCTGAGAAATGATTCGGACAGTAAAAATCAAGAGACAAGCGAAAGAGAAAGGTTGAGTTATTTCGGGCAAGGGGCACAGTCACATCAGAATCAGAATGACATTAGAAATAGATATCGAGGTCCAGTGCCCAGGATGGAAGCGAACCCCTGGGAAGGTAGAAGTAGAAATAACTTTGATAGGAACAATAGAAATCAGAATGGGGAGAACCGTGAAAGGAACATTCAAATAAACTACATAAATGCAGGCCGATTTGATAGGAAAAGAAGGGGACAAGAATTTAGATTTAGAAGACATTCTGGTAGTGAATATTGGAGGAATGACGATAGATATGAGTTTAGGCCGAGGTCGCCAAGGCAGGGAGACAGGAACAGAGATGGTTGTAATTCACCTGAGAACCCAGAAAGGTCTGAGGCAATTAATGCAACGAGACAGAAGTTAGTAAATCATCAAAATCAATTGCCGGAAACCAGGAATATTAACAATGGAACTGGAACCGGAGTTATAAGTTGGATGCAGGGAAATGCCCATAACAGAGAATTTGAAAGATACAATAGGTATTCATGAGGGAAAATTATATGTTTCATGAGAGAATTATGCAAAAAGCAGAAAAAAGGAAATCAAAGAGAAAAGAAAGAAAGCATAAATGGGAGCCAAAGATAGGTGATTTAGTACTGGTAAAAGACCATAAATTATCAAGTGCGTTACAAGATAGAAATAAAAGGATGGAATTGCTATATAAGGGTCCTGCGGAAATTGTCACAAAATTTGGGAAACATACATTCGAATTAGCAGATGCCAAAAATAATAAACTCTTAGGTAGGTGGCATAAGCAACTCCTTTGTTCTTACAAGAAACCGTTGGATGCTCCTGACTCCTAAATAAGTTGTGGGTATAATTTGCTCAGAAAAGACGGATATGTCCGTATTTTTAAATGACTAAATTACCATAACGATATTGTAAAATTAGAAGAAACACAAACTTGTAAAATGTATAGGTTAAGTATGAACAGTGTAGTGTAAAATGTATAGGTTAAGTATAAACTGTGTGGTGAAAGTGCAGTGAAATTTAAAACTGGTTGGTTGCTAATGCTCATGGAGTTGGAGAATTTCCATTTTCCTTCTGGCCTCGCAATAACGTGTGACTAGTTGTGCTGTCAGTTCTCCATCTGTTTTTGTCAGGGCACTACACTGAAGCATATGATCTCCGTCCATCAATGAGTTCAGGTCCCTACACAGTGTGCAGGTCGGGGATTCAAAAATATTAATCCTGTGTAGATGAGTGGCCAAACAGTCGTGGCCAGTCGGAAGATGGCAACAGTACTGCTTCTTGGGTAGTCTGGGATGGGATTTTTACTTCCTTGTAGAATTTTTCATTGCTTGTTGGTACATTTTTCTTTGCATTCTTCTTTCCAGAATAAGTTGATTCTATTGTTTATATGTAGTTTTGATGTGTGGAATGAGGTTTTTTTGTTGGCAGCTTTGTTTTATTTGTGTTCCTTTTTTTGCCAAGGAATCTGCTATTTCATTGTCTGTAATTCCACAGTGGGATGTAATGCACTGGAAGTGTATTTATTTTTTTAGACCTTGTAGTATTCGTAATGAACTGTAGATTTCAAGTATTCTATTGTTTGGGTACAGTGAGGATAGGGCTTGAAGTGCTGATTTAGAATCACTTAGAATCACTGCTTTAGAGAAAGAGTTCACACGGTTGAAGAGTTGTTTCAGCGAGGTGTTGATTGCTTCTAATTCTCCATCATAGTGGGTTGCTAGTGTGCCTAAACAGATGTAAACATTTAAAACTAAACAAGTGATAAAATAAAGAAAACTAAATCAAAATCAGAACATTGAAAGACTTTTGAAAAGAATGTTTATATAGAATCCGGAAGAAGAATTCAGAAACATATAAAAAAAAAGGTATTAATATACAGTGGTTTAAACATGGAAGTGTATATGAATTGTTCTAACTGTAGCAATAATATGAATTAATTTTAAGTAGATCAGATGGAGAAAGAGAGACATAGATGATGATGTAGATTGAAGTATTTTTCATTGAGTGATATTTAAAAGTTTCAAATTGCAGATCAGAGTGTTGATAAATGTTAAATAAGCTATTGTTATGTAACCATGTGAACAATTTTTATGAAATGTGTATCTATGTATCATGCCAAATTAAAGTTGTGAAAGTAAATTGTAAAAGCTGTCAGAAGTTGCTGACAAATGGTCTAGTTAAATTAAATTAATTGGGAGTCGATTAATAACTATTAATATTAATATTAATTGACTCCCAATTAATTTAATTTATACAACAATACTGTTTTCAACACTTCCATGAAAGGATTTTTAAATGGTATAGTATTTTATGTTGGATTCGGGCAAGACATATATATTATTTTATTATGGGATAATAAAATAATATGTATGGGGCATTTGATACCGAAATTAAGTGCAATAAGTGAAGAATTGTAATGTATTTCAAAGGAGTATTGTATATTTGTTACGACACAAACAGGTGCATTTGGTTGAGTCGTATAACAAAAGACATGGGAAAAACAGAATTCTAAGGGATAGCACTTAACTTTGTTTGAAAAGGTATTCTTCGGACCCTTAATAATGTCATGGACGAGAATAATAATCACAATGGACAAAATAGTTACAAAGGGAATCTTTGTGTAAAAAGAGGGCTTCCAGAAGTGAAAGTTACACACCCATGTGCAGCTGTGGAGGACACTCAGTCAGTGGCTTGGGGCCGATTAAGAAAGTCATTGCTTCTGTCTTGGTTGAAGGCAGACCAGAAGCGATGAGAGAAGATATTTGTCGGTTCATATGTACATGAAGAAGGAATTAAGTTATCGAGTAATAAGCATTTCATATACAGTAACTCTAAACAGTGATATTGGTAACACTTGGTCGGCAACTTTGAGATTGATGTGGTGATACAAAGAAGCAGTCATTAAACCAATTTGAAACGGGCATTCCAGTGTCATTAGAACCATCCTTACTCATACATACCCACGCATACCCTGAGAGAAACCTCATTGCTCAACCCTGAGCTACCAATTATTGTATCAAACTGACATGCCAAAAAGGAACTCACTGCACCACCATCCGTTTTCCGCTTCACTACTGATGACATTTTGGCCAAAATTATTACAATCCTGCCCACTACTGATTGTATTTCCAAACCACATTTACTAAAGAAAAAGAATGCAACAGCATATTCAATGAATTCACATATCACCCAAAAACATTTAATAAATTCAAAAATAAAAATAAAATATCATCTTGGCACCTACTAATAGATCCTCAGCTTTAAAACTACTACATTCCAAAACAAAAGATGAAATCCTACATATTAACAGATTTGGAATATACCAAATAAGTTATAAGGATTGTGAAAAATGCTACATAAGTCAAACTAAAACAAACCTAAATACGAGTCAAAGAGAACTTAATAAACATCAAACTGAAACAAGAAGATATGTCAGCAGTAGCATTTCATTTTTGAAACGAAAATAGTGACATTGATTGAAATCCAAAATTACTAAAAGGCGTGATAAACCAACTAAACTGACATGGGAGAACATATTCATATAGAAAAATAAGGACAGAGTAATCAATTTTGAAATCCCAGTAGATAATTTGACAAAGAAGTTCATAGAGAAGAGAGCGGGTGATAAAGGTGATAACGATGCTAGTTGAGAGAGGTTGAGATGGAAGCGATGGCTTCCGAAACTAGTCTTTGAATAATATAAAAATATAAGTGATGAAGTGTCTAAAAAAAAGGATTAGAAAGCTTTTTAAAAAACTGAAGATTTATTCAACTAAAACATAAAAACTGAAAGAAGCGTAGAGACAGTGAAGCACAAGTTAAAATAAAAATGAATCAAGAAGATAGGATTGATTACATTGCTTCACTTACACTGTTTTTCACAGGAAACGTTTGAAGAGCTGTTGCTCCCATCTTCAGCTGAGTCTCGACTAGTGCAAATCATAGTGTTCTTCACCTTTTCTGTGTCGTTGGTAGATGACATGATGTATTTGACAAAGATGTCTGGAGGTGGAGTTTCCAAATTCATAATTCCATGATGATATTTATTAATGAAGATTTTTTTCCCATACAGAAAAATGTACAGGAAAATTAACATGTTTGATTAAAGCTGTCTCCAACTTAAAGTCATATCTGATATTCAAAACATGAAAAGCAACAGCTGATTTTTGTATTTCACCGTTTTTAATGTGTCTTATATGTTCTTCAGTTGTAATGTAAATATTTCTATATAAATTGTAGAGCAAGTTTCACATTAGATTTCCTAGATTCCTGGTTTTTCTTTCAGTAATTGAACTTCTGGGGGCCTTTTAACAAATTCTTCATATTGAATCTATTTTGAGGTGCAAGAAGTATTTTGTGTACTGAGATCTTTTGGAATTTATGATGGACTAATGGATGGAAGGTAAGTTTCTTAAAATTTTTGTTCTCTTTTGCCCCTGCAGGTTACAGGGTGGTGGTTTCTTTTATCTTCTTAGCCTTGTTCAGTTTGTTAATTTTTTTTGTCCACTAAGTTTAGGTTGAAACTGTTGGACATAGCTACCATTTTTATATGTAGGTATTCTCCACCCATGTGCATGTGTAACCGTTGGACATCTTTGACAAATACATCATGCCATCTACCAATGACACAGAGAAGGAGAAAAACAATATGATTTACACTAGTCGAGACTTAGTTGATGATGGGAGGAAGAGCTCTTGAAACATTTCCTGTGAAAAACAGTGTTGGTGAAGTAAAGTGTCAACATCTTTTTGATTCACTTTTATTTATACAACTATAAACGAACGTCAGATACAGCAAGCAGCTTGGTATCTTCAAAGCCCTGAGACAACCCTCCAACTAAAAGGTATATGCAGTTTGAAAGAATAATTATGCCAGTGGAGGGAGAGAGGGTAATGATAAGCACCTATGCTGTATGAGAGACATTATGATACTAATAAAGCGTTAAATGTGAATACATATGGCACACAGCATGCAACCATGAATTTAAGTTTCACACTATTATTGACCTACTGTAATGCATGTTCTGAATTAATACTTAAAATGGTGGTGATTCACAAATGTTCAATGTCAGTACCTAAATTAAGACTAAAAGGAAAACAATTATAGTTACCAGTATCCTTGTGGTGGTGGGTATATTGATACTCAAGATTGCACATCAGATTTATATACAAATGCATATGGTGCATATATTTGTATATTTAAGGTATAGCTGCACATTTCCTGATTATGACATGTTTATGCATATATCTAACATTTTTACAGTATTCACTCATATTTTCTAAATTAATAATATAAATACTTTGTAATTTGTACCTATATAAGCAATATATCATTCTCATAAAAGCAAGGCAAATTATATTGAGCCACTTGTGTGTATATGCTTCATGTGATGCAAGTTAGATGTTTGTAGGATTCCCTGTCAGGGACTTAACGCTTTGCTATTGTCACCTGAAGAGAGAGTTTTGTTCTGGTGTTAAGTTCAGTGCTTGTCCCTTGTGCATTATGTAACGTTGAAATTCAATAAACATGCAAAAAATGAGTGGGTTCAGACGTGAGCCGTTAGATTATACTTCAGACAGAAAAGTAACTTTTTTGTAGAGTGTGTAATAAATAAACTGCATGTGTGAAACACTTTTTGTTAACCCAAAATTCAACAACTAATCAATATTGTGGCGGTGTATGCGCAAAAAGAGTTCACCCGGCTTGTTTACACAAAAGAACTGATAGGCAGACAGTGTGGTAATAGAGAGCTTGCATAAGCAGATAAACATAGATAAAAGACTTGCCAACACAGATATAGTTACATTCTAGAACAATCGTGTTTTATCTAGTGACATGTTAGAGAAAATTCTATAACAGACTGGAATTCATGAATGGGTGTATAAAAAGAAGCCATGGCTAGTGATCTGTCAGTCGTAAGCAGTAAACAGCTGAAACAGTTATTTTATGTTGTCCCCAAAGAGTTTCAAATATTGTATTATGTGAGGTTAAGTAGAGTGAGTCATGCACAGAGAAGCTATGTAAGTGGAAATGACGTCACAAAAGTGTTGAATAACAAACTTATTTGGGATTGGTGTGACGCGTATATCGTAAAACGTGGACCAATCAGATATAAAAGATTTTACGTTGCCATGGAGGATATTCAATATTCCTCTAGGGGGGTCGAACTATTAGCGAAATGCTAATGTGTAGAAGAAGATGAACTGGTTATTCTTCTCCTAACAGTCACCGTGAACGGATGTAAAATTCTCTTCTTAAACGCCGTTGTGTGCGGAAGAATATAAGTCTATTCTGATAACAATCATCGAGTATAACTAGATAATCTTTACATTAAATATCATCGCTAGAAGACACACAATTTAATTATTATACACGGTAGTGAACAACCGTATAAAACTTTTGATTCTTGCACGCATCCAGATATAAACGCGTCACATCAAGTGAATCTTGTGTAAGAATAGTGTTATAAATGTTGTATCATACATTTTGTTCGAACTGGTGTTGATTGAAGTAAGGAAATAAAAGTTTCTACATGATTTAATACAGAGAAAAATGATTACTCATTTTACGTAAAATTTCCTTCCGCCGTACCACCCCTGTAAAAGAAGATATCTTGCTCAACCGACTGAAGTCACGCCGAGGTAAGCTGGGACTTCAAGAACCATCTATTCCATCCACCAAAATGTCGCCACATCGAGGGATATAATTACTCCATCACCCATTGACGTTGGGAATCTACCCAAACCACTTCAACCCTGTTCCAAATGGTCACCTCAACGAGGGGCATAATTCGTCATCCATCAATACGATTCGACATAAACCCTGCAACACAGCTGAGCTGATGTTGTACACAGATGAAATCAGAACACTGTTTGTTATTGTCATCGACCTTGGTAGATTGTGTTGTGTATGTGATGTAATGTTATGTGAGAATTGAACAGTGTATATCTATGGAAATAACATTTGAAATATCTGCAACTCAAGACTTTTAATTCTACGAACCCACAAAAGTCACAACTGGTGTCAGGAAGTGGAACATCGACAATGGACACGGCATTAGAAAAGATTTACAGAAAATGGAAGAAATGAAGACCGAGTTAACAACGAAGACGGAAACGGCAAAAAAACAACCTGGCAGCGGAACTGAAAGAAATGAAGACGGCTAACGATAACATCACCGAGAAAATGGAAGAGAAGTTGGAGACAGCAAATAAGAACTTGGCCGCGACAATGACCGCGAAGATGACTGAATTAACTGAAATGAAGGCTGCCAACGAGGCCCTCGCCGAAAAATTTGAAGAACAGCTGGCCGGCATGAGGGAGTCTCGTCACAGAGCTGGGCAAGCGGATGGGTCAAGTGGACGAGCGCGTCGAAGACCTGGTGAGCCGCGTAAATGACGTGGAGGAAAAGGCCGACAGCAACACAAGGTCCCTGAACACCATGGTGGAGGACGTCGTCGGCAGGAGGCTAAAGGATATAAAGGTCGATACGCCGGGATGCGATACAACACCTGCGCGCGTCAAATCTCCTAAATACGACGGCGCGACAACTTTCGAAGTCTTCTGCCGTCAATTCGACACGGTGCCCAAACACAACAAGCGGTCACCAGAGAAAGAGGCCACACAGCTAATAGCCAGCACCCAAGGACGGCCCGCATAAGTCCTGAACGCGGTCTAGACAGCAGCGGCGCCCAAGGACATCTGGGAGGCCCTGGAGAATCGCTTTGGCAACCATCGCTTAGCCGCAGCGTACCGCAGCCAGCTGAAGTCAAGGTCACAGCAGCCAGGGGAGACGCTGCAGGAGTTCGCCCTGGCAATCGAGCAGTTGGCCAGTAAAGCCTTAGTCGACCTCCCACCAGAGTTCGTATCCCGAGGGACTGCCTATACCTTTGTCGACGGCGTACGAGACACGGAGATTCGTCAGCGCCTAATGCTCGGCGAATACAAAATCATCCACAAGGCGCTAACGGTAGCATTAAGGATGGAGGCGGCCAAGGTGACGGCTATCCCGACGTCGCGAACCAGGAGTATCCGCTACACGGGAGACAGAAGACCAGCTGAGGGACGCCGGCGAAGACCTAGTGGCGTGTGCTGCAAGCCGGGACAACTGGAGAGAGACAGCCGACACCAGGAAGAGCAGTCGGAAGAACGAGTAAGGCCCGGCGTAGCGAGGGGCAGGTCGGCGGCGACATCACCATCCCCTCGAGTGACACTGCGCGGCGTCATCCGACAGTTGGATGACAGCCTCATCGCGGACGTTTGCGTCCAGAGGTTCTACTCCCATTAGCCTTGAACCCGTAGGAACAAGACCCGGGCCTCCTTCAACCAGGGAGTATCCGAGCTGTCCCAAAGGGCGCTCGGCATCCTCCGAGGGGCTTTCCATAGGGCAAGACCTAGAGACTAACAAGCCCCCCCATCTGGTCCTAAGGACACAAGACGGGATGGAAGTGGATACGCCACTTACGCGCGTCAACACTCAAGGTGAAGACTACCGAAAAACCTCGGTGGGGCCGCCTGGTGATCTAGCACACCTTCTACTAGCTTTGCAGGCTAGTACCCGGGACACTTAATGGCTTCCCGCAACCCCGTCCGAAGATGTACCCGATTCCCACGGGTTTCGGGAACACACTGCCCCCTCGAGTCCAACCCAATCCGAACAACTCCCGAAGGAGGGGCTCGGCTGTTCGGCCCGAGGTTCCTCTAGTAACGTCAGAGGTACCACGAGTGCTAGGGGTCCGCAGCGCCCGCACTTTGGCAGCTGAAAGGGACGGATCCCTTCCCCTACGGGAAATTGGATGACAGCCTCATCGCGGACGATTGGCGGACGGTTGGCTGAGAGGGAAGCTGTGCCGCGTGCTCGTAGACACCGGGGCAGCCGTGACCGTCATCAGACCCGTCTTGGCCAAGGGTTTGCCGTCGAGAAAACCGAGCCGATCATACCAGCTCTTGACGGCATCGAGTGACACCTTTCCTGTGGAGAAGGAGGCCCTACTGAAATTGACCTTGGGACGGAGTGCCGTGCGTCTGTGTGTGTTCGTCGCGAAGGCGGCTGAGGTGATGCTGGGATTGGATGCCCTCAGGAGCCACGTGCGACGGTCGACGTCGGCAAGAAGGCCCTGCGGCTCAATGGAGAAGAGGTGATACTACGGCAACCCGAAGAGCGCCTTGGAATCTGCAGGGTCATCTTGTAGGAAGACGTGGTGGTCGCCTCGAGAACCATGGTGGTGGTAACGGCGCGACTGGAAGATCAGCGGACGAACATGATGCTGGACTAGCAGACGCCTGGTCACGGACTCTGTGTAGCCAGAACAGTATTGCCGTGCCGAGAGGAGGTGCCAGTAAGGCTGTTCAAGCTGACAGACAGCGATCACGGCGACCAGGCCGGAACGGAGCTGGGGACATGCGAGCCCGTGGTCAGCGTAAGCACAATCGACAAGACACATGAGCCGGTGCCGAGGCAACACCTGGGACTCCGGCTGGAAGGCTTATTGGAGAGGGCGGCCGATCACCTGACCGCAGAACAGCTAGAGAAAGTTCGACAATTGCTGAGACGTACCAGCGCGTTTTCAGCCAAGGTAACAATGACTACGACCGCACGGACAAAGTGCTTCACCGCATCGGTACCGGAGATGCCCGGCCCATTCGGCAACCATCTAGACGCGTTCCGCTGGCAAAACAAGCGGCGGTACAGGATATGCTACATGACATGAAATCCAGGGGAGTGATTGAAGAGTCTGACAGCCCTTGGTGTTCTCCTGTATTTCTGGTGACAAAGAAGAACGGTGAGCTACGCTTCTGCGTGGACTACAGGAAGCTGAATGCTATCACCAGGAAAGACTGCTTCCCCTTACCCCGGATTGACGACACCCTGGACACGCTTGCTGGTGCGTAGTGGTTCTGGACCCTGGACCTGAAGTCGGATTACTGGCAGGTAGATCTGGACCCGAGAGACGAGGAAAAGATCGCATTCTCAACAGGCCAAGGGCTTTGGCAGTTCACAGTTATGCCCTTTGGCCTCTGCAACGCCAGCTACCTTCCAATGCCTCATGGAGTCGGTAATGAGAGGATTGACTTACGACGCCTGCCTGCTATACCTGGACATCATCGTCGGTAAGACCTTCGAAGACCATCTGGAAAACCTGAGCCATGTGTTGCAGTGACTGCAGGCGACCAATTTGAAGCTAAATGCAAAGAAGTTTCAGCTCTTCCGCAAGGAAGTTAACTACTTGGGTCACACAGTCACAGCAACCGTAGTGGCCACAGACCCGGAGAAGACACAGGCTGTAAGAGATTGGCCTCGCTTAAAGGATAAGCGAGAGTTGCGCAGTTTACTGGAGCTGTGCAGTTATTACCACCGCTTCATAAACGGGTTCTCCAACATCGCCTCACCCGACTGACCGAGGAACACCGACCTTACGTGTGGACGGATGACACCGAAGCTTTCCAGCAGCTGAAGAAGACACTGAGTAGTGCTCCTATTCTGGGATTTCCACAACCAGGCGGCGCTTTCATTGTGGACAGCAATGTCAGCGACCAGGCATCCTACCGCAAGTCCAGGACGGCCACGGGTAGGTGATAGCCTACTACAGCAAGACCCTGTCCAAGGCAGAGAAGTCGTCACACGACGAGTTACTGGCGGTAGTAGAGACCTTGGAGCACTTCCACAAATACCTGTATGGTCAGCCATTCCACCTGAGGACTGACCACTCCGTCCTATCCTGGCTACTTAGTTTTAGGAACCTAGAAGCCCAGACAGCCCGTTGGGTCCAGAGGCTGCAGGAGTACGACTTCACTTCTGAACATCGTAGAGGGAAGAGCCACGGTAACGCAGACGCCATGTCCCGAAGACCTTCCCCAGAGGAGTGCGGCCAATACACAAGAGTGGAAGAGAAGGAGCGTGCCGCAGCTGTCAGAGTGGTCACGGCAATGCCTGCGGACGGCTGGAATAGCGCAGCCCTGAGGAGGGAGCAGCTGGCGGACGCAGACTTGGGGCCACTCTTGAGGGAAGTGGAGCCAGGGACCAGACCTATCTGGGAGGACATCGCACCAAGGAGCGCCACATTCAAGTCCTACTGGGCGCAATACGACTAACTGAAGACAAGGGAGGGCGTGTTGTTCCGGGTATGGGAATCACCCGATGGGATGATGCAGAGATGGTACTTCCCCGGAGTAAGATCCCGGAAGTCCTGGAAGAAGTGCACGCCGGTACTTCCGGAGGACACCTGGGAGCGAACCGAACGATTGACAAACTCCGGCAGCGCTACTACTGGCTGAGGCTCCGAGCAGACGCTGAGAGATGGTGCCGGCAATGTTACCTGTGCGCGGCGAGTCGCGGGCCCCAAACTAGGAGCAGGGGTCGAATGCAGCAGTACAACGTCGGAGCACAATTCGAAAGGATTGCCGTCGACATAGCTGGACCATTCCTAGTGTCCGACCGAGGCAAAAAGTACTTGATGGTGGTCGTATCTACTTTACCAAGTGGCCGGAGATGTATGCCATTCCGAACCAGGAGGTAAAGACGATCACAGACTGCCTTGTGGAGCAAGTGCTCTGCCAATTTGGGGTGCCGTTAGAGCTCCACAGCCACCAGGGCCCCCATTTTGAATCCAACCTGATGGAGGCACTAGAAAGACTTGGGGGTGAACGAGACCCGCACAACACCCCTACATCCATAGTCGGACGGCATGGTGGAGAGATACATCAAGACCTTAGAAGTGCACCTGAGGAAAGTCATGGCCAGCCATCAGCGAGATTGCCACTACAAGGTGTCACTGTTCTTGTTGGCCTACCGCTCGTCAATTCACGACACCACTGGGATGACGCCAGCCAGCATAATGTTCGGCCGAGAGTTACGGGTCCCCTGTGATCTGGTTTTTGGAAGCCCCCGTACAGAAAACATCCAGCAACCGAGTATGTGGAGAACCGGGTGGACCATCTCCACGGCATGCATGAGATGGCTCGTCAGCACATCCAGAAGGCGAGCGACCGCATGAAGACCCGATACAACAGGCAAGCCAACAATCAAGGTTTCCAGCAGGGTTACCTAGTCTGGTTGTATCGCCTTACCCGGACCAAGGGACGCTGCCCGAAATTTCAACTGCCGTGGCAAGGATTGTATCGGGTGATGAAGAGGATTGACAACGTGGTCTACCACATCCAGAAGGTGCTCCGAGGGAAGATGTTAATGAAATGTGTAGTGTTTAACGCCTGCTTTTACTACATACGGCACCGCAGGCGGTGACACTGATGGTATATGAGATGAAGATGGAGTACCGGTGGAATGAATTGGTGGGAGAAACCGGAGGTCCGAGAGAAAACCCGCCCCAGCGCCGTGTTGTCCATCAGAAATCTCACTTTGCGGTCGCCTGGGATCGAACCCGGGCCACCTTGGTGAGAGCCAAGCGATCTAACCACTGAGCCACGGTGCGGCCAAGGGAAGATGTTGGTGGTACACCGGGATCGTCTGGCCCGCTACGATGGTGCCTATCGGCACGACCAGCCTTGAGGAGGGAGCAGTGTTGCGGCAATGGGCATAAAATTTTCGGCGCAAATAGATGACAAACGGATCGTGTTTCACGGAGATAAAGAGCTTGCATAAGCAGATAAGCATAGCGCCGGAGATAAAAGACTTACCGACACAAATAAGTGAGGTAAATGGAACATTCTAGTGATATCTTGATTGTTGTATAGAACATTCGATTTCTTGTTTATTCTGGAAATATCTAGAATTATCAATGAGGTATTTAAGGGAGCGACGATTGGCCAAGAGTCAGTCGTAAGCAGTAAACAGCTGAGCTGATGTAAACAGATGTAATCAGAGCGCTGTTTGTTATTGTCATCGACCTTGGTAGATTGTGTTGTGTATGTGACGTAATATCACTTCTGACACCAATTGTGACTTTGTGGGTTCGTAGAAATAAAAGTCCAATTTGCAGCAACTCAAACATGTTCTTTATTTGCATACAGATACACTGTTCAATCCTTACGTAACAGAATTACGTCACATACAGAATTTACCAAGGTCGATGATCACATCAAACGTTCTGATTACCTCTGTTTACAACACTCTTGTTTAACAACATCTGTTCACACCTCCAATGCAGTGGTTGCTGGCGTCGGTGTTCACAATGAAGGTGCCACCTGGTTGTGGAAATATCAAAATAGAAGCACTGCACAGTGTCTTCTTCAGGAGCAGGAAAGCGCCTTCGGCGTCCTCCATCCACACATAAGGTCGGTGTTCTTCTGTCAGTCGGGTAAGGGGTTTGGCGATGTTGGAGAACCCCTTTATGAAGCGGCGGTAATAACTGCTCAGCCCCATGAAACTGCGCAATTCTCGCTTATCCTTTGGTCGAGGCCAATCTCAAACAGGCCAAAGCCCTTGGCCTGTCGAGAATGCAGTCTTTTCCTTGTCTCTGGGGTCTAGAGCTACCTGCCAGTAACTCGACTTCAGGTCCAGGGTCGAGAACCACTGTGCACCAGCTAGCGTGTCCAGGGTGTCGTCAATCCGGGGTAAGGGGAAACAGTCTTTCCAGGTGACAGCTTCAGCTTCCTGTAGTCCACGCAGTAGCACAGCTCGCCGTTCTTCGTCACAAGAACTACAGGGGAACACCAAAGACTGTCAGACTTTTCAACCACTACCCTGGATTTCATGTCATCTAGCATATCTCGTACAGCCGCTTGTTTTGCCAGCGGAATGCATCTAGGTGGTTGCCGAATGGGCCGGGCGTCTCCGGTACCGATGCGGTGAAGCACTTTGTCCGTGCAGCCGTAGTCACTGTTACCTTGGCTTCTGACATTACTAGAGGAACCTCTGGCCGTACATTCGAGCCCCTCCCTCTGGGAGTTGTTTGGATTGGGATGGTCTCGAGGGGGCAGTGGTTCCCGATACCTGTGGATGATCGGGTACGTCTCCGGACGGGGTTGAGGGAAGCCATTAATATTTCCGGGTACTAGCCTGCAGAGCTAGTAGAAGGTGTGCTAGATCGCCAGGCGGCCCCACCGAGGTCATATCGGTAGCCTTCACCTTTTGGTGTTGGCGCGGGTAAGTGGCATATCCACTTCCATCCCGTCTTGTGTCCTTGGACCAGATGGGGGGGGGCTTGTTTGTAACCCAGGTCTTGTCCTATGGAAAGCTCTACGGAGGATGACGGGCGCCCTTTGGGACAGCTCGGATACTCCCTGGTTGAAAGAGGCCTGGGTCTTGGTCCTACGGGTCCAGGACGAATGGGAGTAGAACCTCTGGACTCAACTGTTACCTTGGCTGAAGACGCGCTGGTACCGCCTCAGCAGTTGTCAAATTTTCTCTAGCTGTTCTGTGCTCAGGTGGTCAGCCGCCCTCTCCAATAAGCCCCAGGTGTTGCTTCGGCACCGGCTCCTGTGTCTTGTCGATTGTGGTTACGCTGGCCACGTCCCCAGCTCCATTTCGGCCTGGACATCGTTATCAGTGTCTGTCAGGTTGGGCAGCC
Organism: Mantis religiosa; assembly: GCA_030765055.1. Classification (NCBI taxonomy): domain Eukaryota; kingdom Metazoa; phylum Arthropoda; class Insecta; order Mantodea; family Mantidae; genus Mantis; species Mantis religiosa. Next base: position 121,940,568 of record CM060959.1, read on the forward strand.
TCACTGGTACCTCCTCTCTGCGCGGCAACAATTTTCTGGCTACACAGAGTCCATGCACAGGCGTCATCTGGTCAAGTATCATGTTGTTCGCCTGCTGGACCTCCAGTCGCACCGCCACCACCACCTCGCTTCTCACGGGGACAACCACGTCTTCCTTCAGGATGACCCTGGAGATTCCATGGCACTGTTTGGGCTGCTGGAATATGACCTCTGCTCCATTGAACCGCAGGGCCTTCCTGCCTACGTCGACAGTCGTCTCGTGGCTTCTGAGGGCATCCAATCCCAGTATCACCTCCTCAGCCACCTTCGCGACGAACACCCACAGCAGCAGCTAAAAGTAAAGAAAGTTCCTTGAAGGAAACATTATTGATACAACAAAAACCCTCTGCTTGTATAGATAAGATAAACCTGAAATATTCAATGTAATGGCCAGTATTTGAACCACAGATCTCCTGGTTTCCGTCCAGTTGCTCTTACCTATTGAACTACCATGGCGAACTTGCCATCATAACGTTAAATTCTCCAACTCACTCATATATTTTACTGGTAAACTACTAGGGGCTCTCGTATTTGAGATACACTGTTTGTGAGAACTTACTATTGTAAGTACTTTAGTCCCAAGCTTCACCATTAATCCCGGTCGTGGCATTGAATTTTTCATGTTGACGATATCTATCAAAGACTTTAGCCTATATACAGCTAGTGTGAAGAAATGATTAATTTCCATCAATTAACATAAAAAACCTCTTTTATTTCTAGTGGTTTACCTATGTCAAGTGTTAATTACAGCAAATATTCCATGGAATTCACTTAACAATACTACATTCCGGAACTTCATAAATATTATAATCATACCATTCCAAATGAATTAACCGTCAGGTAAAAGTATCTTGAAGGCTGTTACCAAGCAGTAATTAAATCTAAAATGACTTGAAAGATTGTCTTATATGGGGTGTCGTGGACAAAACTACTGAGTTTTGTAGGCTTCATGCAGCAAATTTTCTAGTTGGTAAACTCAGTGAAGACGAGCCAGGAAAGCTGTTTTTGATCGCTTTTAGGATGTTAGAGAAAGTAATTTCACCACTGCTCACTTTGTCAATAATGCTTTAAGAATATTATGGCCAGAAGCAGGTAACAAACAAATTTTTGAGTTCTGTTTTCAGATGCTACAGCCTACATGCTGTGAGCTGCTACAGCTCTGAAAATATTTTATCTGATTTAATCCACGTTACAAGTGTTGTGCATGGGTTTCAAAGGGTAGCAAAAGTGATATGGAAACAGTTCCTGAAGTAAATGACTTCATTTCTACTACAAAGAAAGTCCTTGAAAATGCGCCTCGTCCAGTATCTGAAATTACCGGAATATCCTCTACTGCCAAAACCAATTCTTACCTGCTGGGGTAAACACTGCTCCCTTTTATGCTGAAAATTTCTAAGAAGTTAAAGCAGTTGTCTGCATGTAAAATTGGAGAAATTTAGTAACAATGACATCAAAATTACTTGGAAAAACTATTAGTAGTCAGTTTATTGAGACTGCGTCACTTACGCTTTTATATTATTGAGGGACTGGTTTTGGAAGCCATGCCTCCATTTCCAACCTCTCTCCAACAAGCATTTGTTGTCGTGTGCTCTTCTCTCTCTGATGATGGAGCTATAAACCACTTTGTCAAATTATCTACTGGAGGGATTTCAAAGTTCATTACTCTGTCCTTATTTTTCCATATGAATATTTTCTTCCATGTTGTCAGTTTATTTTGGTCTTTTACTCCTTTTAATAATTTTGGATTGGGATCAATGTCGTGATTTTCATTTCCTTCAGTTTTGGAAAGGCAATGGCTTCCAAAATTAGTCCTTTGATAATATAAAAATGTAAGTGACAAAATGTCAATAAACCAACTACAAATAGTTTTTCTAATCAGTTGTCTGTAGTCTAAATCCAAATGATGCTCTGGCAATTCAAAGTTCACCAGAAATTGCCCAGAGATTTATTATAAAGATGCTTTTCAAAATTATAACTCAAGCAATATAAAGCTAGAAACATGTGGCTTGTAGCTTTGTGCATCAAAGTCAACTTTTGAGGAAGTGAAGAATGAACTTCAGTGTGGCCTTTCAAAATATGAGAAAATTTTGAGTACAAAACAGTGCTGTAGTTAGAAAAAATGGTTAGGCAGTACTCAGCAAACTGGAAAAAAAAAGTTGAAGTAATACTCACCAAAGGTTACTTAAGAATGGCAGTTCGCACCGCCTGACTCTTCATTGTTATACCAAAACTTTATGGCTGATAGAAACACTTCTGCCATTCCAGTTTACTACTAAGAACAAATAATAAATATAACTTTTTTTTAATTCTATTGCTTTAGGAATTTAGATGGTACACTTACGTGTTCAAATTTTAGATGGTATGGCATACCGGCCTGTACGAGTCCAACTACAGCATTGCTACAAAACTGTGCAGTTTATTATAAAGAAATCTCGATTTTAATACTTTATACTCTGATAACAAATATCTCCAAGGTGACAGTGTGGAACTTCCAGGAGAAGTTCCTCCATAGCTTGTTAGTGCTTATAAGTATTGTCCAATCATGTTTATGGGAGCTGAAAGCTTCTTCTCTACATACAAACTCATATATTATCTGATAAATGTCATAAATTTACTCCTGAACATTTGGAAAGAATGATCGTGTACTGCATTACAAATTATAACCTCCAGGATGATGTAATATTAGGAAGAAGATTCAACATGAGTAGATGTACCAAATTATTTACCTACACATACACAGTACTGTCAAAATTTCTGTCAGTAAAATCCAGACTCGCTCTAGAACCATAATTGCAATTGAAGAACCTTGGCAACACTGAATGTTGTCTACAATGTGACTTTCACTACAGCGGAAGTAACCACCTCGCAATGTGCCAGAAGGAGGCACGAGAGAAAGATGAATTGGGAAATGTACGGGAACTGTATCACTGTATTGGCATTATTTCGTAGTGAAAAGCGAGCTAAGGAATTTTTTTTGACGCTGAAACCACTCAGTATCAACGAACCATTTGTGTTTTGGACAATAGCATGTTTAAACAAATGGGTCAAACTGTTGATCGTTTAAGATCGGGCCATCCTAGGAGTGTATGCACAAAAGAAGTTGTGAATGCTGTTCGTGCAAGGATTTGACGGAAGCCTTTGCGCAAGCAAACAATTTTGTCTTGTGATATGAATATTTCCCCACGAACTATGTCATGCATTTTGAAGGATGATTTACATTTTGTGTATAGAAAAGGTACACACAGCATTTACTAACCGAAAAATTAAAGGAGATACGCCGAGTTCGATCCCAGGCTTTGTTGACGACGTACGAGGAGAGTCAGTTTCACGGCATCCTTTCCACAGATGAAACAATGTTCACTGTGGAAGAATTTAACAAGAAAAACGATTATGTACATGTACGGTCTTCCAAGGAAGCAAGAGACCATGTGTGCAGCGAGAACATCACCCAGCTTCTGTCATGGTATGTGGGCGGTTTCCTGGTGGGGAGCTTCAGAGGTGCATTCCCAATCCATTGGATTATTCTCTATAGCAGAAGCTTAAGGTGATAGCATGTCAAAAACGGCACCACAATATTGAAATGTTAAAAATAATCAGTCAGGTTGACTGAAAAATTTCCACTGGACACAATTCATACAGCTATTGATGTGTGGTCTGAACGTTTTCGTCGCTGTGTTACCACCTGTGCTGATCATTTTGAATAAGAGTTGAATCAATTTGTAGCATTTTCTGTGTTCTTTCAGAATATGAATATATCAATGAGTATGCATTGTTTTATTTAGTTATTTGTATTGAAAGTACTGACAGAACTTGTGGCATTACTGTGTAGAATATATATGTAGTGCATATTAGCTTATTTTACAGCATATTTTAAAGATTTTTAGCTTTATAGTAAATCTCTGGGCAATTTCCTGTGAAGTTTTAAGTTACAAATTATTATATTTGTATATAGAATGTCACTTCTTTGCTTCTGTCAGATTTATACTAGCTAGCAAGAAGCAAGGATAACTGTCAGACACTTTGAAGTAACACGTAACCACTATTTGTGCTACAATGAAGAGCTGTGTGTTTGTGGGGATGCTGTCCAATGAATGCACTTCACATAGCAGCGCATTGCTTTGAGACCACTCCTCTGATTGGCTGCTTTTGCTTTGGATTGTACTACGGTGCCATGACCAACGATTTGGGGGGGGGGGGGGAAGGCATGTGCTATTGCGTTTAATTGAGTGCATTAAGTTTTGTGATGCTTTTGAGCTCACTGTAAGAGGACATGATGAAACTGAATGTTCCGAAAATCCCGGCATGTTCTTGGGTTTAATAGATGTTGTCAGTAGCATTGATAGTGCTGTGAAATCACACATGGATTCAAATACTCTTTTTAAAGGAACCTCGAAAACCATCCAGACTGAACTCCTTGACTGTATGCTGCAAGTTTGTCATGAGGTGATAAGGGAAGAGATGAAAGAAGCTGATTTTGTAGCTGTTATGGCCAATGAAACTACAGAGATTTCTCATCAGTTGCAGCTTGTGATTGTGTTTAGGTACGAGAAAGATGGTCTTCCACATAAGAAGAGGTGTTGGGGATTTTTGAACCTAGAGGGACCAAATGCAGAGGCAATTTCTGAGATCATTTTGGAAATGCTTAATGAATTATTTATAGAAAAGCCTCAGAAACTCATTTCCCAGACATATGATGGAGCCTTTGTGATGAGCGGTGCTGTAGAAGTTCAAGCAAAAGTAAGTCCACCAGAATATTTTTTCTTAACCTGTCAGCTTTTCCTGCATTTTTTTCAAGATCTTCCCAACGTTTAGCTGCTTTACAATCTATGGCAGCCAGACAAGTTCCTTGTGGTTCTGCAACTAGGTGGAATTTTATATCCAGAACTGTTAATATGGTTTTTGAAAATCAAGATGAACTGTTGTAGTGTTTAGTGGAACTGGAAAATGGCACAAACGATATGATTAGTCTAAAAACAAATGGATTTCGGCGCTATTTAGAAGATATGCATTTCCTTGCTTGGTTGAAGTTCTTCCATAACTTAATGCCACATGTTGATATACTTTATAATTAACTACAGTCGAGATCAACTGATGCAATTTAAGTGAAGAATGATGTCTTCTTTTATTCAGTACATTTCTGATATTTGAGAGGCACTTGACAGTATGGAGTTTGTTTCCTGTGAATTGACAAGTAAGCGTCAAAAAGTTGAGCCTCTGAAAATTGAAGCTAAAGAAGTTTGTGATCGCATCATTGAGGAAGCTAGACGTCGATTTCAATCACTAAGTCATCTCGATGCAGCCAAGATCTAAGACTGTACATTATTTAGTAGCTTTCTGCATCAGTTTCCTGAATATGAACTTCAAACTGCTGTTGATACATATACAGTACTGAACAAGAAAATGCTCTATACACAGCTCAGCATTCTGTATGGAAGGCCTGATTTTAGAAATACTGACGGAGCTGTACTGCAATATATAATCTCAAACAGCTTGCAAGATTCATTTTATGAAGTTATCACTTTGCTGAAAATTTTAGTTACAACACCAATGATCACTGCAGAGACAGAAATATGTTTTTTTTTTTTTTTTTTTTTTTTTTTTATGCCTAAAGCGCGTAAAACCATTTCTGAGAAACACCTTGTCTCAAGAACGCCTTAGGCCGCGCCATGGCTCAGTGGTTAGACCGCTTGGCTCTCACCAAGGCGGCCCGGGTTCAATCCCAGGTGACCGCGAAGTGAGATTTGTGGTGGACAACATGGCGCTGGGGCGGGTTTTCTCTGGGACCTCCGGTTTCCCCCACCATCTCATTCCACCGGTGCTCCATCTTCATCTCATGTATCAGCAGTGTCACCGCCTGCAGTGCCATATGTAGTAAAAGCGGGCGTTAAACTCTACACATGCAGATCAAGAACGCCTTACTGACCTAGCAGTGTTCTCAATGGGGAGCATTGCCTCTAAGATGGAGGATTTTAACACCAGTCATTGATAAGTTCTGCAATACAGAAGAATCACCGTATGGACTTCACACTTCCACATTAAGTAAAATATTCTTTCGTTTTACAATAAGTAGCTTTGTAGCACACTCCTAATATTTTCCACCAGCCCCCACTGATGCTACTCATGATGCATGTACCGTAAATGTATGACATTTTGATATCTCTCAGGTTTGCTGTTGGTGGGACCTGACGAACATTCAATCAACACAGTGGACATTGATGGCACTAGAAATGGGAGATACTAATGATATGCCCTTTTACACATTTATTACATACTCATCTAGTCAATAAGTAACAAAAAATTGGATATTCTTCAGAACATGTCCCGTAAGAAATTTTGTTGAAGTCCAACATCGATGGTGTGTACGAGGGCTGACGGAACATGCCGAAGTAATCTCGCATGTCAGTGCTCCTGACACGGTTATTGTCGTAAGCTTCTGTTGCCAACGTTTAGACCAACACTCCAAGCATCCATTTTGCAGATGTTCGAAACTTCACAGGTGTACAGTACATGTGCCATTCTTAGCCATTGTTAGGAAGGTAGCAGCTTAACTGTAACATCTGAAAATGAATATTCCACAGGGACTCTGGCATTCAGTGAATGGTGGAAGTTGTATCTGAAACCCGTGGCTCATTTTATAACTTTTATTAATCTTGCGCCTTCATGCGAAGTGTAAGTAGTTTCTGTACGACGAAAGTTTAAGAACAAGAATGTTGTGCCGGGAGTGCGATGCCGTTCTACATCAATAAAAAATATCCGGTATTGCTTAAATGCACATTTACTACAGCTTTATTTTTTTACTTATTTTAATTCTTTTTTGTGATTTACGTCCTCTAACGTTAAGTCATCTAGGCCATTCTTTTTTTTAAACGTAAATAAGAGAAGACCCGGCATTGCAACAACAAGTTGTCTAGTTGTTGGATCAATGTTGGCAGTGTTAAAAGTTGTCTGCTATTAACGTCGGCGCATGGCACTTCGGTAGGTTCCGTCAGCCCTCGTGCGTGCCTCCGAAGTTGGACTTGGACAACATTTCTTATGGAACATGTTCTAAACAGGCAAAAAATTGTGGTAACCAATGGGATCAAAATAAAGTGAAATAAAGGTTAATGCCATTAATGAAATTACCTTGGTAGTTGTTTCTGGTGTGATTGTTTTCATTTCGGAATCCTGTAACCCACACATCCCTCTCATTTATATACTTAACATTCACAAAATTACGCTCTGAAGGCGTTAAACCTCGCCATATGTGGCATACTGTAGCAGCGAATGAATGCCCTCTGATAGCAAATTGGAAGGTAATTTCTAATATGATGAAAGCACCATTACACAGTAAGTGTATGACGTGGACAGTGTTTCTGAGCTTTGCTCATGGTTGATAGCGGCGAAAATACCAGAACCTATATCTGTTAATTCTTACAGTGCTACTTCTGCAAGTAGAAACTTCTCTTATGACAAATGTTTAATCTTGCTTCACAATTCAAATAATCACAACTTTGGTGCTACCGTGGTGCTACCTATCCTTGTCTCAGACTGTTTATGTGATCTGATTAACAAGTCGTGAAATGATCCAATTGACCGCGTTATTATATATTGCGGAAGAGCATAGTGAACTGGTTTATAAACCTATTTTAGAAGAAGAAATTGGTACCTACTAGGCACTAATAACATTTCAAGAGAATACGGATCAGTAAGATTTGTCATTCACATTTTTAATATGTTTGACTGAGTGGCTTCGCTCCGAAGTTCTGGTTCAGGTTAGAATAATTACTGATTGTCTTTGTTTTTTCCAATAGCCTGGGTGTGTTAATATCTTAGTCTTATTGCCTGAACGGTCGAAAATCTTTTAGAACAAGTTTCATCTTATAATTTTAGTATGTACGTGTTTCAATGAATTTTGGAAGAATAAACGTTTATTTATTTATATTATGCTTCCTAGCTGGCGTAAAGCTTAGGGCTGTAATCATCGTTGTAATATACTAGATTCAGTCCATATTGTATTCTCCGTCAATGTTATGTTGGTATTCGGTAAATCGTGAATTTGTTTAATTATTTACCTGTATTTTGTCACTATATTTTATTTAAGATATGTTCTGCGTACTCACTATCCACGGCCCTCTGAATTACGTGCATAGCGGTCAGATAGAAGATATGATATAAGCAAGATGGTGGTGATTGCAAATATTAAGGCAAGTAAAATTTCTTGTTTTCCCAGGTGAGTTATAACAAATTATTATTAACTATTTTGCTATCCGTAGCCCCGTAGGTGCAGCACCAACATATGTCGTGGTTTACCGCTTCCATGACGTCAGAAGATTTTATTTGTTCCATTTATACCGCATCTTTAGCTGCAATGGTCATATCGGCGGCCGTTCTCCTTTGGAACATATCGCGCTGGGTTTTAATCATTAGATCACGCACATATTCGCACTCTCATTAATACTTCCAACCTCTGGGGAAGATGGGGAATTATCTTGGTCGGAGATAAATCCCCACCCCCACCGCCGAGAATCAAACCCGGGACCCCTACCACGTACTCTACCGAGCTACGAGGCCAGCCGTCAGAAGATTGCTTAGCTTTCTTGAACAAAACTGAATATTATCCGACACACAACATGGTTATAGGAACAACAACTCGACGGAAACAGCTCTTTTCACTCTTGTAAATAGTGTGTTAAAGAACTTAGACGAGAAAAACTACATATGTGGAGTATTTTTTGATCTTTCTAAGGATTTTGATGTTTTAAATTACCACATATTGTTCAGTAAACTTGAGAAAATGGGTATCGGGTGCACTTAAATGGGTTCAGTCATAATAACCTAAGGATAGGAAGCAGTGGAAATTTTAAATGAAAATGGAAGTTATATACACCAGTATTACTCAAAGGAGCAAATTATGAAGATTGGAGTACCAGAGGGATCTATTTTATTGTTACTATTGTTACTTTTTGTTAATGATTTTGAAACTAACGGAACTATTGGGTAGTGTTACTCAGTATGCTGATGATACAAATATATTATTGGTAAGTAATTATTTAGTTTATTTGAAAACGATAAAAGATAAAATTCACATTTGCAACTGGTTTGAGAACAGTAGCTTCATAGTTAATGCTGAAAAAACTGTAGTAGTAAAACCCTTCAAAATGAAAGTGTAACGAAGTTTTTAGGTATTCGGTTACAAAACAATCTTAAATGGGAGAGGCATGTTGAAATGTTAATAGCAAAATTGTGTTCACTTTGTTACAGTATTAGGCACTTAGTACACTTAGTGTCAATCAAGTCTTTGAGGAGCGTATATTTTGCATGTGTACATTCAATTTTACAGTATGGCATTTTAATTTGGGGAAATTCGCCACATTCTAAAAAACTATTATGCAAAAACGATTTCTAAAAAATTATTACAAAAACTGAACAAAGATCTTGTAGACCCATTTTTAAACAACATCAAATCTTCCATTATCTTGTATATAGCAGGTAAGTCAGTTGCCCCTATTTATTATCTATGCAACCTGCAGTGTATAGTCTGATGTGAAAACATTTATCCTTTTAGCATAAAAGCCATAATTGCTTCTATGTTCTTCTATTTGGTACTCTATGCACCCAGCATTAATACTTACAGCCCTGAAAAACGACCAAGAAACTCCAAAAAGCTTAAATAAACATCTTTTCATGCATATAATATTAGCAAGGTGATAAACAAATGGTTTCCCAAAGAGCGACAGAGAGTACTGGCAGCTGGCGGAGTGCGTTAGCATGCTGGAATGTGGTGATACAAAGGCTATGTTTGAAACAACGTCACATTGTTTTGGTTTTTTCTTTCTCCCTATCTTTCTTGTATGTATTTTAATTACTTATTTGTTAATTATTGCTATTAGTTCACTTGTAGGCCAAAGACATAAGAATTACAATCTGATAATTAGGGATCTACAGGGATTTGCTCACCATATGACTTGCGCCGATCTCACCCTAACGGCAAGTAGTTGAGGCTCTTGCCCTTTAAAGGTTCGCTACAGGCCAGCTCTATCTTTTATTAGTTATCATGTTTAACTTTGTGGCCCCTACAATCCTTACCATCTCTTTTGTTGTAAATCACGTTACGTAGTTGGCTTACTTTTCTTTAGGAGAATGTCAACAATGCTAAATCTAATACTTTTTGTTTCTTGGTTGTATCTTATTGTGACTTTGTGGGTTCGTGAAATAATAAAACGAGGTTACGAAACACAAAAAACTACACTTTATTTTCCTAGCAAATACATTCGTCACCATTACAGTTTGCTTGCTAACCTTAAACTGTTTATTTTCTCTCACTCTACCCTCAACTGTCTCTCACTTCCGGTAACGATCGGCCATCATTTTTCATCGGCTTCGCAAGTCTACCACCAGGGTGACACTGCTCCCTCCTCAAGGCTGGTCGTCCCGAACAGCGCCTTCGTAGCGGGCCAGGCGATCCAGGTGTACCACCAACATCTTTCCTCGGGGCACCCACGTCTTCGCTCAAGACGACCCTGCCAATTCCAAGGCGTTTCTGGTTGACGGAGTATAACCTCTTCTCCGTTGAGCCTCAGGATCTTCCTGCCGACGTCGACCGTCGCCTCGTGGCTCCTGAGCGCATCCAGTCCCAGAATCACCTCCCCAGCCACCTTCGCGACGAACACCCACAGACGCACGGCACTCCGTCCCAAGTTCAGCTCCAGTAGGGCCTCCTTCTCCACAGGCATGGTGTCGCCCGATGCCGTCACAAGCTCGTATGGTCGGCTCGGCTTCCTCGTCGGCAAACCCTTCGCCACGTCAGGTCTGATGATGGTCACGGCCGCCCCGGTGTCCACCAGCACGCGGCACGGCTTTCCTCTTACGCAGCCGTCCGCGATGAGGTCATCCATCCGCCGGCTGACGGCGCGGATTGTCACTCGAGGGGATGGTGGTAGTGGCGCCGACGTGCCCCTCTCCACGACGGCCCTTACTCGTTTTCCGGCTGCTCTTCCTGATGTGGGCAGTCTCTCCGCAGGTGTCCGGGCTGTCCACACCCCCAACACACGCCAATAGGTGTTCGCCGGCGTCCCTCAGCTGGTCTTCTGTCTCCGGCGTAGCGGACACTCCTCGTTCTCGACGTCGGGATAGATGCTACCTTGGCCGCCTCCATCCTTAATGTCGCTGTCAGCGCCTCGTGGATGGTTTTATAATCGCCGAGCATTAGGCGCTGACGAATCTCCGTGTCCCGTACCCCGTCGACAAAGTTGTAGGCGGCTTCCCGGGATACGAACTCCAGTGGCAGGTCAACCAAGGCCTTGCTAGCTAGCTGCTCAATCGCTATGGCTAACTCCTGCAGCGTCTCCCCCGGCTGCTGTGATCTTGCCTTTAGTTGGCTGCGGTACGCTGCGGCTAAACGGTGGTTCCCGAAACGATTCTCCAGGGCCTCCCAGATGTCCTTGGGCGTCGCCGTTGTCTGCACCGCGTTTGGGACTTCCGCGGCCCGTCCCTGGAGGCTGGCTATTAACTGTGTGGCCTCCTCCTCCGGTGACCATCTGTTGTGCTTGACCACTGTGTCGAACTGGCGGCGGAAGACCTCGAATGTTGACGCGCCGTCATATTTCGGAGGTTTGACGCGCGCCGATGTTGTGTCGCGTCCCGGTGCGTCAGCCTTCAAATCCTTCAGTCTCCTGCCGACGACGTCCTCCACCATGGCGTTCAGGGACTTGACGCTGCTGTCGGCCTTTCCCTCCAGGTTGTTTACGCGGTTCGCGAGGTCTTCGACGTCTTCAACCATGGCGTTCAGGGACTTGGCGTTATTGTCGGCCTTTTCCTCTAGGTCATTGAAGCGGTTCGCCAGGTCCTCGACATGCTCGTCCACTTGGCCCATCCGCTTGCCCAGCTCCGTCACGTCATCCCTCACGCCGGCCAACTGTTCCTCAAATTTGGCGGCGTGGAGCTCGTTCGCCTCCTTCATTTCCGTGGCCAGACTGTCGTTTGCTGCCTTCATTTCTGTGGTCAATTCGGTCTTTATTTCTTTCAACTCTGCGGCCAGGTTGTTATTTGCCGCTTCTGTTTTTGTTGTTAACTCGTTCATCTTCGCGGCCAAGTTGTTATTTGCCGCTTCTGACTTCGCTGTTAATTCGTTCATCTTCTGCAAAAGTATTTCCAATGCCGATTCCATGGCCATAATGTTCGGTGATGTAGTTATCCCACTTCTGACACCAGTTTTGACTTTGTGGGTTCGTGAAATAATAAAACGAGCTTACGAAACACAAAAAACTACACTTTATTTTCCTAGCAAATACATTCGTCACCATTACAGTTTGCTAGCTAACCTTAAACTGTTTATTTTCTCTCACTCTACCCTCAACTGTCTCTCACTTCCGGTAACGATCGGCCATCATTTTTCATCGGCTTCGCAAGTCTACCACCAGGGTGACACTATGTTTTAGTTTGCATTTGTGAAATGTTTAAAACTTGGTTGAATGTGTTAAGCACAATACTGTCCATAATAAAACTTCTACTACGAACCATACGTATAATGTTTATAACTACCTGCCTGTTGAAAACATGGCACCTAATGAAATCTATTAAACCCAAGAACATGCCAGGATTTTCGGAACATTCAGTTTCATCATGTCCTCTTACAGCGAGCTCAAAAGCACCACAAAACTTAATGCAGTTAATTATACATGATAGCGCATACCATTTTTTTTTTTCAACTTGCTGCACCTGTTTCAGTGTTGCCTTCTGATATGGATGGCTTAAATGTGTCACAATGTTTACAATGCCTAAAGCACTTAAATCGGCTACATTATTTAAATGCTTTGCATTTTGTTTATACTGATTAAAAAACACATTTAGGTGACCTAAATCTGTCACTCCCGTTGTGCTCCAAGCATCATTGTTACCAAAGAGCAGGCATGGAAAGCAGAACAGAGCATTTCTTTCTTGGCATCCACATCACCACTTATGCTCATATACTTTGGGTTAAAACACCTGGTGTAGGAATTATATCTCCCTCCTTTTGCACACTGCATTATAATTAGTTCTGGAGTTTGCCTACCCAGTTGCTTGACTTACACTCCTCCAGGGTTCTTTTAGAGAAAGGGAAACTGATTAACCTGCTCACCGAATTCATCTTAGTGCACGTAAAAGACGTGGTGATATAACTTGAACTAAACAATTATTTTTAGCAAGCCAATAATTCAAATTGTAAATAACGAAAGCTGTAGTGCCAACATATATTCCTGACTCCCGCCTGCAAGCAAATACCTGCAAGAGCATTTCTAGCAGTAATAGTTTACTGTAACTACTGCAGATGGCACTGAAACACTTCAGCAAGAAGCAGTAGCTTCTGTGCTCCGTTTGGTTGTCGCACAATCTGAAGCAAAAACAACCAATCAGAGGAGTGGTCTCAAAGCAGTGCACCGCTATGTCAAGTGCATTCATTGGACATCATTCCCGCAAACACACAGTTTTTTGGTGTTGCATAAATAGTGGTAACGTGTTACTTTAAAGTGTCTGACAGCTATCCTTGCTTCTTGCTAGCTAGTATAAATCTGACAGAAGCAAAGAAAACGTTAAGACATTCTATATACAAATATAATTTGTAACTTAAAACTTCACTTATCTTATATGTGTTACTCACAAGAATTGTCATGTCATGCTGCATTGTTTTGATCAAATTTTCTACATCTGATTTTTCGAAAAACACACTCTACACTTAAAACAATTATCCTGGAGTGACTGGACGGAAACCAGGAGATCTGTGGTTCAAATCCCAGCCATGTCATTGAATTTTTCAAGTTGACTAATGTTTACGGCTAGTGTGAAGAAATTAATTTCCACCAGTGTCATTAATCGACTCCCTTTAAATTTAATTCCACCAGTTAACTTAAATTATTATCCTTCCTATCCAGATTTGAGCTAGCCATTTCAAAACAGAAAACTCGTGATACAGTGCGTTTCCATTTAATTTCTGTACCACTTCGGCCAAGTCAATAAATGAAAATAGTTTTGGTTTACATAAATCTAGCAGGGACACAATTTTATACACATTGTCATTCTCAATGAAGTACCATTTATTAAGATGGTTTAATAGTCCGTCATAAAGAAGTTTGAATATTCTTTTACTGCAATATTGTTTTCTTCTTCTTTAAGGTGTTCTAAAGATATAAATCCTGCCTCAGTAGCGTGGTGGTAGCGTATCTGCCTCACGTTCAAGAGGTCCAGAGTTCGAATCTCGGTCAGGGTGAGTTACCTGGATAAGGTTTTTTCCAGGGTTTTCCCTTATCCTGAAAGACAAATGTTGGGTAACTCTAAGCTCTATGGACCCTGGGCTCATTTGAGCATCATTTGACCCATTCCATTCAACATCCGATATGACTTAACATTCGAGGACGTAAATTACAAAAAAAAAAAAAAAAAGTTATAAACTTCAAAACCATGAAAGTTATCCTAGCGACCCACTATGTGTTTGTTTACATCCAACATAACCTCCTGAACAGCTGTGGAACGCATGTCCTCTCTTTCCAAAACTCTTATCTGCTTTAGAAAATACAGGTAAGGTTGCATTAAATGAAATGAAATGTGTAGTGTTTAACGCCCGCTTTTACTACATACGGCACCGCAGGCGGTGACACTGATGGTACATGAGATGAAGATGGAGCACCGGTGGAATGAAATGACGGGGGAAACCGGATGTCCCGGAGAAAACCTGCCCCAGTGCCGTGTTGTCCACCACAAATCTCACTTTGCGGTCGCCTGGGATCGAACCCGGGCCGCCTTGGTGAGAGCCAAGCGGTCTAACCACTGAGCCACGGCACGGCCGGTTGCATTAAAGAAACACAGAAAACACTCTGCTCTTGTTAATGACAATTCATTTATTTCATCTTGTGAACTAATACATTTTCAAATTAGGGTCTGTATTTTTTCGTCACTCTTTAAAACTCGCCACATCTCATCTTATCACTGTAAACATTTGTAACCATTCTATAATTTTGTTCTGTAACCATTCTTCATGGAACGAACTTTGATATCTTCTCTCAACTTCACTGTTATTACTTACAATTTTCAGTTATGAAAACTAGCCTATTTGCAAATGATCCAAGATTTCCAACAATTGCCAGTAGTGTGAATCAGTTCAACTGGCAATGAACGAACGGGTGAACAAAAGAATAGAAATTTGCCAGTAGTCTTCTTGTTGTGAGTTGCCAGTGAGCTGAGTATTACACACACAACAATGACAAGTTATCAAATAGAAATGGAAATGTAGAATCTGTTACAATAAGAGATTATCAGTTGAACACAATTATTCAAAATAATTAAAAACCAAGGCTGTATTGAAGCCAATAAATTAGATTCATTGGCGCATGTACCCGGAGAATTCATTTCAAACTGGAGCATTCCAGGCATTGAACAGAGATCTGGCAACCTTAGATGACAGCATATTTGAAAATAGATGCTGAACTTCAAAGGAATTAGGTATGAATAACCTCATTTCACTGCTTTTGTTGTGTGCTTGCAAGAGGAGCAAAACATTAACATTCAAGGACAACCCTTAGTTGACATTAGTAAAGTGAAGATGCATGCCTTATTGTTGTGTTCGAGGCCATTTTAGAAGATTCTACTTCAGCAATGTTCTACTTCTGTGATTTCAGAGACTTTTGTTCTCAGAGCACTACTTCAGTGACCAGAGTTAGTAGATGTCACTTCCTGGTAGTTGCTAGTAATGTACTTGACCATTCAATTAACTCAAACATTACCTCTTGAAACCTTTTCAGATATTTTCGTGCAAATAAAATAATCAGTACCAAATATTGAATGTAAATCTTAAGAGCTGCTTATGCCAGCAGTGAAGAGAGAGTTACAGTCTGTCCTGGGAGCAGACAAGTTAATGTATTACACAAATAAAAATATTTGCAACAGAATCTCCACTTAACTTAAGAATTTGATAATTCCTTCTTCTTTATAAAAGATCGAGTTCGAAGGCACATCACCTTCATCTTCAGTTTATTAACCAAACTCTGTTGTTAAGGAAATCTCGGTTACCGTGTTATTTTCTTTTATTATGTTATGTTTCCAACATTACCAACATCTGAATACGAAAAAAACCTAAAAACAGAATCAGTTGCCAGTATGTCAAAATTCATTACGTGATGTTTATTTTTTAAAATAAATATTTTCTCCCACACTATTAACTGTATGGGACTATTTAATAGTTTTAATAATTTAATTTCAGGATTTATTTCATGAATTTTGACATACCGGCAATTGATTCTGTGTTTAGGTTTGTTTCTTATTCAGATGTTGGTAATGTTGGAAACGTAACATAATAAAAGAAACTAACATGGTAACCGAGATTTCCTTAACAACGGAGTTTGGTTAATAAACTGAAGACGAAGGCAATGTGCCTTCGAAATCAATCTTTTATAAAGAAGAAGGAATTATCAACTTCTTAAGTTAAGTGGAAATTCTGTTGCAAATATTTTTATTTGCGTAATATTTGTTGCTTCACTGTGACTAGCTTCATTTTCTGTGTGATAAGTTAATGTATTTCGCATTCTCGACCAACACCACAGATCTCCAAGAGTATTTGATATAATTAAGTAATTATTGTCACTATTGTATCCCTAAGTCTCTTCAAGACTGGGAGTATCCTTCACTTAGTAATTAGAGTCCAGTAAACTGACAAATGATGGAAGTCAGTGGTGGCTCCATTTTGCTCTGCCATTTCCCTACCACCTGACTTCCTTATCCTTTTAATCACCTCCTGGTTATTGAGTAGTTTGTAACCTTTAGTTACACAGTACCAATAGTGCGTAATGGAATCTGAATTAGCGCGCCTCGGTAGTGTAGATGGTAGCGTGTCTGCCTCACGTTCAAAGGTCCGGAGTTCGAATCTCGGTCAGGGTGAGTTACCTGGATAAAGTTTTCCCCGGGGTTTACCCTTATCCTGAAAGACGAATGTCGGATAACTCTAACGACCCTGGACTTATTTGAGCATCATTTCACCCATTTCATTCATCGTCCAATATGACAATGTTGGAGGATGTAAATTACAAAAAAAAAAAAAAAAAAAAAAACACCTGAATTATCAAGAATTAGAATGAGTAAGAGACAAACCGAAAAATTCAATGCCATAGATCGGATTTGAACCATGGATCTCCTGCTCTCCGTGCGGTTGCTCTAAACCACTGAGCTACTATGGCCAACATGCCGACATGACATTAAATTTTCCAACTGACTCCTGCGTTTCCCAGTAGACCACTAGGGGTTCTCATATGCTACGAGACACACACCTTTGGTGGCGACTTATCTGCTGTAAGTATTTGAACCACTGAGCTGCTATGGCCAACATGCCGACATGACATTAAATTCTCCAACTGACTCATATGTTTCCCAGTAGACCACTAGGGGTTCTCATATGCTATGAGACACACCTTTTGTGGTGACTTACTATGCTGTAAGTACTTAAGTCCCAGACTTCATAGCTAAACTACTAGGTATTAGGTAAATTGATGGAAATAACCATTTCTTCACTAATCTAGTCTTAAACAGATTAATAGGATCGATGTACCTCGCATATCGTAGAGATATTTTGGTTTCCTAATTGGACGACGTCCCACTACACATTTGACTGTAAGTCTTGCATTGTTTGTCTTTGTTCTGCCATTTATTATATTGTGACTTTGTGGGTTCGTAGAATTAGAAGTGCAAGTTGCAGAAATTCAAAACGTTCTTTATTTGCGTAGAATACATTTTGTACATTAACGCCAGAGGTTCAACTCCCATTAGTCCTGGACCCGTAGCACGAGGATCCGGGCCTCCTTGGACCAGGGAGTTACCGAGCTGTCCCAAAAGGGCTCTCCTCTCCCCATCCCGTCTTTCCTCGACACGTCATTAGAGCTGCGCATGGGCGTAGGCGTGGCTTTAACGCTATCCGTCTCCCTCACTCCCGGCTTCTCTCTCGCCACGTAATAGCCGCCTCGCGACACTGATCCCTCAAGGCTGGTCGTCCAGAACAGCACCATCGTAGCGGGCCAGACGATCCAGGTGTACCACCAACATCTTCCCTCGGGGCATCTTCTGGTTGTGGTAGACCACGTCGTTAATCCTCTTCACCACCCGGTATGGTCCTTACCACGGCTGTTGAAGTTTCGGGCAGCGTCCCTTGGCCCGGGTAGGACGGTACAACCAGACCAGGTCACCGTGCTGGAATCCTTGGCTGTTGGCTTGCGTGTCGTATCGGGACTTCATGCGGTGGCTCGCCTTCTGGATGTTCTGACGAGCCATCTCATGCATGTCGTGGAGATGGTCCACCAGGTTCTTCACATACTCGGTTGCTGGCTGTTTTGCGTCCGAGGGCTCCCAAAAGCCAGGTCACAAGTGAGACGTAACTCTCGACCGAACATTAAGCTGGCTGGCGTCATCCCAGTGGTGTCGTGTGTTGTCGAGCGATAGGCCAGCAAGAACAGTGACACTTTGACGTATCAGTCTCGCTGATGGCTGGCCACGACCTCCCTCAGGTGTTCTTTGAAAGTCTTAATGTACCTCTCCACCATGCCGTCCGACTGCGGATGTAGGGGTGTTTTTGGGTCTTGTTCACCCCAAGTCTTTCCTGTGCCTCCTTCATTGGGTTAGACCCAAAATTGGTGCCCCTGACGCCGTGGGGCTCTAACAGTACACCAAAATGGCAGAACACTTGCCCCACGAGGCGGTCTGTGATGGACTTCGCCTCCTAGTTCGGGATGGGATACACCTCCGGCCACTTGGTGAAGTAGTCCACGACCACGACCAGGTAGTTATTGCCTCGGTCGGACATTGGGAATGGGCCAGCTATGTCGACAGCGATCCTTTCGAATGGCGCTCCGACGTACTGTTGCACGCAACCCCGACTCCTAGTGTGGGGGCCGCGACTCGCCACGCACAAGTGACATTGACGGCACCATCTCTCAGCGACTGCTCGGAACCTCAGCCAGTAGTAGTGCTGTCGGAGTTTGTCGATCGTCCGGTTTCCTCCCAGGTGTCCTGAAGCACCAGCGTGCACTTCCTCCAAGACTTCCGGAACCTTACTTCGGGGAAGTACCAACTGCTCCTTCTGTGTTTTCCCATTGAGTGATTCCCATAACCGGAACAACACGCCGTCTCTTGTCTTCAGTGAGTCCCATTGCGACCAGTACGACTTGTATGTGGCGCTTCTTGGTGCGATGTCCTCCCAGGGCGGTCTTGTCCCTGCCTCCACTTCTCTTAAGAGTGGCCCCAAGTCTGCGTCCGCCAGCTGCTCCCTCCTCAGGCCTGCACTATCCCAGCCGTCCGCAGGCACTGCCGTGACCACTATGACAGCTGCCGCAAGCTCCTTCTTTTCCCCTCTTGTGCACGGGCCGCACTCTTCTGGGCAGGGTAATCGGGATATGGCTCTTGCTGTGGCTCTTCCCTTTGCGATGATCAGAGGTGAAGTACTTCTGCAGCCTCTGGATCCAACGTTCTGTCTGGCCTTCGAGGTTTCTAAAGCTCAGTAGCCAGGTTAGGGTGGAGTTGTCAATCCTCAGGTGGAATGGCTGACCGTACAGGTACCTGTGGATGTGCCCCAATGTCTGCACTACCGGGTGACCCAGTAGTTCTCTGCCTTGGATAGCGTCTTGCTGTAATAGGCTATTATCGCTCGTGGCCATCCTGGACTTGGGATAGGACGCCTCCAATGCATTGGTCGCTGGCGTCATTGTCTACAATGAAGGCGCCGCCTGGTTGAGGAAATCCCAAAATAGGAGCACTGCACAGTCTTCTACAGCTGCTGGAAAACGCCTTCGGCGTCCTCCGTCCGCACATAACACCGGTGTTCTTCCGTCAGGCGGGTGAGGGGTTTTGCGATGTTGGAGAACCCCTTTATGAAACGACGGTAATCACTGTACAGCCCCAGGAAACTGTGCAATTCTCTCTTATCCTCTGGGCCAGGCCAATCTCTCACGGCCTGTGTCCTCTCCGGATCTGTGGCAACTCCCGTTGGTGAGACTATGTGGCCCAAGTAGTTGACTTCCTTTCGGAAGAGCTGGCATTTTGCGTTCAGCTTCAAGCTGGTCGCCTGCAGCCTCTGTAGCGCCTTGCTCAGATTCTCGAGATGGTCTTCGAAAGTCTTGTCGACAATGATGTCTAGGTATAGCAGGCATGCGTCATAAGTCAACCCTCTCATCACTGACTCCATGAGGCTTTGGAAGATAGCCAATGCGTTGCAGAGACCAAAGGCCATAACTGTGACCCGCCAAAGCCCTTGGACTGTCAAGAATGTGGTCTTTTCCCTCACCCTAGGGTCTAGAGCCACCTGCCAGTAACCCACTTTAGGTCCAGGATCGAGAACGACTGTGCACCAGCAAGCGTGTCCAGGGTGTCGTCAATCCGGGGGTAACTGGAAGCAATCCTTCCTGGTGACAGCATACAGCTTCTTGTAGTCCTCGCAGAAGCGTAGGTCGCCGTTCTTCGTCACTTTGACTACAGGGGAACACCAAGCGCTGTCAGACTCCTCGTTCATTCCCTGGATCTCATGTCGTCCAGCATGTCCCGTACCGCACCTTGTTTCGCCAGCGGAACGCGTCTAGGTGGTTGCCGAATAGGCCCGGCGTCTCCGGTGTCGATGCGGTGAAGCACGCGGTCCGAGCGGCCGTAGTCACTGTTACCTTGGCTGAAGACGCGCTGGTATCGTCTTAGCAGTTGTCGAACGTTCTCCAGCTGTTCTACGGTCAGTTGGTCGGCCACCGTCTCCAGTATGTCTTCCAGCCGGGGACCCAGGTGTTGCGTCGGCACCAGCTCCTGTGACTTGTGGATTGCGGTTACGCTGACCAGGGGCTCGCACGTCCCCAGCTCTGTTCCGGCCTGGACCTCGTGATCGGTGTCTGCTAGGTTTAGCAGCCTCACTGGCACCTGTCGGCACGGCAACAATGTCCTGTGTACACATAGCTCATGCACAGGCGTCTTCTGGTCCAGCATCATGTTCTTCGTCTGCTGGCCCTCCAGTCGCGCCGTCCCCACCACCTCGCTTCTCGCTGGGACCGCCCGTCTTCAAGATGACCCTGCAAATTCCAAGGTGCTCTTCGGGTTGTCGGAGTATCACCTCTTCTCCATTGAGCCGCAGGACCTTCCTGCCGACGTCGACCGTCGCCTCGTGGCTCCTGAGGGCATCCAGTCCCAGTATCATCTCCTCAGCCACCTTCGCGACGAACACCCACTGACGCACGGCACTCCGTCCCAAGGTCAACTTAAGCAGAGCCTCCTTCACAGGCAAAGTGTCGCCCGATGCCGTCACAAGCTGGTATGGTCGGCTCGGCTTCCTCGCCGACAAAACCCTGGCAGATGACGGTCAGGGCTGTCCCTGTGTCTACGAGCACGCGGTACGGCTTCCCTCTCACCCAACTGTCCGCGATGAGGCTGTCATCCAGACGTAGGCTGATGGCGCGCAGTGTCACTGGAGGGGATGGTGATGTCGCCGCCTAGGTGCTCCTCGCCACGCCTGGCCTTACTCGTTCTTCCGGTTGCTCTTCCTGGTGTCGGTTATCTTTCTATAGGTATCCCGGCTCTCCCCACCCCCAATACAGGCCACTAGTTCTTCGCCGGCGACCCTCGGCTGGCCTTCGGTCTCCCGTGTAGCGGATACTCGTTCTCGACTTCGGGGTAGCCGTTACCTTGGCCGCCTCCATCCTCAATGCTACCGTTAGCGCCTCGATGGTTTTGTAGTCGTCAAGCATTAGGCGCTGACGAATCTCTGTGTCTCGTACCCCGTCAACGAAGGTGTAGGCGGCTTCCCGGGATACGAATTCAGGTGGGAGGTCGACCAAAGCTTTGCTGGCCAGCTATTCAATAGCCAGGGCGAACTCCTGCAGCTTCTCACCTGGCTGCTGCGTTCTTGACTTCAGTTGGCTGTGGTAGGCTGCGGCCAAGCTGTGGTTTGGCTGTGGTAGGCTGCGGCCAAGCGGTGGTTCCTGACGCGGTTCTCCAGGGCCTCCCAGATGTCCTTGGGCGCTGTCTGGTCCGCGTTCAGAATTCTGCGGCCCGTCCCTAGAGGCTGGCTATTAGCTGGGCGGCATCTTCCTCCGCTGACCACTTGTGCTGGGCTACTGGAACTGGCGGCGGAAGACTTCGAAAGTTGTCGCGCCGTCGTGTGTAGGAGGTTTGACGCGCGTAGATGTGTCGCGTTCCGGCGCGTCGACCTTTAAGTCCTTCAACCTCCTGCCGACGATGTCCTCTACCATGGCGTTCAGGCACGTGGTGTTGCTGTCGGCCTTTCCCTTCAGATCGTTAACGCGGCTCGCCAGGTCTTCGACGCGCTCGCCCAACTCCGTGACGGCTTCCTTTACGCCGGCCAACTGCTCTTCAAATTTGACGGTGAGGGCTTCGTTCGCAGCCTTCATTTCAGATAATTCGGCCTTCATTTCCGTGGTCAGGTTGTCGTTCACTGCTTTCATATCTGTGGTTAATTTGGCCAATGACTGCAGTCATCGTTGCGGCTAGGTTTGCAGCTTCCCTCTTCGTTGTTAATTCGGCCTTCATTTCTTTCAGCTCTTTCGATTTAGATATTTTACGAGGGCTGGCGAAACTTCCCGAAGCTTCACGGATCCTTGCAAGGCGAAGGAATCATCCAGAGCTTTCTCTGGCTCTCCTCTCCCCACCGCGACTCTCCTCGTCATTAGTGCTGCGCATGGGCGTAGGCGTGGCTTATGGGAGCGATGCACACTCCCGAAACGTCGATGGCTCTACATCACTATACCTGGCTCGAAGCCCGAGAACGTCTAGAACAAAACAACTAAAAATTGTTCTTTATTTCCGTTGAAATAAATCTGACGGTCCAGAATCACGTCATATACACAAAACAACGTGCAAGGTCATCGACCACAAACAGCTCACACAGCTGTTCACGCGCATGCGTCTAATTACTGAGTGGCTGCCAGTGGCGGAAGGCGTCTCCCTTTTTATAGATTACTCACTATCCGTAATGTTCTCAAACAATCAAGACAGCGCTAGAAGAAAGACGAACTTTGGAGATCCGTCTCTTTCCCCCCACAGTTTCGGTAAGCTTTTATCTCGGCAGTGCACTGTCCGTCCCTTTGAACTCGTCCCTTGCGCCGCTTCGCTGCAACAATGCGTTCGCGACAACAATGAAAGAAGAGCATGCTCTCTCAGTAACAGAATGAGGGAGAGTTCTTTACCTTGAAGACAGACAGCAGCGTGGACAATTATTGTGATGAAGCAATTGAAACAAGACTTTTACAGACTTCTCCTCACTAGAAAATGGCGAGTGTTATATCAATCATCATGTAAAGCTGATGTCTATTTTGCTTTCTATCTCACAGTTGTTGCTGCTGAAACTATTACAAGCAGCAAGAGCTGTGAGAATGGGAGCAGAATAGAATTTGATTCAGAAAAGAGTAAGGGACCCCGTTAAGAATGTCATGAAATACAACAGCGACCATGGAATTGATAACAAAATAGAAATTAAGAAACAACCGTGGTGGTTGGACAGAGAAAGTTTCTTGTCATAACATTAAGGTAAGTGTTGTAGATATTAGGTGTGTTTAGATTTTGTGTTTATTGTATACTTGATAAAATATTTTAATATTGTAATATAAACTTAATAGATATAACAGATAGTTTGTATATCTGTGAGTGTGAGGTGAGCAGTGGTAGTGGTAACTGTTAAAGATTACAAAATAGTTTTAAAACTTTTGGAGAGTTTTAATGAGATAACACTACAAATACTCTGTGATATTATAGTATTTTACAAAAAACTACTCATTGCTAAAACTTGAGGGGAAGAAATGAAGTAAACGCAAATGAAGTCTAAGACAAATTAAATCATTTTAACATCACAAACAGCCTCATTATAAACTTCAGGCCTTCTCTTGAAATCCATTCAGAAACAAATAGTTTTGCAACAGAATCTGCTGAAATATCTTTTATTGGAATTGTTTCTGGCCAAGAAGGGATTGTTAGGATATATCTAAGACCTTGGGACACTGGAAGTGGCCCAACAATATCCAAGCGCACGTGTTGAGATTTTTGCTAGACGTGCATAAAGGTTCTCCTTGCCTGCCTCAGTAGCGTGGTGGTAGCATGTCTGCCTCACGTTCAAGTGGTCACGAGTTCGAATCTCGGTCAGGGTGGGTTACCTGGATAAGGTTTTTTCTGGGGTTTTCCCTTATCCTGAATGACGAATGTCGGGTATCTCTAAGCTCCATGGACCCCGGGTTCATTTGAGCATCATTTCACCCATTCCATTCATCGTCCGATATGACTTAACGTTGGAGGACGTAAATTACAAAAAAAAAAAAAGAAAAAGAAATAAACTTATTGTGTATCTGTCAATTTTGGAACACTGGCAGTTCATAGAAGCTCTTGGCCATGCCTTCACTTGTTTATCAATGGAAGACCATACAAATCTGTCTCTTATAAGTCGTGATGTGCACTTAGAAGACGAATGAGACAAGTTGAGAATTAAGACAGAAACTTCTTTGAGCATTGATTGGGGCACAAATGGGTGACTGTTCATCACAATATAATTAGGTGCCTACTCCAGGAATAGGTTACAGTGAAAGTTTGATAGAACCATTGTTGCTTTCTTGAAGGAAGTTTCAAAGTTCAGGATCACCTTTAGCAATCTTGCCATGTTGGTGTAGTCGAGAGAACTGATTGTCTCTAATCAGGGAAAGGTAGTCTGGAACAATGTTGTCTTTTCCTGATATACCAGATATATGTCTTACATTTGTTGTGAATCCTGACACACAATCCAGATGTCTAATCCTTGTTTCACATAAGCTTGCCCCATATCTCTTAATGGTTACGTTAGCTAATCACCTGTTATTGGCTGCTGTTGTAATATAGACTGTTGTGCAGTAAAAATTAGTTCGTTATTTAACATGGTGATATATCTTTATATGTTGGAAGAGAATTGTCAAATTTATATTTTCGTAACTGTTTGAGTTAAATATATTACGCAACAGAGTTAATTTATCTGAAAGGCATATTAATTCTTAAACGAAGTAAAGAGGAGGTTCCTTTGCTTTCAAGCCCGCCTTTCACATGACACGCGCCTTAACAGTAGTGGTGATATATTTGTTTATATTACTTTTATCACTGACCTTGTTTTGAACTGGATTTGTCATATATTGCGATTTGAAGGTGTGCTGGGCCGAGTGCGAGAGACAAATTATTTAATTGGTCGTTAATTGTGCGTGTACGTATTGTCACGCGAGCGTTGGAACACCCTATAGGAGCAGCTGAGAGCGAAAAGCAAGGGAGGTCCGTGTTAGCCACGCCCTCTCCTCGTTGTCTTATAGTGGTGACAGGCGATGGGGGGAGAAAAAGCATCATTGTGCCGTCTGTTTCTGTTCCACCTGTTCTGGAAATTACGGGATCTTTCAAACTTCTGGAATCTTCGCCTGGGAACAAGAAAAGCCGAGAAGACGGCAAGATGCCTATAAAAAGGGCTGCAGCTAGTCAGAAGTTTAGAGTGTGAGTGAGGACAGTTCTTGGTGTAAGAAGACAGTGTTAGTCAGTGACGCGTTAATGAACGAAAAGATTGTGCAATGGAAGACTGTACGTAACTGTGTATGAGTATCGGAGTTGATGTAATCGCGAGTACAAGTGAAATTGTAACGGACGAACTGGTGAATTGTAATTGTGTGCAGTACGCAATTCTGCGTAATTGGCAAGTGTTTAACTGTAAGTCGGTGGAAATAAAGAACAGTTTTGAGCGGTGAAATTGGACTTTTCATTTCACGAACCCACAAAGTCACAGTATTATATGTATAATGGCAGAGTCTACCGCCAGTTTTTTGCTGAAGCATCGCAAGGGTAAACCTTTACAAACCGGCAAAAAAATAATTGTGGTGCAGGTGTTTAATGAAACTCACAGAGAAGAATCTGTCTTTTTCATGAGAGAAGTCGAACAGCTGTGCTCTGAACTTACAGGTGTGGGTGTTAGATCCGTAGGAACATCGTGATGAGAAATTGTAGACAACAGGAAAACTTACCACTCTAGGCAAAAGCAGGAATAAACAAAATCGTGTGCTCAGAGAATGCGATGAGTTTGTGAAAAGTGCTGTGCGTCGACATGTGCATAGTTTTCCTTTAGAAACGAACTCCCTAAGATAAATAAAATTTTGACTACTGTAAATGAGGATGTAGATTTAAAAATTTCAGCTGATCTAGTCTGTATAGATTGTTTATACAGCTTGGGTTTGTGAATGAAAAAAGGGGTTGAAAAATTTGCTAAGAGACAGGCAATATTGCTGTATGGTGAAGACATTATTTAAGGACAATCAGACTATACCGAGATACAAGTTGCAAAATGCACTACCGTGACAAGACTTGAGTGAATGAAGGACACACGAAAAGTATAGTATGGCATGACATGACTTTTAAGACTGACAGAGAAGCATTTTTGCAAGGTATATGTGTTGGTTTAAAAAATTGCAGTGGAAAAGGCCGAAGGTTTTTCATTATAAACTCGTTTCAGTTTCGTTGCTCATTCATTCAGTTTCAACCTGCTAGTTTCATTATAAACTTGTACTTTTGCAGGCCTTCATATCCTTATTTGTATGATTTTATTTATCTTCCTGGCAATTATTATGACATTTACTGCAGGTTTAAATGTGACAGGAATGCATGGCGTATGGCATGAAAGCATTAGCCAATTAGGGTGAGGGGGAAGGTAGTTGCAGAGTGATACATGTCAGCGGGCCAAGGTTATATGGAACAGAGATTACGTTATAAATATTACTTTGTGTAGCATAATTCCGTATTAAAGTTTGTAAGCATGCATCCTACCTCGTCTCCATTTTCTTCAGTCACCAAGATGCTTCTTTGGTTTGTGATACCAAACGTCATAAATATTAAAAGCAGAAGGATTATTAACAGTGAAGTATTCTTCATTTTTGAGTTTGATTTATGAGTCACTATGTTTACACTCAAACTTCACTTACTTGTTGTATAATTGAAACGTTTTCAAGATCATTTGATCTCATCCTCAGCTGTTTGGTGACTAAATGAACATTCCTCTTCTTCCACTACTAGGGAGCTCCGATCTCTCTGCCATCTGGTGTTTGGGGCACTAAGTTTTTTGGACCTCAAGATAACTAGAAATCGTCATGGTGTAGATTTTGGAATATACAGGAAGCCCATACACATAGATAATTACATAAAGAAAAATTAATACAACCCAGTTTCATATCAACTAGCTGCCTTTAGAAGTCTAATTCACCGGCTCTACAACATCCCACTGAGCAAGGAGGAGTTTTTCAATGAACAACACATCAAAGAGATAGCAGTATTAAATGGATTCAACCCAGCCATCATAAGGAACATGATGAATAGAAAGGAAAAACTGAAGATAATATCAAAAAATACCACTCTCATACCGCTTAAAAACACAAATTGGCAATATAGAAAATTCACCTACCATCCATGGGCTTTTAGAAAATTTGAACGAATCTTCAAAAGATTAAACTTAAAACTAACACCCCCAAAAAATTCAGTCTGAAGAACCTGCTAAATAAACCGCTAAAAAATTCAACCCCCAACACTTTGAAATCGGGAATTTATCAGATAAATTGTGAAACCTGTGAAAAAAGCTACATAGGAAAAACTAAGAGAAACTTAAAGTATAAACTTGAAAGAAGCGTAGGGACAGTGAAGGATAGGAGCAAGAGCTCTTGAAACATGTCCTGTGAATAAACAGTGTGAGTGAAGCAATGTGTCAATATATTCTTGATTCACTTTTGTTCTAAGAGAAACTTGTTAACCAGGCAAAAAGAACACCAGAGGAACATAAAGTTGAAACAAACAGAAAAATCTGCAATGTCACACCATTTTTGGACAGAAAACCACAACATTGGCCACAACATTAAACTGTTAAAATCTTTAAGTACACCCATAGAATTGGATATTTGGGAAAAAATATTCATAACCAACAACTGTGATAAAGTTATAAATTTTGAAATCCTGGCATTAAATGAAGAATTAAAACTTAGTGCCCCAAATACCAGATGGCAGAGGGATCGGAGCTCCGTAAAAGTGGAAGAAGAGAAATGTTCATTTAGTCACCAAACAGCTGAGGATGAGATCAAATGATCTTGAAAACGTTTCAATTATACAACAAGTAAGTGAAGTTTAAGTGTTAACATAGTGAATCATAAATCAAACTCAAAAAAGAGATTAAGTTGTTATGAAGAAGATTTCTTTGGGTTTTGGTAAAATGAAAAGTCAACGGTTTGTGATAAACACTATTCACCGCAACAATGCGTTTGCAACAATAATGAAAGAAAAACATGCTCTCTCAGTAACAGAGAATGAGAGAGTTCTTTACCTTGAAGACAGTTGTGATGAAGCAATTGAAACAAGACTTCTCCTCACTAGAAAATGGAGAGTGTTATATCAATCATCATGTAAAGCTGATGTTTATTTTGCTTTCTATGTCGCAGTTGTTGCTGCTGAAACTATTACAAGCAGCAAAAGCTGCGATATTGGGAGCAGAATAGAAATTGATTCAGAGAAGAGTCGGGGACCCTGTTACGAATGTCATGAAATACAACAGTGATCATGAAATTGATAGCAATATAGAAATTAAGAAGGAACCATGACAGTTGGACAGAGAAAGTTTGCTGTCATAACATTAAGGTAAGTGTTGTAGATATGATATGTGTTTAGAATTTCTGTTTATTGTACACTTGATAAAATATTTTAATATTGTAATATAAGATAGATGGAAAGTGTCAACATGAAAAATTCAATGCCATGGCCGGAATTTGAACCACGGATCTCCTGGCTTCTGTCCAGTCGCTCCAACCCATAGAGCTACTATGGCCAACATGCTGTCCTGCTATTAAATTCTCACTTTGACTTGTATATTTCCCTGGTAAACCACTAGGGGCTTTCACATTCGAGATACACAGTTTGTGGTGACTTACTATCGTAAGTACTTGAGTCCCAGGCAATGTCATTTAACCCTTATTATTTTAGTTAAACAAAAATTATAAAAATATAGGGCAGTGTTTAAGTAAGGTAAAAAACAAGTGGATATGGACTGTAAAAAGAGAGAAGGAATAATAGATGACTATTTTGTAATAATACATATTGTAACACATCTGTAAATATACTTAATGGACTGTCCTGTGTAGCAGTGGCTTGGGCCAAAACAGAGGGCTGTCCAAAAATTGTAAAAGCTTAGTACCTCAATAAATATTATATTATAGTTAATTGATGGAAATTAATCATTTCTCCACACTAGCCGTATATAGCTAAGGTTTTTGATGGAAAGAGTCAACATGAAAAATTCAATGCCATGGCCAGAAAAGAACCACGGATCTCCTGACTTCTGTCCAGTCGCTCTAACTCATTGAGCTACCATGCCCAACGTGCCGTCCTGACATTAAATTCTCCATTTGACTCGTATATTTCCCTGGTAAACCACTAGGGGCTCTCGCATTCGAGATAAACCTTTTGTGACTTACGATACATGTAACATGTAACAAAAATCTGCTGAAAGAAGAACTACAATGCCCAAAACTGAAGCCTGAAAAGAGCCGCATGTGAATAGTTGCAAGTAGCTGCTGGACATCTCTCATCAGCTCTGTACTATGAGTGAAGAATGGTGCTCCTTTTGTGTTCCATGTATACACAACTGTCCATCATGGCTGAACAATCCCTCTGGTACAATTATGTGATATGTTCCTACATATTCTGGACTCATTTTTGGATACTCCCAGCTATACTCTGCACCCAATTTTTAACACATAGACCCCACATAAAGTAGAGATGATGGCATCAAACTCTCAACCAAATACAGGTCTAAGCATAGTAATAGTTACCTTGTAAGTATTTGGTAATCATAACAAAACAGTGATGCCCTGGAAATTCTAATTTAAAACAATGTTAAGAATGCACAGTTAAATCATATATCTGATGATAATATTTGGATAATTCAAAGCCACAATTTTGGAAATTGAAAACATTTTGTGTGGATATTTTAAGACACTGAAATAAAGTTCATATAGACTTCTGACTTCAACCCTAGGGTGAACTGTGCTTTCTTAAGATAAGTAGGAAGTGCAAAAAAAGCTAATGAAAGTGATTGATATGATGGATAGCCTGCTTTTATTCCTAGAAATGTGTTCACTGTTTCTTGTTGTAACCATTAATCAAAAAGCATCAAAAAGAGATCCAGTTTTACAGAATTTTCTGGAGCATACATTTATTATGGTCACCCCTTGTACAGTAATGCACAGTTTGGATGCCGTAGAACATCAAATTTAGAGAACTGATGTCCCAAGTGCATGTTTGAGAGGACGAAAATCCATGTGTGAAGTCAACAACATTCATTTAGTAATCCTATGGGCTGACCAAACAGATTAATAGGACCGATCTACCTCACATTTCTTAGAGATATTTCGGTTACCTAATTGGAGGACGTCACACTACACATTTGCATTCAAGTCGTACATTGTTTGTCTTTGCTCTGCTATTTATTATATGTTTATTTCTTCACAGTACATCATGTGCATAATACTAATGAAATGTACACTAACATATTGAAAGAAGAGTACCCCTCTCAGTCATAGAGGATGAGAGTGAGTTCTTTACTTTGAAGACATACAGCAGTGTGGACAATGATGTGATGTAACAACTAAATCAAGACTCCTTTTACAGACTCTCCTCACTGGAAAATGGAGAATGTTTTATCAATCATCATGTAAAGCTGATGTCTATTTTGCTTTCTATGTCGCAGTTGTTGCTGCTGAAACTATTACAAGCAGCAAGAGCTGCGATATTGGGAGCAGAATAGAAATTGATTCAGAGAAGAGTAGGGGACCCTGTTATGAATGTCATGAAATACAACAGCGATCATGAAATTGATAGCAATATAGAAATTAAGAAGGAACCATGACAGTTGGAAAGAGAAAGTTTGCTGTCATAACATTAAGGTAAGTGTTGTAGATATGATATGTGTTTAGAATTTCTGTTTATTGTACACTTGATAAAATATTTTAATATTGTAATATAAAATTAATAGGTATAACAGATAGTTTGTGTATCTGTGAGTGTGTGTAAGGTGAGCAGTGGCAGTGGTAACTGTTAAAGATTACAAAATGCTTTTAAAACTTTTGGAGAGTTTTAATGAGATTACACTACAAATATTCTGTGATATTATAGTATTTGACAAAAACTACTCATTGCAAAAACTTGAGGGGAAGAAATGATTTGTAAGACAAATAAGATCATTTTAACATTACAAACAACCTTATTATAAATTTCGGGGCTTCTCTTCAAATCCATTCAGAAACAAATCTTTTGCAACAGATTCTGCTAAAATGTCTTTATCGGAATTGTTTCTGGCCAAGAAGGGAATCGAACAATGATTGTTAGGATGTATCTATAACCTTGGGACACTGGAAGTGGCCCAACGATATCCAAGTGCATGTGTTAAGATTTTTGCTGGATGTGCATAAATGTTCCCAAGGGACTTGTGTATCTATCAATTTTAGAGCACTGGCAGTTGATAGAAGCTCTTGCCTATACTTTCACTTGTGTATCAGTGGAAGGCCATACAAATCTGTCTCTTATAGTCTGATGGACGTTTAGAAGACGGATGAGACAAGTTGAGAATTAAGTCAAAACTTTTTTGTGCATTGATTCGGGCATAAATGGGCGACTATTTTTACCACAATATAATTAAATGTCTACTCCAGGAACAGTTTACAGTGAAAGTTTGAGAGAACCATTATTGCTTTCTTGAAGAAAGTTTTGAAGATGAGGATCATCCTTGTAGCAATCTAACCATGTTGGTGTAGTCGAGAAAACTGATTGTCTCTAATCGGGGAAAGGTAGTCTGCTATAGTCTGATATACCAGATATATGTCTTACATATGTTGTGAATCCTGACACATAATCCAGGTGTCTAAGTTGTTTTGGAGAGGCTTTCTCTGGGTTTTGGTAAAATGAAAAATCAAAAGTTTGTGATTTGCAAACACTGTGAGTGTGTGTCCTTCAAGCAAGTATGTAAAATGCTTGATGGATTATAAATCGCCAACAATTCACGATCATAAGTGCATTGTATTGTATTGTATTTATTTCATCCTTTGGAGCATAATACATATGTTATGGGACACGTCAGTTCAAGGTACAAAGATAAATATAAAAAGTTACATAAGACTAAAAACTGTAACAGATACAGGATCCAACAAAAGTCTGAAATAGAAAAAGCAAATAAATATAAACTATATAAAGACCATAGAGATATGCGAAATAAAAGTAATTGATTAATTAGAGCCAACTGAAAAATTCAATGCCATGGCCGGGATTTGAACCACGGATCTACTGGTTTCCATCCAGTTGCTCTACCCTTGAGCTACCATGGTCAACGTGGCTTCCTGACATTAAATTCTCCAATTGACTCATCATATTTCCCGGTAGACCACTTTAGGGTTCTCAAATTTGAGACAACCACTTGTGGCGCCTTACTATTGTAAGTACTTAATTACCAGGATTTTTATCGTAGATTATTTTTAATGTAAATTTATATTGAGGAATTAATCCTTAAAGAATTAATCCTTTTAAATACATTACTCCGGTATATGGGTGATTTTTGATTAATTAGAGCCAACTGAAAAATTCAATGCCATGGCCGGGATTTGAACCTCAGATCTACTGGTTTCCGTCCAGTTGCTCTACCCTTGAGCTACCATGGTCAACGTGCCATCCTGACATTAAATTCTCCAATTGACTCATCATATTTCCCGGTAGACCACTTTAGGGTTCTCAAATTTGAGACAACCACTTGTGGCGACTTACTATTGTAAGTCAATTGGAGAATTTAATGTCAGGAAGGCACGTTGACCATGGTAGCTCAAGGGTAGAGCAACTGGACGGAAACCAGTAGATCCGTGGTTCAAATCCCGGCCATGGCATTGAATTTTTCAGTTGGCTCTAATTAATCAAAAATCACCCATATACCGGAGTAATGTATTTAAAAGGATTAATTCTTTAAGGATTAATTCCTCATTAAAAATAATCTACGATAAAAATCCTGGTAATTAAGTACTTACAATAGTAAGTCGCCACAAGTGGTTGTCACAAATTTGAGAACCCTAAAGTGGTCTACCGGGAAATATGATGAATCAATTGGAGAATTTAATGTCAGGATGGCACGTTGACCATGGTAGCTCAAGGGTAGAGCAACTGGACGGAAACCAGTAGATCCGTGGTTCAAATCCCGGCCATGGCATTGAATTTTTCAGTTGGCTCTAATTAATCAAAAACCACCCATATACCGGAGTAATGTATTTAAAAGGATTAATTCCTCAATATAAATTTACATTAAAAATAATCTACGATAAAAATCCTGGTAATTAAGTACTTACAATAGTAAGGCGCCACAAGTGGTTGTCTCAAATTTGAGAACCCTAAAGTGGTCTACCGGGAAATATGATGAGTCAATTGGAGAATTTAATGTCAGGATGGCACGTTGACCATGGTAGCTCAAGGTAGAGCAACTGGACGGAAACCAGTAGATCCGTGGTTCAAATCCCGGCCATGGCATTGAATTTTTCAGTTGGCTCTAATTAATCAAAAATCACCCATATACCGGAGTAATGTATTTAAAAGGATTAATTCTTTAAGGATTAATTCCTCAATATAAATTTACATTAAAAATAATCTACGATAAAAATCCTGGTAATTAAGTACTTACAATAGTAAGTCGCCACAAGTGGTTGTCTCAAATTTGAGAACCCTAAAGTGGTCTACCGGGAAATATGATGAGTCAATTGGAGAATTTATTGTCAGGAAGGCACGTTGACCATGGTAGCTCAAGGGTAGAGCAACTGGACGGAAACCAGTAGATCCGTGGTTCAAATCCCGGCCATGGCATTGAATTTTTCAGTTGGCTCTAATTAATCAAAAATCACCCA
Source organism: Mantis religiosa (assembly GCA_030765055.1). Classification (NCBI taxonomy): domain Eukaryota; kingdom Metazoa; phylum Arthropoda; class Insecta; order Mantodea; family Mantidae; genus Mantis; species Mantis religiosa. The sequence continues at coordinate 121,974,521 of CM060959.1, forward strand.
TATACCGGAGTAATGTATTTAAAAGGATTAATTCTTTAAGGATTAATTCCTCAATATAAATTGACATTAAAAATAAAAGTAATTGTTCACAAATGTGGAGTTTACTCTACTTCATGATTTAATTCGATTCAATTTATTTTGTCCTTTTGATTGATATCAGACACATCATAGTATAAAAATTACATTAATGTCCACTGTCATTATTTACAATCACTTAAAACTAATTAACATTTAAAAACTCTTTTACAGAATAAAAGGAGTGTTGCAGTAAAAAGAGTTTTACTCCCTTTTTAAAATGTATAAGGCTCTTCATTTGTTTAATATTTTCTGGTAGCCTGTTGTATAATCTTATACCTTTATTAGCTGCTTCGACGATGGCCATTTAAACCCTTCAGGGGCCAGAAACGGATATCCAATAAAATGAACAGGACATTTAAATTGTTAAATGCTGTAAAAATGCATCATAAATACAATTCCGTATCTTCCGTATTTATTAAGTTATTTAAATGAAACAAAAACTGGTTTAAAACTCATTAACCGCTTCGCCGATGGCCATTTAAACCCTGCACGGCCGGGAACGGATACCCAATAAACAGAACAAGACATTTAAATTGTTAAATGCTGTAAAAAGTCTTCATAAATAAATATTCGTATCTTCCGTATTTTCTAAGTTATTTCAGGGAAACAAAAACTGGTTAAAAGCCCATTAAAAGCTGTATGCATCTGCGGTATCATTAAAATAGAGACTATATTAATAAAGCGATGAAATTTCATTAATTTGTATCACGTAAAGAAAGCCATTCTTTGCGTCGAACGCGCCTAATTCTGAGTACTTTTGTTTTACAAGCTATATGTGTATATCAGCTGAATAAACGAAGTGTTGGGTTCAAGGTTTCTAGGTTTCAGTTCATGCTAACACGTAATAATAACTGTTTATATTGCGTTATACACCCTGGAAGGAAACTCCGTCAGCATCCCTCTAATTGCACAACGGAAGTTTATGTTAGCTGACGTAACTTCTTTCTTCGCTCAGTTGACATTGTAATTTAGATTGCATCAGAGTTCCAAGCAATTTCTTTAGCTAAATCACAGTTGAAATAGTTTTCTCAGTGCTAATCATGGCTTCAACTAGTAATGTTGCAAATCAATTAGCTAGTGTAGGACGAGTGCGGGCTTCTGATATTACATCAGAAAATGTGGAAGACTTTTTGCTGTTAGACAGTGATTTGGACATTGATGGCGAGTTTTCAGATTTTGAGGGGGGTGTTGAGGATATAGGTAGCAGTGAGGAGGAAAATGACTCATTTCCGACAGGTGTTCGTGAAGAATCAACATTATGGAGGTGTCAAAATAACTCTAACACTAATAGACATACGTTCACGAGCACAACCTCTGGTGTACAACCGCATACTCAACTAACTTCTGACAGCCAACCAATTGACATTTTCACAAAATTTTTTACTACTGACTTACTGTCTCTCATTGTTTCGGAAACAAATGTATATGCGAGTAGGGTGAAGGAAGACCTGATTTCTAAAGGCAATTTAGGACCTAAGAGTAGATTGCAGAAGTGGACAGAAGTAACAATGAATGAGATTTACAGACTACTTGGTCTAATTATGCTCATGGGTGTTATTCGTAAACCTACGCTAGACATGTACTGGTCTACAGACGACATGCTAGCTACCCCATTTTTTGGGAAATGCATGTCAAATAACAGGTTTACTTCCATTTTGCGCTTCCTTCATTTCACCTGCACAGAAAATGTGAATGATAAACTATCCAAAATCAGACCAGTTTTTGATTACATTATTTCAAAATTCAAAGAAAATTATGTGCCTAGTGAAAAGATCACTGTTGATGAAAGCTTGATGCTTTGGAAGGGCCGTTTAGGTTGGAAACAATACATCAAAACAAAGAGGGCCAGATTTGGCATAAAGAGTTTTGATGTATGTGAAAGTAAAACAGGATATCTTTACAATAGCTGCATATACACTGGCCAAGGGACTGATAACACCGGAGACAAAGATTTGGGGTTATCTGGTTCCATAGTAATGCACCTGATGGAATCTGTACTTGATCAGGGTAGGACTGTATATTTAGATAATTGGTACAGTTCCCCTAAATTATTCATGGCCTTACACAAAAGAAAAACAAATGCAATTGGAACAGTACGTTCAAATCGTATTGGTTTGCCAAAAGATGTGAATACGAAGGCTCTAAGAAGAGGAGAAATGCAGGTGCATCAGCTGCCACCCTTGACCTATGTTGCTTGGCAAGACAGGAGGGTTGTTACAGCATTATCCAATTGCAGCTCTAAAATTTTGATGATTGACACTGGAAAAATTGATGCTCGTAACAAAATGTCAATTTTCAAGCCCGATATTATCCAGGAATATAATATGCATATGGGTGGAGTGGATCTAGTAGATCAGGTATTACACGCATATCCCTCTTTGCGAAAAACAATCAAATGGTATAAAAAAGTATTTTTACACCAGCTAGATATAACCATATACAATTGTTTAGTAATTTGGAGAGCTCTAAACCCACGGAAGACAATGACGTACCTGGACTTTCGCATATCAATAGCTCGCAGCCTAATTGAGCAGTATAAAATTCAGAGACCTCTCCATACTGGGGGTAAAAAATCCATCACCCCAGCACCCCTCAGACTTGAAGGAAAACATTTTCCTAAAAGGATACCACCCACAGCAAAAAAGTCGCGTCCCTTCAGAAAATGTTTGGTGTGCCGCAAGAAAGGTGTCCGAAAGGAAACTAGTACGATTTGCCGTAAATGTGGAGATGTGCCCTTGTGTGTTTATCCATGTTTTGAGGTGTACCATTCAAGAAAAAACTTTTAAAGGTAAGCTTTTACTTCTTATAGAATTTATTTAAATTTACCGTAAAACATAAGGTTTAAAAGAATTATAATTAAATACGCATTAAATGCATGTATGCGCAGGACGTCTATACACGTCCATATCGGTTTGGGGCCTTTTAACTTGGACGTCATATGACGTCCATATCGGTGAAAGGGTTAAAGGCAGTCTAAATCTACAGTTAAAATAAAGTAGAGACTATATTAATAAATCGTTGAAATTTCATTACTCTGTTTCACTGTAGCAAAAGCCATTCTTTGCGCTGAACACGCCTAACATTTGAGTCATTTTGTTTTGTGTGTATACAAACGAATGTATATATGTATAGCTACGCAAGTTACTTCTCCGGTTCAAGTTTAGTTTATTTATGCTATATCAAGCGATAATCATACGAGAATATATTGCGTTACACACTCACACACTGGAAAGAAAAAACTGTCAGCATCTGTTATTACAGTGTTTCTCAACCAAGGTTTCTGGTAGCCTTATGCAGCTGTTTTCGCTCTGTATTTTAGTTATTTATACTCTGTCTGTGTTCAGAGTGATTTCTTGTAGCTATCAAGAGCTAAATGAATGACACGTTTGAAATTGTTAAATTTCAATGTTAACCATGGCTTATCCCCGTAATGTAGCAAATAAATTAGCTTGGGTATGATGTGTACAGGCTTCTGATATTACTGTAGAAAATCTGGAAGCTTTGTTGTACGATTATGAAGGAGATCTTTAGGACATACGTAGCAGTGATCTGTGCTGGTCTACAGATGGCATGTTAGCTACTCCATTGTTTGGGGGAAGTGGCGGGTCAAATATGGGTGATGCGGATCAGCTATTACTAGCTATCCCTCTTTACGGAAAAAAGTTAAATGGTAAAAAATATATTTTTATACCACCGGATGTAACTGTGCACAGTTGTTTAGCAGTTTTCAGAGCTGTAAATTCGTGCAAGACATTCATCTACCTGTACTTGCGCATATAAAGAGCTTGTAACCTAATTGAATATTATAATACTCAGAGGCCTCGTTATACTAGGGGGTAAGAAATTACCACGACATCACCCCTCATACTTGAGAGAAAACACTTTCCTAAAAGTATACCACCCATAACCAAAGAAGTTGTAACCATTTCGAAAATGTGTAGTGTGTTGCGAAAAAGAAGTTTGCAAGGAAACCAATATTATTTGGTGTGAATCTTCAGATGTGCCCTTGGGTGTTTATCCAGGTCTGGAGGTGTACAATTCAAAAAGAAACCTTTAAGGGTACTTTTACACTCCTTATAGAACTAATTTAAATTTATTGTAAAATAGCAAAATTAAAATAATTGGCATTAAATGAGCATTAAATGCATGTATGCACAGGATGTCTGTACACGTCCATATCGGTTTGGGCCATTTTAACTTGACGTCATATGAAAGTCATCTTTCTGACGTGTATTGTATTTGTGAATATCGGCATTTTTGTAATTTTGTATTTGTAGTTTATTTTGTTTTACATGGATCACTAATTCCAAAATATACATACATGCTAGAGGTAATATTTGATGTTTTTTGAATAGTGGCCTGCAAGATGTTCTGTTATCCACCCCACTTAGTATCCTTATCGCTCTTTTTTGAAGTTTAAAGACTCTATCTGCCATTTCCCCCCAGAACACTATCCCATATTGTAACTGACTGTGAAAGTAACCATAATATATATTTCTCAATACTGCTATATTTATTAAGCTTTTCAAATGTTTAAGCAAATAACAAATGGAACTCAGTTTATTTATTAAATGTTGAATATGTGTGGTCCATTTCATGTTCTCATTCATATGTAATCTTAAAAAGTTTGTTTCATTATTGTAGCTAATGGCTGTTTTATCAAATACTATTGGAGGTTTGACCACATTTCTATTTTGGCAAGTATGGAATGAAATGGCAATAGTCTTATCCTTATTTATTATTAGTTCATTCTGAAACCATGTGTGCAGTTTACATAGAGTATCATTGAGTTTGGTCTGTACGCTTTCTTGATTGTTTCCTTTTATTAGGATGTTAGTGTCATCTGAAAATAAAATAACATCTGTGGAATTAATGGCAGTTGGCAAATTATTTATGTGCAACGAAAATAACAAGGGGCCCAGGACTGATCCTTGTGGAACTCCTCGCCTAACTTCTCTCACTTTGGCCTGAACTGTATTTAATTTTCCTTTATTTTCAAACTGAAGTTCGACAAACTGTTTTATATCGCTTAAATAGGATTTAACCCAATTATTCAGAATACCCCTAAAACCATATTTATTTAATTTCCTGAGTAGTATTTTATGATCTAAAACATTGTATGCTTTCGTTAAGTCTAAAAATAAACCCACAACTACTAAGTTTTTATCAATAGCTTCTTGAATTTTATTTATTAAACTGTCCATGGCTGTTACGGTAGATCTGTTTTTTCTAAATCCGTTTTGGGCCTCTGAAAGATTATTGTAGTTTGAGATGAATAATATCATTCAATTTTGAAAAAGCTTTTCAAATATTTTAGAAAATGATGATACGATTGATATTAGTCTGTAATTTTCTCTTTTATTCTTCTCCCCTTTTTTATAAAGTGGCTTAATTTTTGATACTTTTAACTTATCTGGAAATACACCCGATTGCAATGATACATTATAGAGACTGACTAGTGGCTTAGCTATTTGATGTATAACTTTTTTAATGATAACATCTGGTACTTCATCAACTCCAGATGAATATTTGGCCTTCATACCCTGGACTACACCTTCTAATTCCAATTCCGTAACAGGCAATATAAAAATTGATTGACTGCATTGCTTTATGTTGTCACCATTCTCCTGACACCCTATATGCTGTATCCCTTCGCAGTTTCTGTGAATTAATGCTCCAGTACGCCATCTATGGAAAGTAGCAAAATCATCTCATAGCAGTATACAGTACTATCGCCTATCTTCACCCATATATAGACACATATTTTAAACTGCTACTTTGCAGGAGTTATAGGGACAGTGCCAATCATTATTGAAGAACTAAATATTATATATTTGTTCACAGTACATTACATGCATTAAGACTAATGAAATGTACACTAACATAAATGAAGGAAGAGTATTCCCTCTCAGTCACATAGAGTGAGAGTTAGTTCTTTACCTTGAAGACAGACAGCAGTGTGGACTTTGATTATGATGTAACAATTAAGTCAATACTCCTTTTACAGACTTCTCCTCACTGGAAAATGGAGAGTGTTATATCAATCATCATGTAAAGCTGATGTCTATTTTGCTTTCTATGTCGCAGTTGTTGCTGCTGAAACTATTACAAGCAGCAAGAGCTGCGATATTGGGAGCAGAATAGAAATTGATTCGGAGAAGAGTAGGGGACCCTGTTATGTTATGAAATACAACAGCAACCATGAAATTGATAGCAATATAGAAATTATGAAGGAACCAGGATGATTGGACAGAGAGAGTTTGTTGTCATAACATTAAAGTAAGTGTTGTAGATATTAGATGTATTTAGAATTTCTGTTTATTGTATACTTGATAAAATATTTTAATATAAAATAAATAGGTGTAACAGATAGTTTGTATATCTGTAAGTGTGCATGAGACGAGCAGTGGCAGTGGTAACTGTTATGATTACAAAACAGTTTTAAAGCTTTTGGAGAGTTTTAATGAGATTACAGTAAAAACACTCCGTGGTATTATAGTATCTGACAAAAAACTACTTAATGCTAAAACTTGAGGGGGAACAATGTCTATCTTGTTTTAAACAGAGTCATTTTGCACATTTCACAAGCAACATTTGGTCCTTCCTTAGTCATGAAAGTTGCATTGTCCTGGGTTTGACACCGCATGGGAAAATGTTGGATGATGATGATGATGATAATATATGTAAGGGCGCTCAACTACGGCGGTCATCAGCGCCCTTGAAAAAACTAGTCATGGCAAAAGCCAGATATAAAACTTTCTAAAAACTATACAAGTGTAACAAAATCTACTAAAAATACACGTACATAAAAAAAATCAATCAAAACCTACTAAAAATTTTGTTCACCTATTTCACTTTTTTTTTCACCTTTCCACCGACACGGGTCTCCTCGCACGGCCTACACGTGGGTGGGCCTGTTGACCGTCTCCCTCAACCACGAAGAGGAACCCACACGAGGGAGACTGTTGGCTCGGAACCCTGGGTGCGTCAAACCCGTACCTACCAAAGTAGGCCCCTGGGGGGACAATGTTGGATGCCATCCTGCCGCTTGAGGAACTTCTGCCATTGGCCCTCTCTTTCATTTGTTGCTCAGTATTTGTTCATTCCATTACCTGTACCACCTCTTTTCAGTTGTAGTCTTCCCTGTTCTGCACAAAGCATCTGCGATAGCAATTTTGAAATCAATCAGAGGCATATATGGATCCTCAAATTTAGGCCAGAGAATCCAGCCATTAATAGCAGGCAAATCAAAGAGGTGAAACATTATTTTGTGATACCAGTACTTAGACCTAATCTGTATCCTATAAAAACCTAACATGAATTAAGGAGGTCTACACCTCCCATATAACTGTTATATGTGATGACATCTTCACAAGGAAGGATTTTGGAATGCAAGGGAATGTCAACGTCATCCTCTGTGTCAGTAATAATGGTAATACTTGATTTAACCGTCTCAGTGTTATATTGCTTATCTGATTCTGATGCAGGCACATCACAGTTGGCAGTTTCATCTTCTGACAACTCAGAATCTTCACTTACCTATTCATCATATGGTATAAGTACTAGCGATAACACTAAAAAAATGCCCATAAAAAGCTGTGATCCCGAGGGGTGGGCAACAGGAAGTAGGGGACTGACTGAGAGCGGTGATGTATGGCGGGGACTTGGTGTGCCCCAGGACTGCTATAGCTGTCGAGAAGGCCCATCAGTAACCCCGAAAACTGGCAGAAGAGCCTCTGTTCCCCCCACGGGCCTACTGTGGTGGGTATGGGAATTGGCGATCCCAGGGTCCCGAGCCACCCTGACACCCTCGATGTGAGTTCCTCTTAGTGCTGATCCCCCAGGGGCCTACTTCGGTAGGTACGGGTTTGGCGAACCCGGGGTCCCGAGCCAACAGTCTCCCTCGTGTGGGCTCCTCTTCGTGGTTGAGGGAGACGGTCAACAGGCCCACCCACGTGTAGGCCGTGCGTGGAGACCTGTGTCGGTGGAAAGGTTTGTCCTGGTGGTTGAGGGATGCGTGTCTGAGCTCGTAACAGTCTTTTTCTGAATTCAGGGAGGGTGCGCATTTCTAATACACTACTTTGGCTTCTGCTTCGCCTAAACGGGAGGTTAGGGACTAACCCACCCTTAATGAATCGGCCAGGACTAGGTATTGTACCGACCTCCAGGGTGAGTGGGACAGCAAGCTCGCTATATCCCCTGTGTAGCCCTGTCATCCCAGTGGGATGACCCCTTGTTGAACTCCGTGGTGGGTGGGGAGCACTGGGGGATGAAATTTAGACCAACTATTATGGTTAGCCTACACCCCCCAAAAAACATTAAACGTGGAAAAGATTTGTTTGAAAACAGTATTAAACAAGTAGTTGAGTGTGGTCCTCGCTAATTAGTTATTAAATGAACAGAGGAAGCTAGAACTTTTTCAACGGTTAATCCGTTTATTAATCAGAAAGGTCTTGACAAAATAGCTGGTGCTGTTAAATCATGTACAAAATCTAGAAATGGCACGCTGCTGGTGGAAGCAACTACAGTATCCCAGGCAGCTAAGATACTGAAAGCCAACATGCTGGGCAGTTATCCAGTCAAAGTGGAGATGCATAGGACCCTGAATTCCTCGCACGGTGTTGTAAACACTAGCACTTTGGATGGAATGTCCAACGAGGATATTCAGGAGAACCTCCAGGAACAAGGCGTAACTGCAGTCTATCGTATCCAAAGGAGAGAACGAGGGGATATGGTTCCTAATCGTACCCTGTTCCTGACCTTTGATCGGGTAGATCTCCCTCAAAGGATCAGAGCAGGATATGAAGTGATTGAGGTTAGACCATACATACCTAACCCTCTGAGATGCTAGCAATGTCAGCGGTTCGGTCACACTAGTGCATTCTGTAAAGGCGCACCTACATGTGTCAGCTGTGGAGCCGGCATGCATGAAAATGCATGTCATCACCTCCAGCATGCGTAAATTGTAGCGGTGAACATCCATCAAGTTCACGAGAATGCCCCCGTTATATTGAAGAGCGAGCTATTCAGGAGATCCGGGTTAAAGAAAAGGTATCCTTTTCGGAAGCTCGAAAACTTTGTATCCTCAAGCCCTCTTCAACCACTTCCCGTACCTATAGCTCTGTGGCGGCTACTCCGTCACCGAAACGGGAGGCTGGTACCCAAACATCTGATATAAACGGGGCAACAATATCAGAGAAAGTTCTAGTGCCTAGATCGCAACCAAGAGCATCAGTAACACCATCTAAAATTCCGAGAACAACACTTGAAACTACTGAAAATAACAAGTCAGTGAAGTCGCCTGACAAAGCATCGACGTCTAACAACAGGACGAAATTGCCCATTGTGTACCAAGCACCAGAGATCAAGTTCAAGACTCAGTATGATAGAACTGCCTTCCTGAAGGAAAGCACAAAGTCTGCTCCAGAAAAGTCCAAGAAACGTAGCCCTAGAGCGTCTCTGAGATATCGTCGGAGTCATCTCCTGGGGAGGACTCCGACCGGTGACCATCATCTACGTCGGTCGGAATTTCCAATCGCTTTGAGCCCGTCGAAGCGAAAGTTGTAGAAGGGAAACCATCCTCTTCCATAGAGGATATGGAGCAGGAAACATCTGACCACGCTGCTGCATCTACAGCAAAGAAGAGGCAGGATAAACCTGCAGAAACTAGCCCTACACCAAAGAAAAAGGACAAATTGATCCGACCACCGCTGAAACCTACGTAATGTGCGTATGTATTTGACATATCCCATTACTATCGCCATGGCTATCCTTCAATGGAACATAGGAGGCTTAAGAGCACATCGACCAGAACTGGAACTTCTGATCAGTAAGCATAACCCCTTATTGGTATGCTTACAAGAGACTAAGCTATGACCACAAGACGACTTTAAAATAAGACGCTACACACCACTGAGGTGTGATATTGAAACAGAAGAGGGCATCCCTGCTCACGGGGGCACTATGATGCTCCTCAGGGATGACATATTTGTAGATCCGTTACAGCTACAATCTGACATACAATCTGTAGCTGTAAGGATTAAGCTGCCATCAATCGAATTTTGCATTTGCAATGTATATGTACCGCCATCAGATGACCTCTCGCTAATTGACCTTGAAGATCTGGTTTCCCAACTCTCAACACCATTTCTAATAGTGGGAGACTTTAATGCCCATCACCCACTTTGGGGCTCAAATTGGGCATGTTCGAGAGGCAACCTCATTGCAAAATTCCTGGAGAGCAATAACTTGGTTCTCCTGAACACCAGAGAGCCAACATTCCCCTCAGACGCGTTTAACACCTATTCGCACATCGATTTGGCAGTGTGTACATCCCAATTAGCTGTTTCATTACAGTGGAATGTAATCTCTGATTTACATTCCAGCGACCACTTTCCATGTCTTCTTAGTCTCTTAGCACAAGATGTGTCTCCCTCATGTATCCCTAGATGGCGCTTTGATCGTGCCAACTGGAACCTTTACACCCAGTTGTCTGTCTTTGAATACAACGAGTACGATTCTGTGAATGATTTAGTTGATCATCTCACAGAGAAAATTCTTTCCGCTGCAGAACAGTCTATTCCACGTTCGGCTACCCAACCCGGTTGATTTCCTGTCCCATGGTGGACCAACGACTGCCGGAATGCTATTCGTGCTCGTAGACGTGCTCTGAGGGTATTCCAACGACACCCTACTCTAAGTAATCTAATTGAGTACAAGAAAGCGTGTGCAAAGTCTAGGCAAATAATTAAGGATAGCAAAAAGACCTCATGGAACAACTTTGTATCATCTTTTAACAGATGTACACCTTCATCTGTTGTATGGGATAAATTAAGGCGCGTGGCCGGAAAATCAACCCAGCTGCCAATCGCTGGTCTGAAAACAACTGCAGGAGTTGTTGATCCGTTTGTTGTGGCTAACATCTTCGGCTGTGCTTTTGCTCAGGTTTCTAGCTCAAGCAATTATGCTCCTGAGTTTATCTCCATTAAGACTCAGGTAGAATCTCAAGGTTTCGTGTTTAGTTCCAGAAACCTTGAAGATTATAACCGCCTCCTCACCTTGGCAGAGTTAGAACACGCTCTTTCATCATCGCGACTGACAGCACCAGGACCGGACGGAATCCACGTTCAAATGTTACAACATCTCTCACCTGAAGGTAAGGCATTTCTGCTCGAGGTCTATAACCGTGTTTGGGTTGATGCCACGTTTCCGGACAAGTGGCGAGAAGCCACCATTATACCTATCTTGAAAGCTGGCAAGGACCGTCACCTCCCTTATAGCTACAGTCCTATTTCCCTCACCAGTTGCGTATGCAAGGTGATGGAACGCATGATAAATGGGCGGTTGGTATGGTGGCTGGAAACGCACAACCTACTGAATAACATGCAGTGCGATTTTCGACGACGCCGTTCAACAGTGGATCATCTTGTGTCCATGTCGACACAGATTATGAACGGATTTCTTAAGAACTGTCAAACAGTCGGAATATTTTTTGACCTCGAAAAGACTTATGATACGTGTTGGCGGGCAGGGTTGCTACGCACTCTGCACACCTTGAATATACGTGGATGCCTACCACTATTCCTTCAGGAATTCCTGAAAGACCGCGTATTCCGAGTAAGGGTTGGCTCGGTTTTTTCGAACCTTTTTGTTCAAGAGAACGGTGTACCACAGGGATCGGTACTAAGTGTTACGTTGTTTGCTATTGCGATTAATTCTATCTCGAAATGTGTACCTCCGGGTGTCTCGTCATGCCTATTGACTCATCATATTTCCCAGTAGACCACTTTAGGGTTCTCAAATTTGAGACAACCATTTGTGGCGACAACCATTTTTTACTCCCTTTTTAAAATGTATAAGGCTCTTCATTTGTTTAATATTTTCTGGTAGCCTGTTGTATAATCTTATACCTTTATTAACTGCTTCGACGATGGCCATTTAAACCCTTCAGGGGCCAGAAACGGATACCCAATAAACAGAACAGGACATTTAAATTGTAGTAGTAGTGGTAGTGGTAGTGGTAGTGGTAGTGGTAGGGGTAGGGGTAGGGGTAGGGGTAGGGGTAGTGGTAGTGGTAGTGGTAGTGGTAGTAGTAGTAGTAGTAGTAGTGGTAGTAGTAGGAGCAGCAGCAGGAGCAGCAGCAGCAGCAGCAGCAGCAGCAGCAGTAGCAGCAGTAGCAGCAGCAGTAGCAGCAGCAGTAGCAGCAGGAGCAGCAGCAGCAGCAGCAGGAGCAGGAGCAGGAGCAGCAGCAGCAGCAGGAGCAGGAGCAGTAGCAGGAGCAGGAGCAGGAGCAGTAGCAGTAGCAGTAGCAGTAGCAGAGGCCTCGAGTGCTCTAATACCGTCAGGGTCCGAAGAAAACAAGAGTTTAGCCAAGAGGGGCTAGATAGGAAAGGTGAATGAGGGAGCTGGTATAAGAAGGAGAAGATATACCAGCTCGGTCTAATATCCCACCATGCTGACCAGTGCATTTGGTGAGTAGCCCTCCCCTTTAGTTCATCATGAGAGTACATGATTACTAACAGCTGCACCACGTGAAGGATAGGGGTAGGACTCTAGGCATTTGTCCAGGTTGGTTCCCATAATCATTCTACTTGGTGAATGCATTATGGGGTCTCCCCCCTGTTAGTAACAGCAGCCCTTTAGCAGCCACATTTAAATTCTCGAAATTTAAATTGTTAAATGCTGTAAAAATGTATCATAAATACAATTCCATATCTTCCGTATTTATTAAGTTATTTAAATGAAACAAAAACTGGTTTAAAACTCATTAAAGGCAGTCTAAATCTACAGTTAAAATAAAGTAGAGACTATATTAATAAATCGTTGAAATTTCATTACTCTGTTTCACTGTAGCAAAAGCCATTCTTTGCGCTGAACACGCCTAACATTTGAGTCATTTTGTTTTGTGTGTATACAATCGAATGTATATATGTATAGCTACGCAAGTTACTTCTCCGGTTCAAGTTTAGTTTATTTATGCTATATCAAGCGATAATCATACGAGAATATATTGCGTTACACACACACACACTGGAAAGAAAAAACTGTCAGCATCTGTTATTACAGTGTTTCTCAACCAAGGTTTCTGGTAGCCTTATGCAGCTGTTTTCGCTCTGTATTTTAGTTATTTATACTCTATCTGTGTTCAGAGTGATTTCTTGTAGCTATCAAGAGCTAAATGAATGACACGTTTGAAATTGTTAAATTTCAATGTTAACCATGGCTTATCCCCGTAATGTAGCAAATAAATTAGCTTGGGTATGATGTGTACAGGCTTCTGATATTACTGTAGAAAATCTGGAAGCTTTGTTGTACGATTATGAAGGAGATCTTTAGGACATACGTAGCAGTGATCTGTGCTGGTCTACAGAGGGCATGTTAGCTACTCCATTGTTTGGGGGAAGTGGCGGGTCAAATATGGGTGATACTGATCAGCTATTACTGGCTATCCCTCTTTACGGAAAAAAGTTAAATGGTAAAAAATGTATTTTTATACCACCGGATGTAACTGTGCACAGTTGTTTAGCAGTTTTCAGAGCTGTAAATTCGTGCAAGACATTCATCTACCTGTACTTGTGCATATAAAGAGCTTGTAACCTAATTGAATATTATAATACTCAGAGGCCTCTTTATACTAGGGGGTAAGAAATGACCACGACATCACCCCTCATACTTGAGAGAAAACACTTTCCTAAAAGTATACCACCCACAACCAAAGAAGTTGTAACCATTTCGAAAATGTGTAGTGTGTTGCGAAAAAGAAGTTTGCAAGGAAACCAATATTATTTGGTGTGAATCTTCAGATGTGCCCTTGGGTGTTTATCCAGGTCTGGAGGTGTACAATTCAAAAAGAAACCTTTAAGGGTACGTTTACACTCCTTATAGAACTAATTTAAATTTATTGTAAAATAGCAAAATTAAAATAATTGGCATTAAATGAGCATTAAATGCATGTATGCACAGGATGTCTATACACGTCCATATTGGTTTGGGCCATTTTAACTTGACGTCATATGACGTCCATAATGGTGAAAGGGTTAATAGCACTAGACCTGAAGATTTCCGTTCTACAACTTTGAATGTGAAAGTCATCTTTCTGACGTGTATTGTATTTGTGAATATCGGCATTTTTGTAATTTTGTATTTGTAGTTTATTTTGTTTTACATGGATCACTAATTCCAAAATATACATACATGCTAGAGGTAATATTTGATGTTTTTTGAATAGTGGCCTGCAAGATGTTCTGTTATCCACCCCACTTAGTATCCTTATCGCTCTTTTTTGAAGTTTAAAGACTCTATCTGCCATTTCCCCCCAGAACACTATCCCATATTGTAACTGACTGTGAAAGTAACCATAATATATATTTCTCAATACTGCTATATTTATTAAGCTTTTCAAATGTTTAAGCAAATAACAAATGGAACTCAGTTTATTTATTAAATGTTGAATATGTGTGGTCCATTTCATGTTCTCATTCATATGTAATCTTAAAAAGTTTGTTTCATTATTGTAGCTAATGGCTGTTTTATCAAATACTATTGGAGGTTTGACCACATTTCTATTTTGGCAAGTATGGAATGAAATGGCAATAGTCTTATCCTTATTTATAATTAGTTCATTCTGAAACCATGTGTGCAGTTTACATAGAGTATCATTGAGTTTGGTCTGTACGCTTTCTTGATTGTTTCCTTTTATTAGGATGTTAGTGTCATCTGAAAATAAAATAACATCTGTGGAATTAATGGCAGTTGGCAAATTATTTATGTGCAACGAAAATAACAAGGGGCCCAGGACTGATCCTTGTGGAACTCCTCGCCTAACTTCTCTCACTTTGGCCTGAACTGTATTTAATTTTCCTTTATTTTCAAACTGAAGTTCGACAAACTGTTTTATATCGCTTAAATAGGATTTAACCCAATTATTCAGAATACCCCTAAAACCATATTTATTTAATTTCCTGAGTAGTATTTTATGATCTAAAACATTGTATGCTTTCGTTAAGTCTAAAAATAAACCCACAACTACTAAGTTTTTATCAATAGCTTCTTGAATTTTATTTATTAAACTGTCCATGGCTGTTACGGTAGATCTGTTTTTTCTAAATCCGTTTTGGGCCTCTGAAAGATTATTGTAGTTTGAGATGAATAATATCATTCTATTTTGAAAAAGCTTTTCAAATATTTTAGAAAATGATGATACGATTGATATTAGTCTGTAATTTTCTCTTTTATTCTTCTCCCCTTTTTATAAAGTGGCTTAATTTTTGATACTTTTAACTTATCTGGAAATACACCCGATTGCAATGATACATTATAGAGACTGACTAGTGGCTTAGCTATTTGATGTATAACTTTTTTAATGATAACATCTGGTACTTCATCAACTCCAGATGAATATTTGGCCTTCATACCCTGGACTACACCTTCTAATTCCAATTCCGTAACAGGCAATATAAAAATTGATTGACTGCATTGCTTTATGTTGTCACCATTCTCCTGACACCCTATATGCTGTATCCCTTCGCAGTTTCTGTGAATTAATGCTCCAGTACGCCATCTATGGAAAGTAGCAAAATCATCTCATAGCAGTATACAGTACTATCGCCTATCTTCACCCATATATAGACACATATTTTAAACTGCTACTTTGCAGGAGTTATAGGGACAGTGCCAATCATTATTGAAGAACTAAATATTATATATTTGTTCACAGTACATTACATGCATTAAGACTAATGAAATGTACACTAACATAAATGAAGGAAGAGTATTCCCTCTCAGTCACATAGAGTGAGAGTTAGTTCTTTACCTTGAAGACAGACAGCAGTGTGGACTTTGATTATGATGTAACAATTAAGTCAATACTCCTTTTACAGACTTCTCCTCACTGGAAAATGGAGAGTGTTATATCAATCATCATGTAAAGCTGATGTCTATTTTGCTTTCTATGTCGCAGTTGTTGCTGCTGAAACTATTACAAGCAGCAAGAGCTGCGATATTGGGAGCAGAATAGAAATTGATTCGGAGAAGAGTAGGGGACCCTGTTATGTTATGAAATACAACAGCAACCATGAAATTGATAGCAATATAGAAATTATGAAGGAACCAGGATGATTGGACAGAGAGAGTTTGTTGTCATAACATTAAGGTAAGTGTTGTAGATATTAGATGTATTTAGAATTTCTGTTTATTGTATACTTGATAAAATATTTTAATATAAAATAAATAGGTGTAACAGATAGTTTGTATATCTGTAAGTGTGCATGAGACGAGCAGTGGCAGTGGTAACTGTTATGATTACAAAACAGTTTTAAAGCTTTTGGAGAGTTTTAATGAGATTACAGTAAAAACACTCCGTGGTATTATAGTATCTGACAAAAAACTACTTAATGCTAAAACTTGAGGGGGAACAATGTCTATCTTGTTTTAAACAGAGTCATTTTGCACATTTCACAAGCAACATTTGGTCCTTCCTTAGTCATGAAAGTTGCATTGTCCTGGGTTTGACACCGCATGGGAAAATGTTGGATGATGATGATGATGATGATAATATATGTAAGGGCGCTCAACTACGGCGGTCATCAGCGCCCTTGAAAAAACTAGTCATGGCAAAAGCCAGATATAAAACTTTCTAAAAACTATACAAGTGTAACAAAATCTACTAAAAATACACGTACATAAAAAAAATCAATCAAAACCTACTAAAAATTTTGTTCACCTATTTCACTTTTTTTTTCACCTTTCCACCGACACGGGTCTCCTCGCACGGCCTACACGTGGGTGGGCCTGTTGACCGTCTCCCTCAACCACGAAGAGGAACCCACACGAGGGAGACTGTTGGCTCGGAACCCTGGGTGCGTCAAACCCGTACCTACCAAAGTAGGCCCCTGGGGGGACAATGTTGGATGCCATCCTGCCGCTTGAGGAACTTCTGCCATTGGCCCTCTCTTTCATTTGTTGCTCAGTATTTGTTCATTCCATTACCTGTACCACCTCTTTTCAGTTGTAGTCTTCCCTGTTCTGCACAAAGCATCTGCGATAGCAATTTTGAAATCAATCAGAGGCATATATGGATCCTCAAATTTAGGCCAGAGAATCCAGCCATTAATAGCAGGCAAATCAAAGAGGTGAAACATTATTTTGTGATACCAGTACTTAGACCTAATCTGTATCCTATAAAAACCTAACATGAATTAAGGAGGTCTACACCTCCCATATAACTGTTATATGTGATGACATCTTCACAAGGAAGGATTTTGGAATGCAAGGGAATGTCAACGTCATCCTCTGTGTCAGTAATAATGGTAATACTTGATTTAACCGTCTCAGTGTTATATTGCTTATCTGATTCTGATGCAGGCACATCACAGTTGGCAGTTTCATCTTCTGACAACTCAGAATCTTCACTTACCTATTCATCATATGGTATAAGTACTAGCGATAACACTAAAAAAATGCCCATAAAAAGCTGTGATCCCGAGGGGTGGGCAACAGGAAGTAGGGGACTGACTGAGAGCGGTGATGTATGGCGGGGACTTGGTGTGCCCCAGGACTGCTATAGCTGTCGAGAAGGCCCATCAGTAACCCTGAAAACTGGCAGAAGAGCCTCTGTTCCCCCCACGGGCCTACTGTGGTGGGTATGGGAATTGGCGATCCCAGGGTCCCGAGCCACCCTGACACCCTCGATGTGAGTTCCTCTTAGTGCTGATCCCCCAGGGGCCTACTTCGGTAGGTACGGGTTTGGCGAACCCGGGGTCCCGAGCCAACAGTCTCCCTCGTGTGGGCTCCTCTTCGTGGTTGAGGGAGACGGTCAACAGGCCCACCCACGTGTAGGCCGTGCGTGGAGACCTGTGTCGGTGGAAAGGTTTGTCCTGGTGGTTGAGGGATGCGTATCTGAGCTCGTAACAGTCTTTTTCTGAATTCAGGGAGGGTGCGCATTTCTAATACACTACTTTGGCTTCTGCTTCGCCTAAACGGGAGGTTAGGGACTAACCCACCCTTAATGAATCGGCCAGGACTAGGTATTGTACCGACCTCCAGGGTGAGTGGGACAGCGAGCTCGCTATATCCCCTGTGTAGCCCTGTCATCCCAGTGGGATGACCCCTTGTTGAACTCCGTGGTGGGTGGGGAGCACTGGGGGATGAAATTTAGACCAACTATTATGGTTAGCCTACACCCCCCAAAAAACATTAAACGTGGAAAAGATTTGTTTGAAAACAGTATTAAACAAGTAGTTGAGTGTGGTCCTCGCTAATTAGTTATTAAATGAACAGAGGAAGCTAGAACTTTTTCAACGGTTAATCCGTTTATTATACAGAAAGGTCTTGACAAAATAGCTGGTGCTGTTAAATCATGTACAAAATCTAGAAATGGCACGCTGCTGGTGGAAGCAACTACAGCATCCCAGGCAGCTAAGATACTGAAAGCCAACATGCTGGACAGTTATCCAGTCAAAGTGGAGATGCATAGGACCCTGAATTCCTCGCACGGTGTTGTAAACACTAGCACTTTGGATGGAATGTCCAACGAGGATATTCAGGAGAACCTCCAGGAACAAGGCGTAACTGCAGTCTATCGTGTCCAAAGGAGAGAACGAGGGGATATGGTTCCTAATCGTACCCTGTTCCTGACCGTTGATCGGGTAGATCTCCCTCAAAGGATCAGGGCAGGATATGAAGTGATTGAGGTTAGACCATACATACCTAACCCTCTGAGATGCTAGCAATGTCAGCGGTTCGGTCACACTAGTGCATTCTGTAAAGGCGCAACTACATGTGTCAGCTGTGGAGCCGGCATGCATGAAAATGCATGTCATCACCTCCAGCATGCGTAAATTGTAGCGGTGAACATCCATCAAGTTCACGAGAATGCCCCCGTTATATTGAAGAGCGAGCTATTCAGGAGATCCGGGTTAAAGAAAAGGTATCCTTTTCGGAAGCTCGAAAACTTTGTATCCTCAAGCCCTCTTCAACCACTTCCCGTACCTATAGCTCTGTGGCGGCTACTCCGTCACCGAAACGGGAGGCTGGTACCCAAACATCTGATATAAACGGGGCAACAATATCAGAGAAAGTTCTAGTGCCTAGATCGCAACCAAGAGCATCAGTAACACCATCTAAAATTCCGAGAACAACACTTATAACTACTGAAAATAACAAGTCAGTGAAGTCGCCTGACAAAGCATCGACGTCTAACAACAGGACGAAATTGCCAGTTGTGTACCAAGCACCAGAGATCAAGTTCAAGACTCAGTATGATAGAACTGCCTTCCTGAAGGAAAGCACAAAGTCTGCTCCAGAAAAGTCCAAGAAACGTAGCCCTAGAGCGTCTCTGAGATATCGTCGGAGTCATCTCCTGGGGAGGACTCCGACCGGTGACCATCATCTACGTCGGTCGGAATTTCCAATCACTTTGAGCCCGTCGAAGCGAAAGTTGTAGAAGGGAAACCGTCCTCTTCCATAGAGGATATGGAGCAGGAAACATTTGACCACGCTGCTGCATCTACAGCAAAGAAGAGGCAGGATAAACCTGCAGAAACTAGCCCTACACCAAAGAAAAAGGGCAAATTGATCCGACCACCGCTGAAACCTACGTAATGTGCGTATGTATTTGACATATCCCATTACTATCGCTATGGCTATCCTTCAATGGAACATACGAGGCTTAAGAGCACATCGACCAGAACTGGAACTTCTGATCAGTAAGCATAACCCCTTATTGGTATGCTTACAAGAGACTAAGCTATGACCACAAGACGACTTTAAAATAAGACGCTACACACCACTGAGGTGTGATATTGAAACAGAAGAGGGCATTCCTGCTCACGGGGGCACTATGATGCTCCTCAGGGATGACATATTTGTAGATCCGTTACAGCTACAATCTGACATACAATCTGTAGCTGTAAGGATTAAGCTGCCATCAATCGAATTTTGCATTTGCAATGTATATGTACCGCCATCAGATGACCTCTCGCTAATTGACCTTGAAGATCTGGTTTCCCAACTCTCAACACCATTTCTAATAGTGGGAGACTTTAATGCCCATCACCCACTTTGGGGCTCAAATTGGGCATGTTCGAGAGGCAACCTCATTGCAAAATTCCTGGAGAGCAATAACTTGGTTCTCCTGAACACCAGAGAGCCAACATTCCCCTCAGACGCGTTTAACACCTATTCGCACATCGATTTGGCAGTGTGTACATCCCAATTAGCTGTTTCATTACAGTGGAATGTAATCTCTGATTTACATTCCAGCGACCACTTTCCATGTCTTCTTAGTCTCTTAGCACAAGATGTGTCTCCCTCATGTATCCCTAGATGGCGCTTTGATCGTGCCAACTGGAACCTTTACACCCAGTTGTCTGTCTTTGAATACAACGAGTACGATTCTGTGAATGATTTAGTTGATCATCTCACAGAGAAAATTCTTTCCGCTGCAGAACAGTCTATTCCACGTTCGGCTACCCAACCCGGTTGATTTCCTGTCCCATGGTGGACCAACGACTGCCGGAATGCTATTCGTGCTCGTAGACGTGCTCTGAGGGTATTCCAACGACACCCTACTCTAAGTAATCTAATTGAGTACAAGAAAGCGTGTGCAAAGTCTAGGCAAATAATTAAGGATAGCAAAAAGACCTCTTGGAACAACTTTGTATCATCTTTTAACAGATGTACACCTTCATCTGTTGTATGGGATAAATTAAGGCGCGTGGCCGGAAAATCAACCCACCTGCCAATCGCTGGTCTGAAAACAACTGCAGGAGTTGTTGTTGATCCGTTTGTTGTGGCTAACATCTTCGGCTGTGCTTTTGCTCAGGTTTCTAGCTCAAGCAATTGTGCTCCTGAGTTTATCTCCATTAAGACTCAGGTAGAATCTCAAGGTTTCGTGTTTAGTTCCAGAAACCTTGAAGATTATAACCGCCTCCTCACCTTGGCAGAGTTAGAACACGCTCTTTCATCATCGCGACTGACAGCACCAGGACCGGACGGAATCCACGTTCAAATGTTACAACATCTCTCACCTGAAGGTAAGGCATTTCTGCTCGAGGTCTATAACCGTGTTTGGGTTGATGCCACGTTTCCGGACAAGTGGCGAGAAGCCACCATTATACCTATCTTGAAAGCTGGCAAGGACCGTCACCTCCCTTATAGCTACAGTCCTATTTCCCTCACCAGTTGCGTATGCAAGGTGATGGAACGCATGATAAATGGGCGGTTGGTATGGTGGCTGGAAATGCACAACCTACTGAATAACATGCAGTGCGATTTTCGACGACGCCGTTCAACAGTGGATCATCTTGTGTCCATGTCGACACAGATTATGAACGGATTTCTTAAGAACTGTCAAACAGTCGGAATATTTTTTGACCTCGAAAAGACTTATGATACGTGTTGGCGGGCAGGGTTGCTACGCACTCTGCACACCTTGAATATACGTGGATGCCTACCACTATTCCTTCAGGAATTCCTGAAAGACCGCGTATTCCGAGTAAGGGTTGGCTCGGTTTTTTCGAACCTTTTTGTTCAAGAGAACGGTGTACCACAGGGATCGGTACTAAGTGTTACGTTGTTTGCTATTGCGATTAATTCTATCTCGAAATGTGTACCTCCGGGTGTCTCGTCATGCCTATTGACTCATCATATTTCCCGGTAGACCACTTTAGGGTTCTCAAATTTGAGACAACCATTTGTGGCGACAACCATTTTTTACTCCCTTTTTAAAATGTATAAGGCTCTTCATTTGTTTAATATTTTCTGGTAGCCTGTTGTATAATCTTATACCTTTATTAACTGCTTCGACGATGGCCATTTAAACCCTTCAGGGGCCAGAAACGGATACCCAATAAACAGAACAGGACATTTAAATTGTAGTAGTAGTAGTAGTAGTGGTAGTGGTAGTGGTAGTGGTAGTGGTAGGGGTAGGGGAAGGGGTAGGGATAGGGGTAGTGGTAGTGATAGTGGTAGTAGTAGGAGCAGCAGCAGCAGGAGCAGCAGCAGCAGCAGCAGCAGTAGCAGCAGCAGTAGCAGCAGCAGTAGCAGCAGGAGCAGCAGCAGCAGGAGCAGGAACAGGAGCAGGAGCAGCAGCAGGAGCAGGAGCAGTAGCAGGAGCAGGAGCAGGAGCAGGAGCAGGAGCAGTAGCAGTAGCAGTAGCAGAGGCCTCGAGTGCTCTAATACCGTCAGGGTCCGAAGAAAACAAGAGTTTAGCCAAGAGGGGCTAGATAGGAAAGGTGAATGAGGGAGCTGGTATAAGAAGGAGAAGATATACCAGCTCGGTCTAATATCCCACCATGCTGACCAGTGCATTTGGTGAGTAGCCCTCCCCTTTAGTTCATCATGAGAGTACATGATTACTAACAGCTGCACCACGTGAAGGATAGGGGTAGGACTCTAGGCATTTGTCCAGGTTGGTTCCCATAATCATTCTACTTGGTGAATGCATTATGGGGTCTCCCCCCTGTTAGTAACAGCAGCCCTTTAGCAGCCACATTTAAATTCTCGAAATTTAAATTGTTAAATGCTGTAAAAATGTATCATAAATACAATTCCATATCTTCCGTATTTATTAAGTTATTTAAATGAAACAAAAACTGGTTTAAAACTCATTAAAGGCAGTCTAAATCTACAGTTAAAATAAAGTAGAGACTATATTAATAAATCGTTGAAATTTCATTACTCTGTTTCACTGTAGCAAAAGCCATTCTTTGCGCTGAACACGCCTAACATTTGAGTCATTTTGTTTTGTGTGTATACAAACGAATGTATATATGTATAGCTACGCAAGTTACTTCTCCGGTTCAAGTTTAGTTTATTTATGCTATATCAAGCGATAATCATACGAGAATATATTGCGTTACACACACACACACTGGAAAGAAAAAACTGTCAGCATCTGTTATTACAGTGTTTCTCAACCAAGGTTTCTGGTAGCCTTATGCAGCTGTTTTCGCTCTGTATTTTAGTTATTTATACTCTGTCTGTGTTCAGAGTGATTTCTTGTAGCTATCAAGAGCTAAATGAATGACACGTTTGAAATTGTTATATTTCAATGTTAACCATGGCTTATCCCCGTAATGTAGCAAATAAATTAGCTTGGGTATGATGTGTACAGGCTTCTGATATTACTGTAGAAAATCTGGAAGCTTTGTTGTACGATTATGAAGGAGATCTTTAGGACATACGTAGCAGTGATCTGTGCTGGTCTACAGATGGCATGTTAGCTACTCCATTGTTTGGGGGAAGTGGCGGGTCAAATATGGGTGATACTGATCAGCTATTACTGGCTATCCCTCTTTACGGAAAAAAGTTAAATGGTAAAAAATGTATTTTTATACCACCGGATGTAACTGTGCACAGTTGTTTAGCAGTTTTCAGAGCTGTAAATTCGTGCAAGACATTCATCTACCTGTACTTGTGCATATAAAGAGCTTGTAACCTAATTGAATATTATAATACTCAGAGGCCTCTTTATACTAGGGGGTAAGAAATTACCACGACATCACCCCTCATACTTGAGAGAAAACACTTTCCTAAAAGTATACCACCCACAACCAAAGAAGTTGTAACCATTTCGAAAATGTGTAGTGTGTTGCGAAAAAGAAGTTTGCAAGGAAACCAATATTATTTGGTGTGAATCTTCAAATGTGCCCTTGGGTGTTTATCCAGGTCTGGAGGTGTACAATTCAAAAAGAAACCTTTAAGGGTACGTTTACACTCCTTATAGAACTAATTTAAATTTATTGTAAAATAGCAAAATTAAAATAATTGGCATTAAATGAGCATTAAATGCATGTATGCACAGGATGTCTATACACGTCCATATTGGTTTGGGCCATTTTAACTTGACGTCATATGACGTCCATAATGGTGAAAGGGTTAATAGCACTAGACCTGAAGATTTCCGTTCTACAACTTTGAATGTGAAAGTCATCTTTCTGACGTGTATTGTATTTGTGAATATCGGCATTTTTGTAATTTTGTATTTGTAGTTTATTTTGTTTTACATGGATCACTAATTCCAAAATATACATACATGCTAGAGGTAATATTTGATGTTTTTTGAATAGTGGCCTGCAAGATGTTCTGTTATCCACCCCACTTAGTATCCTTATCGCTCTTTTTTGAAGTTTAAAGACTCTATCTGCCATTTCCCCCCAGAACACTATCCCATATTGTAACTGACTGTGAAAGTAACCATAATATATATTTCTCAATACTGCTATATTTATTAAGCTTTTCAAATGTTTAAGCAAATAACAAATGGAACTCAGTTTATTTATTAAATGTTGAATATGTGTGGTCCATTTCATGTTCTCATTCATATGTAATCTTAAAAAGTTTGTTTCATTATTGTAGCTAATGGCTGTTTTATCAAATACTATTGGAGGTTTGACCACATTTCTATTTTGGCAAGTATGGAATGAAATGGCAATAGTCTTATCCTTATTTATTATTAGTTCATTCTGAAACCATGTGTGCAGTTTACATAGAGTATCATTGAGTTTGGTCTGTACGCTTTCTTGATTGTTTCCTTTTATTAGGATGTTAGTGTCATCTGAAAATAAAATAACATCTGTGGAATTAATGGCAGTTGGCAAATTATTTATGTGCAACGAAAATAACAAGGGGCCCAGGACTGATCCTTGTGGAACTCCTCGCCTAACTTCTCTCACTTTCGCCTGAACTGTATTTAATTTTCCTTTATTTTCAAACTGAAGTTCGACAAACTGTTTTATATCGCTTAAATAGGATTTAACCCAATTATTCAGAATACCCCTAAAACCATATTTATTTAATTTCCTGAGTAGTATTTTATGATCTAAAACATTGTATGCTTTCGTTAAGTCTAAAAATAAACCCACAACTACTAAGTTTTTATCAATAGCTTCTTGAATTTTATTTATTAAACTGTCCATGGCTGTTACGGTAGATCTGTTTTTTCTAAATCCGTTTTGGGCCTCTGAAAGATTATTGTAGTTTGAGATGAATAATATCATTCTATTTTGAAAAAGCTTTTCAAATATTTTAGAAAATGATGATACGATTGATATTAGTCTGTAATTTTCTCTTTTATTCTTCTCCCCTTTTTTATAAAGTGGCTTAATTTTTTATACTTTTAACTTATCTGGAAATACACCCGATTGCAATGATACATTATAGAGACTGACTAGTGGCTTAGCTATTTGATGTATAACTTTTTTAATGATAACATCTGGTACTTCATCAACTCCAGATGAATATTTGGCCTTCATACCCTGGACTACACCTTCTAATTCCAATTCCGTAACAGGCAATATAAAAATTGATTGACTGCATTGCTTTATGTTGTCACCATTCTCCTGACACCCTATATGCTGTATCCCTCAGCAGTTTCTGTGAATTAATGCTCCAGTACGCCATCTATGGAAAGTAGCAAAATCATCTCATAGCAGTATACAGTACTATCGCCTATCTTCACCCATATATAGACACATATTTTAAACTGCTACTTTGCAGGAGTTATAGGGACAGTGCCAATCATTATTGAAGAACTAAATATTATATATTTGTTCACAGTACATTACATGCATTAAGACTAATGAAATGTACACTAACATAAATGAAGGAAGAGTATTCCCTCTCAGTCACATAGAGTGAGAGTTAGTTCTTTACCTTGAAGACAGACAGCAGTGTGGACTTTGATTATGATGTAACAATTAAGTCAATACTCCTTTTACAGACTTCTCCTCACTGGAAAATGGAGAGTGTTATATCAATCATCATGTAAAGCTGATGTCTATTTTGCTTTCTATGTCGCAGTTGTTGCTGCTGAAACTATTACAAGCAGCAAGAGCTGCGATATTGGGAGCAGAATAGAAATTGATTCGGAGAAGAGTAGGGGACCCTGTTATGTTATGAAATACAACAGCAACCATGAAATTGATAGCAATATAGAAATTATGAAGGAACCAGGATGATTGGACAGAGAGAGTTTGTTGTCATAACATTAAAGTAAGTGTTGTAGATATTAGATGTATTTAGAATTTCTGTTTATTGTATACTTGATAAAATATTTTAATATAAAATAAATAGGTGTAACAGATAGTTTGTATATCTGTAAGTGTGCATGAGACGAGCAGTGGCAGTGGTAACTGTTATGATTACAAAACAGTTTTAAAGCTTTTGGAGAGTTTTAATGAGATTACAGTAAAAACACTCCGTGGTATTATAGTATCTGACAAAAAACTACTTAATGCTAAAACTTGAGGGGGAACAATGTCTATCTTGTTTTAAACAGAGTCATTTTGCACATTTCACAAGCAACATTTGGTCCTTCCTTAGTCATGAAAGTTGCATTGTCCTAGGTTTCACACCACATGGGAAAATGTTGGATGATGATAATATATGTAAGGGCGCTCAACTACGGCGGTCATCAGCGCCCTTGAAAAAACTAGTCATGGCAAAAGCCAGATATAAAACTTTCTAAAAACTATACAAGTGTAACAAAATCTACTAAAAATACACGTACATAAAAAAAATCAATCAAAACCTACTAAAAATTTTGTTCACCTATTTCACTTTTTTTTTTCACCTTTCCACCGAGACGGGTCTCCTCGCACGGCCTACACGTGGGTGGGCCTGTTGACCGTCTCCCTCAACCACGAAGAGGAACCCACACGAGGGAGACTGTTGGCTCGGAACCCCGGGTGCGTCAAACCCGTACCTACCAAAGTAGGCCCCTGGGGGGAAAATGTTGGATGCCATCCTGCCGCTTGAGGAACTTCTGCCATTGGGCCTCTCTTTCATTTGTTGCTCAGTATTTGTTCATTCCATTACCTGTACCACCTCTTTTCAGTTGTAGTCTTCCCTGTTCTGCACAAAGCATCTGCGATAGCAATTTTGAAATCAATCAGAGGCATATATGGATCCTCAAATTTAGGCCAGAGAATCCAGCCATTAATAGCAGGCAAATCAAAGAGGTGAAACATTATTTTGTGATACCAGTACTTAGACCTAATCTGTATCCTATAAAAACCTAACATGAATTAAGGAGGTCTACACCTCCCATATAACTGTTATATGTGATGACATCTTCACAAGGAAGGATTTTGGAATGCAAGGGAATGTCAACGTCAACCTCTGTGTCAGTAATAATGGTAATACTTGATTTAACCTTCTCAGTGTTATATTGCTTATCTGATTCTGATGCAGGCACATCACAGTTGGCAGTTTCATCTTCTGACAACTCAGAATCTTCACTTACCTATTCATCATATGGTATAAGTACTAGCGATAACACTAAAAAAATGCCCATAAAAAGCTGTGATCCTGAGGGGTGGGCAACAGGAAGTAGGGGACTGACTGAGAGCGGTGATGTATAGCGGGGACTTGGTGTGCTCCAGGACTGCTATAGCTGCCGAGAAGGCCCATCAGTAACCCCGAAAACTGGCAGAAGAGCCTCTGGTCCCCCCACGGGCCTACTGTGGTGGGTATGGGAATTGGCAATCCCATGGTCCCGAGCCACCCTGACACCCTCGATGTGAGTTCCTCTTAGTGCTGATCCCCCAGGGGCCTACTTCGGTAGGTACGGGTTTGGCGAACCCGGGGTCCCGAGCCAACTGTCTCCCTCGTGTGGGCTCCTCTTTGTGGTTGAGGGAGACGGTCAACAGGCCCACCCACGTGTAGGCCGTGCGTGGAGACCCGTGTCGGTGGAAAGGTTTGTCCTGGTGGTTGAGGGATGCGTATCTGAGCTCGTAACAGTGTTTTTCTGAATTCGGGGAGGGTGCGCATTTCTAATACACTACTTTGGCTTCTGCTTCGCCTAAACGGGAGGTTAGGGACTAACCCACCCCTAATGAATCGGCCAGGACTAGGTATTGTACCGACCTCCAGGGTGAGTGGGACAGCGAGCTCGCTATATCCCCTGTGTAGCCCTATCATCCCAGTGGGATGACCCCTTGTTGGACTCCGTGGTGGGTGGGGAGCACTGGGGGATGAAATTTAGACCAACTATTATGGTTAACCCACACCCCCCAAAAAACATTAAACGTGGAAAAGATTTGTTTGAAAACAGTGTTAAACAAGTAGTTGAGTGTGGTCCTCGCTACTTAGTTATTAAAGGAACAGAGGAAGGTAGAACTTTTTCAACGGTTAATCTGTTTATTATACAGAAAGGTCTTGACAAAATAGCTGGTGCTGTTAAATCATGTACAAAATCTAGAAATGGCACGCTGCTGGTGGAAGCAACTACAGCAACCCAGGCAGCTAAGATACTGAAAGCTGACATGCTGGGCAGTCAAAGTGGAGATACATAGGACCCTGAATTCCTCGTACGGTGTTGTAAACACTAGCACTTTGGATGGAATGTCCAACGAGGATATTCAGGAGAACCTCCAGGAACAATGCGTAAGTGCAGTCTATCGTGTCCAAAGGAGAGAACGAGGGGATATGGTTCCTGATCGTAACCTGTTCCTGACCTTTGATCGGGTAGATCTCCCTCAAAGGATCAGGGCAGGATATGAAGTGATTGAGGTTAGACCATACATACCTAACCCTCTGAGATGCTAGCAATGTCAGCGGTTCGGTCACACTAGTGCATTCTGTAAAGGCGCACCTACATGTGTCAGCTGTGGAGCCGGCATGCATGAAAATGCATGTACATCACCTCCAGCATGCGCAAATTGTAGCGGTGAACATCCATCAAGTTCACGAGAATGCCCCCGTTATATTGAAGAGCGAGCTATTCAGGAGATCCGGGTTAAAGAAAGGGTATCCTTTTCGGAAGCTCGGAAACTTCTTTGTATCCTCAAGCCCTCTTCAACCACCTCCTGTACCTATAGCTCTGTGGCGGCTACTCCGTCACCGAAACGGGAGGCTGGTACCCAAACATCTGATATAAATGGGGCAATAATATCAGAGAAAGTTCTAGTGCCTAGATCGCAACCAAGAGCATCAGTAACACCATCTAAAACTCCGAGAACAACACTTAAGACTACTGAAAATAACAAGTCAGTGAAGTCGCCTGACAAAGCATCGACGTCTAAAAACAGGACGAAATTGCCCATTGTGTACCAAGCACCAGAGATCAAGTTCAAGACTCAGTATGATAGAACTGCCTTCCTGAAAGAAAGCACAAAATCTGCTCCAAATATGTCCAAGAAACGTAGCCCTAGAGCATCTCTGAGATCATCGTCGGAGTCATCTTCTGGGGAGGACTCCGACCGGCGCCCGTCATCTACGTCGGTCGGAATTTCCAATCGCTTCGAGCCCCTCGAAGCGAAAGTTGTAGAAGGAAAACCGTCCTCTTCCATAGAGGATATGGAGCAGGAAACATCTGACCACGCTGCTGCATCTGCAGCAAAGAAGAGGCAGGATAAACCTGCAGAAACTAGCCCTACACCAAAGAAAAAGGGCAAATTGATCCGACCACCGCTGAAACCTACGTAATGTGCATATGTATTTGACATATCCCATTACTATCGCCATGGCTATCCTTCAATGGAACATAGGAGGCTTAAGAGCACATCGACCAGAACTGGAACTTCTGATCAGTAAGCATAACCCCTTGTTGGTATGCTTACAAGAGACTAAGCTATGACCACAAGACGACTTTAAAATCAGACGCTACACACCACTGAGGTGTGATATTGAAACAGAAGAGGGCATTCCTGCTCACGGGGGCACTATGATGCTCCTCAGGGATGGCATATTTGTAGATCCGTTACAGCTACAATCTGACATACAATCTGTAGCTGTAAGGATTAAGCTGCCATCAATCGAATTTTGCATTTGCAATGTATATGTACCGCCATCAGATGACCTCTCGCTAATTGACCTTGAAGATCTGGTTTCCCAACTTTCAACACCATTTCTAATAGTGGGAGACTTTAATGCCCATCACCCACTTTGGGGCTCAAATTGGGCATGTTCGAGAGGCAACCTCATTGCAAAATTCCTGGAGAGCAATAACTTGGTTCTCCTGAACACCTGAGAGCCAACATTCCCCTCAGACGCGTATAACACCTATTCGCACATCGATTTGGCAATGTGTACATCCCAATTAGCTGTTTCATTACAGTGGAATGTCATCTCTGATTTACATTCCAGCGACCACTTTCCATGTCTTCTTAGTCTCTTAGCACAAGATGTGTCTCCCTCATGTATCCCTAGATGGCGCTTTGATCGTGCTAACTGGAACCTTTGCATACAACGAGTACAACCTTTACATACAACCTTTGAATACAACGAGTACAAGTCTGTGAATGATTTAGTTGATCATCTCACAGAGAAAATTCTTTCCGCTGCAGAACAGTCTATTCCACGTTCGGCTACCCAACCCGGTTGATTTCCTGTCCCATGGTGGACCAACGACTGCCGGAATGCTATTCGTGCTCGTAGACGTGCTCTGAGGGTATTCCAACGACACCCTACCCTAAGTAATCTAATTGAGTACAAGAAAGCACGTGCAAAGTCTAGGCAAATAATTAAGGATAGCAAAAAGACCTCATGGAACAACTTTGTATCATCTTTTAACAGATGTACACCTTCATCTGTTGTATGGGATAAATTAAGGCGCGTGGCCGGAAAATCAACCCACCTGCCAATCACTGGTCTGAAAACAACTGCAGGAGTTGTTGTTGATCCGTTTGTTGTGCCTAACACCTTCGGCTGTGCTTTTGCTCAGGTTTCTAGCTCAAGCAATTATGCTCCTGAGTTTATCTCCATTAAGACTCAGGTAGAATCTCAAGGTTTCGTGTTTAGTTCCAGAAACCTTGACGATTATAACCGCCTCC
The DNA here is from genome assembly GCA_030765055.1 of Mantis religiosa. NCBI lineage: Eukaryota > Metazoa > Arthropoda > Insecta > Mantodea > Mantidae > Mantis > Mantis religiosa. The sequence continues at coordinate 122,005,372 of CM060959.1, forward strand.
TCACCTTGGCAGAGTTAGAACACGGTCTTTCATCATCGCGACTGACAGCACCAGGACCGGACGGAATCCACGTTCAAATGTTACATCTCTCACCTGAAGGTAAGGCATTCCTGCTCGAGGTCTATAACCGTGTTTGGGTTGATGCCACGTTTCCGGACAAGTGGCGAGAAGCCACCATTATACCTATCTTGAAAGCTGGCAAGGACCGTCACCTCCCTTATAGCTACAGTCCTATTTCCCTCACCAGTTGCGTATGCAAGGTGATGGAACGCATGATAAATGGGCGGTTGGTATGGTGGCTGGAAACGCACAACCTACTGAATAACATCCAGTGCGATTTTCGACGACGCCGTTCAACAGTGGATCATCTTGTGTCCATGTCGACACAGATTATGAACGGATTTCTTAAGAACTGTCAAACAGTCGGAATATTTTTTGACCTTGAAAAGGCTTATGATACGTGTTGGCGGGCAGGGCTGCTACGCACTCTGCACACCTTGAATATACGTGCATGCCTACCACTCTTCCTTCAGGAATTCCTGAAAGACCGCGTATTCCGAGTAAGGATTGGCTCGGTTTTTTCAAACCTTTTTGTTCAAGAGAACGGTGTACCACAGGGATCGGTACTAAGTGTTATGTTGTTTGCTATTGCGATTAATTCTATCTCGAAATGTGTACCTCCGGGTGTCTCGTCATGCCTATTGACTCATCATATTTCCCGGTAGACCACTTTAGGGTTCTCAAATTTGAGACAACCATTTGTGGCGACAACCATTTTTTACTCCCTTTTTAAAATGTATAAGGCTCTTCATTTGTTTAATATTTTCTGGTAGCCTGTTGTATAATCTTATACCTTTATTAACTGCTTCGACGATGGCCATTTAAACCCTTCAGGGGCCAGAAACGGATACCCAATAAACAGAACAGGACATTTAAATTGTAGTAGTAGTAGTAGTGGTAGTGGTAGTGGTAGTGGTAGTGGTAGTGGTAGTGGTAGTGGTAGGGGTAGGGGTAGGGGTAGGGATAGGGGTAGTGGTAGTGGTAGTGGTAGTAGTAGGAGCAGCAGCAGGAGCAGCAGCAGCAGCAGCAGCAGCAGCAGCAGCAGCAGTAGCAGCAGCAGTAGCAGCAGCAGTAGCAGCAGGAGCAGCAGCAGCAGCAGGAGCAGGAGCAGCAGCAGGAGCAGGAGCAGTAGCAGGAGCAGGAGCAGGAGCAGGAGCAGGAGCAGTAGCAGTAGCAGTAGCAGAGGCCTCGAGTGCTCTAATACTGTCAGGGTCCGAAGAAAACAAGAGTTTAGCCAAGAGGGGCTAGATAGGAAAGGCGAATGAGGGAGCTGGTATAAGAAGGAGAAGATATACCAGCTCGGTCTAATATCCCACCATGCTGACCAGTGCATTTGGTGAGTAGCCCTCCCCTTTAGTTCATCATGAGAGTACATGATTACTAACAGCTGCACCACGTGAAGGATAGGGGTAGGACTCTAGGCATTTGTCCAGGTTGGTTCCCATAATCATTCTACTTGGTGAATGCATTATGGGGTCTCCCCCCTGTTAGTAACAGCAGCCCTTTAGCAGCCACATTTAAATTCTCGAAATTTAAATTGTTAAATGCTGTAAAAATGTATCATAAATACAATTCCATATCTTCCGTATTTATTAAGTTATTTAAATGAAACAAAAACTGGTTTAAAACTCATTAAAGGCAGTCTAAATCTACAGTTAAAATAAAGTAGAGACTATATTAATAAATCGTTGAAATTTCATTACTCTGTTTCACTGTAGCAAAAGCCATTCTTTGCGCTGAACACGCCTAACATTTGAGTCATTTTGTTTTGTGTGTATACAAACGAATGTATATATGTATAGCTACGCAAGTTACTTCTCCGGTTCAAGTTTAGTTTATTTATGCTATATCAAGCGATAATCATACGAGAATATATTGCGTTACACACACACACACACTGGAAAGAAAAAACTGTCAGCATCTGTTATTACAGTGTTTCTCAACCAAGGTTTCTGGTAGCCTTATGCAGCTGTTTTCGCTCTGTATTTTAGTTATTTATACTCTGTCTGTGTTCAGAGTGATTTCTTGTAGCTATCAAGAGCTAAATGAATGACACGTTTGAAATTGTTATATTTCAATGTTAACCATGGCTTATCCCCGTAATGTAGCAAATAAATTAGCTTGGGTATGATGTGTACAGGCTTCTGATATTACTGTAGAAAATCTGGAAGCTTTGTTGTACGATTATGAAGGAGATCTTTAGGACATACGTAGCAGTGATCTGTGCTGGTCTACAGATGGCATGTTAGCTACTCCATTGTTTGGGGGAAGTGGCGGGTCAAATATGGGTGATACTGATCAGCTATTACTGGCTATCCCTCTTTACGGAAAAAAGTTAAATGGTAAAAAATGTATTTTTATACCACCGGATGTAACTGTGCACAGTTGTTTAGCAGTTTTCAGAGCTGTAAATTCGTGCAAGACATTCATCTACCTGTACTTGTGCATATAAAGAGCTTGTAACCTAATTGAATATTATAATACTCAGAGGCCTCTTTATACTAGGGGGTAAGAAATTACCACGACATCACCCCTCATACTTGAGAGAAAACACTTTCCTAAAAGTATACCACCCACAACCAAAGAAGTTGTAACCATTTCGAAAATGTGTAGTGTGTTGCGAAAAAGAAGTTTGCAAGGAAACCAATATTATTTGGTGTGAATCTTCAGATGTGCCCTTGGGTGTTTATCCAGGTCTGGAGGTGTACAATTCAAAAAGAAACCTTTAAGGGTACGTTTACACTCCTTATAGAACTAATTTAAATTTATTGTAAAATAGCAAAATTAAAATAATTGGCATTAAATGAGCATTAAATGCATGTATGCACAGGATGTCTATACATGTCCATATTGGTTTGGGCCATTTTAACTTGACGTCATATGACATCCATATTGGTGAAAGGGTTAATAGCACTAGACCTGAAGATTTCCGTTCTACAACTTTGAATGTGAAAGTCATCTTTCTGACGTGTATTGTATTTGTGAATATCGGCATTTTTGTAATTTTGTATTTGTAGTTTATTTTGTTTTACATGGATCACTAATTCCAAAATATACATACATGCTAGAGGTAATATTTGATGTTTTTTGAATAGTGGCCTGCAAGATGTTCTGTTATCCACCCCACTTAGTATCCTTATCGCTCTTTTTTGAAGTTTAAAGACTCTATCTGCCATTTCCCCCCAGAACACTATCCCATATTGTAACTGACTGTGAAAGTAACCATAATATATATTTCTCAATACTGCTATATTTATTAAGCTTTTCAAATGTTTAAGCAAATAACAAATGGAACTCAGTTTATTTATTAAATGTTGAATATGTGTGGTCCATTTCATGTTCTCATTCATATGTAATCTTAAAAAGTTTGTTTCATTATTGTAGCTAATGGCTGTTTTATCAAATACTATTGGAGGTTTGACCACATTTCTATTTTGGCAAGTATGGAATGAAATGGCAATAGTCTTATCCTTATTTATAATTAGTTCATTCTGAAACCATGTGTGCAGTTTACATAGAGTATCATTGAGTTTGGTCTGTACGCTTTCTTGATTGTTTCCTTTTATTAGGATGTTAGTGTCATCTGAAAATAAAATAACATCTGTGGAATTAATGGCAGTTGGCAAATTATTTATGTGCAACGAAAATAACAAGGGGCCCAGGACTGATCCTTGTGGAACTCCTCGCCTAACTTCTCTCACTTTGGCCTGAACTGTATTTAATTTTCCTTTATTTTCAAACTGAAGTTCGACAAACTGTTTTATATCGCTTAAATAGGATTTAACCCAATTATTCAGAATACCCCTAAAACCATATTTATTTAATTTCCTGAGTAGTATTTTATGATCTAAAACATTGTATGCTTTCGTTAAGTCTAAAAATAAACCCACAACTACTAAGTTTTTATCAATAGCTTCTTGAATTTTATTTATTAAACTGTCCATGGCTGTTACGGTAGATCTGTTTTTTCTAAATCCGTTTTGGGCCTCTGAAAGATTATTGTAGTTTGAGATGAATAATATCATTCTATTTTGAAAAAGCTTTTCAAATATTTTAGAAAATGATGATACGATTGATATTAGTCTGTAATTTTCTCTTTTATTCTTCTCCCCTTTTTTATAAAGTGGCTTAATTTTTGATACTTTTAACTTATCTGGAAATACACCCGATTGCAATGATACATTATAGAGACTGACTAGTGGCTTAGCTATTTGATGTATAACTTTTTTAATGATAACATCTGGTACTTCATCAACTCCAGATGAATATTTGGCCTTCATACCCTGGACTACACCTTCTAATTCCAATTCCGTAACAGGCAATATAAAAATTGATTGACTGCATTGCTTTATGTTGTCACCATTCTCCTGACACCCTATATGCTGTATCCCTTCGCAGTTTCTGTGAATTAATGCTCCAGTACGCCATCTATGGAAAGTAGCAAAATCATCTCATAGCAGTATACAGTACTATCGCCTATCTTCACCCATATATAGACACATATTTTAAACTGCTACTTTGCAGGAGTTATAGGGACAGTGCCAATCATTATTGAAGAACTAAATATTATATATTTGTTCACAGTACATTACATGCATTAAGACTAATGAAATGTACACTAACATAAATGAAGGAAGAGTATTCCCTCTCAGTCACATAGAGTGAGAGTTAGTTCTTTACCTTGAAGACAGACAGCAGTGTGGACTTTGATTATGATGTAACAATTAAGTCAATACTCCTTTTACAGACTTCTCCTCACTGGAAAATGGAGAGTGTTATATCAATCATCATGTAAAGCTGATGTCTATTTTGCTTTCTATGTCGCAGTTGTTGCTGCTGAAACTATTACAAGCAGCAAGAGCTGCGATATTGGGAGCAGAATAGAAATTGATTCGGAGAAGAGTAGGGGACCCTGTTATGTTATGAAATACAACAGCAACCATGAAATTGATAGCAATATAGAAATTATGAAGGAACCAGGATGATTGGACAGAGAGAGTTTGTTGTCATAACATTAAGGTAAGTGTTGTAGATATTAGATGTATTTAGAATTTCTGTTTATTGTATACTTGATAAAATATTTTAATATAAAATAAATAGGTGTAACAGATAGTTTGTATATCTGTAAGTGTGCATGAGACGAGCAGTGGCAGTGGTAACTGTTATGATTACAAAACAGTTTTAAAGCTTTTGGAAAGTTTTAATGAGATTACAGTAAAAACACTCCGTGGTATTATAGTATCTGACAAAAAACTACTTAATGCTAAAACTTGAGGGGGAACAATGTCTATCTTGTTTTAAACAGAGTCATTTTGCACATTTCACAAGCAACATTTGGTCCTTCCTTAGTCATGAAAGTTGCATTGTCCTGGGTTTGACACCGCATGGGAAAATGTTGGATGATGATGATGATGATAATATATGTAAGGGCGCTCAACTACGGCGGTCATCAGCGCCCTTGAAAAAACTAGTCATGGCAAAAGCCAGATATAAAACTTTCTAAACACTATACAAGTGTAACAAAATCTACTAAAAATACACGTACATAAAAAAAATCAATCAAAACCTACTAAAAATTTTGTTCACCTATTTCACTTTTTTTTTTCACCTTTCCACCGAGACGGGTCTCCTCGCACGGCCTACACGTGGGTGGGCCTGTTGACCGTCTCCCTCAACCACGAAGAGGAACCCACACGAGGGAGACTGTTGGCTCGGAACCCCGGGTGCGTCAAACCCGTACCTACCAAAGTAGGCCCCTGGGGGGAAAATGTTGGATGCCATCCTGCCGCTTGAGGAACTTCTGCCATTGGGCCTCTCTTTCATTTGTTGCTCAGTATTTGTTCATTCCATTACCTGTACCACCTCTTTTCAGTTGTAGTCTTCCCTGTTCTGCACAAAGCATCTGCGATAGCAATTTTGAAATCAATCAGAGGCATATATGGATCCTCAAATTTAGGCCAGAGAATCCAGCCATTAATAGCAGGCAAATCAAAGAGGTGAAACATTATTTTGTGATACCAGTACTTAGACCTAATCTGTATCCTATAAAAACCTAACATGAATTAAGGAGGTCTACACCTCCCATATAACTGTTATATGTGATGACATCTTCACAAGGAAGGATTTTGGAATGCAAGGGAATGTCAACGTCAACCTCTGTGTCAGTAATAATGGTAATACTTGATTTAACCTTCTCAGTGTTATATTGCTTATCTGATTCTGATGCAGGCACATCACAGTTGGCAGTTTCATCTTCTGACAACTCAGAATCTTCACTTACCTATTCATCATATGGTATAAGTACTAGCGATAACACTAAAAAAATGCCCATAAAAAGCTGTGATCCTGAGGGGTGGGCAACAGGAAGTAGGGGACTGACTGAGAGCGGTGATGTATAGCGGGGACTTGGTGTGCTCCAGGACTGCTATAGCTGCCGAGAAGGCCCATCAGTAACCCCGAAAACTGGCAGAAGAGCCTCTGGTCCCCCCACGGGCCTACTGTGGTGGGTATGGGAATTGGCAATCCCATGGTCCCGAGCCACCCTGACACCCTCGATGTGAGTTCCTCTTAGTGCTGATCCCCCAGGGGCCTACTTCGGTAGGTACGGGTTTGGCGAACCCGGGGTCCCGAGCCAACTGTCTCCCTCGTGTGGGCTCCTCTTTGTGGTTGAGGGAGACGGTCAACAGGCCCACCCACGTGTAGGCCGTGCGTGGAGACCCGTGTCGGTGGAAAGGTTTGTCCTGGTGGTTGAGGGATGCGTATCTGAGCTCGTAACAGTGTTTTTCTGAATTCGGGGAGGGTGCGCATTTCTAATACACTACTTTGGCTTCTGCTTCGCCTAAACGGGAGGTTAGGGACTAACCCACCCCTAATGAATCGGCCAGGACTAGGTATTGTACCGACCTCCAGGGTGAGTGGGACAGCGAGCTCGCTATATCCCCTGTGTAGCCCTATCATCCCAGTGGGATGACCCCTTGTTGGACTCCGTGGTGGGTGGGGAGCACTGGGGGATGAAATTTAGACCAACTATTATGGTTAACCCACACCCCCCAAAAAACATTAAACGTGGAAAAGATTTGTTTGAAAACAGTGTTAAACAAGTAGTTGAGTGTGGTCCTCGCTACTTAGTTATTAAAGGAACAGAGGAAGGTAGAACTTTTTCAACGGTTAATCTGTTTATTATACAGAAAGGTCTTGACAAAATAGCTGGTGCTGTTAAATCATGTACAAAATCTAGAAATGGCACGCTGCTGGTGGAAGCAACTACAGCAACCCAGGCAGCTAAGATACTGAAAGCTGACATGCTGGGCAGTCAAAGTGGAGATACATAGGACCCTGAATTCCTCGTACGGTGTTGTAAACACTAGCACTTTGGATGGAATGTCCAACGAGGATATTCAGGAGAACCTCCAGGAACAATGCGTAAGTGCAGTCTATCGTGTCCAAAGGAGAGAACGAGGGGATATGGTTCCTGATCGTACCCTGTTCCTGACCTTTGATCGGGTAGATCTCCCTCAAAGGATCAGGGCAGGATATGAAGTGATTGAGGTTAGACCATACATACCTAACCCTCTGAGATGCTAGCAATGTCAGCGGTTCGGTCACACTAGTGCATTCTGTAAAGGCGCACCTACATGTGTCAGCTGTGGAGCCGGCATGCATGAAAATGCATGTACATCACCTCCAGCATGCGCAAATTGTAGCGGTGAACATCCATCAAGTTCACGAGAATGCCCCCGTTATATTGAAGAGCGAGCTATTCAGGAGATCCGGGTTAAAGAAAGGGTATCCTTTTCGGAAGCTCGGAAACTTCTTTGTATCCTCAAGCCCTCTTCAACCACCTCCTGTACCTATAGCTCTGTGGCGGCTACTCCGTCACCGAAACGGGAGGCTGGTACCCAAACATCTGATATAAATGGGGCAACAATATCAGAGAAAGTTCTAGTGCCTAGATCGCAACCAAGAGCATCAGTAACACCATCTAAAACTCCGAGAACAACACTTAAGACTACTGAAAATAACAAGTCAGTGAAGTCGCCTGACAAAGCATCGACGTCTAAAAACAGGACGAAATTGCCCATTGTGTACCAAGCACCAGAGATCAAGTTCAAGACTCAGTATGATAGAACTGCCTTCCTGAAAGAAAGCACAAAATCTGCTCCAAATATGTCCAAGAAACGTAGCCCTAGAGCATCTCTGAGATCATCGTCGGAGTCATCTTCTGGGGAGGACTCCGACCGGCGCCCGTCATCTACGTCGGTCGGAATTTCCAATCGCTTCGAGCCCCTCGAAGCGAAAGTTGTAGAAGGAAAACCGTCCTCTTCCATAGAGGATATGGAGCAGGAAACATCTGACCACGCTGCTGCATCTGCAGCAAAGAAGAGGCAGGATAAACCTGCAGAAACTAGCCCTACACCAAAGAAAAAGGGCAAATTGATCCGACCACCGCTGAAACCTACGTAATGTGCATATGTATTTGACATATCCCATTACTATCGCCATGGCTATCCTTCAATGGAACATAGGAGGCTTAAGAGCACATCGACCAGAACTGGAACTTCTGATCAGTAAGCATAACCCCTTGTTGGTATGCTTACAAGAGACTAAGCTATGACCACAAGACGACTTTAAAATCAGACGCTACACACCACTGAGGTGTGATATTGAAACAGAAGAGGGCATTCCTGCTCACGGGGGCACTATGATGCTCCTCAGGGATGGCATATTTGTAGATCCGTTACAGCTACAATCTGACATACAATCTGTAGCTGTAAGGATTAAGGTGCCATCAATCGAATTTTGCATTTGCAATGTATATGTACCGCCATCAGATGACCTCTCGCTAATTGACCTTGAAGATCTGGTTTCCCAACTTTCAACACCATTTCTAATAGTGGGAGACTTTAATGCCCATCACCCACTTTGGGGTTCAAATTGGGCATGTTCGAGAGGCAACCTCATTGCAAAATTCCTGGAGAGCAATAACTTGGTTCTCCTGAACACCTGAGAGCCAACATTCCCCTCAGACGCGTATAACACCTATTCGCACATCGATTTGGCAATGTGTACATCCCAATTAGCTGTTTCATTACAGTGGAATGTCATCTCTGATTTACATTCCAGCGACCACTTTCCATGTCTTCTTAGTCTCTTAGCACAAGATGTGTCTCCCTCATGTATCCCTAGATGGCGCTTTGATCGTGCTAACTGGAACCTTTGCATACAACGAGTACAACCTTTACATACAACCTTTGAATACAACGAGTACAAGTCTGTGAATGATTTAGTTGATCATCTCACAGAGAAAATTCTTTCCGCTGCAGAACAGTCTATTCCACGTTCGGCTACCCAACCCGGTTGATTTCCTGTCCCATGGTGGACCAACGACTGCCGGAATGCTATTCGTGCTCGTAGACGTGCTCTGAGGGTATTCCAACGACACCCTACCCTAAGTAATCTAATTGAGTACAAGAAAGCACGTGCAAAGTCTAGGCAAATAATTAAGGATAGCAAAAAGACCTCATGGAACAACTTTGTATCATCTTTTAACAGATGTACACCTTCATCTGTTGTATGGGATAAATTAAGGCGCGTGGCCGGAAAATCAACCCACCTGCCAATCACTGGTCTGAAAACAACTGCAGGAGTTGTTGTTGATCCGTTTGTTGTGCCTAACACCTTCGGCTGTGCTTTTGCTCAGGTTTCTAGCTCAAGCAATTATGCTCCTGAGTTTATCTCCATTAAGACTCAGGTAGAATCTCAAGGTTTCGTGTTTAGTTCCAGAAACCTTGACGATTATAATCGCCTCCTCACCTTGGCAGAGTTAGAACACGGTCTTTCATCATCGCGACTGACAGCACCAGGACCGGACGGAATCCACGTTCAAATGTTACATCTCTCACCTGAAGGTAAGGCATTCCTGCTCGAGGTCTATAACCGTGTTTGGGTTGATGCCACGTTTCCGGACAAGTGGCGAGAAGCCACCATTATACCTATCTTGAAAGCTGGCAAGGACCGTCACCTCCCTTATAGCTACAGTCCTATTTCCCTCACCAGTTGCGTATGCAAGGTGATGGAACGCATGATAAATGGGCGGTTGGTATGGTGGCTGGAAACGCACAACCTACTGAATAACATCCAGTGCGATTTTCGACGACGCCATTCAACAGTGGATCATCTTGTGTCCATGTCGACACAGATTATGAACGGATTTCTTAAGAACTGTCAAACAGTCGGAATATTTTTTGACCTTGAAAAGGCTTATGATACGTGTTGGCGGGCAGGGCTGCTACGCACTCTGCACACCTTGAATATACGTGCATGCCTACCACTCTTCCTTCAGGAATTCCTGAAAGACCGCGTATTCCGAGTAAGGATTGGCTCGGTTTTTTCAAACCTTTTTGTTCAAGAGAACGGTGTACCACAGGGATCGGTACTAAGTGTTATGTTGTTTGCTATTGCGATTAATTCTATCTCGAAATGTGTACCTCCGGGTGTCTCGTCATGCCTATTTGTAGACGACTTTGCCGTCTACTGTACATCTCAGCGCACTCCGTTTTTAGAGCGCCATCTTCAGACCACCTTGGACAATCTTAAGAGTTGGAGTTTAAAAAACGGCTTCCGATTCTCCGCTGAGAAACCATCTGTGTTAACTTCTGGCGTCAGCAGAATCGACTACCTCCAAGGCTCCGGCTAGGCGCTGATCTACTACCTTTTGCAGATGAGAGGAGGTTCCTCGGATTGATATTTGATAGAAATCTTAGTTGGTTGTCGCATATAGAACAACTGAAAGCACGATGTGACCGCTCTTTAAATATCTTGCGGGTACTAAGTGGAATATCGTGGGGAGCGGATCGTACAGTGTTATTGTGACTTTATCGGGCACTCATCCATTCCAAATTAGATTATGGTAGTATCGTTTATGTCTCAGCATGACCATCTGTGCTAAAGAGATTAGACACAGTCCATAATTGTGGCATACCTATAGCAGTTGGGGCATTTCCAACGAGCCGCGTTATGAGCCTGTATGCTGAGTCTGCAGAACCTCCTCTGCAGTACAGGTGCAACATGTTATTAGCCAATTATGGCTGTGGACTTAATTGCATGCCCACACATCCATCGTTTACGTCGTTCTTTAATACGTTCATGGACGTGCGTTATAGGAACACTTCTATTAAACTAAAGCCACCTGGTTTTCGTTTCCGGGAGCTCCTTAGACATCTTGATCCTGAAATGCCCAAGATGTATCCTAGGGGGGAGAGGACATACCCCCCTTGGTTGTGCAGAGCGTCCCCGGTTGATCTGGGCATGACTAAATATGATAAAACTACCATGTCTATGTCTAGTATCCGCACATGTTTTTTAGAATTTTTATCGCGATATGAGGACCATTTTGTAATTTATACTGATGGCTCCAAGAACTCAGATGGTGTTGGTTGTGCTTACGTGTGTGGAACCGAACCTTATACATTCGGATTCCACACAAGCACTTCCATTTTTACTGCAGAGCTTTATGCAATATACCGGGCCATTTTACACGTACGTCGACGAAAGTTGGGGAACTGCTTAATCCTAAGTGATTCCCTCAGTGCACTTCAAAGCCTATGGCAGCTGTACAACTACCACCCTATTGTGCAGCATATACAGGATGCCCTCCACGTTTTACATGCTTCTGGCGTTAACGTGGTGTGTGCATGGATCCCTGGTCACGTAGGCTTGCGGGGGAATGAAATGGCAGATTCAGCAGCCAAGACGGCTATCATGAAGCCCAGGGTTCGAATACCATCTGTGACATCGGAAGACTTAAGGGCCATATTGCGAAGAGCTGTGCAAACCTGCTGGCAGGAAGAGTGGTCTGCTCTCCGCAATAATAAACTTGGATCTGTCAAAGAACTTCCGATTCCCTGGGTTACCTCCTGTCGGTCATCTCGTCGCGAGGAGGTGAGTTTGGCTCAGTTACTAATTGGGCACTGCTTTTTTACTCATAGTTTTCTTTTTAAAAAGGAGCCTTCTCCACTGTGTCCGTTTTGCAATGAAGCGTTGCCTGTACGACACGTACTGCTAGAGTGTTTTCACCTAGCAGACCTTAGGACGTCTCTGCAGCTGCTGGTCAGCTTTGCAGAAATGCTAGCGGACGATAACGCAGTAGTGGAGAAGGTTTTTAGATTCTTTTCGAGATTAGATTTTAGGATTTAGCAAATAGAATTTATGGCTTTTTAGATGACATTTCTATTGTTTTTATTTTTTTTATCGCGTATGTATTTTTTGTCATTCTATTGACTATTTACAGTGTTTTAGAGGAATTTATATCTTACTTTTGCCATGACCAGTTTCTTTTAAAAAGGGCGCTGATGACCTCTGCAGTTGAGCGCCCTTATACTCATCATCATCATCATCATCATCATCATCTTAGTGCTGAGGGTCAGACAAAACCCCCACCCACATATAGGCCATGCATGGAGACCGGTGTCGGTGGAAAGGTTTGTCCTGGTATTTGAGGGATGCGCATCTGAGCTCGTTCCAGTCTTCTTCTGAATTCAGGGAGGGTGCCCATTTCCAATAGAGTACTTTGATTTCTGCTTCGCCTAAACGGGAGGTTAGGGACTAATCCGCCCCTAATCAGTCGGCCAGGACTAGTTACTGTACCAACTCCAGGGTGAGTGGGACGGTGAGCCCGCTATATCCCCTGTGTAGCCCTGTCATCCCAGTCAAACATGACAATGCTTGTACTTCACCTGTAACATGTGTTAACTGCAGTACTAATCATTCATCTAACTCCAAAGAATGCCCACATTTTATGGAGGAAAAAGATCCAAGAGATCCGGGTAAGAGAGAGAGAGGGTGTCTTTCGTGGAAGCCTAGAAACTCTTGTGTATTCGTCAGCCTTCTGTCCCTAGGACCAATACTTATAATCAGTTGCAGCTAAGCCGATACCTAGATGTGAAATTGCAACACAACCCAGCAACATAGACGGGGCAGTAATAACCGAAAGGTCAATTACACCAAGATCACAGCCAAAGCAGCAAACACCAGCAATAAAAACAGTAAGCGCCCCGACCAAATCCAGTCGTAAGAAGAAGGATTCAGCCAAGTCACCACTGAAAGCATCTACTTCAAGAACATGTGAACTGGTAATATATAATGTATGGCCAAGGAAATTTAAGATCTCATATGCCAGAACTGACTTCCTTAAGGAAAATAGTAAGACCAGTGAAAGGAAAGCTAACCAGCACAAAAGTCCACGAACATCTCTGTCAACATCTGAGGAATCATATGAAGAGGACGCCCATCAGCGAATTTCATCTTCGCCGGTCGCAGTCTTGAGAGACTTGATACGAAGTTACCAGTACAGAAGCCATCCTCCTCCATAGAGGATGCAGAGCGGGTAGATCCTGTCCTAACTGCCCAAATGACAGTGAGGAAAAGGCAGGAAAAACCTGCTGAAAGTGCTAGGCCTGTCGTAAAGAAAAGGAACAAATTGATTCGACCACCACTGGGCGGGTAGCTTTTGTCATGGCAAGATGATATTGAAAGTAGTAATTTTTATGCCTTTTGGTATTTTATTGGTAAGTATAGCTTTTTATAGTTTGTTACCTATTTTGGCTTATTTATTTTACTTTTATTTTGTTTTGATGCATGTTTTAAATTTTGAGTAATTTATATCTGGCTATTGCCATGAAATAGTTTTTGTAAGGGCGCTGATGACCAAGCAGTTGAGCACCCTTATATACAAATCATCAAAGCTATGATTCCATATCTGTAAGCTCAATTTAATTAAATAATTAACTTATATACTCGTGTAAGGTGTATGTGTGAGAGAGAGATAGAGAGAGAGGGAGGGGGAGGCGGAGAAACGGGGAGATGGAGAGACGGAGAAAATCATTCAAAATAATCCAATTTATTTTGTATGCAATCAAATTTAGACGTCAACAAGAATAGTACTACATGTTACCTCAACTGCATGATGTGCCATATCTGGCAATTTATTCTAAAATAAATAGATGGAAATTGAGGCCTACATTTGCTGTACAAATCAAAGACACTAAAACGTACTACTATTTTTTTAATTAGAGTTAACAGCCTTATAAACCTCACATTGACCACAGAACTGCTACATTTATCAGCTGATACATAACCTGTTCACCTAGCAAAGAAATGAACAAAAGCTTCAACTTTTCACCCCATATGGCAGTTGTTGCTTGAACAGAACAATCTGCCATGAAGTATTAAATGTAACATAGCATACAAGAAGGTCAGGACATGCGTGAAATGTAAAATATGGAGCATGCCATATATGAAACAACATGCAGTAAAGGGTTAACTACACACAGTAGACCTAATAGAAGAACCAGACATATGTGTGATAATTGAGCACTGGCAAGAAGTTTCAATGAATTTGTAGACATTGACAGTAAAGTAGCCTCATGATGGAGAGGTAATAGAAGATCAGATTCTACAGGCTGAGTCACGAAAACACTGACAGTGCTCAGTATGTTGCACAGGGCAGCACACTGATCATATTTTAAGAAGGACACCTTGTCTGGAAAGAGCTTGGATGCCTTTAAAACATCAAATTTAGAGAACTGGTGTCTAAAGTGCATGTTTGAGAGGAAGAAAGACCATGTGTGCAGATTGAAGTTATCAACACTCATTTAGTATCAACGTATGGGCTGACCATAACACTGGTCTAATACCAAAGAGATTAATAAGACCGATCTACATCACATTTGTTAGAGATATTTTGGTTATCTAATTGGAGGGCGTGCCACTACAGTTTTGGCTTCAAGTCTTACATTGTTTGTCTTTGTTCTGCTATTTATTATATGTTTATTTGTTCACAGTACATCACATGCATAACACTAATGAAATGTACACTAACATAATGAAGGAAGAGCATTCCCTCTCAGTCACAGAGAGTGAGAGTGAGTTCTTTACCTTACTGACAGACAGCAGTGTAGACATTGATTGTGACGTATTAAATAAATCAAGACCCCTTTTACAGACTTCTTCCCACTGGAAAATTGAGAGTGTTATATCAATTATCCTGTAAAGCAGATGTCTATTTTCCTTTCTATCTCACAGTTGCTGCTGCTGAAACTATTACAAACAGCAAGAGCTGTGAGAATGGGAGCAGAATAGAAATTGATTCAGAGAAGACTAGGGTACCCTGTTATGAGTGTCATGAAATACAACAGTGACCATGAACTTGATAGCAAAATAGAAATTAAGAAGGAACCATGGTGGTTGGACAGAGAAAGTTTCTTGTCATAACATTAAGGTAAGTGTTGTAGATATTAGGTATGTTTAGAATTTCTGTTTATTGTATACTTGATAAAATATTTTAATAATGTAATATAAAATTAATAGGTATAACAGATAGTTTCTGTATTTGTGAGTGTTTGTGAGGTGAGCAGTGGCAGTGGTAACTGTTAAAGATTACAAAATAGTTTTAAAGCTTTTGGAGAGTTTTAATGAGATTAGACTACAAATGCTTTGTGACATTATCGTATATGACAAAAAGCTACTCATTCCTAAAACTTTAGGGGAAGAAGTGAAGTAAATGCAAAGGAAGTCTAAGACAAATTAAATCATTTTAACATCAGTGAAAACCTCATTATAAACTTCAGAGTTTCTCTTTGTAATTCTTGCACATCCAAAACTAGATATAAAAAACAAGTCATATTAGCAATAAATGATCAAAAGTTCCACTGATATGGATATCTCAGAAAAATCTGTTCAAACTGATTATGAGTATGTAGAAATGTCTATTTCCACATTTTTAATTTTTTGTTAATGTCTTTCAGTTATTGTGCTGAAGGAATTGTAAACATATATTTCTCTTTTTACAATACTCTGGTATATTGTAGCTAAAACTATAAATTTTAGCTTCTCATCATGTATTGATGTCTCAGTTAGGTTGCCTGGAAGGGGATGAATAACATAATTCATCCTGGCAAGGCTACGTAGCCAAGAACACAGAACTCCAACTAATTGTTTGGTTAGACGCAACAGGTCTGTGGCTGTATTCACCTGGATCAGGACCCTTTAAGCGGCCTGCTGCGGTAGGTGTGGGCATTAGCGATCCCGGGATCCTGAGCTAAATCTCTCGTTTGGGTGCCTCTTAGTGGTGAGAGAGCTAATGCCAAATACACAATCAAGATCCACATCTGTGTTTGACCCTAATCTAAGTAAAGTAAATTAAATTACAGCAAAGTCATCAGGCCAGAGCGGGACCAGAGTGGTGACCGGAGCTTAGCCAGAGTTAAGTCGGAGAATTAAGTTAGTGTGAGGCCAGAGGAGAGTGAAAGCGGAGTTAGAGCCAAGCCAGATGGGTTATATACAAGGTTATATACATCAGGTTACAGAATGAAGTTAGAGTGAGGCCAGAGTGAAGCCAGAGCAGGACCGAAGGTGAGCTGCAGCCTAGCCAGAGCCAGTTAGAGTGAATTATGAGTGAAGTTAGAGTGAAGCCGGAGCGGGACTGGAGTGGTGATCGGAGCTTAGCCAGAGCAAAGCAAGAGTTAAGTCAGAGAATTAAGTTAGTGTGAGGCCAGAGGAGAGCTAGAGCGAAGCCAGAGCAGGACCGAAGGTGGGCCGCATCCTAGCCAGAGCCAAGTTAGAGTGAAGCCGGAGCGAAGTCAGAGCTGGACTGGGGTAGTGACCGGAGCCTAGTCAGAGTTAGGTTACAGAATGAAGCGAGAGCGAAGCCAGAGCAGAACTAAAGTTGGGCCAGAACTTAAGTCAGAGCCAAGCCAGAGCCAAGTTAGTGTGAATTTAGAGTGAACTTAAAGTGAAGCCAGAGCGAAGCCAGAGACAAGCCAGCGCCAAGCCAGAGTGGGACCGAAGTGGTGACCGGAGCCTAGCCAGAGCTAAGTTACAGAATGAAGTTAGAGTGAGGCCAAGACAAAGCCAAAGTGGGACCAAAGGTGTGCCGGAGCCTAGCCTCTCAGTCACATAGAGTGAGAGTGAGTTCTTTACCTTGAAGACAGACAGCAGTGTTGACTTTGATTATGATGTAACAATTAAGTCAAGACTCCTTTTACCGACTTTTCCTCACTGGAAAATGGAGTGTGTTATATCAATCATCATGTAAAGCTGATGTCTATTTTGCTTTCTATGTCGCAGTTGTTGCTGCTGAAACTATTACAAGCAGCAAGAGCTGCGATATTGGGAACAGAATAGAAATTGATTCGGTGAAGAGTAGGGGACCCTGTTATGTCATGAAATACAACAGCAAGCATGAAATTGATAGCAATATAGAAATTATGAAGGAACCATGATGATTGGACAGAGAAAGTTTATTGTCATAACATTAAGGTAAGTGTTGTAGATATTATATGTGTTTAGAATTTTTGTTTATTGTATACTTGATAAAATATTTTAATATAAAATAAATAGGTGTAACAGATAGTTTGTATATCTGTAAGTGTGCATGAGATGAGCAGTGGCAGTGGTAACTGTTAAAGATTACAAAACAGTTTTAAAGCTTTTGGAAAGTTTTAATGAGATTACAGTAAACACACTCTGTGGTATTATAGTATTTGACAAAGTACTACTTAATGCTAAAACTTAACAATTTCTATCTTGTTTTAAACAGAGTCATTTTGCACTTTTCACAAGCAACAAATGGTCCTTCCTTAGTCATGAAAGTTGCATTGTCCTGGGTTTGACACCACATGGGAAAATGTTGGATGCCATCCTGCCGCTTGAGGAACTTCTGCCATTGGCCCTCTCTTTCATTTGTTGCTCAGTATTTGTTCATTCCATTACCTGTACCACCTCTTTTCAGTTGTAGTCTTCCCTGTTCTGCACAAAGCATCTGCGATAGCAATTTTGAAATCAATCAGAGGCTAATATGTATCCTCATATTTAGGCCAGAGAATCCAGCCATTAATAAATAGCAGGCAAATCAAAGAGGTGAAACATTATTTTGTGAACCACTACTTAGACCTAATCTGGATCCTATAAAAACCTAACATGAATTAAGGAGGTCTACACTTCCCATATAACTGTTATATGTGATGGCACTTTACAAGGAAGGATTTTGGAATGCAAAGGAATGTCAACGTCATCCTCTGTGTCAGTGATAATGGTAATACTTGATTTAACCTTCTCAATGTTATATTCCTTATCTCATTCTGATGCAGGCACATCACAGTTGGCAGTTTCATCTTCTGACAACTCAGAATCTTCACTTACCTACTCATCATATGGTATAAGTACTAGCGATAACACTCAAAAAATGCCCATAAAAAGCTGTGATCCCGAGGGGTGGGCAACAGGAAGTAGGGGACTGACTGATGCGGTGATGTATGGCGGGGACTTGGTGTGCCCCAGGACTGCTATAGCTGCGAAGGCCCATCAGTAACCCCCAAAACTGGCCGAAGAGCCTCTGGTCCCCCCAGGGGCCTACTGTGGTGGGTACGGGAATTGGCGATCCCAGGGTCCCGAACCACCCTGACACCCTCGATGTGAGTTCCTCTTAGTGCTGAGGGTCAGACAAAATCCCCACCCACATGTAGGCCATGCATGGAGACCCGTGTCAGTGGAAAGGTTTGTCCTGGTGGTTGAGGGATGCACATCTGAGCTCGTTCCAGTCTTCTTCTGAATTCAGGGAGGGTGACCATTTCCAATACACTACTTTGGTTTCTGCTTCGCCTAAACAGGAGGTTACGGAAAAATCCGCCCCTAATCAGGCGGCCAGGACTAGTTACTGTATCAACTCCAGGGTGAGTGGGACGGTGAGCCCGCTATATCCGCTGTGTAGCCTTGTCATCCCAGTCAAACATGATAATGCTTGCACTTCACCTGTAACATGTGTTAACTGCAGTACTAATCATTCATCTAACCCCAGAGAATGCCCACGTTTTATGTAGGAAAAAGTGATCCAAGAGATCCGGGAGAGAGAGAGAGAGAGAGTGTCCTTCGTGGAAGCCTAGAAACTCTTGTTTATTTGTCAGCCTTCTGTCCCTAGGACCGTTAGTTATAATCAGTTGCAGCTAAGCCGATACCTAGATGTGAAATTGCAACACAACCCAGCGACATAGACGGGGCAGTAATAACCGAAAGGTCAATTACACTAAGATCACAGCCAAAGCAGCAAACACCAGCACAAAAAACAGTAAGCGCCCCGACCAAATCCAGTTGTAAGAAGAAGGATTCAGCCAAGTCACCACTGAAAGCATCTACTTCAAGAACATGTGAACTGGTAATATATAATGTATTGCCAAGGAAATTTAAGATCTCATATGATAGAACTGACTTAAGGAAAATAGTAAGACCAGTGAAAGGAAAGCTAACCAGCACAAAAGTCCACGAACATCTCTGTCAACATCTGAGGAATCATATGAAGAGGACGCCCATCAGCGAATTTCATCTTTGCCGGTCGCAGTCTTGAGAGACTTGATACGAAGTTACCAGTACAGAAGCCATCCTCCTCCATAGAGGATGCAGAGCGGGTAGATCCTGTCCTAACTGCCCAAATGACAATGAGGAAAAGGCAGGAAAAACCTGCTGAAAGTGCTAGGCCTGTCGTAAAGAAAAGGAACAAATTGATTCGACCACCACTGGGCGGGTAGCTTTTGTCATGGCAAGATGATATTGAAAGTAGTAATTTTTATGCCTTTTGGTATTTTATTGGTAAGTATAGATTTTTATAGTCTGTTACCTATTTTGGCTTATTTATTTTACTTTTATTTTGTTTTTATGCATGTTTTAAATTTTGAGTAATTTATATCTGGCTATTGCCATGAAATAGTTTTTGTAAGGGCACTGATGACCAAGCAGTTGAGCACCCTTATATACAAATCATCAAAGCTATGATTCCATATCTGTAAGCTCAATTTAATTAAATAATTAACTTATATACTCGTGTAAGGTGTATGTGTGAGAGAGAGATAGAGAGAGAGGGAGGGGGAGATGGAGAAACGAGGAGATGGAGAGACGGAGAAAATCATTCAAAATAATCCAATTTATTTCGTATGCAATCAAATTTAGACGTCAACAAGAATAGTACTACATGTTACCTCAACTGCATGATGTGCCATATCTGGCAATTTATTCTAAAATAAATAGATGGAAATTGAGGCCTACATTTGCTGTACAAATCAAAGACACTAAAACGTACTACTATTTTTTTAATTAGAGTTAACAGCCTTATAAACCTCACATTGACCACAGAACTGCTACATTTATCAGCTGATACATAACCTGTTCACCTAGCAAAGAAATGAACAAAAGCTTCAACTTTTCACCCCATATGGCAGTTGTTGCTTGAACAGAACAATCTGCCATGAAGTATTAAATGTAACATAGCATACAAGAAGGTCAGGACATGCGTGTAATGTAAAATATGGAGATGCCATATATGAAACAACATGCAGTAAAGGGTTAACTACACACAGTAGACCTAATAGAAGAACCAGACATGTGTGTGATAAGTGAGCACTGGCAAGAAGTTTCAATGAATTTGTAGACATTGACAGTAAAGTAGCCTCATGATGGAGAGGTAATAGAAGATCAGATTCTACAGGCTGAGTCACGAAAACACTGACAGTGCTCAGTATGTTGCACAGGGGAGCACACTGATCATATTTTAAGGACACCTTGTCTGGAAAGAGCTTGGATGCCTTTAAAACATCAAATTTAGAGAAATGGTGTCTAAAGTGCATGTTTGAGAGGAAGAAAGTCCATGTGTGCAGTTTGAAGTTATCAACACTCATTTAGTATCAACGTATGGGCTGACCATTACACTGGTCTAATACCAAAGAGATTAATAAGACCGATCTACATCACATTTGTTAGAGATATTTTGGTTATCTAATTGGAGGGCGTGCCACTACAGTTTTGGCTTCAAGTCTTACATTGTTTGTCTTTGTTCTGCTATTTATTATATGTTTATTTGTTCACAGTACATCACATGCATAACACTAATGAAATGTACACTAACATAATGAAGGAAGAGCATTCCCTCTAAGTCACAGAGAGTGAGAGTGAGTTCTTTACCTTGCTGACAGACAGCAGTGTAGACATTGATTGTGACGTATTAAATAAATCAAGACCCCTTTTACAGACTTCTTCCCACTGGAAAATGGAGAGTGTTATATCAATTATCCTGTAAAGCAGATGTCTATTTTCCTTTATATCTCACAGTTGTTGCTGCTGAAACTATTACAAGCAGCAAGAGCTGTGAGAATGGGAGCAGAATAGAAATTGATTCAGAGAAGACTAGGGTACCCTGTTATGAGTGTCATGAAATACAACAGCGACCATGAACTTGAAAGCAAAATAGAAATTAAGAAGGAACCATGGTGGTTGGACAGAGAAAGTTTCTTATCATAACATTAAGGTAAGTGTTGTAGATATTAGGTGTGTTTAGAATTTCTGTTTATTGTATACTTGATAAAATATTTTAATAATGTGATATAAAATTAATAGGTATAACAGATAGTTTCTGTATTTGTGAGTGTTTGTGAGGTGAGCAGTGGCAGTGGTAACTGTTAAAGATTACAAAATAGTTTTAAAGCTTTTGGAGAGTTAATGAGATTTCACTACAAATGCTTTGTGACATTATAGTATTTGACAAAAAGCTACTCATTCCTAAAACTTTAGGGGAAGAAGTGAAGTAAATACAAATTAAGTCTAAGACAAATTAAATCATTTTAACATCAGTAAAAACCTCATTATAAACTTCAGAGTTTCTCTTTGTAATTCTTGCACATCCAAAACTAGATATAAAATACAAGTCATATTAGCAATAAATGATCCAAAGTTCCACTGATATGGATATCTCAGAAAATTCTGTTCAAACTGATTATGAGTATGTAGAAATGTATATTTCCACATTTTTAATTTATTGTAAATGTCTTTCAGTGATTGTGTTGAAGGAATTGTAAACATATATTTCTCTTTTTACAATACTCTGGTATATTGTAGCTAAAACTAGAAATTTTAGCTTCTCATCATGTATTGATGTCTCAGTTAGGTCGCCTGGAAGGGGATGAATGACATAATTCATCCTGGCAAGGCTATGTAGCCAAGAACACAGCACTCCAACTAATTGTTTGGTTAGACGCAACAGGTCTGTGGCTGTGCTCACCTGGATGAGGACCCTTTAAGCGGCCTGCTGCAGTAGGTGTGGGCATTAGCGATCCCAGGATCCCGAGCTAAATCTCTTGTTTGGGTGCCTCTTAGTGGTGAGAGAGCTAATGCCAAACACACAATCAAGATCCACATCTGTGTTTGACCCTTATCTAAGTAAAGTAAATTAAATTACAGCAAAGTCATCAGGCCAGAGCGGGACCAGAGTGGTGACCGGAGCCTAGCCAGAGTTAAGTCGGAGAATTAAGTCAGTGTGAGGCCAGAGGAGAGTGAAAGCGGAGTTAGAGCCAAGCCAGATGGGTTATACACCAGGTTATATACAACAGGGTACAGAATGAAGTTAGAGTGAGGCCAGAGTGAAGTCAGAGCAGGACCGAAGGTGAGCTGCAGCCTAGCCAGAGCCAGTTAGAGTGAATT
This sequence comes from Mantis religiosa, assembly GCA_030765055.1. Lineage (NCBI taxonomy): Eukaryota > Metazoa > Arthropoda > Insecta > Mantodea > Mantidae > Mantis > Mantis religiosa. The sequence goes on from CM060959.1 coordinate 122,027,947, forward strand.
AAGAGTGAAGTTAGAGTGAAGCCGGAGCAGGACTGGAGTGGTGATCGGAGCTTAGCCAGAGCAAAGCAAGAGTTAAGTCAGAGAATTAAGTTAGTGTGAGGCCAGAGGAAAGCCAGAGCGAAGCCAGAGCAGGACCGAAGGTGGGCCGCATCCTAGCCAGAGCCAAGTTAGAGTGAAGCCGGAGCGAAGCCAGAGCTGGACTGGAGTAGTGACCGGAGCCTAGCCAGAGTTAGGTTTCAGAATGAAGCGAGAGCGAAGCCAGAGCAGGACTGAAGGTGGGCCTGAACTTAAGTCAGAGCCAAGCCGGAGCCAAGTTAGTGTGAATTTAGAGTGCACTTAAAGTGAAGCCGGAGCAAAGCCAGAGACAAGGCAGCGCCAAGCCAGAGTGGAACCGAAGTGGTGCCCAGAGCCTAGCCAGAGCTAAGTTACAGAATTAAGTTAGAGTGAGGCCAAGACAAAGCCAAAGTGGGACCGAAGGTGTGCCGGAGCCTAGCCTCTCAGTCACATAGAGTGAGAGTGAGTTCTTTACCTTGAAGACAGACAGCAGTGTGGATTTTGATTATGATGTAACAATTAAGTCAAGACTCCTTTTACCGACTTCTCACTGGAAAATGGAGTGTGTTATATCAATCATCATGTAAAGCTGATGTCTATTTTGCTTTCTATGTCGCAGTTGTTGCTGCTGAAACTATTACAAGCAGCAAAAGCTGCGATATTGGGAGCAGAATAGAAATTGATTCGGTGAAGAGTAGGGGACCCTGTTATGTCATGAAATACAACAGCAACCATGAAATTGATAGCAATATAGAAATTATGAAGGAACCATGATGATTGGACAGAGAAAGTTTATTGTCATAACATTAAGGTAAGTGTTGTAGAAATTATATGTGTTTAGAATTTCTGTTTATTGTATACTTGATAAAATATTTTAATATAAAATAAATAGGTGTAACAGATACTTTTTATATCTGTAAGTGTGCATGAGATGAGCAGTGGCAGTGGTAACTGTTAAAGATTACAAAACAGTTTTAAAGCTTTTGGAAAGTTTTAATGAGATTACAGTAAAAACACTCTGTGGTATTATAGTATTTGACAAAAAACTACTTAATGCTAAAACTTGAGGGGGAACAATGTCTATCTTGTTTTAAACAGAGTCATTTTGCACTTTTCACAAGCAACAAATGGTCCTTCCTTAGTCATGGAAGTTGCATTGTCCTGGGTTTGACACCGCATGGGAAAATGTTGGATGCCATCCTGCCGCTTGAGGAACTTCTGCCATTGGCCCTCTCTTTCATTTGTTGCTCAGTATTTGTTCATTCCATTACCTGTACCACCTCTTTTCAGTTGTAGTCTTCCCTGTTCTGCACAAAGCATCTGCGATAGCAATTTTGAAATCAATCAGAGGCATATATGGATCCTCATATATAGGCCAGAGAATCCAGCCATTAATAGCAGCCAAATCAAAGAGGTGAAACATTACTTTGTGATACCACTACTTAGACCTAATCTGGATCCTATAAAAACCTAACATGAATTAAGGAGGTCTACACCTCCCATATAACTGTTATATGTGATGGCACTTTACAAGGAAGGATTTTGGAATGCAAAGGAATGGCAACATCATCCTCTGTGTCAGTGATAATGGTAATACTTGATTTAACCTTCTCAATGTTATATTCCTTATCTGATTCTGATGCAGGCACATCACAGTTGGCAGTTTCATCTTCTGACAACTCAGAATCTTCACTTACCTACTCATCATATGGTATAAGTACTGGCGATAACACTCAAAAAATGCCCATAAAAAGCTGTGATCCCGAGGGGTGGGCAACAGGAAGTAGGGGACTGACTGATGCGGTGATGTATGGCGGGGACTTGGTGTGCCCCAGGACTGCTATAGCTGCGAAGGCCCATCAGTAACCCCCAAAACTGGCCGAAGAGCCTCTGGTCCCCCCAGGGGCCTACTGTGGTGGGTACGGGAATTGGCGATCCCAGGGTCCCGAACCACCCTGAAACCCTCGATGTGAGTTCCTCTTAGTGCTGAGGGTCAGACAAAATCCCCACCCACATGTAGGCCATGCATGGAGACCCGTGTCGGTGGAAAGGTTTGTCCTGGTGGTTGAGGGATGCACATCTGAGCTCGTTCCAGTCTTCTTCTGAATTCAGGGAGGGTGACCATTTCCAATACACTACTTTGGTTTCTGCTTCGCCTAAACAGGTTAGGGACTAATCTGCCCCTAATCAGGCGGCCAGGACTAGTTACTGTATCAACTCCAGGGTGAGTGGGACAGTGAGCCCGCTATATCCCCTGTGTAGGCTTGTCATCCCAGTCAAACATGATAATGCTTGCACTTCACCTGTAACATGTGTTAATTGCAGTACTAATCATTCATCTAACCCCAGAGAATGCCCACGTTTTATGGAGGAAAAAGTGATCCAAGAGATCCGGGTGAGAGAGAGAGAGGTTGTCCTTCGTGGAAGCCTAGAAACTCTTGCGTATTTGTCAGCCTTCTGTCCCAAGGACCGTTACTTATAATCAGTTGCAGCTAAGCCGATACCTAGATGTGAAATTGCAACACAACCCAGCGACATAGACGGGGCATTAATAACCGAAAGGTCAATTACACCAAGATCACAGCCAAAGCAGCAAACACCAGCACAAAAAACAGTAAGCGCCTCGACCAAATCCAGTCCTAAGAAGAAGCATTCAGCCAAGTCACCACTGAAAGCATCTACTTCAAGAACATGTGAACTGGTAATATATAATGTATTGCCAAGGAAATTTAAGATCTCATATGATAGAACTGATTTAAGGAAAATAGTAAGACCAGTGAAAGGAAAGCTAACCAGCATAAAAGTCCGCGAACATCTCCTCTGTCAACATCTGAGGAATCATATGAAGAGGACGCCCATCAGCGAATTTCATCTTCGCCGGTCGCAGTTTTGAGAGACTTGATTCGAAGTTACCAGTACGGAGGCCATCCTCCTCCATAGAGGATGCAGAGCAGGTAGATCCTGTCCTAACTGCCCAAATGACAGTGAGGAAAAGGCAGGAAAAACCGGCTGACAGTGCTAGGCCTGCCTTAAAGAAAAGGAACAAATTGATTCGACCACCACTGGGCAGGTAGCTTTTGTCATGGCAAGATGATATTGAAAGTAGTAATTTTTATGCCTTTTGGTATTTTATTGGTAAGTATAGCTTTTTATAGTTTGTTACCTATTTTGGCTTATTTATTTTATTTTTATTTTGTTTTGATGCATGTTTTAAATTTTGAGTAATTTATATCTGGCTATTGCCATGAATTAGTTTTTGTAAGGGCACTGATGACCAAGCAGTTGAGCACCCTTATATACAAATCATCAAAGCTATGATTCCATATCTGTAAGCTCAATTTAATTAAATAATTAACTTATATACTCGTATAAGGTGTATGTGAGAGAGAGAGAGAGAGAGAGAGAGAGAGAGAGAGAGAGAGAGAGAGAGAGAGAGAGAGAGAGAGAGAGAGAGAGAGGGAGGGAGGGAGGGGGAGACGGAGAAACGGAGAGATGGAGAGACGGAGAGAATCATTCAAAATAATCCAATTTATTTTGTATGCAATCAAATTTAGACGTCAACAAGAGTAGTACTACATGTTACTTCAACTGCATGATGTGCCATATCTGGCAATTTATTCTAAAATAAATAGATGGAAATTGAGGCCTACATTTGCTGTACAAATCAAAGACACTAAAACGTACTACTATTTTTTTAATTAGAGTTAACAGCCTTATAAACCTCACATTGACCACAGAACTGCTACATTTATCAGCTGATACATAACCTGTACACCTAGCAAAGAAATGAACAAAAGTTTCAACTTTTCACCCCATATGGCAGTTGTTGCTTGAACAGAACAATCTGCCATGAAGTATTAAATGTAACATAGCATACAAGAAGGTCAGGACATGCGTGAAATGTAAAATATGGAGCATGCCATATATGAAACAACATGCAGTAAAGGGTTAACTGCACACAGTAGACATAATAGAAGAACCAGACATGTGTGTGATAAGTGAGCACTGGCAAGAAGTTTCAATAAATTTGTAGACATTGACAGTAAAGTAGCCTCATGATGGAGAGGTAATAGAAGATCAGATTCTACAGGCTGAGTCACGAAAACACTGACAGTGCTCAGTATGTTGCACAGGGCAGCACACTGATCATATTTTAAGAAGGACACCTTGTCTGGAAAGAGCTTGGATGCCTTTAAAACATCAAATTTAGAGAACTGGTGTCTAAAGTGCATGTTTGAGAGGAAGAAAGTCCATGTGTGCAGATTGAAGTTATCAACACTCATTTAGTATCAACGTATGGGCTGACCATAACACTGGTCTAATACCAAAGAGATTAATAAGACCGATCTACATCACATATCTTAGAGATATTTTGGTTATCTAATTGGAGGACGTGCCACTACAGTTTTGGCTTCAAGTCTTACATTGTTTGTCTTTGTTCTGCTGTTTATTATATGTTTATTTGTTCACAGTACATCACATGCATAACACTATTGAAATGTACACTAACGTAATGAAGGAAGAGCATTCCCTCTAAGTCACAGAGAGTGAGAGTGAGTTCTTTACCTTGCTGACAGACAGCAGTGTAGACATTAATTGTGACGTATTAAATAAATCAAGACCCCTTTTACAGACTTCTTCTCACTGGAAAATGGAGAGTGTTATATCAATTATCCTGTAAAGCAGATGTCTATTTTCCTTTCTATCTCACAGTTGTTGCTGCTGAAACTATTACAAGCAGCAAGAGCTGTGAGAATGGGAGCAGAATAGAAATTGATTCTGAGAAGACTAGGGTACCCTGTTATGAGTGTCATGAAACACAACAGCGACCATGAACTTGATAGCAAAATAGAAATTAAGAAGGAACCATGGTGGTTGGACAGAGAAAGTTTCTTGTCATAACATTAAGGTAAGTGTTGTAGATATTAGTTGTGTTTAGAATTTCTGTTTATTGTATACTTGATAAAATATTTTAATAATGCAATATAAAATTAATAGGTATAACAGATAGTTTCTATATTTGTGAGTGTTTGTCAGGTGAGTAGGCAGTGGTAACTGTTAAAGATTACAAAATAGTTTTAAAGCTTTTGGAGAGTTTTAATGAGATTAGACTACAAATGCTTTGTGACATTATCGTATATGACAAAAAGCTACTCATTCCTAAAACTTTAGGGGAAGAAGTGAAGTAAATGCAAAGGAAGTCTAAGACAAATTAAATCATTTTAACATCAGTGAAAACCTCATTATAAACTTCAGAGTTTCTCTTTGTAATTCTTGCACATCCAAAACTAGATATAAAAGCAAGTAATATTAGCAATAAATGATCCAAAGTTCCACTGATATGGATATCTCAGAAAAATATGTTCATGCTGATTATGAGTATGTAGAAATGTCTATTTCTGCATTTTTAATTTTTTGTAAATGTCTTTCAGTGATTGTGCTGAAGGAACTGTAAACATATATTTCTCATTTTACAATACTCCGGTATATTGTAGCTAAGGCTCGAAATTTTAGCTTCTCATCATGTATTGATGTCTCAGTTAGGTCGCCTGGAAGGGGATGAATGACATAATTCATCCTGGCAAAGCTACGTAGGCAAGAACACAGCACTCCAACTAATTGTTTGGTTAGACGCAACAGGTCTATGGCTGTGCTCACCTGTATCAGGACCCTTCCAGCAGCCTGCTGCGGTAGGTATGGGCATTAGCGATCCCGGGATCCCGAGCTGAATCTCTCGTTTGGATGCCTCTTAGTGGTGAGAGAGCTAATGCCAAACACACAAACAGGATCCACATCGGTGTTTGAAGCTAATCTAAGTAAATTAAATTACAGCAAAGTCACCAGGCCAGAGCGGGACTGGAGTGGTGACCACAGCCAAGCCAAGTTAGTGTGAGGCCAGAGGAGAGTGAAAGCGGAGTTAGAGGCAAAAACCAGTTAGGTTACAGAATGAAGTAAGAGGGAGGCCAGAGCGAAGCCAGAGCAGGACCGAAGGTGGACGCAGCCTAGCCAGAGCCAGTTAGAGTGAATTAAGAGTGAAGTTAGAGTGAAGCCGGAGCGGGACCAGAGTGGTGACCGAAGCTTAGCCAGGGCAAAGCAAGTGTTAAGTCAGAGAATTAAGTTAGTGTGAGGCCAGAGGAGAGCCAAAGCGAAGTTAGAGCCAAGCCAGAGTTAGGTTACAGAATGAAGTTAGAGTGAGGCCAGAGCGAAGCCAGAGCATGACCGAAGGTGGGCCGCGTACTAGCCAGAGCCAAGTTAGAGTGAAGCCGGAGCGAAGCCAGATCTGGACTGGAGTAGTGACAGGAGCCTAGCCAGAGCAGAGGCTGAGGCTAGCCAGAGTTAGGTTACAGAATGAAGTGAGAGCGAAGCCAGAGCAGGACTGAAGATGGGCCAGAACTTAAGACAGAGCCAAGCCGGAGCCATGTTAGTGTGAATTTAGAGTGATTTTAAAGTGAAGCCGGAGCGAAGCCAGAGTGGGACCTAAGTGGTGACCGGAGCCTAGCCAGAGCTAAGTTAAAGAATGAAGTTAGAGTGAGGCCAAGGCAAAGCCAAAGTGGGACCGAAGGTGTGCCTAGCCAGAACAAAGCCAGAGCCAAGTTAGAGTGAAATTAGAGTGAGATAGGATCGAAGCCGGAGAAAATCCAGAGCAGAGTCAGTAAAGCCAAAGCTCAGTTTCAAGTGAATTTGTAGACATATACAGTATAGCAGCCCTATGATGGAGAGGTAATAGAAGATCAGATTCTAAATCCTGAGTCAAAATACAGTGACTTTGTGGGTTCATAGAATTAAAAGTCCAATTTGCCAAATTTCTAAATGTTCTTTATTTCCGTACCAGTACACTGTTCAATTCTCATGTAACAACATTACCTCACATATACAGTCTACCAAGGTTGATGACAATAACAAGCAGCTCTCGTTACAACACTGTCAGGTGCTTGCCTCACTCTTGTTCCACAACTACTACTGTCTCAACTCGTCCCTTCCTTAAATACCTCATTCGTAATTCGAGAGATTTCCAGAACAATAAAGAACCCTAAATAATCCAGATGTTACCAGGAAGTTCCATTTATCGCAGTTTGTTGGTTTCGGTAAGTCTTTTATCTCAGCTACCTTTGTTGTCGGCTATTTGTTAACACTAGCTGTGCTACTGTTAACTGCTTATGCAAGCCCTTTATTACAGTGAAACAATAGCTGCCATCTGTTTTCCATTTGTGCCGAAACTTTTATGCCTGTTACCGCGACAATAAAACTGACTATGCTTAGTATGCTGTCCAGGGCAGCACACAGACATTTTTTTAAGAAGGACCCCTTGTCTGGAAATGCATGGTTTGTATGTCATAGAACATCACATTTAGAGAACTGCTGTCCCAAGTTCATGTTTGAGAGAACGAAAATCCACGTGCGCAGATTGTTCAAAGTTATCAACACTCATTTTGTATCAACCAATGGGCTGACCATAACACTGGTCTCGTACCAAACAGATTAATAGGACCGATCTACCTCGCATTTCTTAGAGATATTTTGGTTACCAAATTGGAGGACGTAGCACTACACATTTGGCTTCAAGTCTTACATTGTTTTTGTTCCACTATTTATTATATGTGTATTTGTTTACAGTACATGACATGCATAACACTAATGAAATGTACACTAACATAATGAAGGAAGAGCATTCCCTCTCAGTCACAGAGGATTAGAGTGAGTTCTTTACCTTGAAGACATACAGCAGTGTAGACATTGATTGTGACGTAACAAATAAATCAAGACCCCTTTTACAGACTTCTTCTCACTGGAAAATGGAGAGTATTATATCAATTATCCTGTACAGCAGATGTCTATTTTCCTTTCTATCTCACAGTTATTGCTGCTGAAACTATTACAAGCAGCAAGAGCTGTGAGAATGGGAGCAGAATAGAAATTGAATCAGAGAAGACAAGGGTACCCTGTTATGAGTGTCATGAAATACAACAGCGACCATGAACTTGATAGCAAAATAGAAATTAAGAAGGAACCATGGCGGTTGGACAGAGAAAGTTTCTTGCCATAACATTAAGGTAAGTGTTGTAGATATTAGGTGTGTTTAGAATTTCTGTTTATTGTTTACTTGATAAAATATTTTAATGTAATCTAAAATTAATAGGTATAACAGATAGTTTCTATAGTTGTGAGTGTTTGTGAGGTGAGAAGTGGCAGTGGTAACTGTTAAAGATTACAAAATAGTTTTAAAGCTTTTGGAGAGTTTTAATGAGATTACACTACAAATGCTTTGTGACATTATAGTATTTGACAAAAAGCTACTCATTCCTAAAACTTTAGGGGAAGAAGTGAAGTAGATGCAAATGAAGTCTAAAACAAATTAAATCATTTTAACATCAGTAAAAACCTCATTATAAACTTCAGAGTTTTTCTTAGTAATTCTTGCACTTCCAAAACTAGATATAAAAAACAAGTCATATTAGCAATAAATGATCCAAATTTCCACTGATATGGATATCTCAGAAAAATATGTTCAAGCTGATAATGAGTATGTAGAAATGTATATTTCCACATTTTTAATTTTTTGTAAATGTCTTTCAGGTTTTGTGCTGAAGGAATTGTAAACATATATTTCTCTTTTCACAATACCCTGGTATGTTGTAGCTAAGGCTAGAAATTTTAGCTTCTCATCATGTATTGATGTCTCAGTTGGGCCGCCTGGAAGGGGATGAATGACATAATTCATCCTGGCAAGGCTACGTAGGCAAGAACACAGAACTCCAACTCATTGTTTGGTTAGACGCAACAGGTCTATGGCTGTGCTCACCTGGATCAGGACCCTTCCAGCGGCCTGCTGCGGTAGGTATGGGCATTAGCGATCCCGGGATCCCGAGCTAAATCTCTCGTTTGGGTGCCTCTTAGTGGTGAGAGAGCTAATGCCAAACACACAAACAAGATCCACATCTGTGTTTTACCCTAATCTAAGTAAATTAAATTAAAGTACAGCAAAGTCACCAGGCCAGAGCGGGACCGGAGTGATGACCGGAGCCTAGCCAGAGTTATGTCGGAGAATTAGGTTAGTGTGAGGTCAGAGCAGAGTGAAAGCGGAGTTAGAGCCAAAAAACAGTTAGGTTACAGAATGAAGTTAGAGTGAGGCCGGAGGGAAGCCAGAGTTGCACTGGAGTAGTGACCGGAGCGTAGCCAAAGTTAGGTTACAGAATGAAGCGAGAGCGAAGCCAGAGCAGGACTGAAGGTGGGCCAGAACTTAAGACAGAGCCAAGCCGGAGCCAAGTTAGTGTGAATTTAGAGTGAACTTAAAGTGAAGCCGGAGCAAAGCCAGAGACAAGCCAGAGTGGGACCGAAGTGGTGACCGGAGCCTAGCCAGAGCTAAGTTACAGAATGAAGTTACAGTGAGGCCAAGGCAAAGCCAGAGCAAAGCCAAAGTGGGACCGAAGGTGTGCCTAGCCAGAACAAAGCCAGAGCCAAGTTAGAGTGAGATAGGATCGAAGCCGGAGAAAATCCAGAGCAGATTCAGTAAAGCCAAAGCACAGTTTCAAGTGAATTTGTAGACATTGACAGTAAAGCAGGCCTATGATGGAGAGATAATAGAAGATCAGATTCTAAAGCCTCAGTCAAAATAATGTGACTTTGTGGGTTCGTAGAATTATAAGTCCAATTTGCCAAAATTCTAAATGTTCTTTATTTCCGTACCAGTACACTGTTCAATTCTCATGTAACAACATTACCTCCCATATACACACTCTACCAAGGTCGATGACAATAACAAGCAGCTCTTGTTACAACACTCTCAGCTGCTTGCCTCACTCTTGTTCCACAACTACTACTGTCTCAACTCGTCCCTTCCTTAAATACCTCATTCGTAATTCGAGAGTTTTCCAGAACAATAAAGAACCCGAAATAATCCAGATGTTACCAGGAAGTTCCATTTATCGCAGTTTGTTGGTTTCGGTAAGTCTTTTATCTCAGCTACCTTTGTTGCCGGCTATTTGTTAACACTAGCTGTGCTACTGTTAACTACTTATGCAAGCCCATTATTACAGTGAAACAATAGCCGCTATCTGTTTTCCATTTCTGCCGAAACTTTTATGCCTGTTACCGCGACAATAAAACTGACTATGCTTAGTATGCTGTCCAGGGCAGTACACAGACATTTTTTTAAGAAGGACCCCTTGTCTGGAAATGCATGGTTTGGATGTCATAACATCACATTTAGAGAACTGCTGTCCCAAGTTCATGTTTGAGAGGTCGAAAATCCACGTGCGCAGATTGTTCAAAGTTATCAACACTCATTCAGTATCAATCTATGGGCTGACCATAACACTGGTCTCGTACCAAACAGATTAATAGGACCGATCTACCTCGCATTTCTTAGAGATATTTTGGTTACCTAATTGGAGGACGTCGCACTACACATTTGGCTTCAAGTCTTACATTGTTTGTTTTTGTTCCACTATTTATTATATGTGTATTTGTTTACAGTACATGACATGCATAACACTAATGAAATGTACACTAACATAATGAAGGAAGAGCATTCGCTCTCAGTCACAGAGGATGAGAGTGAGTTCTTTACCTTGAAGACATACAGCAGTGTAGACATTGATTGTGATGTAACAAATAAATCAAGACCCCTTTTACAGACTTCTTTTCACTGGAAAATGGAGAGTGTTATATCAATTTTCCTGTAAAGCAGATGTCTATTTTCCTTTCTATCTCACAGTTGTTGCTGCTGAAACTATTACAAGCAGCAAGAGCTGTGAGAATGGGAGCAGAATAGAAATTGATTCCGAGAAGACTAGGTACCCTGTTATGAGTGTCATACAACAGTGACCATGAACTTGATAGCAAAATAGAAATTAAGAAGGAACCATGGTGGTTGGACAGAGAAAGTTTCCTGTCATAACATTAAGGTAAGTGTTGTAGATATTAGGTGTGTTTAGAATTTCTGTTTATTGTATACTTGATAAATATTTTAATAATGTAATATAAAATAAATAGGTATAACAGTTAGTTTCTATATTTGTGAGTGTTTGTGAGGTGAGAAGTGGCAGTGGTAACTGTTAAAGATTACAAAATAGTTTTAAAGCTTTTAGAGAGTTTTAATGAGATTACACTACAAATGCTTTGTGACATTATAGTATTTGACAAAAAGCTACTCATTCCTAAAACTTTAGGGGAAGAAGTGAAGTAGATGCAAATGAACTCTAAGACAAATTAAATCATTTTAACATCAGTAAAAACCTCATTATAAACTTCAGAGTTTCTCTTTGTAATTCTTGCACATCCAAAACTAGATATAAAAAACAAGTCATATTAGCAATAAATGATCCAAAGTTGCACTGATATGGATATCTCAGAAAAATATGTTCAAGCTGATTATGATTACGTAGAAATGTCTATTTCCACATTTTTAATTTTTTGTAAATGTCTTTCAGGGATTGTGCTGAAGGAATTGTAAACATATATTCCTTTATTTACAATACTCTGGTATATTATAGCCAAGGCTAGAGATTTTAGGTTCTCCTCAAGTATCGTAGTCTCAGTTATTTCGTCTGGAATGGGATGAATGACATAATTCATCCTTGCCAAGCTATGTAGCCAAGAACACAGCACCCCAATTAGTTTTTTGGTTAGACATGACAATCAGGTTATGATTGTGCTCACCTGAATCAGGACCCCTCCAGCGGCCTGCTGCAGTAGGTATGGGAATTGGCGATTGCGGAGTCCCGAGCTAAATCTCTCGATTGGGTGCCTCTGAGTGGTGAGACAGCTAATGCCAAATGCCCAAACGAGGTCTGTATCTGTGTTTGACCCGAATCTAAGTAAAGTAAATTAAATTACAGTAAAGTCAAAGCAAAGCCAGAGTGGAGCCAGAGCTAAGCCAGAGCTGGACTGGAGTGGTTACCGGATGGAGCCAAAGCTAAGCCAGAGCTGGACTGGAGTGGTTACCGGAGCCTAGCCAGAGAAAAGCCAGAGCCTAGCCAGAGTTAAGTCAGAGAATTAAGTTTAGTGTGAGGCCAGAGAAGAGCCAAAGCGGATTTAGTGCCAAGCCAGAGTTAGGTTACAGAATGAAGTTAGAGTGAGGCCAGAGCGAAGCCAGAGCTTAGCCAGAGCCAAGTTAGAGTGAATTTAGAGTGAAGTTAGAGCAAAGCCAGAGCGGGACTGGAGTGGTGACCAGAGCCTAGCCAGAGCCAAGTTAGAATGAATTTAGTGTGAGGTTAGGGCAAAGCCAGAGTGAAGTCAGAGCGATGCCAGATTGGGACCAGAGTAGTGACCAGAGCCTAGCCATAGCCAAGTTAGAATGAATTTAGAGTGAGATTAGGGCAAAGCCTGAGCAAAGCCAGAGCGGGACCAGAGTGGGGACTGGAGCCTAGCCAGAGCGGAGTTCGAGCCAAGCAAGATTTAGGTTACAGAATGAAGTTAGAGTGAGGCCAGAGCGAAGCTAGAGCAAAGTTAGAGTGAATTTAGAGTGAAGTCGGAGCGAAGTCAGAGCAAGGCCAGAGTGGGACCGGAGTGGCGACCGGAGCCTAGCCAGAGCGAAGCTAGAGCCAAGCAAGAGTTAGATTACAGAATGAAGTTAGAGTGAGGCAAAAGCAAAGCCAGAGCAGGACCGAAGGTTTGCCAGACCCTAGCCAGAGCAAAGTTAGAGCGAGATTAGGGCGAAGCCAGAGTGAAGTCAGAGTGGGACCGGAGTGGTGACCGGAGCCTAGCCAGAGCAAAGCCAGAGCCTAGACAGAATTAAGTCAGAGAAGTAAGTTAGTGTGAGGCCAGAACAGAGCCAAAGCGGAGCTAGAGCCAAGCCAGAGTTAGGTGAGGTCAGGGCGAAGCCAAAGCAAAGGCAATGCAAAGTTAAAGCAAGGCCAAAGCAAAGTTTCAAGTGAATTTGTAGACATTGACAGTTAAGTAGCCTTATGATGGAGAGGTAATAGCAGATCAGATTCTACAGGCTGAGTCCAAACAACACTGAGAACGCTTAGTATGTTGCACAGAGCAGCACACTGATCATTTTGTAAGAAGGACCCCATGTCTGGAAACACAGTTTGGCTGTCATAGAACATCAAATTTAGAGTACATGTTTGAGAGGCCGAAAATCCTCGTCTGAAGTCACCAACACTCATTTAGTATCAACCTATGTGCCGACCATAACACTGGTATAGTACCAAACAGATTAATAGGACCGATCTACCTCACATTTTTTTAGAGATATTTTGTTACCTAATTGGAGGACATCGCACTACACATTTGCCTTCAAGTCTTACATTGTTTGTCTTTGTTCTGCTATTTATTTTATGTTTATTTGTTCACATTACATCACATGCATCAGCACTAATGAAATGTATGCTGACATAACGAAGGAAGAGGATTCCCTCTCAATCACAGAGGATGAGAGTGAGTTCTTCACCTTGAAGACAGACAGCAGTGTGGAAATTGATTGTGATGTAGGAATTAAATCAAGACTCCTTTTACAGACTTCTCCTCACTGGAAAATGGAGTGTGTTATATCAATCATCATGTAAAGCAGATATCTATTTTCCTATCTCACAGATGTTGCTGCTGAAACTCTTACAAGCAGCAAGAGCTGTGGGAATGGGAGCAGAATAGAATTTGATTCAGAGAAGAGTAGGGGATTGTTTATTGTACATTTGATAAAATATTTTTTATTGTAATATAAAATTAATAGGTATAACAGGTAGTTTGTATATCTGTGAGTGTGCGTGAGGTGAGCAGTGGCAGTGGTAACTGGTAAGTGGGTATCTTCAAGACATTTGTGGACAGCTGGATGATATCGAATTGAGAGATTATTTTCAGCAAGATGGTACAACATTAAATTAATTGGGAGTCGATTAATGACTCTAAACAACACTTACTTTTAAATTTTCCCGGAACTAGTTTCAGAGGCCTTCCCTCTATCTTCAGCCAGACATCGACTGGTTCTCCTTGGTGTAGCTGGCAATATTTTGACATCGGTCTCCTCTGGTGGCGGTTCGAGGAACTTGCTGAACAAATCTTTCTGGGGGATGTCGAAATTGAATACTTTGTTCCTATTTTTTGAAATGAAGATTTGTTCCCATGTGGATAGTTCTTGTTTTCCTGATGTATGTTTTAGTAGTTTTGGTTCTGGATTTATGTTGTGGTTTTTTTTCCCAAAAATGTGTGGCAACTGCTGATTTTTCTAATTGTTTATATTTTATGTTTCTAAAGTGTTCCTTTGCTCTTGTTTCTAAATTTCTTTTGGTTTTTCCAATATAAATTTGACTACAGTCATTGCATTCAATTTGATATATACCAGATTTTCTGTTAGATGGAATGGCATCTTTGATGTTTGAGCAAATTAGGTTTTTTAAGGAGAAATGGTTGACTGGTGCTAGTTGAAGGACTCAATGTTTTTTATTTCAGTTGGCAGTTTATTGTAGATATGAATTCCGTTGAATTTAAAACTGTGCTCATACATTTTCTTTTTATGATAGGTGACATGTAAGTTTGGACTATTTCTCATGTTATGGTCATGAATATCATTGCTTTTTTGTAATTTATCTAAGTTCGTTTTAACCTGTACTATTATTTCTAAAAGATAAATGCTTGGTAATGACAATATGCCTAATTTTTTGAACCATTGCTTACAACTGTCTGTTCTCTTTAAATTCATCATAATTCTAATTACCCTTTTTTGGATTCTAAATACTTTGATAATGCTACTACTATTTCCCCATACTGCTATACCATAAGAAATTAATGATTGAAAATTTGCAAAATAGGCTATTCTTAATGTATTCAAATTTACACTGTGCTTCAAAATTGATATTTGGAAACAAATGCTACTTAATTTCTTCATTAGACTTTCAATATGTATATTCCAATTTAGACTGTCGTCCATCCAAACTCCTAAAAATTTTGTCTTTCCTGTATATTTAATTTCATTTTCATCCATTATAATTTCAGGTAAATTAACTGCCTTATTGATTTTATTATGAAAACCCAATGCCTGACTCTTATCCTTATTTATAACTAATTTGTTATTTTGAAACCAAGTTGATACTTCTTTCAAATTATTTATTACATTTTCTTTGAGTTCGTCATCATTTTGACCTGATATCAAGAGGCTCCTATCATCTGCTAATAAGGAGCATTTTAAAGAATTTTGTGAATAAAGTGCCAAATAATTAATGTACAAAATAAATAGCAATTGCCCTAAAACTGAACCCTGCGGAACTCCACAGTTTATGCTAGCAGCTTTTGATTTTATAGTTTTTATTTCCTTTGTAGTTTTATCAAAAAACTCTATTTCTATTATTTGCCTTCACTCTCTCAAGTAGGAGACAAGCCAGTTATTTGCAGTTCCCCTAATTCCGTAGTGAGATAATTTCTTTAATAGTATTCCATGATCAACTAAATCGAAAGCTTTAGACAGGTCGAGGAATATTCCAATACATTTTTCTGAATTGTCAAGCTTTAGGTGCACTTCGTCTATAAACTTTATCAGTGTAGTATTAATGGACTTTCCTTTTTGAAAGCCATGCTGCCGATCAGAAATTACATTAAATTTTGAAATAAAGTTGCAAAATCTAATAAAAACCACTCTAATATTTTGGAAAAGATCGACAGCAGTGCGATGGGTCTAAAATTTTGAACTTCCAATTTTGATCCCTTTTTATACATTGGCTTTATTTTTGCCATCTTAAAACAGTCTGGGAACCTACCTCCACTCAATGATCAATTTATTAAGTGCACTGTATCTAACAAATAGTGTACAAGAATAGGCCTTGCACAATTGATGTTCTCAAGGAATCCATTGTAATCGAAATAAGTTACACTGGCAAGGATACTCTGTAAAACTTCAGAGAATATGGTGAGAGAGAGTGCAAACATGTATAGATGCGGTCCTTTCCAACATATTCTCTGAGATGTAAATAGTGTAATGTAATCTCCCAATTTATATTATTGGTTCAAAGGTTATGGCCTATTGAAGTGGTTCAGGTTTATAAGGATCGCACTGTATATTATATCTAAGGCGATAAATTTTAGCTTCTCATCATGTATCGAGGTCTCAGTTAGGTCATGTTGAAGGGGTTGAATGACATAATTCATCCTTGTGAGGCTGTGTGGCCAAGGACACAGCACCCCAAATAGTTTTATGGTTAGATGTGACAATCAGGTTATGACTGTACTCACCAGGATCAGGGCCAAGCCCTGCAACAGCCCCATGCATTTGCTGCGTGCTGAAATATGTTGCTTTGATCATAACAAACAAATCAATAGCAATTATAACAAGCAAATCAACAGCAATTCCCAACAATTCAGAGTAGCCAACTTTGCACATATTAAAATACTGCCCAGAATTTCATCTCCTTGTACACATCTATTCCTGATGTTACATCTTCTGTAGATTTCATATTCCTTAACTGTGTACAGGTTGACCTAATAATGACTTCTTGGTGCTGTAATCTATCCTCAAAATCTCTTTTTTCTTTTTATTTTTCTTTTGCTACCTTATATTAGAAAATGTGTATTGATTTTTTTCAGGTTTGAAGATCTAAAATTTCAATGGGCCAATGAGTGAATCTGAATACAAAGAAATTTAAGTTTTTGTGGTTTTATAGTTGTGTTATATTTTTCGTAGGGCAGTATCACTGACAAACAGAATACTTAGGGTACTACAATACTGGACAATTCTAACACGGGAACCATCACTGTACTCACAACCCTATGCTCCTGAATATTTGATGCTGTAATGCCCAAAACTGAAGCCTGAAAAGAGCCGCATGTAACCAGCTGCAACTAGCTGCTGGACATCTCTTGTAAGCTCTGTGCTATGTGTGGGGAATGGTGTTCCTTATGTATTTCATGTGTACACCATTGTCCATCAGGGTGCTATGTTTTGTGGTGCTACTGGAACTTGATAGTATGCACACACTAAATCCAGTTTGGTAAAAATAATTTTACCAGCTAGTGAAAGTGTGAAATCATGAAGGTTCGGTTTGAGATACCCGTCTGGTTTAGTAACTGCATTTACATCATGGCCTCCAAATGCCGTCCTTTTGTGGTGAAATGAAGAGGGCTTGACCAATAGGATTTCAATGTTCTACAGATACCTAGATAAGATAATATACTTTTGTTTATCCTTTGAATACAATGATTTCAAGGACACGTCAATTCCAATTTTATATACATATATACATACAAAGTTTTATCTTTTTACATATCTCTATACTTAAATTCTTCCAAACTATAGAATGCATTTGTTATTAAGAATGTTTTTATTGCCTTCAGTTTATATTCCATTTTATTAATTATTTTAATTTCTTCTGGTAACTTATTATATAGTTCTTTACCCATGCTTTTACTGCAGCGATTGTTTAGATTTCCCCTATACACTGATCTAAAATAGTCGTAATTATTTCTTAGAGTATAATTATGTATACCATGATGTTTTGGTTCTTCTTTTCCTTGTAAAATAATTTTTATTGTTTCATATATATACCAAACTCTTGAAACTTTAATTTGCATATCTGTCTGCTATTTATTTTTGCCATAATTCGAATTGCTTTTTTTTGTAGTTCGAATACTTTTTTTACATCTGTTGCTGTGATGTTTCCCCATAAAGTTATCCCATATTTTATGTGTGAGTATATAAATGCATAGTATACTTGTTTTAAAGTTTCATAATCCATATTTTTTCCTACTTGTTTCATTATAAATATACCTTTATTTAATTTTTTAATTATATGAGATATATATGGCTTCCAGTTTAATTGTTTGTCTATTATTACACCTAAAATTTTAGTGTGCTGAACTTTCGGTATTGTTTCACCATCTATTGTAATGTTTATATCATTTTTACTATAATTTCCTAATTCAAAATTTATCCATGCTGTTTTGTGTGCGTTTAGAATCATATTTAGGTTTAAATAGTGCTGTTTCATTATTGTAATTAATTTCATTGCTTTCTTTTCCACCTCCATTGCTGACTTGCCTCTAATTATTATTGTCATGTCATCTGCATATCCAATTCCCAAACCTCCATTTCTTAGTATTATTTCAAAAATATCATTCACATAGGCTAAAAATAAAAATGGTCCTAGTTTAGAACCCTGTGGTACTCCTTGTTTAACTGATTGAAAATATGATTTAATTTCCTTTATCATACCCGAGCCATTTCTATGGCTTATTTCCACACACTGTGTTCTGTTTTTCAAATATGATACTATCCACTTTTGCGCTAATCCTCGAACCCCATCATTTTCTAATTTACTTGTAAGTATATCTATATCCACACAATCAAACGCTTTTGATAAATCTAAAAATATAGCTATTACTTGTTCATGGCTATTTAATGCATTAATTATAATACTATTTACTTTATTTATTGCATTTATTGTTGATTTCTTTTCTTGGAATCCAAAGTGCCATTCTGATATTATGTTAAGTTTTTTAAAGTACATTTGTAATTGTTTTAGGAACACACCCTCTATGATTTTTGAAAACGTGGAGCATAAAGTTACAGGCCTATAATTTACTACATTTGTCTTGCTTCCCTTTTGTTTATATAGTGGTCTTACAATTACTTCTTTTAGCCTGTCTGGAAAAATGCCTTGAATTAATGAAGCATTTGTAATATGTGCCATTACTTTAGAAATCTCATGTTTAATATATTTTACAATTTTGTTAGAGAACTCGTCCAAACCCATTTATTTTTTAGGCTTAAGCTTATCAATTTCTTCTAAAATATTTTGTTCTGATATTTCAAATACACCCACTGATTTTGTTTGACTAGGTAATGTTATTACATCAGCTACTTGATTTACTACTTGGGTATTGGATTTTGCTTGATTTGCGATATTTACATAATAACAGTCAAATTTATTACAAATCTCTCTAGGGTCGTTTATATCTTTATCATTTTCTTTTAATATTATATTTTCCATTTGCTTTGTTTTACTTTGGTTATGCATTTCATTTACCAGACTCCATATTGTTTTCGTCTTATTTTCTGCATTTGCTACCAGTATCCTGTTATACCTCATCTTTGCACTTTCACATACATCTCTAAAAATTCTATTATAATTTTCAATGTAATTGTATGATCTCTCCCCCATATTTGCATGCTTTAAAGAATTTAGAAATTTTACCCTCTCCCATGAAATTTTTATCCCTTTTGTCATCCATTTTTTCTGTGTTATACCTTTTGCTCTTGACTTAATTTTAACCTTTTTTATTGGCATCTCACTGTTTAACCCCTTTTGTAGTATACTATTAAACCTTTCAAACTTATCATTTACATCTACAGTTTCATATACCTGTTCCCAGCTAACGTTAGATAAATAATCTTTTAGACTTTGTAAACTGTTTATATTTATTTTTCTTTTATATTCAAAATTATTTGGTAGTATATCTTTTTTAAGATTAACTTTTAATAACTGACCATAATGATCCCCTATTCCTGTGTTAACTACTTTAGTTTCCCATTTATTTTCCAGTAAATTTATAAAAACATTGTCTATACAAGTTTTTGTTTGATTAGTAATTCTTGTTCTTTTATAACAATTTTTAAATTCAGCCTAGTTAGGGTTTCAGTGAGCATAATTTTATCAAAATTTTCCTTATTAAAATCAATAGATTCATCATCATCTGGAATTCTTTTTTGCGACTTGCAACTTTTCGGGAGCCAACCATCGAAAATGGCATTGAACTGGGGGTCCAGTGGTTTTGATGACATGGGTTATCTTATGTGTTAGATGCTGCTCGGGAAATACAGATGGCTGTGTTATATCTGGAAACTCTTGAAGCGTCTCCCTAAATTCATTTCTGTTATTAACACAGTGAATTGATGTTCCAGTTTTGGCATGAGCAATAGAGGTAACTATAGATGTGTGTTACCATTATTAGCCTTTTTGCCATAGATCAATTAGAAGGTTGTAATATTTTAGTAGATATGCTGCTATGATAGGAAGACTGTCGTTAAAGCAAATGTACGACAGCTGCGTCTAAGACATAGGTTGAGATTTAGTAATCGTTCTCCGTATGTACGTAATGGAGCACCATTTGCACTGAAAAGTGTGAATTTTTAGGGCCATTCTGTTTATCTTTGGAAGCTACTGGCAAAACAGTTATCTCCGATCCTGAATCTATAAGATATGTAACCTTGGTTGTTTTATCTGCGATAATATGTGGGCTGAATTCCCACTCTCGCATACCTCCATGTGCGATTGAGTTGTTAGTTTTTCTGGAAGGTATGCACATGGGGAATGGCATTTTTTGGCACTGTCCCCGAATATAGTTGATAAAAAGCCTCTAATCACTCCAAATGTCAATAGCTTCCATAGTGTTACTGAGCCGTGATAAATCACTGGTGTTTGGGTTGATATCGGTGGCAACTGGGTTAACATAATTTGAGTTTTGAAGAGCAGTGACCTCAATGATTTTATCAGCCATAGTAGCTAGCTTCTCTAGATTTTCACTACTGACTGCACATACAGTTTGTGCAAGGGAGACGGAACCACACAAATTTTAATATTTCATCTGTAATTCTGTTACGAGCTAAATCTTTCATATGCCATAAAAGTTGAGAAGGCTTTTGGTTTCCTGATTCAACTTCATTTAGTAGCTTACGTAATTATTGTTCTTCACTGCCAGCAAAATTTGAAATAAGCTTTTCTTTTAACAAGCAAAATTTGTCTTGGCTAGCTGGGCTAGCTTAATATTGCTCACCTGCTCCATTATGTCACAATCCAGGTTTCCTATGAATAGCTAAAGTTTGTTTTATCTTGCATAATTCTTGCAATGTTGAATTATGCTTCAACTTGTTGGAACCATAGATCTGGCCGATATCTCCAGAAAGGAGGAATTTTGGTTGAACTCTTGCTTATTTGTGGCTTTTCTTCGCTTATCTGTGTTGACGAGTTTTCTGTCATCTCAAGGAACAAATAATTATACACAGCAGAACACACATTGTGAATTGTAGTTACTCTGGAATCGTGGGTCACCGATTGTGGGTGTCTGGCGTTATTCTAAGATTAAAATCAGAATATATATTGGGCTGTAAAATCAAATATTTATTCCCACATTTATGACAACAGTCAGTACAAAAGAAATTTGTTATATCAATTTTCATACATCTCCAAGTTAACCCACCTAAGAACAATTGCCAAACCTGTATGGGATGCAGCCAGCAAAACGCACATTCATGTATTACAAATTCTACAAAATAAATATAACCACAAACACTTCTTGGTTTATAACAAAGTGTCAGCTTTGTCACAAACTGGGTATTGTGTGCATAGACTAACAGAACACTCGTCTTATTACAAACTATCCTATGTTTCCAGAGTTATGAACATATACGAGAGTCGTCCAGAAAGTAACACGTTTTGGCCTGTTGTGGCGATGGGTGGGCCTAGAGCTGCCATCTTAGTGTCAGAACGTTCCTACCATCACTGAGCATTCAGCTGTAGTAGCGTGAGAACTGTCTGTTCCTTACTTTGCTCTCTGTGAGTCGTCAAAGTGTGCCCTGCAATAGAAAATCCTGCCACTTATGAAGTGCGCTCTGAGATTTGGTTTTCGTTGGCTCAAAACAGGCCAATTGAAATTCATTGTCAGCTTTGTGATGTTTACGGGCAGCGGATGAGTGAGGCAATGGTACATTGATTTTAAAAATGGCCATAGCAGTGTTCACGATGAGGACTGGTGGTCTTTCCTTGTGACTGATGACCTGGCAATGCAAATCAATGACAAAGTTCGTGAAAACCATCGTTTGGCAGTTACAAAATTATCCGAATATTCTCCCCAAATTTCAGGAAGTTTGGTGCATCAAATTGTGGTGGAGAAGCTTGGGTACCACAAATTTGGTGGTTGCTGGTGGGCTCCGAAAATCCTAACGGAAGAGCATAAGCAACAGAGACTGGCTGCAGCACTGATCTTTCTCAAAGAATAAGGCACAAACAGTAATGCAGTTCTGGATCGTACCGTAACCAGGGACGAGACTTGGTGAAGCAAGTCGACTAGGAAGCAAAACAGCAGTCGATGGACTAGGGGCACACACATTCTCCCAAAAAAGCATGAAAGGTCATGGCTACTGTTTTTTGGGACTCTAAGGGAGTGCTTCTCGTTCATTTTCTGGAACGTGGAACAACAATAAACTCAGAAAGGTGTTGTGAAACACTAAGAAAGTTACAAAACATCATACCAAATAAGTGTCAGGGAAAACTTAGCACGACAGCGCATGTCCACACAAGGCCAGTCGTACCCGGGCCCTCTTTGATGGTTTTGGGTGGGAGGTGTTTGACAATCCACCATACAGCCAGATATGGCGCAGAGTGATTACCACCCACAGATGAAAACATGGCTCTGTAAATAATGCTTTGATACTGACACTGAACCGCATGCCGGTGTAAACCAGATGGCAGATTTCTACAGAGGATTTTAAGAAACTTGTGCAACAATGTGATAAACGTCTCAGTTTGAATGGCGATTATATGGAAAAATCGCTTACAAGTGTACCTTTCGAATGGGTATAATAAACTATGAGCTTTTCAATTTGTGAACTGTTTATTTCAAAATGTCTGTTATTCTCTTAACAACCCTTGTACTGGGAACAAAAACACAAAAGAGAACAAATTTATTACAAAAGACTCTAGGATATTATTCTCAGACATTCTGATGACAGTTTTTCTCTTTAAGAAGAAATTTAGAAACAACAGATGTCAAGCATGAGCTTGTAAGTTAAGCTTTTAATCTTATTGTAAGCATCATGTTACATATACACGTACATGTTTACAAGATAATTCATGCATATTAATTAGATTAACAGTGTATATATTATATACTTATTTATTATGATAGAAAATGCCTCATGTTGCACTGTAATAATGATACATTGTTCATTTTTATCAATTACCTATAAAGCAACACCGCTGATCGGTCAAACATAAACAAAACTATAACATATTTCGCAGAGGAATTAATAACAACTAGTTAAGCTGTGCTTAATTTCTTTGAGAAAGGTCATTTAAAAGTTAATTCCTGGAATAAGGCTGATAGAAATCACACAATTTAGTGTATCCTTACTAAGGTTATTTAATGTGTCATGTTAAGAGATAAGCACTATTGTATTTTTCTAGGTGCAAGTTGAGTTTGCAAATACAGTAGGCTGAAGCAGTAGTCAAATCCTTTAACAGCTGTCCATTATATGATAACTTTAACCCTCCCTTCTGTGTGCTAAGAGATAAAGAAATGAATACTAATTTCCCATCTGAGAACAGTATAGTTGTTAAAAAATTTCCAACAAGGAATATTTAGGAGATAATTCACAGAGAAATATAAATGATGTACGTTGTGCATTTTAAACTACTCCATACTTGTTGTGTAATATTTTCTGTTTACTGCTAAATTTCCATTTATGGAAAAGAAATCGAGAATGAAAATGCCTTAGAATACGGCATTTTAAACAAAACTGTGTGAAAAATGTTTCATGTCAGGAGGAGTCTAACTAAGACTAAATTTTTTTAATGGACTTGTGACATATATATATATATATATATATATATGAACTGAAATACAAAGTTTTTTGATTAACCAACTTTTTTTTCTTCTGAACTATGATGTTCAGTTACACATGATAATTTTTCCAAAATAGTTTTTTTTTAATTTGGCAGACACCAAAACTTACTTCCAGTATAATTAAGACAACAAATTTGTGATGGAATACACCACCTTGTTACCTACAGTGTGTGTGGTAAAGAAAGAACTAGCTTTAGAACATTACTTTGAGGACATAAAAATGGGGAATGCCATTGTGACTGTGGATTTGTGACATTAAAAGTCCACATTATGAACACCAAAAATTGCTCTTTATTCCTGTAGAAATATACTTTAGTCAACCTGACAGTCCAAAATTACGTCACATACACAATACAACTTATAAGGTCATCGAGCACAAAGTTCACACAGCTGTTTGCGCACACAAGTTCAATTAACAAGTGTCCCCCTTGACCGGCTGCGGCTTCCTTATTTATAGCTTACTCACTATCCGGAATGTTCTCAATCAAAACAGCTAAAACAAAGACGAACTTTCGAGAAATCCATCTCCTTCCCCCCACCGTTCGGCGAGCTTTTATCTCCACAGTGCACTGCCCGTCTCTTTGCCTCGCCGCGCCGCCTCCTCGCAACAATTCATTCGCGACACTGCTCCCTCCTCAAGGCTGGTCGTCCCGTACAGTACCATCATAGCGGGCCAGACGATCCAGGTGTACCACCAACATTTTTCCTCGGGGCACCTTCTGGATGCGATAGACCACGTCGTTTATCCTCTTCACCACCCGGTACGGTCCTTGCCATGGCTGCTGAAGCTTCGGGCAGCGTTCCTTGGTTCGGGTTGGGCGGTACAACCAGACCAAGTCACTTTGCTGGAACACTTGGCTGTTGGCTTGCCTGTCGTATCGGGTCTTCATGCGTTCACTTGCCATCTGGATGTTCTGAGAGCGATCTCGGGCATGTGGAGACGGTCCACCAAGTTCTCCACATACTCGGTTGCTGGCTGTTTCGCTTTCGGGAGGCTACCAAATCCAGGTCACAAGGAAGGTGTAACTCTCGACCGAACATTGAGCTGGCTGGTGTCATCTCAGTGGTGTCGTGTGTTGACGAGCGGTAGGCCAGCCGGAACAGAGGCACCTTGACGTCCCAGTCTCGCTAATGGCTGGTCACGACCTTCCTCAGATGTTCTTCCAGGGACTTGATGTACCTCACGACCATGTCGTCTGACTGCGGATGTAGGGGTGTTCTGCGGGTCTTGTTCACCCCAAATCTTTCCAGTGCCTCCTTCATGAGTTAGACTCAAAATTGGTGCCCTGGTCACTGTGGAGCTCTAACGGCACCCCAAAATGCCAGAACAGTTGCCCACGAAGCAGTCTGTGATGGTCTTCGCCTCATGGTTTGGGATGGCATACACCTCCGGCCACTTGGTGAAGTAGTCCACGACCACCATCAGGTACTTGTTGCCTCGGTCGGACACTGGGAATGGTCCAGCTATGCCGACAGCGATGTGTTCGAAAAGCGCTGCGGCGTTGTACTGCTGCATGCAACCCAGGTTCCTAGTCTGGGGGCTGCGACTCGCTGCGCACACGTGACATTGATGGCACCAGCTCTCAGCGTCTGCTCGCAGCCTGAGCCACTAGTAGCGCTCTCGGAGTTTGTCGATCGTCTGGTTTGCTCCCAGGAGTACTGAAATAACGGCATGCACTTCCTGCAAGACTTCCAGAACCTTACTTCGGGGAAGAACCAAATGCTCCCTCTGTTTCTTCCCATCGGGTGATTCCCATACCCGGAACTACACGCCCTCTCTGATCTTCAGTGAGCCCCATTGGATCCAGTACGACTTGAATGTGGCGCTTCTTTGAGCGATATCCTCCCAGGTCGGTCTCGTATCTGCCTCCGCTTCCCTCAAGAGTGGCCACAAGTCGGCATCTGCCAGCTGCTCCCTCCTCAGGCCAGCGCTATCCCAACCGTTTGCAGGCACTGCCGTGACCACTCTTGACAGCTGCGGCACTCTCCTTCTCCTGCACTCTTCTGGACAGGGTCTTCGGGACATGGGTCTGCATTGCCGTGGTTCTTTCCTCTACGATATTCAGGGTGAAGTCGTACTCCTGCAGCCTCTGGACCCAACTTGCTGTCTGGGCTTTCCAGGTTGCTAAGGCTAAGTAGTCAGGTTAGGGCGGAGTGGTCAGTCCTAAGGTGGAATGGCTGACCATACAGGTACTTGTGGAAGTGCTCCAAGGTTTTCACTACCGCCAATAACTCTCGTCGGGTGACGCAGTAGTTTTTCTCTGCCTTGGACAGGGTCTTGCTGTAGTAGACTATCACCCGCTCGTGGCCGTCCTCGACTTGGCATAGGGCACCTCCAATGCAATGGTCGCTGGCGTCCGTCTCCACAATGAAGCCGCTGCCTGGTTTTCGGAATCCCAAAATAGGAGTACACAAAGTGTCTTCTTCAGCTGCTAGAAACCCCTTTCGGCGTCCTCCGTCCACGCATAGGGCTGGTGTTCTTCGGTCAGGTGGGAGAGGGGCTTGGCAATTTTGGAGAAACCATTTATGAAGTGGCGCTAATAACTGCACAGCCCCAGGAAACTGCGTAACTTTCTCTTATTCTTTGGCCTGTGTCACGGCCTGTGTCAACTCCGGATCTGCGGCCACTCCGGTTGGTGAGACTGTGGCCCAAGTAGTTGACTTCCTTACGAACTGGCACTGAGTTTAGCTTCAGGTATGTCGCCTGCAGTCTCTGTAGCACCTTACTCATGTTGTCGAGATTGTCTTCAAAAGTCTTGCCGACGATGATGTCCAGGTATAGCAGGCAGGCGTTATATGTCTGTCCTCTGATTACCGACTCCACGAGGCGTGGGAAGGTAGCTGGTTCGTTGCAGAGGCCAAAGGGCATAGCGGTGAACTGCCAAAGTCCTTGGCCTGTCAGGATTGCGGTCTTCAAATTGCCTCTCTGCTCCAGAGCCACCTGACAGTAACCCGACTTCAAGTCCCGGGTCAAGAACCACTGCGCACCAGCAAGCGTGTCCAGGGTGTTTTCATTCCGGGGTAAGGGGAAACAAGTTCTTCCTGTTGTCAGCATTCGTCTTCCTGTAGTCCACACAGAAGCGTAGCTCGCCGTTCTTCGTCACAAAGACAACATGGGGAGCACCAGGGGCTTTCAGACCCTTCAAACATCCCCTGGATCTCGTGTGCTTCAGCATGTCCCGTACCGCCGGTTGTTTCGCTAGCGGAACGTGTCTAGGTGGTTGCCGAATATACCGGGCATCTCCGGTGTCGATTCGGTGGAGTACTCGGTCCGTGTGGCCATAATCGCTGTTCCCTTGGCTGAAGACGCGCTGGTTTCGTCTCAGCTGTTGTCGAATATTGTCGAGCCTTTCAGCAGTCAGGTGGTCAGCCGCCCTCTCCACTAAACCTTCCAGCCGGGGCTCCAGGTGTTGCGTCGGCACCGGCTCATGGGTCTGGTCGATTGGTGTTACGCGGACCACGGGTTCGCACGTCCCCAACTCCGTCACTGCCTGAACGACATGGTCGGTGTCTGTTGAGTTGAGCAGCCTCATCGGCACCTCCTCTAGGCACGGCAACAATCAGCTGGCTACACAAAGTCCGTGCACAGGCGTCTTCTGATCCAGCGTCAAGTTCCTTCTTCGCTGGCCTTCCAGTCGCGCCGTCAACACCATCTCGATTCTCGCGGGGACAACCATGTCTTCCCTCAGGACGACCCTGCAGTTTGCCGGAGTATCACATCTTCTCCATTGTGCCGCAGGACGTTCCTCCTGACGTCGACCGTCGCCTCGTGGCTCCTGAGGGCATCCAATCCCAGTATCACCTCAGTCACCTCCGAGACGAACATCACTGACGCTCGGCACTCCATCCCAAGGTCAACTGTAGCAGAGCCTTTCTCTCCACGGGCAAGGTGTCGCCCAATGCCGTCAAAAGCTGGTATTTTCGGCTTGGTTTTCTCGACGGCAAACCCCTGGCTGCGTCGGGTATGATGAAGGTCACGGTTGCCCGGTGTCTACGAGCACGCGGCACGGCTTCCCTCCAACCCAACCGTCCGCGATGAGGCTGTCATCCACAGTGGCTGACGCCCCACAGTGTCACTCGAGGGGATGGTGATGCCAGCACCGACGTGCCCCTCGCCACGCCGGGCCTTACTCGTTCTTCCGGCTGCTCATCCTGGTGTCGGCAGTCTTTCTCTAGGTGTCCCGGCTGTCCACAACCCCAAATGAAATGAAATGTGTAGTGTTTAACGCCCGCTTTTACTACATACGACACCGCAGGCGGTACCACAACCCCAACACACGCCACTTCGTCTTCGCCGACGTTCCTCGGCGGGCCTTCGGTCTCCCGTGTAGCGGATACTCCTCGTTCGCGACGTCGGGGTACCCGTCACCTTGGCCGCCTTTATCCTTAATGTTGCTGTTAGCGCCTCGTGAATGGTTTTGTAGTCGCCGAGCATTAGGCGCTGACCTACCTCAACGTCTCGTACCCCGTCAACGAAGGTGTAGGCGGCATCCCGGGATACGAATTCAGGTGGAAGGTCGACTTACGTTTGGCTGGCCGGCTGTTCAATTACCAGGCAAACAACTGCAGCGTCCTTGACTTTTGTTGGCTGCGGTAGGCTGCGGCTAAGCGGTGGTTACCGAAGCGGTTTTCCAGGGCTTCCCAGATGTCCTTGGGCGCCGCCGCTGTTTGGACCACATTCAGGACCTCTGCGGCCCGTCCCTGGAACCTGGCTATTAGCTTAGCGGTCTCCTCTGATGACCACTTGTGCTTGGCCTCCATGTCGAACTGGCGGCGGAAGACTTCGAACGTGGACGTGCCGTCATAGTTCAGCGGTTTGACGCGCGCAGATGTTGTGTCGGGTCCTTCAAGTCCTTCAACCTCCTGCCGACGATGTCCTCTACCATGGCGTTCAGGCGTTGGGACTTTGTGTTCTGTCGGCCTTTTGCTCTAGGTTAAAGCGGTGCGCCAGGTCTTCGACGTCTTCCACCATAGCGTTCAGGGACTTGGTGTTAGTGTCCGCATTTCCTTCTAGGTCATAATGCAGTTCGCCAGGTCTTCGACGCGCTCGTCTACTTGAACCATCCGCTTGCCCAGCTGTGACGTCATCCCTAACGCCAACCTACTGTTCCTCAAAGTTGGCGGCGAGGGCCTAGTTCGCCACCTTTATTTCCGTGGCCAGACTGTCGTTCGCTGCTCTTATTTCCATGATTAACGTCGCAGCGAGGGTGTCGTTGGCCGTCTTCATTTCTTTCATCTCGGCGGTGAGGTTGTCGTTAGCCGTCTGCAGATCTTTCATCTCGACTGTCACGTTTTTATTTGTGATCTGCAACTTCTCTAAAATCCGTGCCAATGCAGCCTCCATCGTCGTTATGTCTCACTCCTGACACCAATTGTGACTTTGTGCGTTCGTGAAATTAAAAGTCCATGTTACACACGCCAAAAATTTAGTCAACCTGACAGTTCAGAATTAAGTCACAAAGCAGTACAAGTTGCAAGGTCATCGACCACAAAGTTCACACAGCTGTTTGCGGACACGCGTTCAATTAACAGCTGCCCCCCTTGACGAGCTGTGGCTTCCTTATTTATAGCTGACTCATTATCTGGAATGTTCTCAAAGAATCAAGACGGCGCTAGAAGAAAGACGAACTGTCCAGAAATCCGTCTAGTTCCCCCCACCATTTTGGCGAGCTTTTATCTCCTCAGTGCACTGCCCGTCTCTTTAAACCCATCGGCCACGCTGCCTCGCCTCAACAATACGTTCGTGATACTATGAAAAGTTTTATTTCACTTATGTATGTTTGATATTAGTCTGCTTTTAGTAGTAAGTTTGTACCTTTACTTCCTTGCAGTAGCAAGAAAACTCATCAAATTGAGTACTTCACACGCTTCATTGAGAAAAATAGATGTTAGTATTAACATTACAATCTGTGACACTGCAGCAATGCTGTGTCAATCATTCTGAATAGATCGTTACACTATTAGAAATAACTGAGTATAGAGCCAGTGTAGTGGGGTTCAGTTCTCATTAATGAGATTCTTCTTACTGGCCTCAGAATATATCTGTATAACAGGTAAAGAAAATGAATAAGAAAAATAACCTATGGTCGGAGTACAAAGTACTTGTCTTAGAGTATCGGGTGTTCCAAAGGTTTTTCCACACAGGAGAATGTGCTAACATAAAACTTGCTCCGTCAGCTAGATTGACAATGGCCAACATATTAACTTCATAACACTTTGCAAAGCCAGCATTCTCACTATGGTATTCAAGTGATGGGAGGTAGAAAGGACGGTCTCTACATGTTGCTGCTCCTGCATATTTTCGCTAGCTGTTTAACTGCACCCATATATGCCCGAGTACATTGCAGTTTCGTTTGAGGTAACCGTTACAGTTCTCTTGAGGACAGTAGAAGACATTTACATTATTCCGCACCAGCAAAATGAGAGCATGAATCTAAGGAAGGGGAATATGCTAGTAGGCGTTATTTTAAGAGATGTAATAAAACTGAATATGTACTGCTAGTTACGTAGTTTTTCAAAGCGAACTTCTGTAATCTGTGGATAAAGTGTTTGCCATCAATTAGTGAGCAAGTTAACGTTCGAGAGATTTTGAAGTGCAGTTACCTCATCGGATTAAAGTTTTAGATTCAATTCTCCAGGTAGTGACCAATTATGCAGGCTATGATGAGCATATTTCATAAAACTTGCTATAATGGCAAGAGAATTGCATTATCCAACAAGATTAAATGTACTAGTTGTATTTAAGAAACATGCTAGAGCTTGCACGTACCCGAAATTCTGCTCTTTATCCAGAACTCACTTTAAAGATATTTAAACTTTGGATCTCTTAATGTGAGAAAGATATTCCACCCTCATATCACAAGTGAAATAAGCACCACCAAAAAGCTCTCCATACTTTGGAAGTAGAACAACTTACTTGAAACAGCTCATGAATGTAGCAGTTCTAGTAAGCTAAAATACTCAACTTCGTTTTCTATCGAATCAAATTAACTCTTTCTAAATTTGACAAACGAGTAAAGCTCTTATCACAAGTGTTGCATTTATATGACATTCTACCCTCATGTATCAAATTATTTTGCTTCAAACATGACAACCAAGTAAAGCTCGTGTTACAGGTCATACACTGGAGTAGCTTCATACCCTCATGATTTGAACTATTTAAATCTGACCATGGAAACTCCATGTTATGTTCACTTAAATGTAACTGCTGACTAAAGCTCTTATTACAAGATTGACAGTCATGAGTCAAATTATATTCTTTCAAAAATGAAAGCATAGTGAAACTTGCATTACAAGATTTACATTAGCGTTTCCTGCTACCCTAATGAAACAAATTATGTGTATTCAAATCACACAGCCATGCAAAGCTCTTATTACAAGTTTTACATTGGTGTGGGCTGATACCACCATGAATGTAACTATGTCTTTTCAAATGTGACAGTTGAGTAAAACTCCTATCACAAGTTGCACATTTATGAGCTTTGATACCCTCATGAATCAAGTTATGTTGTTTCAAACTTGATATCCGAGTAAAGCTCATATTACAGGTGTTACATTTGTAAGGCTTAGTACCCTCATGGGTCAGATTATGTCTTTTCAAATCAAATAACTGAGTAAAGCTCTTATGACAAGTTTTGCATTTATGTGGCTTCTTACCCTCATGGATCAAATTATGAATTTTCAAAGTAGACAACTGAGTAAAGCTCTTATGGCAAGTGTTGCATTTATGTGGCTTCTTACCCTCATGAATCAAGTTATGAGTTTTCAAACTAAACAACCTGGTAAAGCTCTTATTACAACATTTACATTGATATGGCTTTTTAACTTCATGAACCAAATTGTGTTTTCTCAAATCTGAGGCCTGAGTAAAGCTCTTATTACAAGTTCTACATTGATGCAATTGCTTACCTTCATGACTTAAATAATGTGTTTTCAAATCTGACACGTAGTTAAAGCCCTTAACACCCTTAACACAAATATTACCCTCAAGGGGCATTTCTACCTTATGACTCAAAGTTATTTGCCTCAAGGATGCAGGTCTAATGTATATTTTCCATTCTCCCCTTAATTTACCACATTTTTTTGAAACAGCATATTCTTTTGCTGCTGCTATTGCTGTGACATCTATTTTCTGAATTTCATGGTGATCCTTTCCATTCTCAAAGCTTGAGTTTTCAACAGAGAGCATCAGAGGTTGACCACTGCTATCATCAGAAACATTTTCTGCACATAATCTGAAATTTTAGATGATATAGGTTCATTAAAAAACAATTAGAAAACAAAATCTCTGTTTGTTCACCACAGGGAGCTATGGTGATTTATCAGTGATATCATGACACTTTTCTATACATAATGTGAAGTATGTGTGGATTCAGATCCTTAAGTATAATAATCGGATATAGCAATCTGAAAAGAGTCTCGGTTAGTTAACCACAGGTAAATGATCAGCAATAAGTAACTCTAGCTATCAGCTCTTATGTAATGTAACTATGTTGTTCATTACAACCGAACTAACATTGTTAACCTACAATATTCTTAGTTAATAAAGAATGTTAAATAACTAAACATAAATGATAATAACATATGAAGTTTGTGGCAGGTCAAGCAATGTTAATTGCATGCAAATCAAACTCCAGGTTTCCTCTAACAGCAACAAAAAAGTTTATTTTTCAAGCAATCCTTATCAGTGACATTCAGCAACAACAAAGTGGTATTTATTATTATTATTATTATTATTATTATTATTATTATTATTATTAATGATAATTACCATCATCATCCGCATTATGTGTTTTGTTTATTCACAATGAAGAGATCTTTGAAGCTACTGCACGGAAACGTCAATTAAAACTTAGTTATTTGCCTGAGAAATTATTAAAATATAGTATTAAAATTGTCAAGAGGCATACTGTAAAATCAAGATACTCTTAGGTACTCATAGGTACCCCATGGGGTAGAAGTTTTTCAAACCATTTGTCTGAATCTTTTAAAGAACGTGAAAATAGAGGCAACATGAAAAACCTTAGCCTATATATGGCTAGTGTGAAGAAATGATTAATTTCCATCATTTAACTTGAAAATAAGTTTGGAATTTATTTGATATTCTTCCAATGCTGTTTACATAAGTTATACAAGTTCAAATTTCTCTCTGTCAGCTTTGAGACGAATGAGACAAAGATATATATTTGTAAAGAGACTTCCAGTTATGGAAAAGCAAAAGGCTTGTGAAGAGCATAATAAAAAAATACTGGGAAGTGCAGAACAATGGTCTAAGGATTAGCCAGTAATACATATGATGATATTCATTTGAATTTTTAGTCTCACATTTATTAATTCTCAAGCCATAACAAGAATTTACATAAAATAAGTTCATAATGAGAGGAGCTTAAAGAAAATACAAAATATATTGCTGAAAAAAAATTATGAAAAATGAAGGTGTGACCCACAGTGAAGTGAATCATATTAGCTAATAATACGTAAAAGGTGAAGCCCCTAACACTTTACAATACTACGAGGAATTTATAGTTTCTTGAAAAAATAAGTGAAGTTTATTAGAAATATTATATATTACTGCAGTAGTCATATTACCTACTCATGTTTGTGCTTGATGAGAGCAAGTAATTCTTGAAACTGATCTAGGCATAAGCAATTCATAATATTTCAATTCAGAGTAGCTTATGGATAAATTTAAGATATGTTTCATTAAATCCTTTCATGGAAGTGTTGAAAACAAATTAACTATGTTTCATTAGTTTACAACTATATTAAATCAATGACATTTACATCAAAATGGTGAGGGTTGCGAGAGGTACGATATTCTGTCAAATCTGTGCACTACATAGCTATATGAAGCAAAATTTTATTAACAATTTGGATATTTAGACACATTTCACATTTAAAATATGTTAGCCTTAAGTTTCACTCTCATTCAAAATTTTGTTTTTAAAATATTTATTTTGTATTCACAGTGTAACAGTTATTTTTAATCCAGCCTTTGAACGAAAAACAATTAATAATGTTAATTTGTTTTATGATGTTAGGAATTTAATATTATTTTAAATAATGTTCAAGTGTTAAATTGCTTGAGTTTAGAAAATTAATGAGATGATTGTATTGGTTGCAACTTATCACATAGTCAACAAAGAAATATGTAGTTACCAAGGTAAAAGAAAAGTCAATAATCTTCTTCTGCAAAGGAATGCATCATTGTAATTCTGATCAATGCAGAACATGGACCTGTAGGAACATGACTGAGTTTCCATGTATAAAAATATAGAAGCCTTTAATTTGGATTGTAAAGAAAAAGGACGTTTCATAAGTAATTCATTCAATTATGTTACGTGTTTTGTTTACTTTCAATTTGACCTAAAAATCAGTATGTTTATAAAGGAAATGAATTTTTTTTTATTGCTTATGATTTCCGAGAATTGAAAGAAAGATATCCATCCGAGAACATACCTGGCATAAGAGTTGACATGTTCTAGCTGGGAAATCATTCTTTAATTTAAATTGAAAACAAATATGATGAACCCAAATTAAAAACTACTTCAAGCACTGTCAAAGCATGCAGCCCATCTGCCATGACATGGAACTTCATAAAATCACATCATCACAAAACTTCAAAAATGTAAAATTCTTTTGCAACAGGATTTTAAACACAATTCCATAAACATGTTATTTACAACATTGGTGGAATATAATAGACTATGTATGCATTAGATGCAGTAAGAACCTGAAAAACACAACAATAAAATTTGGAATTTACAGGAAACCAAAACATTAAAAAAATTATATAAAAGTAATAGCTACAACCCAGTTATACATAAACATGTAATAATAAACAGTCTTACACACTAGACAACATACCCATGGATAAAGAACAATACTTCAAAGAACAAAAAGCCATACTACACATAGCAGAAGAAAATGGATACAACAAAAGTCTGCTGTTTTACTCGCTATTGCTGAACACATGCACTGGCAAGCTTGTGGCGCCATCTACCTTCCAATTACCTAAATACTAACATATCTTCTTCATCAACACTTCATTAGTTGCACTACACTGCTGGAAGGAAGAGGTTGTTACCGAAGCTGCATCGTTGGAGTCTAGCTGACGCCATGCGACCTTCTGTGTTATTGATGGTAAGTATTCCATTTTTTTATTAATGTATTATTTAATATTTATTAGCAATAGCTAGTTATATGTATTTATCCTTAGATTCAATATGACCTCACAGAAGACCTACAATCTGGACAATCCACGCGACAGGGAAATTGTACTCATGCTGTTGGAGGAAGATGATGAATCAGGTGATGACTTCAGCAGACTCCAGCGATAGTGATAGTGATAATCAGGTTGACGAATGTTTTCTGGGCGGGAACGCTTACACAAAATGGTAAAAAGTGTGTTCACCAAAAAACGTTCGCTCTTTAAGGCAAAACATTGTCATTCATTTACCGGGTGTGAAAGGTGCTGCAAAGAATGCCAAAACGCCAGCTGAATGCTGGGAAGGTTTTTTTGACAATGACTTGCTCTCCAGCATTGTTGAATACACTAATAAGAAGATATCTGAAGTACAGGGACATTATTCCAGAGACGTTGTTGTTGACGTGTCCTATAACATGTACATGTTTTAATGGATGAATCAATAAATCAAATCAAAGGGATGCTCATCTGACAGACGTAACTGAAATAAAAGCTCTGTTAGCTATCCTGTATTTATGTGCAGCAAGAAAAGACAACCATACACACACACACACAAGATATATGGGCTTCCACTAAAATGGAAGTTGAGTTATGTCGTCTTAAAATGACTGAAAGACGATTTAGGTTCCTCTTATACTGTTTGAGGTTCAACACCAGGGATACCTGAGAGGAAAGAAGTGTGATAATTTAGCCCTATACCTGAGATATTTACTTCCTTTGTGGAAAATTGTAAAACTGCCTATTCAGTTGGAGAGTACTGCACAATTTATGAAAAGCTAGAAGCTTTCATGGGGCAATTGTTTCTTCAGGCAGTACATCCCTAGCAAACCAAGTAAGTATAGTCTAAAAATATTTGCTTTGGTGGATGCTAGGATGTATGACATCGCCAATCTAGAAATATATGCTGATAAACAGCCTGCATGGCCATTTGCAATTAACAGCAAACCAACAGATGATGTGAAACGTCTTACTTCTGTGACCTCAGGAACTGGGCGTAATATTACCACAGACAATTGGTTCACCTCCATAGAATTAGCTGATCAGTTGTTTCAAAAGAATCTTACTCTGGTTGGAACTATGAAAAAGAATAAACCTGAAATTCCGCCAGAGTTTACACAAACAAAGAACCAGGAGGTGAGAAAAACACTGTGTTTCAGAAAAACTCAACTCTGATGTCTTATGTTGCCAAGAAAAACAAGAGGGTTCTGATATTCTCGACAATAGATCACAATTATGCAATTGATGCCACATCTGGTGGTAAGAAACAGCCAGAAATTAGGACCTTTTATAATGCAACCAAATCAGGAATCGATACTGTTGGTCAGCTGTGCAGTACGTATAATGTGTCCAGAAAAACTAACAGATGGCCGATGGTTGTTGTTTATTGCATGATGAACATTGCAGCACAAATAATATACCATTCAAACAATACTGATGCTAGCACCAGGAAAGTGAATTTCTGAAACTTCTAGCACATAATCTGAGGATTACTTGCGCTGATGTTCTGAGTGCTCATCATTTGCAAGAAATCTCAAACGAGATATTCAGAGTCTTTTTGCAGATGAACGTGCAGCGCAACCCACAGAAGAGGACCGAGGCGTAAAAAGACAGAGATGCGGTGAATGTGGTCGTTCAAAATATCGATACATAAAGTACAGATGCAAGAAATTTCTGTGTTTAGAACATGCACAGCAAGTATGCGCTGACTACACAAAAAATGAAGCTAGTCACAGTGAAGCAACAAATATTACACAAATAAAAATATTTGTAACAGAGTCTCCACTTAAGAAGTTGATAATTCCTTCTTCTTTATAAAGATCAATTTCGAAGGCACATCGCCTTCGTCTTCAGTTTATTAACCAAACTCCATTGTTAAGGAAATCTCGGTTACCATGTACTTTTCATTTATTATGTTACGTTTCCAATATTACCAACATCTGAATACGAAATAAACCTAAAAACAGAATCAATTACCGGTATGTCAAAATTCATTACGTGATGTTTATTTTTTAAAACAAATATTTTCTCCCACACTATTAACTGTGTGGGACCATTTAATTGTTTTAATAATTTAACTTAGGGATTTATTTCATGGTTAAATGACCAAAAATGATCTGCTACAGCCGATTTATCAATTTGTTTATATTTAATGTTACGAAAATGTTGTTTCTCTCTAGTTTCCAAACTACGTTTCGTCTTTCCAATATAAACTGGATCACAATCCAGACAATTAAATTGATAAATACCAGATTTTTTATTATTAGGAACTTTATCTTCGTTAGAAAATTGTAATAAATGTTTAATACTATATTTATTGTGAGGAAGTAAAGTTATACCAACTTCTTTAAAAATTCTTTGATAATGTTTATTAAACCAAGGGTGGTAAGTAAATTTTTTAAAATTATAATCATCTTTTATTTTCTTAAGAATAGTAATAGCATTAACAGTTTTCTGATATTTAAACTTTTCAATCTTCTTTTGTATAAAATCTTTATTAAAACCATTAATTAAAGCAGTATTAATAATATGTTTATATTCTTTATTAAATTCTTCTTTATTCAGGGGTATATGTATTAATCTATAAATCAAACTATTAAAAACAGCTATTGTTCCTGAAAAACTAATTAATGATGCTTTAAAATTACTAAATTTACAAGAAAAAGCTATAAAATTCACATTAATAACTGAAACTAATGGATTTGTTCTTTTTCTAGATTTGAAAATAATAAGAAATAATAACAAATTAGATTTTGGTATTTATAGGAAATCTACTCATATTGATAATTACATAAAAATAAAAGTTTTAATACTTTTTCACATAAATTTGCTGTTTTGAATAGTTTGATTTATAGATTAATACATATACCCCTGAAAAAGAAGAATTTAATAAAGAATACAAACATATTATTAATACTGCTTTAATTAATGGTTTTAATAAAGATTTTATACAAAAGAAGATTGAAAAGTTTAAATATCAAAAAACTGTTAATGCTATTACTATTCTTAAGAAAATAAAAGATGATTATAATTTAAAAAAATTTACTTACCACCCTTGGCTTAATGAACATTATCAAAGAATTTTTAAAGAAGTTGGTATAGCTTTACTTCCTCAAAATAAATATAGTATAAAACATTTATTACAATTTTCTAAAGAAGATAAAATTCCTAATAATAAGAATCTGGTATTTATTAATTTAATTGTCTGGATTGTGATCCAGTTTATATTGGAAAGACGAAACGTAGTTTGGAAACTAGAGAGAAAGAACATTTTCGTAACATTAAATATAAACAAATTGATAAATCGGCTGTGGCAGATCATATTTGGTCATTTAACCATGAAATAAATCCTTAAGTTATATTATTAAAACAATTAAATGGTCCCATAGAGTTAATAGTCTGGGAGAAAATATTTATTTTAAAAAATAAACATCACGTAATGAATTTTGACATACCGGCAATTGATTCTGTTTTTAGGTTTGTTTCATATTCAGATGTTGGTAATATTGGAAACGTAACATAATAAAAGAAAATTACATGGTAACCGAGATTTCCTTAACAACGGACTTTGGTTAATAAACTGAAGACGAAGGCAATGTGCCTTCGAAATCGATCTTTATAAAAAAGAAGGAATTATCAACTTCTTAAGTTAAGTGGAGACTCTGTTATAAATACTTTTATTTGTGTAATTGCTGACTGCTAACTGTAGTACTGAGTAAATGTGATATGTAGATTATAAACTATAAGTTGCATTAAATAAGAATGCTTCCATATAAGAATTGTAATATTATTTTCTACAAACGGCGTGATAACGGTTTTTCACCTTTCTGATGCACGAGATTATAACTTATGTAATGCAGCAATCAACAGTTTTCTGGAATACATTTATACTTAAAACACAGAGAAATAAAACATATTACAATGCTCATAATGTATACATCTATTTCATTTGATTGAATTAGTACTTTTGCGATCATAAAACTAAACACATTTAACAAAATGTACATTGTTAACGCAAGAATACTGTTGGCATATGTGAGACTCGACGCGACCTACAATGAAACAATATCCCGTGCGACCACTGCAGGGTTAAGAATAGTCAAAGAGATTAGTATTTGTAATAAAATAAAGAAATAATGTAAGGTAGGTAATGGTGTAACCATGACAATGTAATATGATAAGAAGTTGTTAAATGTTTTAAAAGATTTTGTTCTTCTGCTTATGAACATCTTAGGGGTAAGACGTGTATTTATTTCTCAGAGTGTGTGCAGAAACTATTTTGTGTGTGCATCAAAGATGCATAAATAGCGTGTGCGCAAGAAAAGAAATAGTTCATATTAACATCAACTGCTGCTTGTAAAAAGACTACACTAATAATATTTAGAATTGTATCAAAGAGTTTAAAAATGTTTATGAGGAATTAAATTTCCATCTTTGAACAAGAAAAGGATTATTTCAAAGTATAAACTTGAAAGAAGCGTAGAGACAGTGAAGCACAACTTAGCACAAAAGTGAATCGAGAAGATATTGACACACTGCTTCACTCACACTGTTTTTTCACAGGACATGTTTCAAGAGCTTTAGCTCTTATCATCAGCTGGAACTCGACTCAATCTTACTGCTTATCTTATATGCTAATACTACTTATCTAGAGTTGCAGGAGAAACTTCCAGATTTCTTCAAGATCGTCACCAAAGGTGAGAAATTAATCTGCATCCACTTTCATCCCAAATAATCCTGCTTCCAGATGGTGCCAAGAAGTTGTGCATTATCATAGCATCTTCAAACATCGCATGTGTATAAAATATTGCTTCAGGAAGCAACCATATTGACAAAAGAAAAAGAAAGCAACAGCATATTCAGTTCATTCCCATATCACCGAAAAATATTTAATAAATTTAAAAAGATCATTAAGAAACAAAATATAATCTTGGCACCTACTAATGGACATTAAATTTTAAAATCGCTAAACTCAAAAACAAAAGAAGAAATCCCATCAGTTAACAGATCCGGAATATACCAAAAAAGTTGTGAAAATTGTGTAAAATGCTACATAGGTCAAACTAAACGAAATCTAAAAAGCAGAGTCAAAGAGCACTTTAGAAACATCAGACTGAAACAAGAAGAAAAGTCAGCAGTAGCATTTCATTTTTGGAATGAAAATCATGACATTGATCCAAATCCAAAATCATTAAAAGGAGTGATAAACCAAAATAAACTGACAACATGGGAGAACATATTCATATGGAAAAATAATAACAGAGTAATGAACTTTGAAATCCCACCACTTGAAATCCCACTTGACAAAGAAGTTCATAGTTCAACCACCAGAGAGAGGAGATCAGACAACAACAGATACTAGTTGGAGAGAGGTTGAAAATGGAGCCAGAACTAGTCCCTCCATAATATAAAAACATGACAAGTGTCAATAAACCGACTACAAATAGTTTCTATGATTAATTTTGATGTCACTGCTACTAAATTCCTCCAATTACACATAATTATTATACTTATTCTACATCCATGGTGTGATGGCCTCAGGCCTGCACAAGAAAATTATTCACATTCAAATAACAATTGCTCCTTGTAGTGGATCGCTTCAGACTACTAACTCAGAAATGGAAGAGCAGATGTTCAACAATTCATAAATAAGTATAGCAGGAGTATTAAAGTTCATTGTTGTTCAACAAATTAGATAAGTTTAGAGTTGTCATGTGTACCATTAATGTAATGCTGGGCACTAATAAATGACAGGGAAAATTTCAACAGGTTATTTGACGAACATTTATATTTACATTTGTATCAGTTCAAGAGCCATACTACAATATAAATGTGACAATTATATAAAGAATAAAAGTAAATGTAACAGAAGAGACTGAAGGGTTGTAAGTCTTACCTTGATGACTTTACTGGAGGGAAGTCACAATCCTGTAAACAGAATAATTCAAATGAACAGTAAGAGTAATATACAGGACTCATTACATTATTATGCAATTTATCGTGTGTAACATATTGGCACCTGTAAACAAGGATCTTAGAACTTGAAATTATTATTAATAATTGAAGAGCTGCTGGAATTGTAGATATAAAATGTATCAAGATAATTGACGACTATAATAAAGTAGTAAACTCATGTGCATTTCCAGTATAAAATGTAATTTTGCATTTTGAAATATTGCAGTGTTGGGATCAAATTTGTAATAATTTCTATACTCTTACTATTATATTTCCTGATTTGCACCAGGTTGTGTTGTGACCACTTTGTAATATACAACAGTTTAAGTTACTTGATGGAAATAAATCATTTCTTTACGCTAGGCATATCTACACTAAGATTCTGGATAGATAGACTCAAACTGAACAATTCAATGCCCTGCCCGGGATTTGAATTGTCATTTAATTTTTCAGTTTGACTCTATTTATACAACATTTTGATAATGATCTATATGGCTTTTTGATAAACCTGAAATTTTAAGAATCCAAGGCAATATGCCCCCCAGGGGCCTACTGCGGGTCCCGAGCCACCTTGACACCCTCGATGTGGGTTCCCCTTAGTGGTGAAGGGTCAGACAAAACACCCACCCACGCGTAGGCCATGCGTGGAGACCCGTGTCGGTGGAAAGGTTTGTCCTGGTGGTTGAGGGATGCTCATCTGAGCTCATTCCAGTGTTCTTCTGAATTTGGGCAGGGTGCGCATTTCCAATAGACTACTTTGCTTTCTGCTTCGCCTAAATGGAAGGTTAGGGACTAACCCACCCCTAATCAATTGGCCAGGACTAGGTACTGTGCCGAACTCCAGAGTGAGTGGGATGGCGAGCCTGCTATATCCCCTGTGTAGCTCTGTCATCCCAGTGGGATGACCCCTTGTTGGGCTCCGTGGTGGGTGGGGAGCACTGGGGCATGAAGCTCATTCCATTTCTTATGGCACACCTTAATAAAAAATGTGGAAAGGAAATAGCTGAGTCTTGTGGTCCTAGCTATTTAGTTATTTGTAGAACTGAGGAAGGTCGAAAATTTTCTACTGTGAACCCGTTGATTATTCAAAAGGGTTTAGATAATATTACTGGTCCTGTAAAGTCATGTACTCCATCTCGCAATGGCATGCTCCTGGTCGAAGCAGTTTCTCCAGCGCAGGCTGCAAAAATCTTGAAAGCCAATATACTTGCGAGCTATCCAGTGCGTGTTGAATTGCATAGGACCCTGAACTCCTTGTGTGGTGTTGTAAACACCAGTGAATTGGATGGTATGTCCAATGAGGAGATTCAAGAAAACTTGGCGGAACAAGGTATGACTAATGTATATCGAGTTCACTGCAAAGAACAAGGTGAACTAGTGCCCACTCATGCCCTGTTTCTTACCTTTGATCAGGTAGATCTCCCACAAAGGATTAAGGCAGGGTATACCCAATCCACTGAGGTGTTATAAATGCCAGCGCTTTGGCCACACAAGTGATTCTTGCAATGCAGTAGCTACTTGCATTGACTGTGGGGAAGTCAAACATGATAATACTTGAACTTCACCTGCAACATGTAACTGCAGTGCTAATCATCCATCTAACTCCAGAGAATGCCTGTTTTATGGAGGAAAAGGCGATCCAAGAGATCTGGGTAAGAGAGTGTCCCTGGAAGCCCAGAAACTCTTGTGTATTCATCAGCCTTCTGTCCCTAGGACAGTTACTTATAGTGCAGTTGCAGCTAAGCTGGTACCGAGACATGAAATCGCAACACAAACCAGTGACATAAACGGGGCAATAATATCCAGAAGATCAATTACACCAAGATCACAGCCAAAGCAAGAAACACCATTACAAACAACAGTGAGCACGCCGACCAAGTCCAGTCCTAAGAAGGATTCAGCCAAGTCACTGCTGAAAGCATCTACGTCAAGATCATATGAACCAGTAATATATAATGTATTGCCAAGGAAGTTTAAGACCTCGTATGACAGAACTGACTTCCTTAAGGAAAATAGTAAGACCAGTGAAAGGAAAGCTAGCCAGCACAAAAGTCCGGAAACATCTCCGTCAACATCTGAGGAATCATCTGGAGAGGACGCCGATTGGCAACTTTCATCTTCGCCAGTCAGTTTCCAATCGTTTTGAGAAACTCAATTCGAAGTTACCATTACAAAAGCTCTCCTCCATTGTGGATGTGGAGCGGGTAGATCCTGTCCTCACTGCCCAAATGACAGTGAGGAAAAGGCAGGGAAAACTTGCTGAAAGTGCTAGCCCAGCCCCAAAGAAAAGGAACAAATTGATTCGACCACCACTGGGCAGGTAACTTTTGTCATGGCAAATTGATATTGAAAGTAGTAATTTTTATGCCTTTTGGTATTTTATTGCTAATTATAGCTTTTTATAATTTTTTACCCATTTGGGCCTATTTATTTTATTGTTATTTTGATCTGTTTTTTAAATGTTGAGTAATTTATATCTGGCTATTGCCATGAATTTGTTTTTGTAAGGGGCGTTGATAACCAAGCAGTTGAGTGCACTTATCTACAAATCATCATCATCATCATCATCATGGCAATATGTTATATTGGGTCAGTGAATTTATTATTCAATTATTAAATTATAGATGAGTCGTATTTATTACACATCAGTTTCACTTACGTACCTATATTGAGGACATGTTTCGCGAACCATCGTTCGCATCATCGGCTCTTATGCGACTAAAGCTTGATCCAGTGGTGTGGGTAGTTCTGGAGTTGCTGCTGCCATCTGTTGATTTTGTGATGAATTTAAATGTGGAGTTCTCTTCTGGTGGGATTTCAAGGTTCATTAGTTGGTTTTTAAGTTTTTCTATGTATATTCGCTCCCATATGATGAGTTCACTATGTTTTTGTACGTATTTTGGTAATTTAGTGC
Source organism: Mantis religiosa (assembly GCA_030765055.1). NCBI lineage: Eukaryota > Metazoa > Arthropoda > Insecta > Mantodea > Mantidae > Mantis > Mantis religiosa. The sequence goes on from CM060959.1 coordinate 122,071,620, forward strand.
TATCATCAATTTCATGATTTTCAGACCAGAAATGAGCTGCTATTGCAGACTTATCGATATTTTTGTATCTCAAGTGCCTAAAATGTTCTTTCTTTCTAGTGCCCATATTTCTTTTTGTCCCTATGTAAATTTTTTCAGTCTTTACACTTAATCTTGTAAATGCCTGACTTTTCTTCTGGTTTTATCTTATCAGTTTTATTACTGTCAAGTAGGTTTTTAATGTTGTAATTGTACTTTGCTGCCAATGTTATATTGTATTTCTTGAATATTTTTGGAACTTTCTTGTGGCCCAGCGGTGGTAAGTAATTTTAGCAAATCTAATTTCTTGTTTTATTGGTGAAAGAGCTGTGATCTGTTTTAATCTCTTTTGAAGTTTGAATGATTTTAGTTTTTTATCTGCAAGGCTTTTTCCATATCCATTTTTAATTGCAGTTTTTAAGATTTGATGGTACCAAATATTGAACACTATAATTGAACAATATAATATATATTGAACACTATAATTAGCTGAAGAATTTACAAAATGTGAAACCTCCTAATGTGTTATAAAACAATGAATTTTAAGATATTCTGCCAGTGAGGGTTCCAGCTTACCAAATAATAGTGGTACTGGTGCTGATGCATTCTTCTCTTCCTACAAAAGATAAAGTTTAAATTCTACAAATTTTGATGGAGAAATTTCGGCATTCCTGCTATGAAGTAATATTTATCTCTGAGATTTTGGATTACATTTGTGCAGATCTTAGCTCTTAAGCTATAATCTGTTCGCTGTAAAAACAAAGTAAATGTCAAAGAAGCACGTGGCGGGAATTAACCGCATTGGTTGATGGGTTTTAATATTCTCGTGTTCTTCCACAATATAGTTCTGAAATTTATTAATCTTTTTCCTTTATCTGCTTTCAATAAACCATTCAGTTTATATAATATAGAACTAACATTATAAAGTAATTACAGTAAGAATAATAACTCTCAAAAGTTCAAACATGCACTGGTTGAGTAACAACAAAGATGGCAGTTGAATTCCGGTGGCAGAATTGCTGTTTAAGTACTCATGCACAGGTGTTACATATAACCAATGACATACTAAGAGGCAGAGCTCATGGCAGAATAATATTTTATTGTAACAGCGAACAGATTATATATGCCCACGTACCTGCACCATATCCTATTATCCCGATTACAAAACCTATATGGTATATGCTAGCTGCTGTAAAAGAAATTCTATAGCAATTAACGTTAACTTCATAATAACATTTACTGCCTTTTCTTTTACATAATTTCTATGGCTGTTGAGAAGCGATTTTCCATCTAATTCTATCCCTAAATATTTAAAGGTTTTAAATCTTTTCATATTTATATTAACTGTGGGATCTCTTTTGACATTTCCCTTAAACGTTACACCACTGTTCAAGAGCATCAATCATATGCTTAGATTTCTGTTCTAGTTCTAATCTATTCTTTGCTTCTACCATAATCAATAGATCACAGACAGAAGCGATGAACTGATATACCTCTTCAAGTGTCTCAATTTCCCCTAGCAATGGTTCTGTTATTATATCCCAAAATAACGGCCTTAAAATGAACCCCTAAGGACATCCTTTATTAATTTCTCTTTCTAGTTTTCCTGAAGTGGTTTGGACACAAACCCTTCTATCCGCACAGTAGTTTCTTATGCTGTTATACAAACATTTTGGGTAATCTTTTTCTCTCATAGTATTAACAAGTTCTGGCCAGCTAAATTATCAACAGTTTCCAGACTTCTATCCGCACAGTAGTTTCTTATGCTGTTATACAAACATTTTGGGTAATCTTTTTCTCTCATAGTATCAACAAGTTCTGGTCAGCTAAATTATCAACAGCTTCCAGAATATCAAAGAAAACTTCTCTCAGATATTTTATACAATTGCATTTATTCTTTTTAGTGCAAAGAATATTACATCTTCTGTAAATTTGTTGTTTCTAGAACCAAATTGCTTATTTTTTTTATTAAATTTATTTAATGTCCCTTTAACTTACATAGTCATATCTCGACAACATGTTAGTAATGGTATTTACATAGTATAATTACAAGAAATTTAACATTAAGTTACAAAATGTATATTATATTTCATTATATAAATTAATTAATTTTAGAAATTTAAATACTGCTGTACTGTGTGATGGATTACTGAGAGCTTCTTGAAGATCTGGAAGGTTACACTGTTCTCGTTGCTTATTACTCTTACCTATGATAGCTCTATATTCCAGAATGCATTTTTATAAAAATCCTTTCTCTACTTTTCCTAGAGTGTTAAGCAAGCAAATTAGCCTATACCATTTTATTGAGATAAATTTACCTTTCCCTTTCATAAGAATAACTACTTTAGCTGTCTTTCAGCAGTCAGGGCCTTATCCCAAAAGTAGTAACTCATTTAATAGACTGGTTAATATTAGTGCTAGCTGATCTTGCAGATATCTATTACCTCTGATACTATTTTATCTGGTCTTTCCTTGCCTAATGGCAACTTTTACTGTAGTAATAAGTACAAGTCTGGTGGATTAACACTACAACCCGGGCACTCGCTACCTTCCTTTAACTATGGTAGCGATCATTTTTGACCGTTGGCTTTTTCTTTGCCTTTTCCGAGTACATTTTACAACTTATTTCTTACCAGTTTATTATTATTAATTAATAATAATAATAATAATAATTTATTATTATTTATCATCATCATTATTATTAGGTAACTGGGCAAAACATATTCGCATTGTGTATGTATACATTAATGGAAATTTGCTTTTCTAGGGTACATATTCAAATTTTCTCTGCTAAATGTTTTGTCTAATAATCTTGTGCAAATGGAGAGTTAGGAAAAAAAAAAAATTAATTTAGTAGTACCTATATAAAAAAGGGCATACAATGAACATGTACTCTTTATTTCTCTGTATTTTTCAATGGTATGTTTATTCAAATAGAAAAACAAAATAGCTGAAATTCTCAGAAAGGCAGAATATAGTGTAATAGTACAACTAAGCATATTTGGGATTATGAACGTGAGAATTGAACTTTATGTATAATAGAACAAGTAATAATCAAATACACATCTTTATATTATTAAACCTATTATATTATGACAACAGTGTTAATAAAGAGAACGTTCCTTTCATTGTTTTGAATATTCACTCATACTTTGCATTTTACACGTGTAAGAACTTTTCTAACTTCTGCTGTACATTTTCCACATACTGCTTTCTTGCACATTTGATGAATTGCTTGTTTTGTGCTGTCTCCAGTTGTGTTCTACTTGACACTCATCGGCGATTAGGGGTTGGATGTTCTTCGGTTGGAGTAGTCTGTATACGTTGTCTAGTTCCCACGTAGGATTCTCTTAGTCTACTTGGACTAAGGTTTTTGCCAGTTATTTCTCAAAACACTATCTAAGCAATGATGGTAGCTAGGTCCAATATGTTCTAAAAAACACAAATTGGCCATCTGTGGATACCAGCATGAACGGAATACAATCATGCCATCTGATTAATCATATCCACTCCATATTTAGTCTTGTTGCAAAACTCAAATCTGTAAGGAAGTTTCTTACGTTAATGTACATGAGTTGTGAAGTATCCTCATTATAATTACATTCTTCAATGGCTTTCCTTGATGGCTGGTTAGCAAAATACTATAGTTTATTTTCATGAGAATGTCAAAAAGTGGAGCTCTGGAATTTCTTAAGTGATCATGAACTTCTCGTCTCGATCTAGTACCTACTATACTAGTGCCTGACTTCTTTACTCTTTTAGCTAGTGATAGTGAAGCAGTTGTCAGTGGTGATGTTTCGTCATCTTTTAGAAAAGCATTTGTTAGAGAGATCACAAGTTCTGTAATAACAGATTCGTTCCAAGGCCACTGATTACCCTTCCCCAGAATTGGGATAGCGTTACAGAGATACATTGAGTTCACATATTCAAGCATCCAGTACTTCATACCAAATTTATCACACTTATTGGCCATGTATTGAATGAATGAACATAGATATTTTGTAGGATAAAGTTGTTCATCTACTGTAAGGAATGCACTTGGTATGTAGCAAGTCTTACTGTTCTCAATAAATTTGTTCCAAATAGTTGAAACCAGTGCAAACCTATCTGTCTTTAACTTTTCAGAATGCGATGACCTGACATCAAATCGTAAAAATCTCATCAATTATACAAATCTGTCCCTTGCCATGGTATCAGAAAATATAGGTGGCCCCTATTTTTGGACCCGAGTTCACTAATTCAAGGTTTCTGCATCCAAGTGCACCCCATAAGTAAATTAGCTGATGAAAACGTCCAGCTTAACCAAGGAAACACTCCATTTCTCATCACTTTTCTCCTCTCTTGCTTCAATCTCGGTACATTTTTTGGTATGTCGAAGAATGGACTCATCAATGCATGGCTACTGTCCCTTAAATTTACTCATTTTCTGATTGTTCTGAATCAGCTAGAGGTTGATAATCATCTTCACAACTATCACATTATTCATAAAGATCACCTTCTGATATATTGTCTGGTATATCATGAAATATAGCTCAGATTTCATCTGGTTTCAAACCACAAGACATCTTCCAGGTATAGATTCACAACGTACATCACTATGAGAAATCCAATGACAATGCAAGTGAGAGCCTAAGGTACACCACTATAATGAACAGCTGGCATGAAGACAATGGTTGAAAAGCATATTAGTGAAAATGAAATCCGATGACAAGGCGATCAAAACCCTAACAAAATGGTAACAGTCAAAAATAACCATCTCCGGGGTTCATTGTCAAACGTGAAAATATACTTGGATATAAAGAAATGACGTCAAAGGAAACTAAAGCATCTGTAGAGTTGATCTTTGTGTCCTTCAGGAGATTTAACAATTCAAACGAGTTTTTGATACTTAAATTTTCAAATTTTGTGAAGGATCTGAAGATTTGAACCAGCCAAGTATACCTACCAATGAGCTTATTCCACTTCTCAAAAAATGGCTGGAATCAATACAAATAACACCTGAAGAAATAGAAGAACTTTCACAACTTACAGAAATTTGTATCAATCAAAATTTTTTCAGCTTTAATGGACAGATCTATAAACAAAAAAACTGGCCTAGCTATGGGAAACCCATTGTCTCCCTTCTTGGCTGATTTATTCATGAGTGCTTTTGAAACACATATCACAAAAGCTTTTCCAAATTATTTCAAAGTGTGGTATCGCTATGTTGATGACATTTTTGCAATATACCTAAAAAACTCATACAAGATGGTCTTAGACTTTTGAATATACAAAATCCAGCTATAAAATTTACATTGGAAACAGAAGAGGATGGTGTGCTCCCCTTTTTGGACATCAAGATCAAAAAAATGAACAACAAACTCACTTTTGGTATTTACAGGAAACCGACACACACAGATAATTACATTAAGAACAACAGTTTCAACCCAAAACAACACCAACATGCCATTTTCAACAGTTTAATCTTTCGGATGATCAACTTTCCACTAAACAGAGAAGATTATCAAGAAGAATACCTACACATAAAAAAAGTGGCTATATCCAACGGTTTCAACCCAAATTTAGAGACAAAACAGTTAACAGACTCAACAAAGCTAAGAAAATAAAAGAAACCACCACCCTAGAACCTACAGGAGAAAAAGAGAAAAAACTTTTTAAAAAATTCACCTTCCACCCATCAGCCTATAACAAATTCCAAAAAATCTTCTCAAAACACAACATAACGCTTGCACCTCAAAATAGGTTTAATATCAGAAATTTGTTAAAAGGCCCTCCCAAAAATTCAATTATTACCAAAGAAAAACCAGGAATCTATGAGATCAAATGTGAAACTTGCCCTAAAATTTATATAGGAAAAACAAAAAGAAATATTAACATCAGAACTAAAGAACATATAAGAAACATTAAAAATGGTGAAACAGAAAAATCAGCAGTGGCTTTTCATTTTTTGAATACTAGACATGACATCAATTTGGAAACATCTCTAATAAAATACGTTAATCACCCCATAGACCTTTCAGTATGGGAAAAAATCTTCAGTAACAAAAATCGTCATAGAGTCATGAATTTTGAAACTCCACCACCGGACATCTTTGACAAGTACATCACGCCATCTATTGACAATACGGAGAAAGAAGAAACCACTACAACTTACACTAATCGAGTATCAGCTGAGGATAGGAGCAAGAGCTCTTGAAACATGTCCTGTGAATAAACAGTGTGAGTGAAGCAATGTGTCAATATGTTCTCGATTCACTTTTGTACTAATTTGTGCTTCACTGTCCCTACGCTTCTTTCAAGTTTATACTTTGATTCAGTACATTGTTGCTGACATGAGATATATGCTTATAAACTCATAGGTAAAATAAGACCTGAAGCTTTCCTGGTGACGAATAAGCTCACTTTCTTCTCGGGCAGTCAGCCAGGTGAAAAGATGATTAGATATCAACGTTTCGAGAGTGTGCATCTCTCCCATCATCAGCATATGTATAAAATGTTATAACTACAAATGAAACACTGGATATAACACAACTATAAAAGACAAAACACTATCAAAATTTGCATTATTGAATGAAAGACTGTTTTCAGTAAATTAAATGCCAGGTCAGGAGATGGCGTGAGTATAGAAAATTATGTCAAAAAACGTAACTACTTTACTTTATTATCAAGCTGTACTGATCTTTGCTTCTTATATCGACGGATTTCCATTTTTAAGGACGGTTTCCAAGAGAAGCTGAACTGAAATCCAGCATCACGATTAAGCGTGTTCCTTTCAGAGGAAATCGCCTAAGTCTCCTTAATTCTCTGCCCCCAGTAACTGTTGCATTTTGCCAAGATGGTCGTCTCACGAAAACTGGCTCTATGGTCATTATCAAAACAATACTCTGCCAGCCCAGACCTCAGGTTGCATTAAACGAATGCTCCGTTCATGTTTGATTATTCTAGTAGTGATGATGCTTCCAGTTTGCCCTATATATGGTGTCCCACATTCACAGGGAATGCGGTACACTCCTGGAACTTGGATCCACTTTGTCTTTCACTGGTCTCAACAGATGTTTAATCTTCGGAGGTGGCTTGTGGATGGTCCTGATGTATTTGACAAGAATTCTGCTGATTCTGCCAGATAGATTGCCAGTAAAATAACTCATAGGTTATTGCCAAAGGATAAGCCAAACACTGGCATGCAACATAAGCTAGATATAGCTACCTGAAACAGCTACAATAGAGTTAATTTACCTTATGACAAAGGCAAAAGTTTATCTAAGCATAATAGTACATAATCTACACTAATATAGTTGACATAGGCTTAGCCTCAACACATTGGTAACTATGACAGAGTTGACAGTTCAACACATGCAATCCTGTTATTCCTTCCATATATGCTGATAATGACTGCCCCAGGCCCATGGCCTTGGCCACCTTATATCACCAGACTGTGTCCCAAGGACAGCCAACATAATATTCCTTGTATCTGCATGTACAATAGTAACACTTTCTCAGCTGAAACCCTTCCAATGAGAGTCACTTTATTTTATAGTGCTACACAGGCAAGGCTTATACTTGCAACTGTGTACTCTTAGTACAGCTGGGATTAGTCCTTAATGCGTCTTTCCTTCAATTAGGGGAAAGAAAAAAAAAAGAATATCTCATAGAGTGGACAATGGTCTACAACATCCAAAACTACATGCTACTGGATTACCTCATTAGTATGTAGCACAAATACTTGAAGAAAGGTCATGCAGTGTCTAGGACACTTTCCAGGGTCACACTGTTAATTTATCTATTTTAACAAATGCAAACTGTATAGCTGACCTGAGAATAACAACTTAAACTGTGACATATAGAGAGTATCATATTAATTTTTAGCTATATCTAAAGCCAAATACAAGTATATGTATAATCATGCTACCCTATTGATATAGACGAATGAAAAGACTATGTATATCTGTGTGTATATGTGAGAGAGAGAGAGAGAGAGAGAGAGAGAGAGAGAGAGAGAGAGAGAGAGAGAGAGAGAGAGAGAGAGAGAGAGAGAGAGAGAGAGAGAGAGAATATACAACTGGAACATAAAGTGTAGATCCATTTTTGTGAAAATAGTTGATCTTGAGTTTCTTTTACAGGAGTGCTGAAAGATGCTGTTGTTTCTGCACATTTGAGGATTTACATATCAGGAGGTTCAAGCAGATTTTGAACAAAAATTCCATAACTATGGTCCTACAAGGGCCAATATCAGACTACTGATGCAGAAATTTTAAAGAACAGGCAGTGTGCAAGAGGTGGAACGTTTGGCTAGACCCACAACTGTAGAGCAGGTAAGTGATGCTGTGACCAGAAGTCTGAAAGCATCAACCAGGAGGTTAAGTTGAGAGTTGGGTGTACCACAATTGACAGTGTGGGAGATTCTGCATTTCACTTTACAAAAATGGGCATACCAATTCCAAATTCGGCATACACAGGAACAGGAAGACTACACTTGTGTTACAACCTGTTGAGGGCAGTTGAAGAAGCCAATTTGTTACAAAATGTGTTGTTTAGCGATGAGGCCACCTTCCACACATGTGGCATGGTCAACAGACAGAACTCCAGAGTGTGGGCAGATGAACAACCAAATGCCATCATGGAGTGGGAATGAAACACCCCAAAAGTTAATGTGTGGTTGAGGCTGACAAAATCAAAGGTGTATGGGCCATTCTTCTTTGGATAACAAACAGTGGCAGGCATTTCGTACCTTGATATGCTTTAACTGTTTCTTCAACCACACTTAGAGCAGGATGGAATTTTGGAAACTGTGGTTTTCCAAATGCAGCCCCTCCTTTTTTCGTACTGATTGTTCGGTAGTACCTGGATACCACATTCCCATGTCGATGGACTGGCAGGGGTTCACACTGTATATGGGCGCCAGATCTGAAACTTCTTGACTTTCTTGCATGGAGATATGTGAAATTACAAGTCACCTCCATTGCCATTCTTAAGGAACATATTAGGCAGACAATGTGCAACATCACACCTGCAGTGTTGAACAAAGTGTTTGAGGCAGCAGTGCATCACTGGGAAACCTGTATGGAAATGCAAGGTGGTCATATCGAATGAGACTAACAGAAAATGTTCATGGATTATGTGTTACCATGTCATATGGTTTACAATACCTGTATTTTTTTAAATCTAATAATTCGTTTTCTCAAAAATGGATCAAAACTTTATGTTCACTCTGTATATTGGTAAGACTTCAAAACAAAATTTCTCAGGCTAACTGCAGTAGGTTCCCACGTAACTTACCTTTACATCATCACAAACTGATGCTTCTGTTTCCAGCCAGCATGGTTCTTCTTTAATTCCTGTTTTGTCATCCACTTCTTGTTCACTGTTGTATTTATTATTCTTTATCATATGCTCCTCTGGAAGAAATTTTCCCTTGAATTGTGAACTTAAGTCTGAAAGCACAATCTGTTGATTGATTTCTGTTGTGCTATCAACTGTGCAATTTTTGCTGCATGTAACACTATCAGAGTTAATCTGCTTTATAACATATTTGGTAAAAGGAGTCTCTGATTTAATTTCGGTTTTGACTGTAATATCATGATCACTGTCTAAAAGCATATCATCACTGTTTTTCACTGTGCCAACCTCAGGAAAATACTCTCTCTCCTTCTTTAAGGCTGCGTCATCTGAGAGAGGATCGTCTTCTTGGATTTCTAATTTCTTATTCATTTTACACACTGTCGAATGGGATGCACTTATTTCAGAAACAGATCTGTGGATAAAGAAACACATACAGTATATAGTTAGTTTTTATTCATCCTTTTGATCATATTACATGATATAGGACACGTCAAGTACTTATAACTAAAAATTATACAATATACATATATACAACACAAGTTTGGAATGAAAATTCAACTATATGTACAGAATAATGATGATGATGATAGTAGTAGTTCACTTGTAGTTAACATATTCAAACAATTCACCTATACTATAAAGCATTAACATCATTAACATTAACAAAATTAATTGTCAAAGTAATCATATTCTTTTATGCTATAAAAACAATGGAGTGAAAGAAGTTTTTTGAGACAAATTCTAAATCGATGCAGTGCAGGTATTTGCTTCAGATAATTGGGTAATTTATTATAAAGCTGGAGGCCAGTATATACAAAACTTTTTTCAAAAGAACTAGTGCTATGTGTGATTATATGAAGGTTATCTTTTCTTCTGGTATCATGAGAATGTATCTGTAAGTTTGTTGTGTACGTACTGAGATTATTTTTTATGTAGCATAATATCATAAAACATGTAGCAATTTAAGCATCAGCTTCTTTCAATCCTTCATTCTATATTGAAACAGCACCATGCACCTTCAATATCTTCTTACAGATATACACTATCTTTGAAGATATACAAATATAATAATTTGCAACATGAAAATTCACTTATTTGATAAGAAATGATGAAAGTTTTCTTATTAATTGATTAGATTGTATTATTTCCTAGTATTCCTAGAGAAAAACTTTTAATTTATTTTAAAAAGTAGTTGAATATAATAAACATACATGAGGACTTAATAGTTGATTTTGATAAACTTACTAATTTTTGTTTAGATAATTTCTTTTTTTCATTCTTAATGGAAAATTTTCTCAACAAACTTCTGGGTTAGGAATGGGTAATCCTCTTTCACCTTTTCTTGCTGATCATTTCATGAGTTTTCTCGAAATGTAAGTCACTAGAGAATTCCCTTTAATTTTTAAAGTTTGGTATAGATATGTTGATGATATTTTTGCAATTGTTCTTGATAAACTCATAAACAATGCTTTAAAATTACTAAATTTGCGAGATAAAGCTATAAAATTCACATTAAAAACTGAAATTAATGGATTTCTTCCTTTTCTAGATTTGAAGATAATAAGAAATAATAGATTAAACTGTGGTATTTATAGGAAGTCTACTCATATCGATAATGTGCCTTGTGGGTTCTAGAATTAAAAGTCCAATTTGCAGAAATTCAAAATGTTCTTTATTTTCGTAGAGGTACACTCTGTTCAATCCTTACAGAATTATGTCATGTACACAATCTACCAAAGTCGATCACAACAGCGTTCTGATTACATCTGTTTACAACATCAGCTCTCGTTACAGCATGTGTTCATGATTGGCTCTTGGCGAGTCGTCGCTCCCTTAAATACCTCACTGATAATTTCTAGACTATTCTTAAACAAACCAGAAACCAAATAATCTCTATCAATCAATAAATCACTAGAAATTTCCATTTTTCCATTTACCTCACTTATCTGTGTCGGTAAGTCTTTCATCTCCGGCGCTATGTTTATCTGCTTATGCAAGCTCTTTATCTCCGTGAAACACTATCTGTCTGTCATCTATTTGCACCAAAACTTTTATGGCCATTGCAGTGATAATAATTACATAAAAAAAAGTTTTAACACCTTATCACCTAAATTTGCTGTTTTCAATAGTTCGATTTATAGATTAATAAATGTACCAATGAATAAAGGGGAATGTAATAAAGAATATAAACATATTATTAATACTGCTTTAATGGTTTTAATAAAGACTATAAATAAAAAATTGAAAAATTTAACTATAAAACAACTGTTAATGATATTTCTACCCTTAAATAAATAAAAGGTGATTATAATGTTAAAATATTTACTTACCATCTTTGGGTTAATAAACATTTTCAAAAAATGGTAAGTTCCTCCACTTAAGTTCCTCAAAATAAATATAGTATTAAAAATTTACTACATTTCTCTAAAAAAATATAAAATTCCTAATAAAAAGTCTGAATTCTCTGAAGTTTTACGGAGATGATTTTGAATTGAGAGAAGGTTATTTCCAGCAAGATGGAGCAACGCGCCATACATCTAATGACACCATGGAACTTGTAACCAGTTTCTGTGATAATGGAATAATCCCAAAAGGTCTGTGGCCCCCTCCCAGATCCCCTAACCTAACCTCACCGGATTTTTTCTTGTAGCGGTATCTAAAAATAGAGTGTACAAGAATAGTGTACAAGAAATACAGACAATTGATGTTCTCAAGGAATCTATTCGACCCGAAATAAGTAACATTGGCAAGGATACTCTCCGTAAAACTTCAGAAAATATGAGACGAGTATAAACATGTATAGATGCTGGTGGAGAACACTTCCAACATTTTCTCTGAGATGTAAATAGTATAATGTAATCTCCCAATTGTGTATTATATTCTCCCAAAGTTGCACGTGTGTCCTATTCAAAAGTTATGGTCTATTGAAGTGGTTCAGGTTTATATAGATCACACTATATCAAGAAAGACATAATTTACCTCCTTTCACTCATTGTGGTGATTTGGAATTATTTGCTGGGGAAATCCGATAAATGGTAAGAAATATTTATGATGTAAATTACTGCCACGTGAATTATTTATAGAAATGGGTCCTGTCATTCCTTTAAATGCTTATTTAAAACTCAAAAGTACTTAACCCTTCTGGTAAAGACATACATTCTCTCTTTTTTATATTTTTTTTTATTTAAGTTCTACAACATTAAGTCATATTGGATGACGAAATGGGTGAAATGATGCTCAATGGAGCTTAGGGTCCATACAGTTTAGAGTTTACAGATAAAAGTCATTTGACATTCATCTTTCAGGATAAGGGAAAACTCTGGAAGAAGACTTTTCCAGATAAATGACCCTGACTGAGTTTCAAACTTGGGACCTTTTGAGCATGAGGTAATCCTGTTGCTACAGAGGTGGACACATATACTCTGTCTAAGCTATCTTAATCTGCTTAACCAAATAACCTTAGAAAACATATATTTTACCTACTTTCACTCCCTGAAATATGGAATTATCTTCAGGATTAAGTTTTCATATTCCAAAAAAGTGCTCTAAGTATTTTTTATGGTGTTGCACCCATCCTAAACGGTTCAATAAAGTTTTAAAGTGATTCTAAATACTCACTTCCCACACAATCAATATGAAAGAATTCTTTAATATTCCTTTCAGCATTCAAATTTGCAATACAATGGGGAGATTGCACGTAAACGTAATTTGGTGCTTCACATTTTTATTTAACTATTGTAAGTCATGGTTTAAAGTAATGCTTAAAATAACGGTGGCTCAAAAACTTTCAATGTTAGTACATAAGTTAAGATTAAAAGACAAACAAAATTATAGGTACCAGTGTTCTTCTAGTGGTTGGTATATTACTAGTTATACTGTATGTATAATAAATGTATGACATGTTAAATGTCTTTGAGCTTTGGTCTCGTTGGACCTGACGGCCAATCAAACAGCAGAGACACTAGCCCTCCTCGGCAGCGTAGATGGTAGCATGTCTGACTCACGTTCAAGAGGTCCCGAGTTCGAATCTCGGTCAGGGTGAGTTACCTGGATAAGGTTATTTCCGGGGTTTTCCCTTATTCTTAAAGACGAATGTGGTAACTCTAAGCTCCATGGACCATGGGATCATTTGAGCATCATTTCACCCATTTCATTCACCGTCCGATATGACTTAACGTTGGCGGACGTAAAAAAAAAAAAAAAAAAAAAAAAAAAAAAGAAAGCAGAGACACTAGAAATGGAAAGTACCTAAGACATGCCATTTTACACATTTATTACACTCTAGTCTGTAAAAAAGAAACAAAAATAAATAAATAAAGTTAGTATCCAGCGGGTAATGGAAATAAACTTAGTAACCTTAATGACTTTACCTTAAACATTGTTTCTGGTGTAAATGAGATCCTGCAACCCACGCGCTCACCTTTATAAGGTTAAATTTCACACAAAAATGCCGTGAAGACGCTAAGCCCCGCTATATGTAGGTATTGTAGAAGTCAGTGACTTTAGGATAACAAATAAAAAGCTAATTTTGTATATAATAAATGTACTATAACATTATAAACATACGACATGTACAATGATTCTGAACTTTGCTCATATTATCCAACGAACGAACAAATATATCATACTCCCGAAAACAAGAGAACCTATATCTGTTAATTCTTGCACTACTATTTCTGCAAGTAGAAACTTATTTTATAGAAAATGCTTAATCTTGATTCATAATTCAGGTAAACAACTCTTCGTACAATGCCTGTTTCTCTGACTTTTGAGTATGTGATTTACAAGGCCGTGAAATGGTCCTATTGACCGCGATATTATATATTACTGTAAACCTCATTTAACGGGGTTAGTAAACCGGTTTTAAAATAAGAAAATAAACTAGAGTGAGAAAAAATGAATATAATTGCTATATGGCAAATATTAAAATTTTAACTGGAATATAGATTAATAAGATCTGCGATTCACATTTTCAAAACTTTTTGCTGAGTAGTCTGACTCTTGAATAATTACTGAATGTCTAGGCGTGTTGTCCTTAATGGGTTTCAAAAATCCTGTTAGATCAAGTTCATTATGATCATAATTATAGGATGTGCATGTTTCAATGAAGGTCGGAGGAATGATTTAAAAAGAAAAAAAGAAACTCAATGCATATTCGAAAATTATGTAATTACTCCAGTACTTAACTAAAATGCTGCTCATTCCTGTAGTTTTAATTATAATCTTCATACGAGTGGCTTAGACTCTTGGTGAACACTAATTGAGATTATGGGCAAGATATAAGCAACGTTACCAAGTTTAATTTCTGTGAAGTAGCCTGCTTGTTACGCGGTATCCGCCATAATATTAAGTAATGCCTCACAAGTGAAGATAGTCTTGTTTTCAGTGGTATCTTATCTCAATAATGCTTTTCAATTATTGTACAATTACAAACTTATAAGTGGGATACCACATTTATCTTTCGTTGATCTAATAGATTCTCTCAACGGAAGTTCTAAAACAAATCGATAAGTGAATTGCGAGCCAAGTTTTAGAAAATGAACATTTTAGTAGAATGACCGGGCATGAGGAAATGCAAGAAGGAAGTCGCCTAGAATATCAGTTCTAGGTTTACTACTAAGGTTAGAACATATATTTAAAGTAAATGGTAATGTAAATACGCTCTTTGTTAAAGTTGTGTGTTCTACTTCAGTATGATAATAGTTACTAAAACTTGAGAAACAGTTGCGTTGTGTATCAGGTACATAGTATCGGTATTTAGACGGCTGTTCGTATGTTATATTTAATCGCTTTCCGAAAGTCTGTCAACGTCCTAGTACGTTCTATAGGACAATAGTTAAACACCTCTCCTCGTAGTGACTGTATCACGATATCCATGTTCTTATGCTATCTATGTTCGCTATCCATGAGATTCAGCATCAGTGAAAGGAATATGGTTTTATTTATTTATATTTTAAAAGCAACAAATTGACATCTGTCGTGAATTAGAAAGATCCCTGACCACACCACCACTACCCTCTGAGGGACTATATGAATTGTGATAGCATGAATAATTCAGTTGCTTGAAATACTGATCATACAAAGAGTATACAAGGTAAGGAACATATGTTAAGTGCACTAGGAAATTGAGAAATAAATACCTGGCAAAGAAACTAGATGTGTTCATGTCATGAATTAGCATGGTACCTTGGAGACTGCACTGCATTGTTAAGGTCATATTTATCACAATTGATTTACACCTTTGTGAGTTTGTTCCCTTTAAAAAATAAATAAATAAATACTGCACTGCTGTGCTACAGGTACATGCTGATGGGCAACAGGCAAAGTGATTACATTTGCCTGTTGCCCATCAGCATGTACCTGTAACACAGCAGTGCAGTATTTATTTATTTATTTATTTATATTTTAAAGGGAACAAACTCACAAAGATGATTTATTATTTGATTGTTCTAACGAATCACATAGCATGATCAGAGAGGAGTTATCCATGGTCTGTATACCATTTGTAGTCCCTCCAGGCTTAAAGTGGGATGCACATAAACATTGTGGTTTGTAAATCTCCACCAATGAACATGTGGTTGAAGAAGCTCTCTGCTGTCAGCTGTTTACATATGACCTTAGTTCGACCATCATGCAGCTTTAGAAAAGCTCGGGCTGCGCCGTGGCTCAGTGGTTAGACCGCTTGGCTCTCACCAAGGCGGCCCGAGTTCAATCCCAGGTGACCGCAAAGTGAGATTTGTGGTGGACAACACGGCGCTGGGGCAGGTTTTCTCCGGGATCTCCGGTTTCCCCCGCCATCTCATTCCACCGGTGCTCCATTTTCATCTCACGTATCAGTGTCATCGCCTGCAGTGCCATATGTAGTAAAAGTGGGTGTTAAACACTACACACACATTTAAAAAAGCTCTTGGTGCATATTTACTGAGTAAACTAAATCAAGCAATTAAAGAAACTGTTAAAGAAAAGTCATGAGATATAATGTTGTGAGTAAATATTTAGGTTAATCTGAGTCGTCAAATAGAGGCATGAAACCCAGCTCAGAATCAGAAGTACATGTACCAGTTGAAGAGCCCAGGTTTATAACTAGCCTGTCCACCACATCGTCGTACATTCTGTCAACCTATCACATCCTGTCTTCACCGTGTATGACATATTTGCTGTAACCTAACACAGCAGGTTACGTATCTAATATCTCTAACACAAGAAAACAAAGCACAGCAAAGTAGCTTATCCACCTCTGGCACAGTTGCGGAGGGGAGCAAAACGAGGAAAGTGCTTCCTATGTGAACGATGGGTGGATAGCATGTAGGAAACCTTTCAGTGATTTGTTTTAAATGTAATGATGTTTAAGAAAACAGGACAAAGACAATTATCAAAAAGTGCATTACATATACTTTTTATGCATTTCATTCAGTGATGTGTCCTTTTATGTCAGTATATTATAATAAAT
Source organism: Mantis religiosa (assembly GCA_030765055.1). Classification (NCBI taxonomy): domain Eukaryota; kingdom Metazoa; phylum Arthropoda; class Insecta; order Mantodea; family Mantidae; genus Mantis; species Mantis religiosa. The sequence goes on from CM060959.1 coordinate 122,088,427, forward strand.
TTAATACTGCCAACATACGAGGGGGTGTCATAAAGTTTTACTTATCACTCTTCAAAAAATTTGATAGTTTGTGTTGATATGTGTTTGTTAGTTCTTCTCTACGTAGTCAGCATTCAAATTTACACATTTTTCGCAGTATTTCTTGATCTTCCGAATACCTTGATTATAAAAGTCTGCAGCATTCGCTTTAAACCACCCTTCCACTTCATTAACGTCATTTGTGTTGTCAAATCTTCATTTTTGGGAACAAGAAAGTCACTTGTTGCAAGATCGGATGAATAAGGCGGATGCTGTAAGTTCTCAAAGCCGCATTCCCTTCTTTTGTCAACTGCAACTTGAGATGAATGAGCTGGTGCATTGTCAGCCAGAAGACGAACAACTTTGGAGAGCATACCACGTCATGTCTTAATCAAAGCTAGTACAAAATTGAATCGAGAATATATTGACACATTGCTTCACTCACACTGTTTATTCACAGGACATGTTTCAAGAGCTCTTGCTCCTATCCTCAGCTGATACTCGACTAGTGCAAGTTGTAGTGGTTTCTTCTTTCTCCGTATTGTCAATAGATGGCGTGATGTACTTGTCAAAGATGTCCGGTGGTGGAGTTTCAAAATTCATGACTCTATGACGATTTTTGTTAATGAAGATTTTTTCCCATACGGAAAGGTCTATGGGGTGATTAACGTATTTTATTAGAGATGTTTCCAAATTGATGTCATGTCTAGTATTCAAAAAATGAAAAGCCACTGCTGATTTTTCTGTTTCACCATTTTTAATGTTTCTCATATGTTCTTTAGTTCTGATGTTAATCAAAGCTGCTCGTAACTTGTCCAGAAGATTGCAGTAGTATCTGCCAGTGATGGTTTGACCCTTGGTAAGATAATCTGTAAGGATGACTCCCCGACAGTCCCAGAAAACTGAAAGCATGGCCTTCCCAGCTAACTTTTTTACCTTTGCCTTTTTAGGAGGAGGGAATTGGCATGTTTCCTTCCCATGCTCATGGTTTTTAACTCTGGATCATACTCATAGATCCAGGATTCATTCATAGTTACCAGACAATCAAAAGAATCATCTTCATCCTGTTCCAACAGCATCAACATCTGTCTTGAAAGATCATGCCGTGTGTGCTTTTGGAAAGTGGTTAGCAAACATGGAACCTACCGTGCAGATACCTTAGACATGTACAGTTCGTCATAACTAAGATGTGTCTCATTCATTATCATTTGGTTGGTTGCTTGTCTGTCTTCCAGTATTAAACACTCCACTTCACTGTGACAGCTGATGGTCTATCAGGTCTAGGCTGATCTGTCAGGGATATGTGACCAGTTTGAAAATTCCTTTTTCACCTCACAATAGTGTCATACCAGGCAATCATTTCCATAAACAGCCGTCATTTCATCATGGATTTTCCGGGCAGTTTTGCCCTTCAAATGTAGGAACTTGAGCACACGAGTCTCAATTTTCTCCATCATACACCTCAGTCACTAACTGTAAAAAACCAAAGGACTCAAATCACTGAAAGTACCAACATTATGTCCCGAGGGATAAATGGTGACACTGAAAATCTAACATAAAAATTACTGGGTGATAATTAAAATTTTATGACACCTCCTCGTATTTTATCTAAATTACTTGGGATCATTATAACCCCAGCATTACTCAGGGGAGGAAGAAGGTTAACAGATGTATCTAATTTTTATTCATGTCATCCATTAAATTTATGACTTTAGGAAACAATTGAGCCACCAACTGTATACAGGGGGATTAGGTGCAGCAGTAGTTCTATCTCATTTTGTATTCTGATATTTATGATATGTCCATTTGTTCACAGTCCATCAACACTAATGAAATGTTCACCGACATAGAAATCAAAGAACAGGATCCGCTGTCAGTCACAGAGGATGAGAGTCAGTTCTATACATCAAAGGCAAATAGCAGTATGGACAATGATTGTGATGTAGCAGTTAAATCACAGACTCCTTTTACAGACTTCTCCTCACTGGATAATGGAGAATGTTTTATCAAGCATCAGGTTAAGTCTGAAACTGTTATATGTAGCAGTAGCTGTGAGCTAGAGACCAAAATTGAAATTGATTCCGAGAAAAACACAGACTATCTTCCAGGTGATCTTTTAATGAATGTCAAGAAACACAGAGGGGATAATGAGATGGATAACAAAATGGAAATTAAAGAAGAGCCATGGTGGTTGGATAGAGAAGCTTCCTCTGGTTGGAATGACATTCAGGTAAGTTTTGTAGAAATCTGGTTTATTTAAAATCTTTGTTTATGTATATTTGATAAAGTATTTGAATCATTTTTTGAATTGGACTGGATTTATTTATACAACTAGCTATTTACAGCATTACATACACATTTCTTAATCGAGTTGTATAAATTTTGGTGTTGTTTTCCTTCTTAATCCTGCTGGCTCGGCCTGCTCTGCTCCCAGGCCTTTTAGCATTGTTGAGAAGTATAGTCACCTGTCCATCTTATACTATATGCACAAGTTATCTTAAGTGCTAGTTTTACAGTGTGGTGTGGGCAGGGGGGATGAAATGAGAACTTATGCTCTTTTGTTTCTACAGTGCAGTCAACCTAGAAATATATAATTCAGCAAAATAGCGTGTAAGATACACGCCACAAGTGTGAGATAGGTGGGCAAACAGTAAATTGAACTTGATCCGATAAACTGTATATATATATATATATATATATATATATATATATATATATATATCTACTATTTATAAAATAGATACAGATAGAAAATAAATTTTATGACAGTTATAAATACTCATTCACTCTGTGATTCTTTGAGTCTGGTGCATCACTTTCTTCTCTAGTATCCTCTGATGTGTTGATGATAATTTCGTCAATTGCATTTTCTAGTACATCATCGTTTCTGCAATATTTCACTTCCAGCTCTTTGACCTTCTAGCAATACATCGCGATTATGGAAGATAATGCTTCTATAGCAAGTTTCTGCAGATTTGTGGCTGACACATCACAAGTAACGTTGCATCCTCTGAAAAGATTGCTTAGTTTTGCCCATGTCAGTTCAATTTCATTCAGCTCACAGTAATACGGAGATAGAAAAATAATAATGTGTCCCCTTTCAAGAGCCATAACATCCACAACATACCTTTGTTGTAAATTGGTTAGCTAATTAACCTCGAAATTGCTCCTGATTATTGTAACGGGATTAAATTTTCGTTCATCTTCAACTAATAAGAAGCAAGCCAACTTTTTGTAAGATCCAAGTCGAGTTTTAATCTACTGAGAGTCGTGAGATCTTTTCTCAGGTGTGGATGCGGATTTTTGGTGAAAATAAAATTTAGATGAGTCCAATTTTGTAATATATTATTTAATTATATAATATGAACTATGATTCACTCTTATCTATTATAAATATTGAATAATACTTTTTGAATCTTATTAATTTTCCTTTACAATTACAATCATCGTAACATCTTTCCTCGTTCTCCAGCAAGACACAAGATTCTCACTTTTTCTAGATTATTGATTTTCTTGTCCCCATAGCAATTCCCACCTTATTTTGTGATTGGCCGATTCACTGACACGTCATCACACCACGTCACACCACGTCACACCACTACTACTTCGGCCAATCACACAACTACATACATTTTTATATATATTTACAATTCCCACGAACACAAAAATACTGTTACAAATGCCCCTCTTCGAAATATATGGAAAATAACCAAATAAAGGAATTAACAATCTGTTTCCATATATTTCGAAGAACAGCCCCAATTAACAATTTCGTTTACACCAATATTACACAACACCAATACAACATACATAAAATATAACAATATACATACATTGGATGAAATATAATAAATGAACATTTAACAACAATTTCACATTATTATTACACAAACATAAAACACAACAATAAATTAACATTAATTAAAATACAACAATATATTGATGTTTAACAATGTTTTTTTTTTTTTTTTATTATTATTTAACACACACATAGTATATATTCAATATTGTTTCAATTACTGTCAAGGCTTTTGAAAGGTTTCATTAATGTCTTATGATATCTTCCCACAATCTTATTATTCAAATCTTGCAATTCATAAGTGTGATCTCCAAATTTGGTTACTACTCTATACGGACCTTTATAAATTAAGTTCATTCTCCAATACACTTTTCGTCGAGCATATGAGATGTTAAATGTCTTCACTAAAAGCATATCATTTATTTCAGGATCCCATTTGGCCTTTCTTCTTTGTACTTTCTTTAATCTTTTTTCGGATTTTTCTAGTATTCTTTTAAATGCTTCGGCGCATTTCTCTTCCTCATTTAGCACATTTGTTTTCTCCTCAAAAGTCGTTGGCACATTTACTATAAGAGGTTCAGGGGGTTTTCCAGTCATTAGCTCTATTGGAGCGAATCTTGTAGTAGCGTTTGGGGTGTTATTTATTATCTTTTCTATGACAGTACAATATTTATACCAACACCGGTGATTTGAATGACACAGTACTCGAAAATAAAAAGTTAAGTCTCGCATCACTCTCTCACAAGGATTTCCTTGTGGATAATAAACCGAAGAATTATAAATTTTGATATTGTTTTTCTTCATCTCGGATGTAAACAATTTACTTCGATGAACTGTGGCGTTGTCTGAAAGTATGGCTTTTATTTGCCCATATTCTGGTATCCACCCCTTTAAAATTTTATTGACACATGTTTTACTCTTAATATTTTGAACGGGGTAAATTTTCACAAATTTAGTAAAAATGTCAAACATCACAAAAATGTATTTACAATTATATTCACTAGCCGGCATCTCCCCGTGTGCATCGATCGCAACTAATTCATTCTTTTTATCTCTGATGATGGTCTGAGGTTCAAAATCATATTTGATATTTATAGGTTTAGCTCTTTGGCACAGTTCACACGTCGAAATTAATTTCCGTACTTTCCTATCAATGTGCTTTATATATAGCTGTTCTTTGATGGTCATGGAAGTTTTCTCGCATCCAGAATGAGCTAGGTGGTGATGAAATGAAGTGATTACACTTTCTTCTAAACTACTGGGAACTATAACCCTCCATTTTTTTATCACATCTCCATGTAATTTATAAAGTACACCATTTTTCTTGGCTATGGTGCAATTCGCAACATCTTCAACTGCTGGAGCCTGTCGCAACAATGCAGATAATCTCGAATCATTTTGTTGAATTTCCAAGATATTTTTAAATTTTAGAGTAAGATTTCTATCGCATGTAAAATTTAACTCGAAAAGTTTTATCTCATGTTGAGATTGTGACAATGTCTCTGGAATTTCTCCATGCATTTTCTGTCTCGACAACAAATCACTAAATATATTATTCTTTCCTGAGATGTGCCGAATCTCAATATCATAGGAAGTAATTTCATGTATGTAACGAGATATTTTAGAGCTAGTTAGTTTACATTTTTTTATAAATGATAGACTAATATGGTCAGTATATACAATGACTTTAGTATTGTATACATATTGCCGAAATTTTTGCAAAGCAAAATATATAGCTCCTATTTCTAACTCCGTAATACAAGTGTTAGATTCATTTTGGTTCAAAACTCTTGAAGCAGTGGCAATTACATGATTATTCCCATCCAAATCAGTTTGAGTTAATACTGCTGCATAAGCATGGATACTAGCATCTGAATAGATGTTAAAGGGTTGGTTTCTAATAGGTCTTTCCAAAAGAATGGCGTTTTTAAATAACTCTTTAATGTTTTGAAAAGACTGTTGGTGTTTTTCTGTCCACTTCCAGACTGAATTCTTCTTCAAAAGTTCTCTCAAAGGACTAAGCTCCTTGGCATAATTTACCACAAATTTACTTTCATACTGTAGTATGCCAATAAATCTTCTTAGTTGTTTAATATTCTTTGGTGGTGGAATAGATTCAATGGATTTTATTCTATCTGGATTTGGTGCCATACCTTTTTCGGATATTATGTACCCTAAAAATTCAATTTCTTTGGCACTAAAACTTGATTTATCCAAATTTATAGTCATACCACTTTCAGAAAATTTTGTAAATATGTAATTCAGATGAGATATATGTTCGTCGAAATCTTGATCAAAGATAAGAAAATCGTCTATATATTGAATAGCAAAATTCTCAATGGTATCTCCAAAAATATTATATAAGGCTCGAAGTAATGCACTTCCGCTTGTTGACAATCCAAAACCGCATGTTTTGAACTGGTAAATTCTCCCTCCAAAATTAAACGCAGTATATTTTCTAACTGATTCATCCAAGGGAATCTGCCAATATGAGGACACCAAATCTAATTTCGAAAAATATTTTCCACGCTCTAACTTAGATAGCACTTCATCCACTCCAAGAGGCCTAAAATGGTCTGGTTGGGTTAATGAATTAATTTTTCTTGCATCAATTGTCATACGCAATGAGCCATCTGATTTATGAACCCAACATAGAGGATGTAAGTAAGGTGAGTTAGAAATTTCTATTATTCCATTTTCTAACATTTTATTTATCACCTCTGATGCTTGCTGTCTTATAGCTATGGGTAAAGGTCGGCTTTTATGTGTATAGGGAGCAGTATCATTCACTTTAAATGTGTGTGTGTATTTGTTACACAGTCCAGGTTTTGAACTAAAGGCTTTTCTAATCTTTAATATACACAATTTCAACTGTTCTTTTCTCGCTTGGTCTAAATTGTATGTGTTTTCTAACTTTACTTGTAATATTCTCTGGAATTCTATTTCTTCCTCCACTTGGCTTCCGCCGTTCTTATCTTGTATTGTATATAATTGGCAACAATGCTTTTCAAGGTCAGTTACATTATTTTGCAATCCATCAATAATTAAATTCTTCCCACAATTTTCATTTTCATCGTATTCAATATTACCATTTTCTTGCAAAAGTATATCTTCCACAAAAAACCTTTCATTATTTATATTATCCCTGTTCTCTTCTTTTCTTCCATCTTCTTCCAATAATTTTATTACTAATAAATCATTTTCTGTCTTAACCTTCATTTCATGCATTTCGAAATTCAATACACTTTGCCATTCATATAATAAATCATTACCCACAATTACATCTCTTGCCAAATGTGGAATTACCAACGCAATGAAATTGAAATTCCATTCACCTATTTGCCCCTTAATTAATACTTGATATTTAATCCTATCCTTTTTCTTCCCAATTGCAGTACTGCAGTAAACGTTACACACATTTAAATATTCCACTTTATAGTTAGCTAACAGATTTTTAAACAATTCCTCACTTATCACAGTAGAACTGGCTCCAGTATCAATCAAGGCTGTATATTCTTTATCCCATAGGTAAATAATTATCTGAGGTGGGTTAACTAATTCCTTATTTTTCTGCAAGAGAGTGAGCTTATTTCCGTTATCTTCAACTTTCAATTCGCCCTGTGTCATCCTCACCGAACCACTTTCCAGAGCACAAAATGATTTGGTTTTTAGTTTTCCATCTCCCTCTGATTATTACTTTCATTGTTGGTTAGGTTGGTGCTATCGTTTATACTCACATCATTCTCTGTGCTTTGTGTATTTTCGACTCTTTCATTTTGATTACTTCTTTCAAATCTCACACCCCTAAAATCTCTTTGATTTGCACTAAATAAACTAGTACCTCTACCCCTATTAAAATTACTTATTCGCTGATTATTTCCTCGATAAAATCTTACATGGTTTATTTGATCATTTCTTCCAATTCTCGTCGACTGATTGTTATGATAGTTCCTTTGCACATTAGTTTGAACTCCACTTCCTGTTCCGGGAATTACAGATTCATAAGTTCGTCTAGGATCATAACCTCTTCCTTCAAATCTTTGATTTCTCACGGGTGCCCCGCCCCAATTTAAACTCGTCCTATTATTCCTATTATTTGTAGGTTGTGATTCCTGTCGATTTCTTCCTCGCTCAATATGGACGTTATTATAGTTACCATCACAGGATGTAGTATCATTAATGAGGTTATGTGCTTCAAATTCGGATAATAATTCAATCATATCAGAGAAATCGATAGGCTTAGCCACAATTAAATGATTTCTGATATGTGGTGGATAATGACGTATTAGCATGTTGACAATTTCTGTCTCAGAAATTTCGGGATTGATCAACTTACTTTTGTTTGCTAATTTTAAGAAATATTCAGTCATAGAAATCCCTTTTTTAAACTCAAACCTACCCATTGCTAACTCAACTTTTATTCTTCTTTGTCTCTCAGGTCCCCAAAATCTATTTATAAACAGATTTCTGAAAGTACTGTATGTTTCATGTGAAGCCAAAGTTAACCTTAACCACTCAAGAGCATTTTTCTTCAAACAGCGTTTTACTATTACCATCCGAAATTCATTGGGAATTCTCTTAATACGGAAATATTCTTCCAATTCCCTAAGAAATACTTTTGGATTATCACCTGATTCCTCATCAAAACTTGGTGGACTAATATCATTTAGTGAATAATGTACACATTCATTTTGACCTAGACTGTGGAGTTGTGTGTGTGAGGACATGTTCTGTGTGTTTCTGTGATAATTAATATCATTATCTGGACTCACAAAATCACTACATTCACTTACTACATCACTAGACTTCTGTTGATTGCTTAATTCACCTGGTAAGTCACAATCGTTTATATTTGTAATTCTAGACATTTCTTTCCCGTTATTTACTTTTCTAGCCTGTAATGCAATTACAACTTGTGTCAATTTTCCTAAGTTATCCTTTTCTTTTTCAAAATGTTCTTTTACCTCTTTAATTTGCAAAATTACTTCTTCTTTTACTTTACTTATCTCATCAATTTGTAACTTTATTTCCTCTTGGTGTATCTTACTTTCATCATGTTGTAATTGCATTTCAGAACAAATTACATTGATTCTTTGTTCTACTTTATCTCCTAATTCTTCTCTTTGTTTTTGTGTTATTTCTGCCTGTTGTATCCTAAATGTTTCTAACTCTTTGTTTAATTCCATTCTTATTTCTTGTTTCACAATGTCCTGACCTAACCTAGTTTCCTGAATTATCTCTCTCAACTCATTGACTTCCTTTCTATTCTCATCCTTATTAATCTCTATAATCTGCATGAGCCTTTCCATATTATCCCTACACTCTTTTCTCCCTTCTCTAATCTCCTGTGAAATTTCAGATTTTAATTCCTGTTTTAGCTTCTGTAATAAATTAATTTCTAAGTTACTCACATTTTGTGCTAGTTCCTGTCTTACTCCTACATCTAAATCATTCATTTTCTTAGTTAAATCGTTTACATTTTGTTCTATTTTAGAATCTAAATTACTCATTTCTGATTTTACATCTTTCATTCTAGAATCTAAATTACTTATTTCTGATTTTACATCTTTCATTCTAGAATCTAAATTACTCATTTCAGATTTAACATCTCTCATTCTAAAATCTAAATTCTTTGCATTTTGTTCTATTTTAGAATCTAAATTACTCATTTCTGATTTAACATCTCCTATTTCTGATTTTACATCTCTCATTCTAAAATCTAAATTCTTTGCATTTTGTTCTATTTTAGAATCTAAATTACTTAACATTCTTATTCTTTCCAACATTGACTCATTATCTATGCTTAATCTTGCATCCTCCCTATTCATTCCCGCACTATCAGTAACTTCTCCTTCCACTATTATTTCTTTTCTACTCGCCATCTTTTTAACTATCTTCTGATTTCTTAACAACATAAATCTACTACTACTACTATTTTTTTTTTTTTTTTTTTTTTAATTTCACTCACTTAAACCAGTTCTCGTTTTCTTCTTTCTTCTCTCTTCTTTCTTCTTTCCTTTTAAATTCCCACGGAGCTGCACGATGCTTTAATCTCCTCTTCTTTATCCTATTCGAGCCCCACACGTTGCTGCGCCATTTGTAACGGGATTTTATTTTCGTCCATCTTCAACTAATAAGAAGCAAGCCAACTTTTTGTAAGATCCAAGTCGAGTTTTAATCTACTGAGAGTCGTGAGATCTTTTCTCAGGTGTGGATGCGGATTTTTGGTGAAAATAAAATTTAGATGAGTCCAATTTTGTAATATATTATTTAATTATATAATATGAACTATGATTCACTCTTATCTATTATAAATATTGAATAATACTTTTTGAATCTTATTAATTTTCCTTTACAATTACAATCATCGTAACATCTTTCCTCGTTCTCCAGCAAGACACAAGATTCTCACTTTTTCTAGATTATTGATTTTCTTGTCCCCATAGCAATTCCCACCTTATTTTGTGATTGGCTGATTCACTGACACGTCATCACACCACGTCACACCACGTCACACCACTACTACTTCGGCCAATCACACAACTACATACATTTTTATATATATTTACAATTCCCACGAACACAAAAATACTGTTACATTATTTAAACGGACATGAGTGAAGTTTTAAAAGGTATGACACAATTACAATATGCACATGATATGAAGAGCAATCGGGTTCCAAGTCCTCATTCGGTAAGTTTCGTTTAACTCCGTAAACATATATGACAAATTTGCAATGCACCATACACTGACATCTAGTGGCTAATACACTAAGCCTTATCATGTCTGCCATATTTGGTTTTGATCAATTTTGAGATTAATTAACTAACCAGTTTACAGCAATCGTATGTTAGAATTAGAATTTTAGTTCCTCCTTGGCAACATATACATGTTATGAGACATGTCAAAATATATAAATACAGGATCTACATAAAGTCAAATGGATTACATAAAATATACACAGTAAGCAGCTTTTCTGTGGTTTCATGTGGTATTTGCATAGACTAATTTACTATAAGAAATGTCATAATATGAATATTACAGGTTTGTGAATGTACTATGCTCCCAGTGATCATTTACATGGTTATAGTTCTAAAAATTCATTAACCGTATAAAAACAGTGTGCATGTAAAAATTAATTAACCTTATTCTTAAAGTGTTTTAATGATGCAGCTTGTTTACATAAATTTGGAAGTTTATTACATAGCATTACCCCTTTATAGTTAAAGCCTCCTTCATAAAGGCTTGTTTGGTGCGCTCGAATTGCCAGTTTATCCTTGTTACAAGTGTGGTGGTAATGTACATCAGCATTTACTTGAAAATGATTTATATTTGTATGAACATTTGTGGATGTTATGGCTCTCAAAAGGGGACACATTATTATTCATCTACCTCCATATAACTGTGATCTGAATGCAATTGAGCTGGCATGGGCGAAACTAAGGAATGTTTTTAGAGGATGCAACGTTACTTGTGATATCTTCGCCTATCTTACACACTATTTTGCTGAACTATGTTTTTTAAGGTTGACCACATTGCAGAAACAAAAGAGTGTTAGCTCTCGCTTCTTCCCCTTTGCCCACACCACACCGTACATCCAGCACTCAACTTATCTTGCACATACTGTACTTTACTTTATCTGTTTCTCCTTGTTCTCCCAGCATATTTTCTTTTCCCCTGTTTACTTTTCTCAACCATTTCTCTTTAGGTGTCCAAAACACGTTCTCTATATTTCTATTTGCACTTTAATTTCTCCCCATAATCATTTTGATGGCTATCAGCTCACTTTGAATCTTTTCTCATTTCTTCTACCATACTTTTTGTCCCCATACTGCTATCTCTTTACGTTCTGTCAGAATATGAACTGTATTTTCTATTTCTCCACAGGCCGTGCCGTGGCTTAGTGGTTAGACCGCTTGGCTCTCACCAAGGCAGTCCGGGTTCGATCCCAGGCGACTGCAAAGTGAGATTTGTGGTGGACATCACGGCGCTGGGGTGGGATTTCTCCGGGACCTCCAGTTTCCACCGCCATCTCATTCCACCGGTGCTCCATCTTCATCTCATGTATCATCAGTGTCACCGCCTGCGGTGCCGTATGTAGTAAAAGCGGGCGTTAAACACTACACACTACACATTTCTCCACATAGTTAATGTATTTCTATCCTGCTACTTCTTAGTCCCCTCAAGAACATTGATCCTGTTCTAATCCAAGCCATTCTTTCCCTCTCCTGCCTATTACGTTGGTCTATATATCTTTGTTTTTCCCATTCTCTATTCGTTAACCTATAACATATTAATGATTTTCTGTTTTCTAACCCTCCCTATATTTCTTGTCTTTCTATACCCTCCACTTTAGTTCTATTTTCCAAAAACCTTCTGCATTGCTATTTTCTAGTCCCATCACCCATTCCTATTTCTTCGAAGTTTTTTCCACCTCTGACCACCAACATTTTCTACATCCATTTTTAATCAAGGCTTCGCGGGTGATCAGCCGTGTCAAGTTAATAAAGGTCAGACTTTTTTCCGTTGCAAGCTCCATGACCTTCTTTGATTTTTTGTTTGTTTTTTGTTTTGTTTTACCGTGGAGGGGAAAAACCCAGTTAAAGGCGACCAGCCCACATGCGATGGCCGACAGTGTGAGGGTCCCTGTGCCCTGAGTGGGCCAGGCATACTCACTAAAAACCCCTCCATGTGTTAGTTTCGTGTATCTTAGATTAGTTTACGTGCATTTATTATCATGCTTCTTAGTTGGGTCCCGCATAGCACCCCGGTTAGTATGTGGAATCTACTAAGCTGGCATGCATTGCTTGCAAGTGCGTCAACGTTGCTTCTTGGTGGTGACCATGAAACCTGGTCACTTATAAGTGCTGCTTAATCATATCTATATTGTAATACTAAAGCTCAGGCCTTGGTGACCTGTTAGTCAGGAATTAGAAATGCTATGGTTATTAGCTATTCTACTTATAGTCCTAGTTTGCTAGGCTTGTCAATTGTTGGTATGTTGCATGCTATGCAAACAATGTGTTTGGTCGTCCTTTGTTCCAGCGTGGCCATTCGTCATTGCCTTAGTCCTCACGCTGCGTCATCGGAGTGTCCTACTCCATATGCAGTCGCCCGCTGTCTCTGCGCCTGTAGGACACTGGTGGGAGACCCTCAGACTCCTGGACCGCCTTGACTGTTGTCAAGGGCTTGGAGGGCTCTGTGCGGGCAGCGTTCTGAAAAGAGTCAGTATAAGAAAAAGATTAGTGATGGGATTATAGGGAGTAACAGCCTAACTTTCTGCGTCAGTCATCTCTGATTAGGTTGTCTAGGAAGTTCTGTACGTCGTCACCGTCGTCATGTTATGTGAGTCTTCTCTCAAAAAGAGATAGTGGTCGTGTGTATGGTTATTTCTATTGTGTAGTTTCTCTAGGTTTTTATAAGTGTCATAGGCTAATTTCTTAATGAAGGTCAGCTGGTGCTGTGTGAGGTACTTTTGCTGTCATTCGTAATATTTTGTTTTGGAATGTTTGTAATTTTAGTATACATGTTTTGGCGGCATTCCCCACACCAGAATTGCATAGCTGAATATGGGTGTTATAAGTGTTTTATATAGGGTGAGTCCTAAGTTCATGTTTATTTGCGAATTCATGTTTATGAGGGGGTAGAGCTTGCCTAATTGGGCATTGGCTTTACCCCTGATTTGATGGACATGCTTTTTCCACGTCAGTCCTTGGTCCATTTTTAGTCCTAGCCAGGTGACTGTATCCGTCCACTCAATATTTTCTCCGAATATAGAGAGAGGAGGGAGCTGGTATCTTCCGAATCTGTGTTTAAGCTTTTTGGTGAATATTACGGCTTGTGTTTTCCTTGGGTTTACTTTATTACACCATTTTGTGAACCATTCTTCTAGGTTATCCAGAGCTTTGTAGTCTCCAGTGGATGAAATCCAGTTGTGTCATCTGTGTAGATGTACAGATCTGTGTAATTTGTTTTCGGGATGTCATTCATGGTAATATTAAAGATAATCGGCTCTAGGATATTTCCCTGAGGGACTCCCGCCTTTATTGGGCGGGGGGTCGATAAGTGGTTGTTAACTTTCGATTGGAATTTGCGGTCATGTAGGTAGTTCTCGATGACAATTACTTTCTTGGAAGTGTTGAAAACAGTGTTGTTATGATAAATTAACTTTAAAGAGAGTCGATTAAAGACACTAGACAACACTTACTTTTAAATTTTTCCGGAACTAGTTTCAGAGGCTTTGCCTCTATCATCGGCTGGCTCTCGACTCTCGAGAGAGTGCTACTCCACTAAAAAAACCTCCACCAGATTGGGAAGGAGAAATGTGCTGTGGTACTGCCTAAAGCACCCGCGCTTTCCAGGAGCTAATCGTAGCTGTCTCGCAGTGCGGGGATACAGGCTTGACATGAAGCCCAGCCATATCCACTACCTATTTTGGGTGGTATTTGGTTGGATTCCATGTGTTATTTGTTGGGAAGTTTAGGGTAATTTATCACGCTGTAGCGCTGTGTCTTAGGTTTAGGTGTTTTATTATCACTGCAAGTAATACTTGCATGCATGTCAGAAAAGTCTATTATACCTTACTGCTATCTTACTAAACCTAAATGTAAATCTAGTTTGCTTTATAGGCATTTGCGTTTAATGGTCAATTGTAATTATCTGCCGTCAGCATCGTTAAAGTGTGTGAAAGCCTCGTAGTCCATGTATCTGCTTGGTCGATATTTGAGAGTGTGCACTTGGGGGGCGGCCTACCTATTCAATTTATAGGTACGAGCCTGTACCACTCACGGGGGAACCCTCTTTCCCCGGGGCCACCTTGGCAAATGATAGGCGCAAGGACTTGAGGGCAGTGGGAGGTGTATGTGTTTATGTGTGTTTGTGTGTGTTTGTGTGCGTGTATGGTTATGTGTGTTTAATTCCGATCAGCGATGTAAAACATTTGGAAAGTTAACTACGTTTTCCAGATATTGTTGTAGGTCTGCCTCTGGCTCCCTTGTTCTTTCAGAAAAAGACAGTGGCCTTGCGTATTTATCATGTGTTTTGTCATATTCCCCCAGTGCCCGTAGCAGTTGATTGTGGTTTATGTTCTTGAGTAGATTGAAGCTGAGCCTTTTAATGAATTGCTCGATGGAGTGCATTTTTAACTCCTCGTGGAGTTGGTATGCCGGTGCAAGTGGTGGTAGCCTGGTAATAATACAAAGTATTCTATTTTGCATTGTTTGCAATGTCACCTACAATTACAGCAACCCTAGTCATCCCAGACAAAGGACGGACCTCCAGGAAAACACCTTGGCAAACAGTGAACTTTTTTTTTGAATGGAGGAAAAATGCATTTATGGATTTCCACTGTGTTGGAGGGCACAGTGGGGTATGTGAGCTTCACCTCAAGAGTACTACTCCACTAAAAAACCTCCACCTGATTGGGAAGGAGAAGTGTGCTGCGGTACTGCCTAAAGCATCCGCACATTCAGGAGGTAATCATAGCTGTCCCGCAGTGCAATTAAGCTGAGTGGGTTTCTGATACAGGGATACAGGCTTGACATGAACCCCAGCCTAATCCACTGCCTATTTTGGGTGGTTTTTGGTAGGAGTCCAGGTGTTATTTGTTAGGAAGTTTAGGGTAATATATCACGCCGTAGCGCTTTGTCTTATTTTTAGGTGTCTGATTGTCACTACAAGTAATACTTGCCTGCATGTCAATGATAGTCTTATACCTTATGGCTATCTAACTAAACCTAAATGTAAATCTAGTTTGCATTATCGGCATTGCCTATAATGGCCAATTGTTATTATCTGCCTTTCAGCAGCATTAAAATCTGTGAAAGCCTTCTCGTAGTCCATGTATCTGCTTGGTCGATATTTGAGAGTGCGCACTCGGCGGGCGGCCTACCTATTCAATTGTAGGTGTGAGCCTGTGCCACTCATGGGGAATCCTTTTTCCCCAGGGCCGCCTTGGCCAATGATTGGCGCAAGGACTTGAGGGCTGTGGGAGGTGTGAGTGTGTGTTGGTGTATGTGTATGGGTGTGTGTGTGTTTAACTCTGATCAGTGATGTAAAACGTATGGAAAATTAACTAGGTTTTCCAGATATTGTTGTATGTCTACCTCTGGCTCCCCAAGATTAATTTTTCTTTCAAAAAGAGACAGTGGCCTTTCGTATTATTGGAAAATTAAGCTAGCTACAGCGAAGCAATAAAGATTACACATGTATAAATATTTGCCTCTAAGGCACCAGTTATCTTAAGATATTTAAGATATATATTCTTAAGATATTTTAAGATATATGTGCCACTAAGGCTCCACTTATCTTAAGAAATTGGGGTTAATACTTCTTTCTAATTGAATGAAGTATTAACACACATTTCTTAAAATAAGTGGAGCCTTAGTGGCAAATATTTATATTTGTGTAGTAGTGGCCTTGCATGTTTTTCCTGTGTTGTGTCGTATTCCTCCAGTGCCCGTATTAGTTAATTGTGGTTTTTGTTCTTCTCGAGTAGGTTGAAGTTGAGTCTTTTAATGAATTGCTCGATGGAGTGCATTTTTAACTTCTTGTGGATTTGCTATACTGGTGTGAGTGGTGGTAGCCAGGTAATAATACGACGTATTCTATTTTGCGTTGTTTGCAATCTCTTAATGTGCATTTTCGCTGCATGTGTCTATAAGGGAGCAGCGTATGTTAGGGTGGACCTAATAAGCGTTTTCCCCATCTCTAGTTTTAGTGAGCTGTTTGTATTAATAACTGGGCACAGTTTATTTAATTGGGCATTTGCTTTTGCTCTTACTGTGTTAATGTGTTTTTTCCATGTAAGGCCCTGATCCAACTTCCATTTGATTTCATCGTTCCAGAATGCTAGTGGCATTAGCCCATGTTTGATGTGGCGGTGCTTGGTTCGTTTAGTACATATTCTTGCTTGCCTTTTTCGCGTGTTTACTTTTATGCGCCATTTAGTGAGCCATGGCTCTAGGTTGGTCAATGCATAATGCAGCCTTTTGGCTGTTATTCTAGGTGCGGTCGATTGTGTGGCTAGTGCTGTATCATCGGCATATAAGTATATATACTCTCACGGCATATATACTCTTACTGTTTCCGGTATGTCATCGATGTATAAATTAAGTAGGACTGGTCCTAGTAGGCTCCCTTGCGGTACTCCTACCCTAATGGGTTTTAATGAGGAGGTTTTGTTTTCTATGCTTGTTTGCAAAGTCCTATTGAGACATAATTCTTGATGATAGTTACTAAGGAGTCCGCAAACCCTAATGTTATAAGTTTTCGGAGTAGTCAGGCCTGCCAAAGTTGGTCGAAGGCCCTTTCAATGTCCACTAAGATGACACCGATCGATTAGTGTTGAAGCCTTTCGTACTTGATTAAGCTAGTCGGAGCAGTTGCAGTGTGGTCGAGTGTTAGTCGTTCCTTATTATGTGGATATTAATGTGTTTTAGTAGTATTTTTTCCAGAACCTGGCTCATTGTATTTAGAAGGCTGGTTGGCCTATAATTTTTTTGGTGGCAATTGGCTCTTTTGCGGCTTGGGAAATAATAGTATTTTGCTCTCCTTCCATTGAACAGGGAATCTGCCTTTTTCAATGGTGTGATTGTATATGTTCGCTAGTAGCTTCAGTGCATTTGTTGGCAGATGTTTAAGTGCAATATTTGGGATTTCGTCTGGCCCTGGTGCCTTTCTTACAAGTAAGTGCTTAATTATCCATTTGATTTTTCCCGCGTTAGTTCTACGTGTTTTATTGTGTGTTTGGGTGTGGTCCCGGTTGTCTGTAATTGTTTCTGTTTTGGTACGAAAGCGTGGTCTGATGGATGGGCATTAGGTTGGAAGGTTGCTCCAAGGGTATTGACAAAAGCTTCGCCTTTGTGAAACAGTAAACTTTTTCTTTTTTTCTTTTCGAGTGGAGGAAAAATGTATTTATGGATTTCCACTGTGTTGGAGGGCACAGTGGGGTATGTGCGAAAACTTCGCCTCAAGGGTACTACTCCACTAAAAACCTCCACCAGATTGGGAAGGAGAAATGTGCTATGGTACCGCTTAAAGCACCCACGCATTCCAGGAGGTAATCATAGCTGTCTTGCAGTGCGATTCAGCTGAGTGGGTTTCGGATGCAGGGATACAGGCTTGACCTGGAGCCCAGCCTGATCCACTGCCTATTTTGGGTAGGATTTGGTTTTTGGTAAGATTCCAGGTGTTATTTGTTGGGAAGTTTAGGGTAATTTATCACGCCGTAGCGCTGTGTCTTAAGTTTAGGTTTTGTAATGTCATTAATAGTAACCTTGCCTGCATGTCAGTGAGAGTATTATACCTTACGGTTATCATACTACACCTAAATGTAAACCTAGTTTGCATTATCAGCATTTGCCTTTAATGGTCAGTTGTAAATATCTGCCATAAGCATCTTTAAAATGTGTGAAAGCATTCTCATAGTCCAGGTATCTGTTTGGTCGATATTTGAGAGTTCACACTCGGCGGGCGGCCCACTTTTTCAATTGTAGGTGTGAGCCTGTGCCACTCACGGGAGACCCTCTTTCCCCGGGGCCGCCTTGGCCAATGATTGGTGCAAGGACTTGAGGACAGTGGGAGGTGTGTGTGTGTGTGTGTTTAACTCTGATCAGTGATGTAAAACATTTGGAGAGTTAACTAGGTTTTCCAGATATTGTTGGTCTGCCTCTGGCTCCCCGAGATTAATTGTTCTTTAAACAAGAGACAGTGACCTTGTGTGTTAAATCATGTGTTGTGTCATATTCCCCCAGTGCCCGTATTAGTTGATTGTGGTTTATGTTCTTCTCAAGTAGGTTGAAGCTGAGTCCTTTAATGAATTGCTCGATGGAGTGCATTTTCAACCCCTTGTGGAGTTGGTATACCCATGCGAGCTGTGGTAGTCTGGTAATAATACGAAGTATTCTATTTTCAATTGTTTGCAATCTATACCTAAGTGGTGTCCTTCCATTCGATTTCATCATTCCAGAATGTTAGTGGCATTAGCCCATGTATGTTTGGCGGTGCTTGATTCGTTTAGTAAATATTATTGCATGGCTTTTTCGCGCATTTACTTTTATGCGCCATTTAGTGAGCCATGGCTCTAGGTTGGTCAATGCATTATGTAGCCTTTTGCTATTCTGGGTGCAATCGATTGTGTGGCTAGTGCTGTGTCGTCGACGTATAAGTACCTATCTACTGTCACTGTTTCCCGTATGTCATTGATGTATAAATAAAATAGGACTGGTCCCAGTAGGCTGCCTTGGGGTACTCCTGCCCTAATGGGTATTACTGAGTAGGTTTCGTTTTCTATGCTTGTTCGGAAAGTTGTATTAGTGAGATAATTCTTGATGATAGTTACTAAGGAGTCTGAGAACCATAATGTTATAAGTTTTCGGAGTAGTCCAGCGTGCCAAACTTGGTCGAAGGCCCTTTCGATGTCTATTAAGATGACACCTGTCGATCAATTAGTGTTGAAGCCTTTTGTAATTGATTCAGGTAGTCGGAGTAGGTGCAGTTTTGTCGATTGTTGGCTTATAAAACCAAATTGCTCGTTAATCAGTATGTTGTTCTTTATTATGTGAATACAATGTGTTTTAGTAATATCTTTTCCATAACCTTGCTCATTGTATTTAGAAGGCTAATTGGCCTATAGTTTTCTGGTAGTGATTGGCTCTTTCGTGGCTTGGGAAATAATAGTATTTTGGCCTCCTTCTGTTGAGGAGGGAATCTGCATTTTTCAATGGTGTGATTGAATATGTTCGCTAGTAGCTTCAGTGAATTCGTTGGCAGCTGTTTAAGTGCAATATTTGGGATTTCGCCTGGCCCTAGGGCCTTTCTTGTAGGTAAGTGCTTAATTATCCATTTGATTTCTCCCGCGTTAGTTCTATGTGTTTTATTGCGTGTTTGGGTGTGGTCCAGGTTGTCTATTATTGTTTCCGTTTCTGCTATGAAAGCGTGGTCTGATGGATGGGCATTAAACTGGAAGGTTGCTTCAAGGCTATCGGCAAATGCTTCGGCTTTGTCTCGGTGAGGGATCTGTGTGGTTGAGACATTTTGTTATGCGCCAGATCTTATGGTTTTGAGGATGTATCTCGCTTAGCATGTCATTCCATTGGTTTCTTGTGTATTCTGGGATATGTTTGCTAGCTAGATTGTTTAGTTCATTGAACGAACGAAGCAGTTGGCAGCTGACGAGGTTCGGCACGTAGTGTCATTCGTGTACCTGTCCTAGACGGACTTAACCACTTAATGACAGGATATGTGGGGGTTTTGCAGGGTGGTGGGTTAAATTTAGGTGGATGAAAAGAAGGGAGGTACCTGTAGCTCCTCATTGGTTGCTGACTCGGGTGCAATGCTGGTGTGAGAAAATTATGGAAGAGTTGAATTTAGAATAATTATTAGTCTAATTTTACAGGTAGGAATAATTTTGAAGTTGTAATAACAACTTTATTGTTACCGGGCGTGCCCGCATGCCATGCGGGGAAGCCGGTAGAGCTTGAAGATTCTTTCTGACGTTCGGTAGTTCCCTAGAGACCTAACCAGGGTGCTCTGATGTTCAGGCAAACTCGTGTAGAATTTTGTGGCCCGGCGCCTGATGACATCTTCCACATAGTGGAGAGATGAGGCTTCATGAAGATATCTCACGGGAAAGCACCAGCCCACAGAATAGATGACCCTAAGTCATCTATTTTGTATACGCTGGAGTTGTTGTAGATTGGTTCCTGCGGCCATGCCCCAGACCTCGCACACATAAAGCATTATTGGAAGAATCAAAGTCTGAAAAAGATGCAACTTAAGGGGTGTCGGCATCCCTGATCGCATCATGGGGTATAGCGATGCCGAAGCCCCGCATGTCTGCTGAGCTAACTCCTGGATGTGACCCAGTTCACTGAGTGAAACAACAACTCTAATCACAGTGGACAAAAGACCAACCTCCGAGAAAACAAAATAGGTTTTTTTTACTAACTACTAAAGATAAAAGGTGATAAAGAAGGGAAGGCATTGCAGAGCCGGCCGTCTATAACAGCGGGCGGGTGAAGCATGATTCCAGGCGTCGAACATGACCAGAAGGCCCTGAACGAGGCGCGTGGAGAGTAGTGGTGAAAGTGAAGGATGGTAGACAAGGTTGAGAGGTGAAAGTAAGAGTCTTTATTGATAATTTTTTATAATGTATTGGAGGGCACAATCTCCGGCAGTTACTGCCGGGAGGAGTGTTGAGCCAAGAGCCAAGAGCGAGAACAAGTCGTCCGGGTGCTCCCGGACGGTGGGTAGATCGCCACGGTACCTATCCGCTGTGCGGATTTACCCGTGCGGTTTTAAAGATTTTGTCATTTCTCCAAAGCTTGGATGTCGTTAACTGAAGGACCTGATTCGAACTCTGCTAATGCTCCTGGTGGCGGGGGTAGCTTCCAAGGAGGCCAGTGCCCTGAACTGCCACGCTGTTGGCGGCCTGCGTTGCAGGGTCCGTCCAGCGTGATGGGGCCAGGAGCGAGAGGTCGGGTAAGTTGGGGATCGTTAGGTTATGGTGTTCATCGGGGTCACACCGGGGGACCCGGCTACCGGGGTTAAGCCGGCGGGCCAGGTCCAGCCCCAGTGTGGCCGGAACAGAGTGTAGAGTTGAGGGGATGAGAGGCTGGTCTCACCACCCAAGGGCGTCCTTGGGGAGGCGGTAGCTCTTTCTCCTCCTGGGTAAACGATGGTCATACTGCCCTAGTGTGTTCACTAGGTGGTTGGGATGGAATGTAATCCTGGCATACAATGAGCGCGAGCGTTCGCGCACAACGTCCTCATTGTAAGGTATGCCAGAATGGGTGTGGAGAATGTATGAGGGAAACATACGTTCAGTACCATAGATCATCCTAAGCGCCCTGTTCTGCACGGCTTGCAGTCTGCGGATGGTGGTACGAGCCACCGATCCCCAGACCTCGCATCCATACAGGATCAGGGGCGGGATGATCGCACGGTACACCCGTAGTTTCAGGCGGATGGGCATGGTCGAGCGGAATATGGGGTATAACTGCCTGAGCGCTGCATGGCCGAGGCCGATTTTTTCACGGGCATGTGGGGTGAATGTGAGGCCGCGGTCCAGTCGGACACCCAGGTATTTGGCAGTCCGGACCCAAGGGATCCTTCTCTGCCTCAACCGCAGGTCTCCTTCCGGGCGCCAGCGGAGGACCTTCCCCAGCAGAAGGGAAGAGCTCTTCTGCAGGCTGATGGCCATCCTGCACCTTTCACTCCACGTGCCGATGGCCCGGAGTGATCGTTGCAACGGAAGGAGGCAGTAGCGGACGTTTTTGTTCTGGGCCAAGATGAGGACGTCGTCAGCATATTGGCACAGGACAGTGCGAGGCTCTGTGGGGAAGTCAGACATGTAGGCAGCAAAGAGTAACGGCGACAGTACACTGCCTTCCGGGACTCCCGCCGCTATGGGTCTGACGGTGGAGAGTTTGCCTTCGACCCGCACCCTGAAGGTTCGATCCCGGAGGAAACTACTGATCAGGGTGAGGTATGGGGCGGGGAGTTGTGCTTCCTTGAGCTTGTATAGCAGTCCCTGGTGCCACGTTGTGGCGAAGGCCTTGTCCACGTCCAGCAGCACCGCGACGGTTTTGAGGTTGTCCTGGAAGCCCAGGGCAGCCTTTTCTACCAATCGCAGTAGCTGCAGAGTCGTGGAGCGGCCCCGACGGAAACCGAACTGGTGATCCGGTAGGAAGTGCCTTTCCTCGAAGAGAGGAGTCAGGCGGGCCAGGAGCAATTGCTCAAAAACCTTTGAGACGATTCAGAGAAGGCTTATGGACCGGTAGCTGGACGGGAAGAGTGGATCCTTGCCGGGCTTCAGAATGCAGACCACCCTCGCCTCTTTCCAACAAGTTGGGAAGTGGCGGAGGTAGAGGCACGCATTGTAAATCCGCGTCAAGTGGATCACAGCTCTTTTGGGAAGGTTTCGGAGCATGAGTGCCGTGACACCATCATGCCCCGGGGATTTGTTAGGTTTGAGGCTACGGATTTGGGCTGCCACCTGTTTGGGGGTGGCAATGGGAATGTGGATCACATCGCGTGGGGGAGGGGGGTCCTCGTAGAGGTATTCCACCGCCTCCTCCACGAGTTCGGTGAACTCGTCTTGCGGGTCTTCCCGTGGCTCGAATTGAGACCCTAGATAGTCTGCGAAGCTTGTGGCTTTCTCTTGGGGCTCAAAGGCGAGTCGCCCTCGAGTGCCATGAAGAGGGTGCTGGTATTGACTTTTATCCTTCCGTAAGGAACGGATAATCCGCCACGGGTGCCTCTCCGCGAAGTCTACCCGCTTCGTTGTTGCCTCCCAGGCCGCAGAGCGGTGAGCACGAAGCAGCCGTATGGCCAGGGATTTGAACCTCTGGTAGACTGCCTGTAGCCTAGGGTGGCGGAAGCGCTGCCATAGCTTCCGGACAGTTGTTTTGGCTTTAAGCTGCTGCCGGAGTTCGTTTGGAATGGTCACGGGGTTGTGGTGGTGTGAGGGAATGCGGTATGTGTGGGAACGTACCACATTTACGATGTGGTTTGAGAAGTCAGGCTGCCGCTTCCAGCGCATCGATGGAATCGATACGTGGACGCGGGTCTACTGTCTGGCTCAGGTTTAGGACGGCTGCATCCCAATCGACCTCATATGTCCAGTCTGGGTTTAACAGAGCTGGCGTCAACGCTAGCGTCCACCAGGACCGGGTCATGGTCGGAGTCCAGTTCGTTGACTGCCGAGAGGTCTAGATGATATGGAAAGTTTTTGGTGAGCATGATGTCGAGCACATCCGGCCTGCCGTGGGCTGGATGGAACGTAGGACCTCTCGGGCCGTGCGCGACAAGGCTTGGGTTTCCGCTGATGAGGCGGTAGAGCCCGCGCCCTTTGGTGTTAGCTGTGCGGCTATGCCAGTGGGCATGTTTCGCGTTGAGATCGCCGGCGATGTATACCACTGGGTGAAGGTTGAACAGGAGGTTGAAGTCCGCCTCATAGAAGCGAGCATCAGGAGGATCGTAGGGCACTACCAGCAGCGTGTCTAGCCCGCCAATGGCAAGCCGAATGGCACAGGCTTCCAAGTGCTGGAGTGGGGGTAGTGGGAAAGGTGAGTGCGTGATATGGTTCCTGATGAAGATGGCGGTGCCGCCACCTCGTCGGCCGATTCGATCGGACCGATGGGTGACAAAGCTAGGCAGCGAGAAGTTGCATGTGGCATCCAGATGGGTTTCGCAGACCATCAGAATGTCAATACCGAAGGACTGTACAAACTCAAGAACGCTAGGGTGATGACCCCGGATGCCGTTCGCGTTCCAGAACGCGGCACGTAATGGCCTCCGGACGAGTCTGGAGGTCATTACTTAGCGGACCCCGGGAACAACTCCTCCAGCTTTCTGAGCACAATGGCGTGCTTCTGCATCGGAGTTAATGCAGGGTTCTCGACCTGCAGCTTACAGTTGTGTAGGGCCGGGAGGGTCCTCTGAATTAGGTCACCGAACCACAGGGAGAGGGCCTGGAACTCGTCCAGGTCTGCTTGGGATATCGTGCCCCCAAAGGCAGCGGACTGAAGTGTTGTGCTGGCTGGTGCCGCCGAGGGTGCTGCTGGTGCAGGTTCCACCGTTGGCGCAGGCTGCGGTGCAGGAGCAGCTGAGGCCGGAACTTCAGGCTGGCCCTGGTCGTTGACTCTCGGCGCAGGAGGTGGAATAGCGGCTTTCCCGCTCTTTTTTGATCTGGACTTCCCGCTCTTTTTCCCCCTGCTTTGTGAGGGTGCAGGTTGGCTTTCCTCGGTCGGAGGCGGTGCTATAGGGGCTGCAGCTTGGACAGCAGTCGCTTCCGCTTGCTGCAGCGTGGTCTCGGCCTTCTTGAGGGCGGCCGCGAAAGACACCCCCGGGTGAACAGTGGCCGGCTCAGGATGCCCCTGGCGGCGGCTCTCAATGATGCGTTGCCGCGTTTGGCAGCCCTTGTAAACGCTGGCGTGCGGTTCTTTGCAGTTCGCACACTGACGTTCTTCAGGAGACTTGGGGCAGTCCCTCAACATATGTGGCTCCGCACACCTCAAGCACGCAAGCTGGCGCTCGCACATTGCGCTGGAGTGGTGGAAGCCCATACATCGAGGGCACTGCACCGGTCCTTCTTTGCCGTGAAAGCGCTTGACTTTCACGACGGTAAAAATCAGCCTGCGAACAGTATCGATCGGCTGAATCTCAGCGTCACGCACTTTGTCCACAAGGACCAAGAAAAGCGGCATAGGCACTTTAACCGGCCCACTGTCCGACCGGATGGTCTTGCGCAGTTGTGCAACCGAGAGGGCCTCGATGTTATGCTCCTCCTTTAGAGCTGCCCTGACCTCGTCAGGGGTGCAGTCGGAGTCTAGCCCCCTTATGATTCTGCGCTCAACATGTGGGCGCTGGGCGGAATAACTATAAAAGTCGATGTTTTGCTCTCTCAGTACGGTTTTCGCCGTCTCCAAATCTTCCAGAGAGCTGGTGCATATTTGGACCTTTCTAGGCTTCCTCTTGGCCTCGAAGCGGTGCTTCAGGCGAGAGGCTAGAAGGCGCATAATGGACACGTGGTTTTTGAACGTGTCTGCCACAATAGGTGGCATTTTTGGCCCCCCTTTGGGTGGGGGTTGGTGTTGGACCTGTGGTGGTGGTGGTGGCTGAGGCAGGTCGGCTGACGCACGCTTCCGCCTGCGTCCCTCGACCACGACAAAATCATCTGCATCTGAGTCGTCAGACTCAGGCAGAGGTGTAAGGCATGGAGGGAGGTCCATGGAGGGAGGAGAGTTGGGTGCAGAAGCTAGACGCTTCTGCCCAGTGCGCGTGTTATGCGTGGGTGCAGATTCAGCACTCTGGGAGGTGGAAGGTGCACTGGTTCCTGGTCCGTCAGTCTCAGTTTGCGCGGTTACCATCCGGCTGCTAGTAGAGGACCGGACACTCCGTGAGGAGGCGCCTGTGCGAGCCATAGCGGCTCGAGGTTTAGGGCCGGGGGCCCTTACCTTTGGCTCTGGTCTTGCTAGCCCGCTGTTTCGTTGTCTGTCAGTCTGTCGCAGTTGGAAAGAAAGATGATAGACGTAAGAGTAGTGTGAAAGGGGGTTCTCGCTCTTGTTTTGGCTCTCGCTCTTATGGCTTAAACCGCCGAAGACAGTGGAGGGCTGCTTTGCTGGCCGGCGATGCAGAATGCTTATGCTGCTGCTGCTTGCTGCGATAGGAAGAAGGCCATGCGGCGCTGCTTCTGGCTGGGTGAGGGCAGGCGCTGTCGCGCCTGCAGAAGAAGGCTGCTGCGCAGAGAGGAGAAGGCACTGCTTCGCCGGGCTGCTGCTCTCCTGCTCGGCCCAGTCGGGAGGAGTGTTGTTGAGGCCATCAGGTGTGTATTCAGGGACAGAAAACATAGCTCAAACCAACCGGCCCAATCACAGATCATCACCCGCTCATTGGCCAGGGCAGCACAAGCTCCACCCACCTTTTAATCGTCAGGCCATTGTTGATCGAGGCGGCAAGGCTTTCAAAGGGATTCGCAGTGCCGTGTGTAAATAAAAGCTCGCCGAAACAGCGGGGGGGGGGGGAGGAGACGGATTTCTCGAGATTTCGCCTTTGTTCTAGCTGGTCTCGATTGTTTGAGAAATTTCTGGAATGTTAGTAAACTATAAAAAGGCAGCCCGCCCGCTCGCCAAAAGAGGTGTCAGTCGGTAATTGAACGCGTGCGGGTAAACAGCTGTGTTTGTTGACCTTGTATGTTGTATTGTGTATGTGTACAAAGCGTATTTTTACGGAAATAAGGTGCAATTTGTTGTTTGTAACCTTGACTTTTGATTTCACGAGCCCACAAAGTCACAATTGGTGTCAGAAGTGCGACGACATGGAGACTGCATTGGAAAAGATTTTGGAGAAGATGATGGAAACGTAGGCCGAACCGACTTCGGAAATGAAAGCAGCAAATGACACCCTCGCTGCAAAAACAGAAGCGGCAAATAACAACCTGGCTGCGGAACTGAAGGAAATGAAGGCGGCGAATGACAACCTCGCTGCGAAAACAGAAGCGGCAAATAACAGCCTGGCCGCAAAGTTGGAGACGACAAATCACAATCTGACTGCAATGAAGACCGAATTGACTACGTAAATTAAAGTGGCAAACGAGGTCCTCGCCGCAAAGTTCGAAGAGCAGCTGACCGGCGTGAGAGATGACGTCATGGAGCTGGGCAAGCGGATGGGTCAAGCGGACGAGCGCATCGAAGCCCTGGCGAGCCGCGTTGACGAGCTGGAGGGAAAGGCCGACAGCAGCGCAAATTCCCTGAACGCCATGTTGGAGGACGTCGTCAGAGGTTAAAGGATTTAAAGGTCGACGCGTCGGGACGCGACACATCTGCGCGCATCAGACCTAAATACGACGGCGCGACAACTTTCGAAGTCTTCCGCCGTCAGTTCGACACGGTGGCCAAACACAACATGTGGTCACCAGAGGAAGAGGCCGCACAGCTAATAGCCAGTCTCCAGGGACGGACCGCAGAAGACCTGAACGCGGTCCAGACAGCGGCGGCGCCCAAGGAAATCTTGGAGGCCCTGGAGAATCGCTTTGGAAATCACCGCTTAGCCGCAGCGTACCGCAGCCAGCTGAAGTCAAGGACACAGCAGCCAGGGGAGATGCTGCAGGAGTTCGCCCTAGAAATTGAGCAGTTAGCCAGCAAAGCCCTAGTCGACCTCCCACCAGAGTTCGTATCCCGAGAGGCTGCCTACACCTTTGTCGACGGGCTAAGAAACACTGAGATTTGTCAGCGCCTAATGCTCGGCGATTACAAAACCATCCATGAGGCGCTAACGGCAGCATTAAGGATGGAGGCGGCCAAGGTGACAGCTATCCCGACGTCGAGAACGAGGAGTGTCCACTACACCGGAGACAGAAGACCAGCCGGTGGACGCCGGCGAAGACCTAGTGGCCTGTATTGGGGGTGTGGACAGTCGGGACACCTGGAGAAAGACTGCCCACACCAGCAAGAGCAGCCGGAAGAAAGAGTAATTCCCGGCGTGGAGAGCGGCACGTCGGTGCCATCACCACCATCCCCTCGAGTGACACTGCGCGACGTCAGAAGGCGTATGGATGACAGCTTCATCGCGGATGGTTGGGTGAGAGGGAAGCCGTGCCGCGTGCTGGTGGACACCGGGGCGGCCGTGACCATCATCAGACCTGACGCAGCGAAGGGTTTGCCGACGAGGAAGCCGAGCCGACCATACCAGCTTGTGACGGCATCCGGCGACACCTTGCCTGTGGAGGAGGCCCTACTGAAGTTGACCTTGGGAAGGAGTGCCGTACGTCTGTGGGTGTCCGTCGCGAAGGTGGCTGAGGAGGTGATACTGGAATTGGATGCCCTCTGAAGCCACGAGGCGACGGTCGACGTCTGCAGGAAGGTCCTGCGGCTCAATGGAGAAGAGGTGATACTCCGGCAGCCCGAAGGGTGCCATGGAATTTGCAGGGTCGTCCTGAAGGAAGACGTGGTTGTCCCAGCGAGAAGCAAGGTGGCGGTGACGGCGCGACTGGAAGGCCAGCGGACGAAGAACATGATGCTGGACCAGAAGACGCCTATGTACGGACTCTGTGTAGCCAGGACATTATTGCCGTGCCGAGAGGAAGTGCCAGTGAGCCTGCTCAACCTGGCGGACAGCGATCACGACGTTCAGACCAGATCGGAGCTGGGGACGTGCGGGCCCGTGGTCAGCGTAACCGCAATCGACAAACCGCAGGAGCTGGTGCCGAAGCAACACCTGGGGCCCCGGCTAGAAGGCTTATTGGAGAGGGCGGCTGACCACATGACCGCAGAACAGCTGGAGAAAGTTCGACAACTACTGAGGCGATACCAGCGCGTCTTCAGCCAAGGCAACAGTGACTACGGCCGCACGGATAAAGTACTTCACCGCATTGACACCGAAGACGCCCGGCCTCTTCGGCAACCAGCTAGACGCGTTCCTTTGGCGAAACAAGCGGCGGTACAGGATATGGTAGATGACATGAAATCAGGGGAGTGATTGAAGAGTCTGACAGCCCTTGATGTTCCTCTGTAGTTCTGGTGACAAAGAGGAACGGCGAGCTGCGCTTCTGCATGGACTACAGGAAACTGAACACCGTCATCCGGAAGGACTGTTTCCCCTTACCCCGGATTGACGACACCCTGGACACGCTAGCTGGTGCACAGTGGTTCTCGACCCTGGACCTGAAGTCGGGTCACTGGCAGGTGGCTCTAGACCCGAGAGACAAGGAAAAGACTGCATTCTCGACAGGCCAAGGGCTTTGGCAGTTCATAGTTATGCCCTTTGGCCTCTGCAATGCACCAGCTACCTTCCAATACCTAATGGAATCAGTGATGAGAGGGTTGGCTTATGGTGCCTGTCTGCTATACCTGGACGACATCATCATCGTCGGTAAGACTTTCGAAGACCATCTCGAGAACCTGAGTCAGGTGCTACAGAGACTGCAGGTGACCAATTTGAAGCTAAATGCAAAGAAGTGCCAGCTCTTCCGCAAGGAGGTGAACTACTTGGGCTACATAATCTCACCAACCGGAATGGCCACAGACCCGGAGAAGACACAGACCATGAGAGATTGGCCTCGGCTAAAGGATAAGAGAGAATTGCGCTGTTTCCTAGGGCTGTGCAGTTATTACCGTCGTTTTATCAAGGGGTTCTCCAACATCGTCAAACCCCTCACCCGCCTGACTGAAGAATACTGGTCCTATGTTTGGATAAAGGATGCCGAAGACGCTTTCCAGCACCTGAAGAAGACATTGTGCAGTGCTCCTATTCTGGGATTCCCACAACCAGGTGGCGCCTTCGTTGTAGACACCGATGTCAGTGACCATTGCATTGGAGGTGTTGTATCCCAAGTCCAGGACGGCCACTAGCCGGTGATAGCCTACTACAGCAAGACGCTATCCTAGGCAGAGAAGAACTACTATGTCACCTGACGAGAGTAGAGTTACTGGCGGTGGTAAAGACATTGGAGCACTTCCACAAATACCTGTATGGTCAGTCATTCCACCTGAGGATTGACCACTCAGCCCTAGCATGGCTACTGAGCTTTAGAAACCTGGAAGGCCAGACAGTACGCTGGGTACAGAGGCTGCAGGAATACGACTTCACCTCTGAACATTGTAGAGGGAAGAGCTACAGTAATGCAGATGCCATGTCCTGAAGACCCAGCCAAGAGGAATGCGGCCTATGCACAAGAGTGGAAGAAAAGGAGCATGCCGCAGCTGTCCGAGTGGTCACGGCAGTTCCTGCGGATGGCTGGGATAGCGCAGGTCTGAGGAGGGAGCAGCTGGTGGATGCAGACTTGGGGCCACTCTTGAAAAAAGTGTAGGTAGGGACAAGACCAACATGGGAGGACATTGCACCAAGGAGCACCACTTACATGTCGTACTGGGCCCAATGGGACTCACTGAAGACAAGAGAGGTCGTGCTGTTCCGGTTATGTGAATCACCTGATGGGAAGATGCAGAGAGAACAGATGGTACTTCCCCAAAGCAAGGTCCCGGAAATCCTGGAGGAAGTGTATGCCGGTTCTTTAGGAGGACAACTGGGAGCAAACCGAACGATCAACAAACTCCTACAGTGCTACTACTGGCTGAGGCTCCGAGCATACGCTGAGAAATGGTGCCATCAATGTCATGTGTGCGCGGCAAGTCGTGGCCCCCAGACTAGGAGCCGGGGTCGCATGCAGCAGTACAATGTTGGAGCGCCATTCGAAAGGTTCGCCGTCAACATAGCTGGACCATTCCCAGTGTCCGACCATGGCAACAAGTACCTGATGGTGGTCGTGGACTACTTCACCAAGTGACCGGAGGTGTATGCCATCCTGAACCAGGAGGCAAAGTCAATCACAGACTGCCTTGTGCAGCAAGTGTTCTGCTGATTTGGGGTGCCATTAGAGCTCCACAGGGAACAGGGCACCAATTTTGAGTCCAACCTGATGAAGGAGGCACTAGAAAGGCTTGGGGTGAACAAGATCCGCACAACACCCCTATATCCCCAGTCAGATGGCATGGTGAAG
This sequence comes from Mantis religiosa, assembly GCA_030765055.1. Classification (NCBI taxonomy): domain Eukaryota; kingdom Metazoa; phylum Arthropoda; class Insecta; order Mantodea; family Mantidae; genus Mantis; species Mantis religiosa. The sequence goes on from CM060959.1 coordinate 122,119,243, forward strand.
AGATACATCAAGACCTTAGAAGAGCACCTGAGGAAGGTCCTGACCAGCCATCAGCGAGACTGGGACGTCAAGGTGCCACTGTTCTTGCTGGCCTACCGCTCGTCTACACGCGTCACCACTGGGATGACGCGAGGCAGCTTAATGTTCGGCCGAGAGTTACGCCTCCCCTGTGATCTGATTTTTGGAAGCCTCCCGGACGCAAAATAGCCAGCAACCGAATATGTGGAGAACCAGGTGGACCATCTCCATGACATACATGAGATGGCTCGTCAAAACATCCAGAAGGTGAGCGACCGCATGAAGACCCGATGCGACAGGCAAGCCAACAGCCAAGGGTTCCAGCATGGTGACCTAGTCTGGTTGTACCGCCCTACCCGGACCAAGGGACGATGTCCGAAGCTCCAGCAGCCATGGCAAGGACTGTACCGGGTGGTGAAGAGGATTAACGTCGTGGTCTACCGCATCCAGAAGATGCCCCGAGGGAAGATGTTGATGGTACACCTGGATCGTCTGGCCCGTTACAATAGTGCTGTTCGGGACGACCAGCCTTGAGGAGGAAGCAGTGTCGCCAGGTCATTGTTGATCGAGGTGGCAAGGCATTCAAAGGGATGTGCTGTGCGGTGTATAGATAAAAGCTCGCTGAAACGGGGCGGAGGGAAGGAGACGAATTTCTCGAGGGTTCGCCTGTGTTCTAGCCAGGTCTCGATTGTTTGAGAAATTTCTGGAATGTGAGTAAACTATAAAAAGGCAGCCCACCCGCCAAAAGAGGTGTCAGTCTGCAATTGTACTCGTGCGGGTAAACAGCCATGTTTGTTGACCTTGTATGTTATACTGTACGAAGCGTGTTTCTACGGAAATAAAGTGCAATTTTTTGTGTTTGTAACCTGGACTTTTGATTTCACGAACCCCCCAAGTCACAATAGGGAAAAGAATTTAGTCATGTCATCAGATCCTGAAGAAGGCCATGGAGTTTGCAATGGCCAAAAGCTCGACCTTTATTAACTGGACATGGCTGAACACCTGCGAAGCCTTGATTAATAATGCTTGCTGTGAAACCTTCAAGTCATATACTTCCATTTTCTTTTGTTGATTCATACATACCTTTAGGATTTTATAATCATCTTTTTGAAACATTTATACCAAAATTTTAAAAGTTTCAGTTATTACACCTCCCCCCCCCCTAATTCTACTAATGCTACTTCACCTGGAGCTGATCTAGACAATCCCAACACGTCTTTAGTAAATTGTATGTGTAATTGGTGTATTTTATTTGTTACTTTTGATGAACCCCATATTTCCATAATACTTTTTTCAATTATTTTTGACGTTACTGTTACTAAATTCCTTCAATCACGCATAATATAGTTAGGTGTTTATAGTCTCTTGTATTAGGTAGTACCTGATATCAATGTATGAGAATGTTAAATAAATGCGCATGCCATGTTTTTTTTTTTTTTTTGTAATTTACGTCCTCCAACGTTACGTCATATCGGACAGTGAATGAATTGGATGAAATGATGCTCAAATGAGTCCAGGGGCAATGGAGCTTACAGTTACCCAACATTCTCCTTGAAGGATATGAGAAAACCCTGGAAAAAACCTCATCCACGTTACTGACTCTAACCAAGATTCGAACTCGGGACCTCTTGAACGTGAGGCAGACACGCTACCATCTACGCTACTCAGGCAGGCACATGCCATGTGTTGTATTAGTGTTAAGTCTGCTTGCATTTGATTTTGAATGGAAGTTCTCTCTTTCTATTGAATATAGAGAAATTCATGTATATGTGGTCTGTTCCCGAACTTTGTCCATAATACCTTTTATTTATTGTGCATGGCCTCCTTTGAGTATGTTCCTCCACAATTGGTACACCTCTTTCTGGATCACACGAAGCACCATTTGCGAATTTTCTTTGTCTCGTCTATGGTATTAAATCTCCTGTGGAAGTAAAAAAGTGTCAGCAGGGGAACATCTTGTCTGCATTTGCGTGATCCAAAAGCTCTTGGCAGATTGGGAGGCGATCTTTCTGGTCTTGACTCAAGAGCTATGGGAAAACTTGGCAGCTGTGTAAAGATTTCATGACATGATCCAACTGAAATGTTAAATTCTGCAATCTCTTGGACAGTCAGTCTTCGTTGACATTTGTGACATGAGCGTCGTCGCTAGACATTGAAGGACATCCTGATGAGTGTCACCTTTAACTTGTGACCAGTTATTTTTAAACCACGTGAACCATTCGTTACACCGAGTATGGCTGAAGCACTTGCACCTTAGGCTTCCTGCATCATTTGATCTCTCAGTAAAGGTTTTCTTGAGGTTCATGCAAAATTTAATGTAGGTGCTTTGCCCTAATTCTGCCATCTCAAAATTAACAAACTGTACAACACAAGTTATACTCAATATGCACTGAACAATAACAGACTTACAACAATGAAACTTTCGGGATTTATACATCAAACACAGGCGTGTGCAGTGATGCCAACTGAATTTCACTCCAACACTCCATTGATGTGAATTTACAAACGTTCCAGAACTTTTTGAACAGACCACTTATGTATGAAGAATACTGAATACTGAGCTAACACAGTTGCACATTCTCATTTATCTGGTAAATATTAATTTTGTCAGCTCTGCTTTTTAGTCAAAATTAATAGTTTTATTGTTTGATTTCACCCATAATGTCAAGTCTTCGTTTCTAACTTAAATGTTTGTAGCGTTAATGTAGGCAAAGCCATTCAAATGCATTATTGAATTAAATTGAATACTGAGTTAACACAGTTGTACATTCTGATTTATCTTCACTAAAGACTAGTTTCGTCAGTTGTCTTTCTTTAAATCAAGATCTCTATTTGTGTAATTTTAACTTGATATACTGTCAAACTTGTACATATTGGAACTCTTAATGATGATTTACAAGTGAAACAAATCTGGCGGTTTATGATGCAGGAGATTTAATTAATGTTGTCAATTCTTCTATTACAGAATGGGGATTTTGCTGCAGTAAAATCGTCAAGGTAAGACGTGACTCCTTGTCTAATACTATATAAAATATTATATGTTATCACAAATTTCACTTATCTTTTAAGCAAATTTTATAAATTTTTTTAAAAGTTAAATCAAGTTTTTTGATAAATAATTATATTTTATACTGTATCTGTTGCTCCACTGTTATTAGCTCTTATTTTTTAATGTATTCCTTGTGTAATGTTTGCTTCATTATCAGTAAATACTTTATTCTAACAACAGCTAAATATTACATGTTTACAACACTATGTAGTGACAGCACTCAGTTTTTAGCTAAGAGACATCCTGTAACACTGAACAAGTACAGTATACCACAGGAAAGAAAGTCTCCAGGGCCTGAGTTGCACGAGGGTTGGAGAAGGTACCCACACTCTTCCTGAACAGATTTATGACATCCCATGTCAGTTCAGTTACAGACCATTCAAAAACATTCTGATGTGTTCTACTTCTCGGTTTTAGTGTACAGAGCGAATAAGGCGCATGTTTTTTTTAACGGTTCTGTTCCTTGTGTAGCGTGTGTTCTCTGTCACACATTCACTGTCCTTATCCCACAGTGTAAGGGTGGCACTGGGTGGCACATTCTTCTCAGGGACTTACTTTGCATTGGTGGACAGTACTTCAAACATTTGTACATCAGGGGCATGAGGATACATCACTTATATGTAAATACTGTTTCTTTAGGAGCAGAATTCAAATATTTGTGGTCTAAGTTTCTGTTTGATTTAAACTAATACATCAAGGTCAGCGCTAGTCAGTAGATTATACTCTTGTAAACAAAGATTGTTAAAGATATTTATCAAACAAAACATTTTATACCTAGACAGGAGGTGGTCTATGACTGTTGAATGTGATTTATAGATATTGGTTATATGAAATTTTGTGGCTGTTTATTAAAAACAGAATGTATTGACGGGATTCTTAATCTCAACTTTTTGGGGATTTAAATACACAGACATGCTTTGTGATTTTCTATATTATATCTGATATTAATATTTATTGTAATTCACTAATTTTCATAGACACAGAATTTTTAAATTCAATCACTGTTAAAGCTGACCTTAGCACTTTTGTCCGGATTATGATGTCCAATATGTGTTGCCTCTGTTGGGAAACTGCAAAACTGTAATTGCTATCTCAGAAAATGTTTCTCAGTTCATGACTGGTTTCATGTTAACTTCACAGTAGGCTTTCTAATGACGTTTACTAGTTATTGTAGACCATGTAACCTCTCACTTTAACTGTATCAGTGCATAATTTGCAGTTATGTATATTTTGAGGCCATTTTCTTCACCAGCAATATATACCCAACAGCATGCCAAAAGTATGCAATAGACTTAAATAACAGTTAACCGCTTCGCCGACGGCCATTTAAGCCTTGCATGACCGGGAACAGATACCCAATAAACGGAAGAAGACATTTAAATTGTTAAATGCTGCAAAAATGCTTCATAAATAAATATTCGTATTTTCTGTATTTACTAAGTTATTTTAGCGAAACAAAAACTGGTTTAAAGCCCATTAAAGGCAGTATACATCTACGGCATCATTAAAATAGAGACTATATTAATAAATCATTGAAATTTCATTAATTTGTATCATTGTAAAGAAAGCCATTCTTTTCGTCGAACGCGCCTAATTCTGAGTACTTTTGTTTTACAAACTATATGTGTATATCAGCTGAATAAACAAAGTGTTGGGTTCAAGGTTTATAGGTTTCAGTTTATGCTACCACGTAATAATAACTGTATATGTTGCGTTATATATGCTGGAAAGAAAACTCCGTCAGCATCTCGCTAATTGCACAACCGAAGTTTATGTTAGCTGATGTAACTTTTTTCTTCGCTCGGTTCATATAGTAATTTTGACTGCGTCAGAGTTCCAAGCAATTTCTTTAGCTAAAACACAGTTGAAGTTTCCTCAGTGCTAATCATGGCTTCAACTAGTAATGTAGCAAATAAATTACCTAGTGTAGGAAGAGTGCGGGCTTCTGATATTACATCAGAAAATGTGGAAGACTTTTTGCTGTTAGACAGTGATTTGGACATTGATAGGCGAGTTTTCAGATTTTGAGGGGGATGTTGAGGATATAGGTAGCAGGGAGGAGGATAATGACTCATTTCCGACAGGTGTTCGTGAAGAATCAACATTATGGAGGTGTCAAAATAACTCTAACACAAATAGACATATGTTCATGAGCACAACCTCTGGTGTACAACCGCATACTCAGCTAACTTCTGACAGCTAACCAATTGACATTTTCACAAAAATTTTTTACTACTGACTTACTGTCTCTCATTGTTTCGGAAACAAATGTATATGCGAGTAGGGTGAAGGAAGACCTGATTGCTAAAGGCAATTTAGGACCTAAGAGTAGAATTCAGAAGTGGACAGAAGTAATAGTGAATGAGATTTACAGACTACTTGGTCTAATTGTGCTCATGGGTGTTATTCGTAAACCTACTTTGTATGTAACAAACTAAAAGTAAATGAAGGAAAACCCAAAGTTATGATATTTGACCTAGGAGGAATAAATGAAATTAGCAAAACTGTTTCCCCCATGATTAATCTGACACTAACTCCATCCTATTCCTTACTAGGGTTAAAACTAGACAGTAAGCTAACCTGGTCTGAGCATATAAATGGTGTTTGTAATAAAATAGCTAAATGAAAATAATGCACTATAGTCTTATTTTTCCACATCTCAGTTACTGTTTAGAAGTTTGGGGAGGAGCTGCACATGTACATATTAATAGAATATTAAACTTACAGAAGTATATAAGAATTATGTACAGTATTCCTAAAATAGAAACTTGTAGGCATGTTAAATTTATTGGGAGTCGATTAATGACACTAAACAACACTTCCTTTTAAATTTTCCCGGAACTAGTTTCAGAGGCCTTCCCTCTATCATCAGCCGGACATCGATGATGATAGAGGGAAGACCTCCGAAACTAGTTCCGGGAAAATTTAAAAGTAAGTGTTCTTTAGTGTCATTAATCGACTCCCAATAAATTTAATTTATACAACACTGTTTTCAACACTTCCATGAAAGGGTTTGTAGACATTTGTTTATTAGAGAAAATATTCTAACCTTTGTATCACTATATGTATATAAAAACATTCTTTTAACTGTAAACAGTACAAATGGTATGCTAATGAATAGTGAAATACATTCACATAATACCAGACAAAATATGGATTTCCATAGAATAACAGTGAATAAAAAGAAAATTAATACTGATCCATATATTGTAGGCAGTATACTGTACATTAAACTACCAGCTAAAATGAAGTCCTGTGCAAACAATTGTTTTAAAAGTAAGCTAAAGAGTTATCTCATTCATAAATGTTTGTATAAACTGGAGGAGTTTAAATTTGAATTGCTATAAACTATGTATATTTGGTGATTATTATTATTATTATTATTATTATTATTATTATTATTATTATTATTATTATTATTATTATTATTATTATTATTATTATTATTATTATTATTATTATTATTATTATTATTATTATTATTATTATTATTATTATTATTATTATTATTATTATTATTATTATTATTATTATTATTATTATTATTATACATATTTTTTGTAAACTTTGTAAATATTGTAAATAGTCTGACAATGTACAATGTACTGGTCTACAGATGACATGCTAGCTACCCCATTTTTTGGGGAAATGCATGTCAAATAACAGGTTTACTTCCATTTTGCGCTTCCTTCATTTCACCTGCACAGAAAATGTGAATGATAAACTATACAAAATCCGACCAGTTTTTGATTATACTATTTCAAAATTCAAAGAAAATTATGTTGCTAGTGAAAAGATCACTGTTGATGAAAGCCTGATGCTTTGGAAGAGCCGTTTAGGTTGGAAACAATACATCAAAACAAAGAGGGCCAGATTAGTTTTGATGTATGTGAAAGTAAAACAGGATATCTTTACAATAGCTGCATATACACTGGCCAATGGACTGATAACACCGGAGAAAAAGCTTTGGGGTTATCTGGTTCCATAGTAATGCACCTGATGGAATCTGTACTTCATCAGGGTAGGACTGTATATTTAGATAATTGGTGCAGTTCCCCTAAATTATTCATGGCCTTACACAGAACAAAAACAAATGCAAATGGAACAGTACGCTCAAATTGTATTGGTTTGTCAAAAGATGTGAATACGAAGGCTCTAAGAAGAGGAGAAATGCAGGTGCATCAGCTCCCACCCTTGACCTATGTTGCTTGGCAAGACAGGGGGGTTGTTACAGCATTATCCAATTGCAGCTCTAAGATTTTGATGATTGATACTGGAAAAATTGATGCTCGTAACAAAATGTCAATTTTCAAGCCCGATATTATCCATGAATATATCATATGGGTGGAGTGAATCTAGTAGATCAGGTATTACACGCATAACCCTCTTTGCAAAAAACAATCAAATAGTATAAAAAAGTATTTTTACACCAGCTGGATATAACCATATACAATTGTTTAGTAATTTGGAGAGCTCTAAACCCACAGAAGACAATGACGTACCTGGACTTTCGCATATCAATAGCTCACAATCTAATTGAGCAGTATAAAATTCGGAGACCTCTCCATACTGGGGGTAAAAAATCCACCACCCCAGCACCCCTCAGACTTGAAGGAAAACATTTTCCTAAAAGGGTACCACCCACAGCAAAAAAGTCGCGTCCCTTTAGAAAATGTCTGGTGTGCTGCAAGAAAGGTGTCCAAAAGGAAACTAGTATGATTTGCCATGAATGTGGAGATGTGCCCTTGTGTGTTTATCCCCGTTTTGAGGTGTACCATTCAAGAAAAAACGTTTAAAGGTAAGCTTTTACTTCTTATAGAATTTATTTAAATTTACTGTAAAACATAAGGTTTAAAAGAATTATCATTAAATACTCATTAAATGCATGTATGCACAGGACATCTATACACATCCATATCGGTTTGGGGCATTTTAACTTGGACGTCATATGACGTCCATATCGGTGAAAGGGTTATTAATAGATCTAGAAAACGTCTGGCTCTGTAATGTAGTGCTACTGTATCTGACTTACATTCAGTAATCCCGAGTTTGAATCTTGGTCAAGGTGAGTTATCTGGGTAAGCTCTTTCCCCTTTTCCTGAAAGATAGGATCATGTAGCTCTAAGCTGCATAGACCTATTATGTGTTTCAAATGGGATATTTGTCCTTTAGCACTGCTAGACGAGCATCCAATCAGAGTTGTTCGCTGTTGTCATATTGCTTTCCTCCTAAGTGGTGAGTGATGAGCGCCAACCTAATCAATATCTAATAAATACTATTCGTGCTAAGACAAAAATTCAAATTTTGCGAAAACTGATCCATGAGGACGGTAGAGAATAATGTATCTAACATAACCATAAAGTACCATATTTTTAGCTCAAATACAAATAAAGCACTATTATAACAATGCATCACGACGTAAACAATATAATGGATGTCCATTAATGGTTGGCATATATGCATGAACGTATATTTATAATTACTCAGAACTGAAACATTAACATTTGACATGACGTGATAAAAGAATTATTTCCAATAACCCAAGGTGTTTGTCAAATTCAAGCAACAACAAACAATACATTTCCTGCCTGCTTGTAGAATGGTACATCGGTAGAACGTGATTTGTCACACTATGTGTGTATAAAATTGAATCGAGAATATATTGACACATTGCTTCACTCACACTGTTTATTCACAGGACATGTTTCAAGAGCTCTTGCTCCTATCCTCAGCTGATACTCGAGTTGAGTCGAGTATCAGCTGAGGATAGGAGCAAGAGCTCTTGAAACATGTCCTGTGAATAAACAGTGTGAGTGAAGCAATGTGTCAATATATTCTATATTCAATTTTATACTAATTTGTGCTTCACTGTCCCTACGCTTCTTTCAAGTTTGCACACTATGTTTGTTTATTCATAGCCCGCGCACATCCCTTAAAGCCTCGGCACGCAGTTGGATTCCTACGCATTTAAGCGACCAAGCGGTGTTTGCCTTTTTTGCCGCTTGGAACTCTCAAAGCTGACCCCTAAGTGGCCTTGCCGACATTTAGTTTTGTGGTGACAATTGAACAAATTTTATGGTCTCAATTAATATTTAAAGGGAATTTCACATGAAGTGCTGTTGACACCAATCTAAAGTAAGCGAACAAGAAAACTGGGCATAAATAAGAGACAATAAGAAAACTGGGTATAAATAGATAATATAAGTAATCACAAGTATGAGCACAACATGTCATTGTTTATTATTATTACTTTTACTGTTGTGCCGTAAATGATGGCAGTTCATTATCTTAGAAGGTAGATTTTCCATGACAGCTTTATAGTACAAAAATTTACAATAGACAGCACTATATTTCAAAGCTCTCTGTTTTTCCAAAGTCCATGTCTCCGAACCATACATAGCAGTGCTCCAAATGTAAGAATTACATATTATATTATTTTTATCATGATTATCATCATCATTATAACAGCAGTGATAGCAATAATTACAACAAACAGCATAGCAGAAATTATGAGCTCAATACTTTATATTTCAGATGGTGTATTGTTGCGTACCCTTCTGTAAAAGTAAGAAAGGAAAATCAAAAGGGATTAGTTTCCATGAATTTCCAGTAGAAGAAGAACTATGTAAACAATGGCTAAAAGCTATATCCCGCTCTAATTTCGTGATAAATGATAAATCTAATTCAACAGTCGTGTGCAGTTTGCATTTTACTGAGGACGACTGTGCTGCAATTCAGACTGAGGAAGACATAATTTCCAAATTAAAGAGATTGGAAAGGGAGAATAACACCTTGAGATGTAAATTATGGGGAGCAAATAAAATGCACAAAGAATTTGTAAACAAGCAGCAAGCATATGAAAAAAGATTACTTTGGAAATTAATTGTTATTTCACACAGGCCATGTGTAGGCTAAATTGTGGAAACGTAGGGTCAGACTGAAAAATTCAATGCCATAGCCGGATTTGAACCACGGATCTTCTGGTTTCCATCCAGCTGCACTACCATTGTGCTACTATGGCCAACATGCCGATATGACATTAAATTCTCCAACTGACTTGTATTTTCCCGGTAAACCACTTACGAGTTCTCATAAACACATGAGACAACTACCTTAATGGCGACTTACTATACTGTGAGTACTTTAAGGCCCGGGCTTTATAATTAACCACTATTAGGTCAATTAATGGATATTAATTGTTCTTTCACACAGGCCGTGTGTAGGCTAAATTGTGGAAACGTAGGGTCAGACTGAAAATGTCATATCGGCACGTTGGCCATAGTAGCACAATGGTAGTGCGGCTGGACGAAGACCAGAAGATCCGTGGTTCAAATCCCGGCTATGGCATTGAATTTTTCAGTCTGACCATACGTTTCCACAATTTAGCCTACACACGGCCTGTGTGAAGGAACAATTAAATTCCATTAATTGACCTAATAGTGGTTAACTATAGAGCCCGGGCCTTAAAGTACTTACAGTATAGTAAGTCGCCATTAAGCTAGTTGTCTCATGTGTTTATGAGAACTCCTAAGTGGTTTACCAGGAAAATACGAGTCAGTTGGAGAATTTAATGTCATATCGGCACGTTGGCCATAGTAGCACAATGGTAATGCGGCTGGACGGAAACCAGAAGTTTCGTGGTTCAAATCCCGGCTATGGCATTGAATTTTTCAGTCTGACCCTATGTTTCCACAAAGATTACTTTATTATGAAACCAATAATTTTCATAAATCAATTCAATTATTGATAAAAGACACCATTGTACACTGGAACACAGCTTCCAGACACAACAATCGTAATATTGGGCGAATTGAATAACATTAAAGGTAATGTGAATTTCCCTGTTATAAGACCTACTAACATATATTGTTTAACTGTTTACTTAGTTTTTTTTCTTTTCTTCCTAGACAGCCTCGTTTCATGCAACAGTCCACTTATCACTAGCATATATAGGAGGCTTTATAGTTAAAAAAAAATAGCGGCCGAATTCTCTTGTGCCATCTGTCTTACTAAAGTGTCTACCGCCAAGTGTACAGCATACCTTGTAAATCTAATATTCAAAAGGGGCGAAAACTCCACATTCTATTACCCATCTCCAGAGTTTGTTTCTCTTTTGGCAGTTATAGAGAAATGTATAACTGCTGTACCTAAGCTACCTAAAGTATGTGTGAGAAAAAGCCTAGAGGAAGTCATAATGCCAGCAATGCAACATTGTTCTTATCTCGTGTGTGCAGAGAACTGAAAGCATTCAGAACTACTAAGTGAACTGATATACAAACATTACATTCCTGTGATATTAAGGTGCATTGCTTCTGCGACAACGGAAGTGTTTGAAAAACGTAAATTCATAAACTGTAAACCACTGCTTCGGAAAGTTCTGCATTTGTAATGTCAACACATTGCAGCTGTACGCTGGAACAGGATTGCAGAGGGGTTATCAGCCAGCGCCATACGGTGGGTAGTGGAGAAATCTGTAACTTTTAGTCATAACCTCTAGCTGGCGAGTGCCGAGGCTTAAAGGGATGTGAGCGGGCTATGGTTTATGAAACATACTTAATCTCTATCTACTCTAAAGAGTTCAAAGCAGTATTATTCAGTTGTTCTTCCATTTAAAAGCCAGGGTAAGTGTATCAGCTGGATCAGCTTGCTATTGCAATGAGGCACGAGGTATTATAAACCACCTTCCCCCTTAACACTGCCAGACTAGTCTAATTGAGTTATTGCTCAAATGCTCAAATTATGTTGTAAACAAAAATAATACTTTTAAACTGACTGACGCTGAACAACTTATTCTCGAAGAAACTGACAACATTGTACAAGACTGGGAAAACTACATGAGACATGTGGATTAACTACAAGAATACTTACTATTGTAAAGAAAAAGTACATGATGAGATTTTGCAGCCTATCATCATAAACTTGTAACACTCAGACGATGAAGACAGTGACATTGAAGAATTCTCTCTTAATGGAAGTGGCATTCATAGCTACATGGATGTGCCACTGGCAGTTTGGTTGGATTGGAACGCTTCGTTGGATTTAAATTATATATTTAAAACATGTGCGTAATATACAAATATTCAGTTGCAATTGTTATTTTAACAACTGCATTATCATAAAGCTTTGGAAAATTCAATCTGCATTCCCATAACTCTAGCACCAACAAGACTTGCAAGTGTGCAAGAAAGGGAGATATAAAAACAATGGCTTAACGAGGTGGTAATGCCGAATGTGCTGATGCATGTGATTCGCTACAAGCCAGTTCTCTTCCCATCTGAAATACATAGTAGGCTCATTTGAGCATCATAGATCATCTTGGCACCTACAGATAGATACTGAGTATTAAAATTGCTAAATTCAAAAACAAAAGGTGGAATTTAACTAATCAATAGATCTGGAATGTACCAAATAAGTTGTAAAGCTTGTGAAAATTTCTGCATAAGACAAATTAAAAGAAACCTAAAAACCAGAGTCAGGAAAACATTTAGAAACATGAAATTGAAACAGAAAGACAAGTCAGCATTGTTATTTCACTTTTGGGATGAAAATCATGCCTTTGACTCAAATTCAATATTATTACAATGCATAGATTGCTTATTTAGCCACAGATAGATTCATTTTACCATTAAAGTATTTATCATTGGAAGGTTTTTTAATTATAAACATTGTAATGGACACACAAGTACTATATGAAGAATTTGTAATTACAGTAGTTTTTTTGTTTTCAGATTATGCACTAAAGCAGATTCTACTGATAGCAGTGAGCATTCACCATTTGTCTGTGTGGCAGCTTCATGGGAAAATGTAAACTTCAGTTACGGAAGGAATTATCATGATTGTGAAAGTGGTGTTACAACAACCTCTTTAGGAAAACCTGTTAACTCAGAAGTGCCTAGTAAATGTATGGATGAAGATGAGAAGGTTTTACTGATAGACATGGGTAAAACATCTCATAAGTGTAACATTTGTGACAAAAGCTTTACTTATTTGAGCCATCTGAAAAGGCATCATGTCATACATGGGGATGAAAAACCTCACAAATGTGAAATTTGTGATAAGAGGTTCACTCTGTTGTCCAGTTTGAAATTGCATAATTTGATCCATGAGGATGTAAAGCGTCACAAGTGTGAAATTTGTGACAAAAGGTTTACTCAGTTATCTCATCTGCAAGGACATAAACTAATCCACGAGGGTAAAAAGCCTCATGCATGTGAAATTTGTAATAAGAGGTTTACGAAGTTATATCATTTGAAAGTGCATAATTTGATCCATGAGGGTATAAAGCCTCATAAATGTGAAATTTGTGGGAAAAGATTTGGTAATCTGAGCAACTTGAGAGTGCATAATTTCATACACGAAGATAAAAAACCTCATAAATGTGGTATGTGTGAGAAGAGCTTTACTCAGTTGAGCAGTTTGAAATCACATAATGTAGTCCACATGGGTGAAAAACCTCACAAATGTGAAATTTGTGAAAAGAGATTTACTGCGCTGTCCAGTTTGAAGAGGCATAATTTGATCCACAAAGGTAAAAAGCCTCACAAATGTGAAATTTGTGGCAAGACGTTTACTCAGATATCTCATTTGAAAGGGCATAATTTAACCCATAAGGGTATAAAAGGTCATAAATGTCTAATCTGTCATAAGAGGTTTACGGAGTTGTCAGGTTTGAGGATGCATAATTTGATCCATGAGGGTAAAAAGGATCACAAATGTGAAATTTGTGGTAAGAGGTTTACTCAGTTGTCGCATTTGAAAAGACATAGTTTCCTTCACAGTGGTATAAAACCTTACAAATGCGAAATTTGTGAGAAGAGATTTGCTAATTTAAGTAATTTGAGAAGACATAATTTGATTCATGAAGGTAAAAAGGCTTATAAATGCAAAATTTGTGAAAAGTCATTTACGCAGTTGTGCAGTTTGAAATTACATACTTTGATTCATGAGGGTAAAAGACCTCACAAATGTGATGTTTGTGAGGAGAGATTTACTTATTTCTCTGTTTTGAAAAATCATAAGCTCATACATGAGCGCAAGAAAGCTCAGTAGTGTAAAATTAGTGAGAAGGTTTATTTTTTATTCAGATTCGTGTTACAACCCATGTTTCACCTTTAGGTATAGCACAGGAGATTTACAGAAATGTGTTTATATTATGTGCTGAATGGAAGACATTCTTGAGGAGATCATTTCATTTCTCTTGATGCAGAGTTCCAGAACCAGTGGCAGAGGAATTGACTTGGGTACAGCTCATCTTTCTCTTGCTAACCTAGAGCAGGGCCACTTGAACTTCCTCCAAACAGTTGTATCTTGGGGACATTGGTTAATTTGAAACACGTAGAATCTAAGGCAGCCATGATTGGTTACAAATTGGGTGAGAATATTATTTGGCTGAAGGGATTTGGATAATTACTAAAGTGGATAAGGGTAATCGGATTGTAATTATAGATAAATCTGATTATATTGTCAAACTTTTACATCAATGTGAAGATTTTATAAATATTAATAAAGACACTTTAAAATCTTGTATTCCAAATTTTAATAAAATGCTTAACGAAGTGAAAATTATATCAAATAAAGAAAAAGATTTTGTAAAGGTCAATACAAAAAAAATCTTGGACAATTTAAATATCAAAAACCTGTTAATGATATTTCTACCCTTAACAAAATAAAAGACAATTATAATTTAAAAAAAAATGTATTTACCATCCTGGGGTTAATAAGCATTTAAAAAAAATGTGAAAGAGTTTTGTATAACTTGAGTTCCTCAAAATAAATTAACTGTTACAAATTTACTACAGTTATGTAAAAAAGATCAAATTCCTAATAATAAAAAATGGGGTATTTATAAATTTAATTGTTTCGATTCTGATAAAGTTTATATTGGAAAGACAAAAACATAATTTGGAAACCAGAACAAAAGAACATTTTCGTAACATTATTTATAAACAAACTGATAAATCGGCCATAGCGGGGCAGTTTTGGTCATTTAACCATGAAATAAATCCTGAGTTAAAAGTATTAAAACAATTAAATGGTCCAATAGATTTAATGGTTTGAAAAAACTTTATTTAAAAAAAACATGGCGTAATATATTTTGAAATAAGGCAGTCAATTTTGTTATTCATTTTATTTCATTTTCAGATTTTGGTAGTATTGACAAAAACCTAGTAACCTCTAGTGATTGTAACATTGACGAGGTTGTTTGAGCTGATGATGTGAATGAGTATTGACGAGATGGTGATCCTCATAAGTTGATAAGAGAATTTTCATTTTCTTTTAAGTGAGGCTTTATGTTACAAATTATATTTGTATAGTATTTGTTGCTTCACTGTAACTAACTTTATATTTTATGTACTTACAGCATATGTTTGTGCTAAATGGCTTGGTGTGGGAAGCAGTTTCTAAATCCGTAGAGAGTATATCCTGAAGTTTGATGTAATAGTCTTTGAGTAATTGCTTGCTCTGGTCAGTGGAATTGTGTTATAGTTGATAGAGGATTTGTATCTGGCTGCAATCTTGACTTCGGTTCTCTCATTGCCCCAAATCTTGCATGACCTTTGACCCAATTAAGAGTAGCTGATGTCTTCGTAGAGTTTATTATTACTCTTCTTATTTTCAGCGCCGTTGGGTGAGTAGTATCTTTGTTAGCAGTTGCTTAAAGAGGAGCTTTGGAATCTACATAAATGATGTAGGACATGCAGTCCTTTGGTTGGAGTTTGATCCAGGAATCCTTACAGTTCAGCTTGAAACACTGAGCAATCTTGCCGTAATTTTTTAATACCTATGAAACTTTACTAATACAAGCCTGGTAATAATATTTTATATCTGATTCTGTTATTTAAACAGTATCTGTTAGAAAACAGCTATCCTGGAGTGCAGACTGTACATCTTGATAGAGGCATAAAGCTGATTAAGGGTTCATGTTCCCATGTGTCAGAACTTGGGAAACTAAGATCACCCTGAACACAGAAGAGGCAGTAATCAAGCAGAAATAGACAAACTCATCTACATAGTGTCTACCCACAACAAGAGGACTACACTCTATCTGGCCTTAAAGTGTTTACAGATGTCAACATTGCACCATAGTACAACTTTTAGAGCCAGCAAAACAGTGAACAATGAATGGGAGTAATTCGTTACTACATTGAAGTAATGAACAGAGTGAGTAAATATGGTAATTCAAATTTTAAAACATTGAAATATGAGATTAAACATTTTACTTTATTGTCAGGTAATGTTTGTACTTCCCTGATTTAGTTGTGTTCACTGCAGTGAAACCATGCTTTCCCACTCGTCCTATTAGTTTTGTGTGTGCGTGCTTTGAGTTAATATGGCGTAGTGCTCAGCTCCTGAAAATAGTTTACAGAAGCATAAAAGTGAAAGCCTCTAAAAGGTGTGAAAAATATTGTTGTATTAAACGTGTTTAACTTTTAATTTTATGACAAAACTAAACTGATGTCTGGAGGAATCGGTATATCTGTTATCACAGCTTCAAATGTGAGAACTGAATTTAAAAGACAGGAACTGTACAAAATCCCTAAAAAGATAAGGGAATGGCCATGCAGTGTTTTAGGGCGAGTGAATGTTTTTGTTAAGAGTGCTGTTTGCTTTTAAGTGCATAGTTTCTTTTTAAACAACTAGCCTTCTACTACAGATAAGTTGCTTTAGTGAACAATGACCCAGATCTTCCAAACTAAAAGAAAACCACGTTGCATACTGGACTGAGAAGTATCAGTTTTCAAATAGAAATAAAATCAACGTAATAATTGACTGGGAAGACATCATGATGCGGAGAAGTCGCTACCAGAGGTTTGTTAGACAATTTCATATAGAAGGGCTCAAATTTATTACTTAGACGAAACCTATGCAAACGAGGGACATGTCACTTCCAAGGCTTGGACAGACACAACTGTAGAGTTAAAGGAAGGTGCACTTTTTTCTGGGCTCAAAGACAAACATCATCCCATTTGAAATACATAATAGATAGAAATCAAGTGATATTTCACAATGCACTCGTCAAAATTATGGGGGTAGTAAAAACTACTGCAACTTGAACCGAGGTGTGTCAAGTGGCTTGGATCCCATCTTTTCTCTGACTGCAAACTTTCTAAAAGTACTGTCCCAAAATTATATGAACTATAGAGTCAATCTGAAAAATTCAATGGCTTGGTCAGAATTGGAACCACGGATCTCCTGGTTTCCGTCCTGTTCAAATCCCGCCGTGGCATTGAATTTTTCATGTTGGCTTTATCTATGAAAAACCGTAGCCTATATACAGCTAGTGTGAGGAAATGAATAATTTCCATCAATTAACTCAAATAATAAGAGTAAAATGATGAAGCCTGAGACTCAAGTACTTATGATAGTAATTCGCCATAGATGGTGTATCGCAAATGCGAGAGCCCTAGTGGTCTACTGGGAAAATATATGAGTCAAGTGGAGAATTTAATGTCAGGACGGCACGTTGGCCATGGTAGCTCAATGGGTTAGAGCGACTGGACGGAAACCAGGAGATCCGTGGTTCAAATTCCAGCCGTGGCATTGAATTATGTTGACTATCTATCAGGAACCTTAGCCTATAAATGGCTAAAGTGAAGAAATTATTAATTTCCATCAATTAACTTAAATGTTATGAACTGTCATGAACAATATCCTGGAAATTTCAGAGGCTGTTCTCAATGCTTACATTCAATCACATAACCTGCAGTGAAAAGACCATCAGAACGTAACAAGACCATCTATTCCTAACCTTTCAGATACCTTACCTCTTTCTCAACACTCCAGTGATCCATCAGCTTCAGCACCGAAACAGGCACAAGTTAACTCACCATCTGGACAACCTCCACGCTCATATCAGCGCACCTTCGCAGACGTTATGAACAGCTCCAGACTAAACCAGCAACCAGAGGAATCATCTTCAACCAACTCCTTCCTCACTAATTAACTATATAAGTATTAACCTAATATTGTCTCATTCATAAGTTCACATCTGCCAGCAATTCAAGAATTTATTATCTCTCTCTTACCATAATCTTTTCAAAATGGCTGTACGTAATTCTACTTCTATCAGTTATCACTTCTAAATTGGAACGCTAATGGTCTTTGTTTTAAAAGAGCTTCTCTTATTGCCTTTCAGCTCACAATATTGATATAGTATGTGTCACCGAAACACATTTCTTACCAAATGAAACTTTCTCTCTCCCTGGATATAAAATATACCGAAAAGACAGTTGCCCCCACTGCTTCTGGAGGAGTAGCCATAATAATAAAGGACAGTTTCACTCCACAATATTGTTCTTCCTAACAACAGAGTTAGAAGTTGCTGGCATTAAAGTTCAATGCTGCGATGACAATTATTTCGTTTGTGCCTACAAACATACAGCTTGCTTAGTAAATGTTGCCTATTTAAAATTTATTTTTCCAAATTCTGGCTCTACACCCTTAAGTTTTTGGTTCTGTCGATGCTTTAGTATTCTATGTGAAATGAAAAGCACATTTGCGATTAAAGATATCTAAAATATCACATAAAGGGACACCATCTATGTGATTTGCAAAGCTTGTCATTGTTTATTTAATGCACAGGAGTGCTTTGAAAACCACTTGAAGAAGGAAAGCTTTTATGCCAAGAATTTATTGGTATGCGAAGTTGGAATGACTTGTAAAAAGCGTGATAAACTTTGTAATTTAAGAAACAGGGAAAACCCCGGACCATTGTGGAGAGAAATATTACATCTGTAAGGCTCAGGTAGTCAGCAATCATTTATACATCCAAAGATATATGGCCGGTTTGACCCAATGTTCTATGAATGACAATGTTCAATGTTTCAATGTTCTATGATCCTGAGAATATCGGCTTAAGCAAGGTCTTGAATACACCAAACAAAGCACTACTGTTTAACTCATAGGTTATCTTTTCCACAGTTTATTTAATCAAGATTTACTTCTCCATAACGTTGATATCACTCACTCCTCAATTTCATTTCTAGCCTCTAATTCCTGGTTTATTGGTGCTCATCTTGATCTTGAGAGAGCTAGCCTAAGTGCATCCATAAAGATGGCACATCAGGGCACTTACCTATAATGAATAATTTCTAAGCAATAGGACTACAATCTGATTGTATATTTTTTTCACGGCGTGCCATTTCAGGACTCTGTGAGCTTTGTTGATGGATGTAGTTGTAATGTCGATCTAGCTATTACCCTGAGTGTCAGAGAAACTTGGACCACCTTATTTACCATGCTCAAGCTGTTTGAAAATCTACTAGCATCCTTCCCTTTACCTCTGTAAATGAACCATAGAACATGTTGTAGGCTACAGATGAAGTTCACTGGATTAAATATATCCAGGAAAACTATGGCAGTTAGATCTTGTTCTAGTGTTTCACTAGGAATGTAGAGCAGAAACAACTGGTACATATTACAGTTACGATATGTCATCAGTGGCGGAGAATCTGTGAAGAAGTGTGAAGCTATATGCTATATCATTTCTGACAAACACAAGCCCGGCTGATTATAACACGTAATGTAGTAAGATGTGCACTTCGATGTAGTCAAGCATGATATTCCAGGTTGATTTAAGTTAGATAAAGCGAGAAATGCATCATAGCTGCTTTGTAGTAATAAGTGTTAAACTGTGCACATAAGGTAGGATTCATCTTAGAAACAGGTCTGATTGATTGTTTTCTCTTTTCATTTTCATCCGCCAATTTTAAGTCATATCGGACAAGAATGAAGTGAGTGAAACGCTGCTCAAAGGATCCCAGGGACCATACAGCTTAATGTTAACTGATATTTGCCTTTCAGAATAAGGGAAAAACCAGGAAAAACATTATCCAGGTAACTCACTCTGAGATTTATCTGCAAAGGATCTACCCAAAAGTCCAAAGACCCTGGCCTCCTTCATACCGGGAGCGACGGAAAACTCTGGGTCTCATTCCTGGTTTCCTAAAAAGCCCGCCCATCGACAATAACGTCAAGACAGAATGGAAGTGGATACGCCACTGACGCGCATCAACCCCGCAGGGAAGACTACCGAATAACCTCGGTGGGGCCTCCTAGTGATCTAGCACACCTACTAGCTTAGCAGGCTAGTACCCAGGACTTCTTAGGCAACCCTCTTCACCCTCCGGGTGGCCGAGGCCTGGCTGGGGCTACCGATCTCCCACGGGTGTCAGGAACACAGTTCAACCCAATTCAAAAAACTCCTCGACGGAAAGGGCCAAATTCGGGAGCTCTTGAATGTGAAAATGACACGTTATGATCTACACAATCGGTGCAGGCTGTACAGTTCATGATCTGTAAATACGCTGTAGTTTATGTACATTTTGTTTTGTTGTCTGGAAGGAACAGCTTCTGATGCATTTTAAACAGCGTGAAGTTTGTGGATTTTCACAGTATTTCCAGTAATGATCCAGTATTTCTACATTTCTGTTGGTTAGATGTGTCCGAAACACTGTGAAGCCATCAATTCTTGTACTCTACACATTCTCACCACTTAAATTTAACAGCTTGGAGTGTCTTAATTTCTTGCATTAATTAGGACTCACTTCAACTACAATTTCTCTGGAGTCATGAGTGTATATTTGGTTTGGTTCGATAAATTTAAACACTTGAATCCTTGAAGGTAGTTCGATAAAACTTGTCTTGCATATTGTAATTCTGTGTTTGCTGAAATAATTAGCTGTAACCAGCTTATGATGCGGTTTTGCCATTATCGTGTTTGTTAGCTAATGTAATGTATAATTAATGAAGTTGTGATAGTTATCAGAGCTAAAAGTTATAAAGAATGGGTATAATATTTTAAACATAATTTTAAATGTACAACTATTGCAGTAAGTGAATTAACTGTTGGAAACCTATTGAAAAACAAACATCCTGAAGTGCAAGGCATCACAGGAGATAGGCAAGCAAAATAGAATTCTGTCGCATATGGTTTATACAGTAAATAAATGTGAAGTGAACAATATAAATAAATACTGAGTACTCAGATTATATCAAAATGCACACTTGATCAACTTGGACATTTCAACTAATCAACCATTTCATCAGAAGTCATTTCTCACAAATTTCATTGAAATTAAGATACAAGTTGCGGGGAATATAAGTTTTATTTAATTAATTTTATTAATCCATCAAACAGAAAACTTTTTATGCCAAAATCCTAGATAGTACTGGGTACCCACAGAACAACATATTTCAATGTTGATTAATATCTGTAATTAGACAATCGCCTTTCGCAATCCCCGAATTCGGCATGACACACTAAATCTAGCTTTACCATTTTCCAACCTGTCCTTCACCCCTGTGATTTGCCCGTTACTCATTTTGGGATTAAAACACAGTGGTCATTACTCACATTTGAAATGGCAGTTACACACAAGTTATTTTATGAATTCATAAAACAATCTAGTTCATAAGCTTAATGAATAATGCTCCCGGCAAACTTCAAATAAATTAATTATTAAAAATGCAAATTTGGTCATTTTTTCTTAAGTAGACGTTACCATTACAAAATCCTATAGACCAGTCACCATTTTGAGATTTATTTCCATATCAGAATCAAGCAGCAAAGGTGTTGGATATGTTTCTGAATAGGAAAATATTACTCGAATTCTAAGAAAATTAAAGTACTATTATATTACACATGTGAAATACCACATACTTACACAAATGCAACTATTTGCAACAAAAACTTCACTTATCTTAAGAAAATGATGTACATTTTTCTTATTAATTGATGAGATCGATTTTGTAAACATTCGTCTACATTTTCAGTCCTTAATTATTCATTATTCAAATAACAAAAAACAAATTTACATTATTTCCTTAAGATCAGTGAAGTTTTTGTTGCAAATAGTTGTATTTGTGTAATATTAATTGCTTCACTGTAGCTAGCTTAATTTTTACGTAACCACATAAACCACTTCTCTATGTAGACACAGTTAGCTAGAAACATTTCACATTAGTTTTCTTTTCAAGCAGCTGCAGTCAATCAACTTTTGTACAGTTTTGTTTGAAACTGAATTGTAAAATCTATTGCTGTAACTGCTTCATGATTGGAATTGATATATGAAAGAAATAGATTTTTTAGATAATTTCATACATTTTGATTTATTGCTTTGATTTTATGATTTGAAGTTTTTACGAAATCCATGCCATATAAGATTTATATTAAACCGATAATGTAACAGACGAAAACAGTATATAAATTCCAAAAGCAAATATGTCGATACACAATTTCACTCTACTGCTGCCTCTCTTATACAGGTTATCACTAAACTCATTTAAATAACACAAATATCCTCATCTTTGTGCATCTTGAACCAGATTAAAAAATATTCTTTCAATATTTATATCAATCAGGTATATCATGGGTTGCACTGATAGGGTTCTCTGTCAATAAAAATCATTTATCTGAGATTATGTTAACCATATTACTGTATTCAAAATATATTCTTGGTTATGAAACATTTAAGATGAATAACATGGGAAACGGGTATTGAAATGTTAATTCCTGGCAACAAATTATTTTAATGCAATCGGGAAAAAATCTTATATATTACTCACATGACTTGCTCCTCTAGTTCAACACATTCTTATATACATTTAGTATTTAATGTTCATCAAAATAAATAAGTTCCAACAGAGTATGAGAACACACTAGGCTTTAAGAGACAGTCAAATCATTTTAGAACACAGCTGGACATGTTATGTCCTTGAAATTATATTCTCTTTGTATAGCTAAGAGAAAGTGAAATCGATTGAATGACCTTTCATTTGAAGGTGTATCTAAGTATTCAACATGTGAAACAAATAAGGATTATATCTTAACTTTTTCTATCTACATTGTAGGATAGTTTACAATTCATTAAACAATCGTACTCATCCAACCTCTGTCTGCTCAAAGAGAAATGGCACGCAGCTAGTGTAATTGTGTGCAACAATGTTGTAAATTACAACGGTATACAACAATTGCTTTCTTTACAATTTAGTATTATGACTCCTAAAAGGAAGCAGGTTATGTCAGAACACCAACTACCCACATAACACACATGGGAGTCATAAACTACTGCTCATCCCGATTGCTCAATCACAATACAAACATTTCCAAGATGGTGAAAGAAATGCAATATCACTGCTCAGAAGAAGGTATTACTGAACCAAGAAATATTCCCTCAGCAGTTCCATCAGCTGTGAGGAAAGAGCTAAAGAAGACAAAACAGCTAGAAGTACTTGAAGTACTTACAGCATAGTAAGTCGCCATTAAGGTAGTTGTCTCATGTGTTTATGAGAACACCTAGAGGTTTACCGGGACAAACACGAGTCAGTTGGAGAATTTAATGTCATGTTGGCAGGTTGGCCATAGTAGCTCAAATGGTTAGAGCGGCTGGACGGAAACCAGAAAATCCGTGGTTCAAATCCTGGCTATGGCATTGAATTTTTCATTCTAGCTCTACCCTTTCATAGCTAGAAGCTCGTTTCACAATGTTGCCTGTGATTCTTTTGATGCAATGCATCCTTTCTTTTACCCATTTAACGCCACTGAGTAAGCCAATGAAACATGCACTTTAGTCATTTAAATAAATGAATGTGAAATGACTCTACGAAGGTTATGTTAAAGGTGCAGTAAGCAATCAACTTATATAACTTTGCTTTCAGAATCATGGTATAAAGCAGATAAATAATATCACATTTTCAACACTCCGCATGTAGCGGAGTGGTGGGATTAGCGTAACCAGTGTATTTACAATTGCTTGTTTTAGCAGCCTCTTCTTACTTTTAGTAATGTCCAGGTTAAATTTATTTATCATTGAAATAGATTCCACTAGCCATAGTCCACATTTTGAAAGAAGATATAAAGTATATCCTTCCATTCAACATTATTGCTTTTGAGATATTTGCTTCATCAAGACATCTATGTTTTTCTTAGGCAGTAAATTGTACCACTCTTCATTCTTTCCTTCATCTAATCTGTCATATTCCATTGAAGGCTGTTCAAATGCACTCCCGGAGATCCGAACAGAGGGTTACTCCGCATTGTTTTGTAGGACATATAAATATTAAATATTTAGCAGGTCTCAGCTGTTTCTTTCAGATACCTCATTTTAGAAATAGGCAGTGGAATCGTGCCTTCTTAACCCTTATATTACAGAGGGGAACACGAATTGTTGGTCTACAGATTAGGCTTGGCAACTTACTACGACATAACCAGCCTTTCCTACATTTGTCAGACGAAGGATGTACCTACTCCATTAAGTCACTAGTAAAAGTGTGAATGGCGTTTTTTCGATATTTCATAGGCAAATGATGCCACTGCAACACGGTTCCTAGAGCGTAGTCGTTTACATCCGGGTGCACCACTAGCAGCAAGAGGATGGGATACGGATAGGAGAGGCTATAAAAGGAGCTGCTAACATCCCTACTGTAAATGAATTACTCAAAAATCAAGATCCTGTCTCTGTATACCGGGAAGCAACAAGAATAATTTTATTATAAAATTCTGAGCATTAGCAACGTTACCTTTTAGTACAAAGTTTTAGTTTATCTCTTAGAGCTTATTAGTCACTCAGAATAAAGAGAATTCCTGGGATTTCTACAAAATTCAAATATATATTTCATGTTTATAGACAATGTCATGAACATAAGCTACTTTAATGAGCCAATAAAGTCATTTATGAGAAGCTCAAAAGCTTAAAAAATTGTTCCTCATTAAAACTAATCCTTGTGAACTTTCATGAAAATATTTGTGCCGCCTTCTTGGAAGACGCTGAGGTTACATACTAGGTTTGATATTCAAGCAATTTTGTTTCTGAGTTATGTTATACAGACGTCAAACAGGCATTTTTCTAACACATGCTTTTTAAGATTTGGCTACTTGGTATCTCAAGAATGTGTGACAGACAAGCCATGCTCACAATACAGAGGCGATAACTCCACCAATGAGCAAAACAACCTCTTTGCTATGAAATCAGGACTGCTTCCTTGAAACAAGTCAGGTGTAGTACTTCTCGTAACATACTCAATTCTTCTCTACTTCTTACCCTTATAAATCACATTAAGGGTTTGGAAACTTAACAACTGAGTGATAATTTATTACATAACACTTATTTTTACTTCCATGAAGTGAATTACTGCTTTTCAATGCACACAAGTCAGTGAAGCTCATATTACAACCTTTACATTGCTTTGCTCTCTTAACTTCAAGATTTAATTTTGCTTTTTCAAAAAGCAGTAAAGCACTTTTTAATAACTTTACTCTGTGTTACTTCTTGCCCTCGCATGTTAAATCATATCTTTTCAAATTTAACAACTGACTAAAGCTCTTATCACAAAATTTATTTTGGTCTGACTTCTTAACCTCAACTAAATTATGTTGTCAAAGTTGCCAACTGAATAAAGCTCTTATCACAAACTTATCATTGGTGTTGCTTTCTACCCTCATGAACTAAATTATGCCTTTTCAAATTTGATAACACACTAAAACTTCTATTGCAAACTTGACATTGGTGTGGCTTCTTATCTTCATGAACTAAGTTATGTGTTTTCAAATTTGATAGCTGAGTAAAGCTCCTGTTACAAACTTTACATTGATGCGGTTTCTTACGTTCATGAACTAAATTATGTCTTTTCAAAGTTGACAACTGAGTAAAGCTTCTATTACACACTTGACATTTGTGCATTTTCTTACCCTCATGAACTAAATTATGTGTTTTCAAATGTGACAGCTGACTAAAGCTCCTATCGCACACTTTACATTGGTGTGGCTTCTTACCTTCATGTATTAGATTATGTATTTTCCAATTTGACAAATGATTAAAGCTCTTATCACAAACTTGACACTGGTGGGGCTTCCTATCCTCGTGAATTAAATTATGTCTTTTCAAATGTGACAACTGTGTAAAGCTCTTATCGCACACTTCACATTGGTATGACTTTTTACCCTCATGAACTAAATTATGTGTCTTCAAATGTGACAACTGAGTAAAGCTCTTACAACACACTTTACATTGGTGTGGCTTCTTACCCTCATGCATTAAATTATGTGTTTTCAAATTTGACAACTGAGTAAAGCTCTTTTCACAAACATTACATTGGTGTGGCTTCTTACCCACATGAACTAAATTATGTGTTTTCAAGCTTGACAACTGAGTAAAGCTCTTACCACAAAGTTTACATTGGTATGACTTCTTACCCCTATGAACTAACCTATGTGCTTTCAAATCATTCAAACTAGTAAAGCTCTTCTTGCAAGTTTTACAGTAGTGTGGTTTCTTACCCTCATGAATGAGAATGTGTGCTTTCAAATCTAACAGACAACCAAAGCTCTTCTCACAAATGCTGCATTGCTGATGCGGTTTGATCATAAGATTTAAATTGCTATGTTTCAAATGTAAAGGCTCCATATACGTATCTGCTTCATTACATTTACTATATTTATCTGGGAGAATATACTCCTTTGCAGTTAGGTTATCATGTGCATCATCATATCGCTGATATTCGTATTCAGGGCAATGGATTCCATTACCGAAGCTTGTGTCTCTTGCTGGGATATCAGGTAATCGGAATGGTGATTTTTCATCAGTAGTGTCAGCAAATATTTCAGGGTATAATCTGAAATGTTGGAGGAATTAGCATTATTTAGTATAAGAATGAAATAGTAAAATTTCAAAACAGAATCCGTTAGTACATGCACAGAAATCGGTGATAGCTTTAGTTATATCAGTTCATGCAGAGTAACTGTGCTGTTCACTGTAATCAATTAACGTTGTTAATTAACAATATCTTTAAATTAATAAAAGTTTTCCAATAAACAATATGATAATAACAGCCTTATATTTCTGGCAATAAAAGCAATGCTTGTTATATGCACTGACAATTTACATCAATATCGCAGATTACTAAAGAGGCATTATATTTATATTTTGTAAGTAATTAATGTGTTTATGGCCTTTGGCAAATGAAAATATTGATAAACAGGCGATTATTGACGAGCAAAACAAATTAAACTCATTAAATAACTTCACATGATGGAATTCAATACAATTTCCACATAGTCTACAAGATAGAAATAAACAGCAACCAAATATGACAAAAAGTACATGAAGATTCTAATGAATAAAAACATTCTGAGATAAAACCTTTCATCAAAATTGTGTGCTTGATTAAGTTAATTAAAACCAGTAAAACATTTCGTGGAATAACTTATAATCACTATCAGTGTTTTTGCGAATACACAAAACAGAAATGTATCTTTCTAAATACTTCAGGAATTGACAGTGATGATACATGAGATGAAGATGGAGTATTGTTGGAATGAGATGTTGGGGGAAGCCGGAGGTCCTGGAGAAAATCCACCGCAGCGCCATGTTGTCCACTACAAACCTCACTTTGTGGTCACCTGGGATCGGGCCCAGGCACTCTTGGTGAGGTCCGAGCACTCTAACCACTCAGCCACAGCACTGTCTGAAGAAAAGGGAAAAGCTTAACAATAAACCTCTTAAATGATCCACTAGCTGTGTGAATTGTTACAACTCGAATTAGTCTGTCATCTCCTGGATGTACTCATTCCACCAATGCTAGCCTCCAGCAGAGTGGAGGAATGCTGTCGTTCTTCACAAAGACCACGTCACCCAGCTGGACATATGCACCCTTACTGGTCCACTTGGCTTGCTGCTGAAGATGTAGATAATCACGTGATCACGTATACCAGAATTTCTGTAACTGATGCTACAGTCTGTCTCATGTGGTTAGCAAACTAAGTTTCATACTACTGAGTTCTGGCAGTGTAGGCTGGTTAGATAAGTGCCAATCAAGAAAAGTGAGGAGTTAGGACTTTCAGAACACTAGAATCAGAAGAGAAAGGAATTAAGGGTCTGAAATTCAAACATGTTTCAATGTGATAGGTTAAAGTTTCTTCATAGGTGAGACATGCTGCACCCATCACATGTCTAAGATGATGTTTCAAGCATCCCCAAGACCACCAAAATGTGGTGTTCCTGGTGGATTAAAGTGCCAGTTTAGCACTGAGTACTGGCAAAACATTGTATATCTTGCTTAGTTTGCTCACAACTTAAAAGCTCTTGTAGTTCTCTGAACTTCCTATCTGCACCGACAACGTTTGTGCCACTATCACTGTAAATATTCTAACTTTGGAAACGAGAAGGAAATCTCTTAAATGCTGCAATTAACGCATATTATTATTAACTAGTGTACTGCTCCTGTAGCAATTCAAATAAATAAAGCTACATAACAATTTACCTTTATCTTTATTCTGAGAGTATCAGATTTAATAAAAAAAGGCTACATAATCAATATCACAATCCTATAAGGCATGAACTGAATTTACTTGTGCCCATGGTAAATGTCTCATAAGTTGTTTTGCTGCATTTGTTTTCAGTTTATAACAAATGAGGCAATTATGCATCAAATATCTGACGGTGTTTCTATCATTCAATATCCAATATCTTTCTCTAAGTAAGGATAGAAGATGCTGACAACCATGACAAAGCTACTGTAGAATCAGTCAATAAATAAATGGATTTGAATAACTTTAATACAACTCATGCCTTCTTTAGTACATGAGCAAGCAGTAATGCATCACAAAGTTCTAAGCGAGGAAGTGATAATCTCTTCAAAGATTGTGGCATTATTTTCCTACTTAATCTCTCTCCATCTTAATCGAGCCACACGTTCAGGAGCCAAATTTGTGACGTTATTCCACCACTCGCAGCAGATAGGAAGCACGCAGACTGTTTGGAAGATCCAGGTCGAGATTTGATTGAATAAGAGTCATGAGATCTGTTCTCAGGTGTAGAATTTTGGTGAATGAAATAAAATTTTACATGACTCCGATTTCGTAATATATTATTTAATTGTATAATCTGGAATACAATTCACTCTAACTTTCTCTCTTAATCAGTCACTGTAAATTACCTCCAACATTGATAAATCCTTATTTTTAAGTTAATATTTGTGGCGATATAACAGGTCGTCTCGTTTCTCGATGATTAATCAGCCCCAAAGTTGGGAGCAATCTTTGTGGCCGTCCCTCTTAATCATTGCAGGTCGAATTGTTTCCTGATGATTGAGTTTGATATATTATTTAATTTGATTGTATAATCTAACATCCACTCGTCACTATTACGAATTTCGAATAACTCTTTTTGAAGGTTATTAGCTTTCCGTTACAATTATATTCACCGCAACATTTTTTTCGTCATGAAACCAGATTGAAGAACATATATCTATCTCAAGATTATTGGTTTTACGTAACTATTGTTACTCCTCTTAACTTTGTGATTGGTCGATGTACTGCTACGTCACCGCATTACACAATACAATTATTACTATGGCCAATCACAAAATTACACATATATTTCTTTTTAATATTGTCATTACATGGCCTACTAAGTCATATCAGAAAACAATATTCATATCAAAAGTTCTAACTAAAACATATCGTTAAAAATGCCCTCTTCAAAATATATGGAAAATAATTTTAATTTAAATACTTCAACAATGTGTTTCCATATATTTTGAAGAATGCCCCAAATTTAACAATTTTGTTTACAACAATGAACTATAACATATATATAACATACATAACATATAACAATAAACATAAATTAAATGAAGTATAATAATAAATGAACATTTAACAACTTAGCATTACCATAACACGTTTTCTTTTTAAATATATATCTTTGTCTTTATGAGTGGGGTGTGCCCCGCCCCAAATTTGTGATAAAGTATTTTTATAATTAACATTTTAAAATTATTTACAATGAACAAAACATAATACAACAATATAAAGAATATTTTAACATAACAATTTGTAAACAATATATATAATTAAAATGAAATAACTGAAATAAAATAAATTATTGACAATTAATTAAATGTGTGTTTTACAATTAAATATTCATGACTTGAACATGAAAGGCGTATACTTGTGTTTTAACCTTAAATATGCATATTCCGTTTGCCTATTCCTGTATGGCGATACGGTTTTCACAATATATTCACAAAATTAGTGTATCACGTGTCGTGTTAAATTGTTACATTACCGTGTGTATTGTGTAAGTCACGACAGGATACCTGGAGGTCTTGAAGTGCCCTCATATACTCTAGGTATTGAAGATTGTTTCAGTGGCTTCAGAAACATCAGGTGGAATCTACCATACAGACTTCCATCAGTCCTCTTGACCTCAAATGTATGGTCCCCGAACTTGTTGGATATCACAAATGGTCCATCAAAAAGTAAGGCGAATCCTGCTGTTCTCTTCTTCTTGGCATTTGACAGATGATGCTGTCGAACTAGTACCTCTTCACCGATTATGGGCATCCATCGTTTATTCGTCCTCTTGGTCCTCTTCTTCCTCCTTTCTACTGCGACGATTATCCTTTGAAAGGCCAACCCTGCCTTCTCTTCTGGGGTTAGCTGTTTTCCTTTCGCGATGGGCGGCGGAATCTGCCTGAATAAGGGTGTTGGTTCTTCTTCGAGCTTCAACTCTGCTGGGGTGAATCCTGTCGTAGAATCCTTAGTTAAGTTGATATGATCTTCAATCTGTTGGCAGTATTTAACCCAACTTTTGTGGTTGGAGTGAGACATAATATGGAAAAAGTTGGTGACATTTCAAAGACTTCTTTGTGTTACGTTGCCCTGGAGAAAGTATGCTGAAGAATGATACAGTTTTACTCCTAAATCCTTTAATGTTTGATTGAACTGTTTTGCTCGTGTGGACTGAAGCATTGTCCGACAGTAGAGCATCCATTTTCCCGTACTTAGGGATATAATGCTCTACAATCTTCTTTAAGAATGATTTTGAAGTAATTTTCTTCATGGGGTAGATTTTGATGAATTTTGTAAATGTATCCTGAATCACAAAGATGTATTTATAATTGTGCTTTCCACCATATGAGTCAATAGTTACCAGGGCATTTTTCTTATCCCTTATAATAGGTTGAGGTTCAACATCATATTTTACATTCAATGGCTTAGCTTTTTGGCAAAGAAGGCAGGTCGAAATGATTTGCTTGACCTTTCTGTATAAGTGTTTGACATATAAACACTCTTGAATAGCAGTTGCTGTTTTGGCAACGCCAACATGCATAAGCAAGGTATGGAAGGTGGTAATCGTTTCCACTTCCATGCTCTTAGGATAATTGCTTTCCACTTTAAGCAATCCCTGTCATGTAATTTATATAAGATGTTATTATGTCTTCCTATGCTCCATGTAGTGTTACTGTTAATCTTAGGTGCTGTATTAAATAAATGTGATAAATGAATGTCTTCCCTTTGAAGATTTCCCAAATTTCTAAGTTTCTTTGCGAAAGAAGGCGTTATTGTGAGCTTAAGTGCCATTAGCTTAACTTCATGTGTAGGAATTGCTATCGTCTCCGGTAAGGAGCGGTTTGCATGGAGGCGTGAAAGTGCATCAGCGAAAACATTGTCTGACCCTGCAATGTGTTTAATTTCTGTCATGAGATGTGATTTCATGAATGTATCGTGAAATCTTTGAATTTGTGAGTTTGTACTTATGAATAAAGGACAAACTGATGTGGTCTGTGTACAATATTATCTTGCAATTGAATACGTAATCCTTGAACTTAGATAAAACGTAGAAAACACATGCAATTTCAAGTTCTGTGACACATGCATTGGACTCTGTTTTTGTCAGACTTCGTGAAGCTGTAGCTATTACATGATTTTCTCTGTCCCAAACTTGGCATAAAACAGTTCCAAATGAAGTTGCAGAAGCATCTGTAAATATGTGGTATGGTAAATCTAGGTTAGGACACTCCAGTAGAATAGATTCTTTGAATAAAGCTTTGCTTCGTTCAAACACCGCCTGGTAGCGCTCTTCCCACTTCCATTTTACTTCTTTCTTTAGAAGTTCTCTCAATGGAGAGATGACTGCAGAATAATTAAAGATGAATTTTGACTGGTAATTGAGTATGCCTAGATATCTTCGAAGTTGCTTCTGGTTCTTATGGGGTGGGATATCCTCAATAGCATTTACACGTTCTGGGTTAGGTTTTATACAGACGATATGACATAACCTAAAAAATTTGCTTCTTTGACGAAGAATCTGGATTTTCCAAAATTTATGGTCATTCCGTTCTCATGGAATTTTGATAGAATCTAGTCCAAAGATTGTAGCTGCGCTTCTAAATCCGTATCATAAATCAAGAGGTCATCTACATAATTTACAGTGAATTCTTTCATCTCCTCACCAAAAATTTCATGTAAACACGGAGTAGTGCTCCAGAACTAGTATTCAGTCCAAAACCGCACCTCTTAAAATGGTATACACGATTCTCGTTTCTAAAACCTGTATATGGACATACTGCTGGGTCCAAAGCAATTTGAAGAAATGAATTATTGAGGTCGATTACATGAAGTACTTAGATTTACTCATTCGGGCCAAAATTGAATTAACGCTAGGTGTGCGAAAGTGGTCCGGGAATGTATATGAATTTAAGTATCTTGCATCAAGCATCATTCGTACTATAAAAACCTCGTTAATTTAAGTGGTTGATCTGATGCGATCTCTCAAAGTTATTTCTATTTCCATTATTTTGGCCATTCCTGTTATAGTTGGTATTACTACGGCCAGAAGTTTGTTGGCCATTACCCCTCCTTGGTTGCGATGAGTAGGGAGGGCTCCTCTGGTTGTTAGATTGCGTGTCCCTTTCCCCGCGAATGTAATGCTCTTGCCTGTGGCTACCACGGGGAGAATTGAGGTTATGTTCACGCCGTGGCATTCTATCTAGTCTCTTATCGTCCTGGTGTTGGGAGTTGTGACCATTACACTCCCTGTTTTCCCTGTTGTTATTTCTAGCATCAGGTGGGATTACGTGTGCCTCAAACTTAATAAGCTCAGAACATCTCCTATGTCGACCGGACGAGCAACTATTAAATTGTTACGGATATGTTCTGGCAAGTGGCGAATGACAGCAGTCATTATGTCCTGTTCATTCATACATGGTTCTGTCATCCTCGCTTTAGATGTGAGCATCATACACTATTCCATCAAGCTCTTATGAATTGCAGGATTAAATCTCCCTGT
Organism: Mantis religiosa; assembly: GCA_030765055.1. NCBI lineage: Eukaryota > Metazoa > Arthropoda > Insecta > Mantodea > Mantidae > Mantis > Mantis religiosa. The sequence continues at coordinate 122,152,381 of CM060959.1, forward strand.
GGCCAATTCCACCCGGATAAGGTTCTGTTTGGCCGGGCTCCAGTATCTGGCCAAAAATCTAGTCATGAATGTGGCATAGTCCTCTAAGTTAACTCCAGTGGACTTAAACCATCTAAGGGCATTACCCTTCAATGCGTCTTTAAGTGTTAGCATTCTTATTTTGGATGGGATTTTCTTTATCCGAAAATAATTCTCAAGTTCGCGAAGGAAATTTTTCGCGCTGTCGCCAGCCTCTTCGGCAAAAGATGGAATCTTAATTTCATTTAGGATGCAACTCCGGTATTGGCATACTAGTGTTGAGGTTAGATTCCCTTCCTCCTGCGCGATTGGGTCGAATTCTGGGTTACCCTGATCGTGACAGTGTTGTGTATGTGTGTGTGTTTGTATACGTGATGCATTACGTATTTGGCTACTTGTACTAACATTGTCATAATTCTGATCACAAACAGGTACAGATTCTGATCTCGCCTAAATTGCGAAGACCACACGTGTCACATCATTAAGACTTTCTTTTTCTTTAAGTAAATTTGTATGCAAATGTTCTTTCTTTCTTGTAAATTAGACTGGTTTTCCACTACACTGCTTATTTGTGTGGTTTGGTTTCGCATTTCAGATGAAATATTGTTTACACTTGCATTATTGTCCACATTTAAGTTAGCAATTTGGTTTTCTAACATTTGTCTGTAAATTGCTTATTTCTTGGCTAACTAGTTGCCTTAATTCATTAGATTGGCTATTCTGTACAAATTCTAACCTCTCTTGTTCTCTTAGGTTAGTTATATCTTTCTCTTGTGATCCTAATTGACTATGCACGGCTTCGATGGATTGAGAGTATTCAGTTCTCAATGCCTCGAGTTTGCTTGCATTATCACTAGAAAACCTAATTTGTTCCTCTGTTAAATCCTGTATGTTTCTACGAATAGAATTTGTTTTCGTAGAAAAGTGTTCCTGCATAGTTTCTATTCTATTACCTAGCTGTTCTTCTGTGCTAGTAATCTGATTTCTAATTATGCTTAGCTCCAGATAAAGTTTGCTATTAAGCATTGCACTCACATTATCTATCTTAGCATCTAATTTGCTACTGAGTTCTGCATTCTGATTTTCTATCTTCCTATTAATATCCGCATTCTGACTTTCTATTTTCCTACTCAAATCTGCATTTTGACTTTCTATCTTATTATTTACATCTTCTAACTTGCTACTGAGTTCTGCTAACATCTTCACTATCTGGTATAAGGTACTTACATCTGGTGATTCGCTAACATGTCTCTCACCTTGTGCAAGCACGTTTGCTTCAATCACATATTCACTAAAATGCTGGCGATGATCCATCCTTTCAGGCAATTTATGTCCACTTCAGAGTCTAATATATTGAAGTATTTTAACTTGCAGTTGGTCGTCTTGATTCTCTAACGATGTGTAGATAATAGTTGGAAGTCTCCTTTGACCGTTGTGTAAATAAACTTGCTACCAACTTGAAGCCCGAAAGTTGGGATGCCAAATTTGTGGCGTTATTTTCCAGCTTAATCTCTCTCCATCTTAATCGAGCCACACGTTCAGGAGCCAAATTTGTGACGTTATTCCACCACTCACAGCAGATAGGAAGCACGCGGACTGTTTGGAAGATCCAGGTCGAGATTTGATTAAATAAGAGTCATGAGATCTGTTCTCAGGTGTAGATTTTTGGTGACAGAAATAAAATTTTACATGACTCCGATTTCGTAATATATTATTTAATTGTATAATCTGGATTACAATTCACTCGAACTTTCTTTCTTAATCAGTCACTGTAAATTACCTCCAACACATTGATAAATCCTTATTTAAGTTAATATTCGTGGCGATATAACAGGTCACCTCATTTCTCGATGATTAATCAACCCCAAAGTTGGGAGCAATCTTTGTGACCATCCCTCTTAATCATTGCAGGTCGAATTGTTTCATGATGATTGAGTTTGATATATTATTTAATTTGATTGTATAATCTAATGTCCACTCGTCACTATTACGAATACCGAATAACTCTTTTTGAAGGTTATTAACTTTCCGTTACAATTATATTCACCGCAACATTCTTTTCATCGTCATGAAACCAGATTGAAGAACATATATCTATCTCAAGATTATTGATTTTCCGTAACTATCGTTACTCCTCTATTCATTTTGTGGTTGGCCGATGTACTGCTACGTCACGGCATTACATAATGCAATTATTACTACGGCCAATCACAAAATTACACATATATTTGTTTTTAATATTGTCATTACATGGCCTAAGTCATATCAGAAAACAATATTCATATAAAAAGTTCTAACTAAAACATATCGTTACAAGATGCAACTCAAGACTTTGAGCAAAAGAATTTTACAAATGTCTTTCCTTATTTATAGAGCATACCTGTATGCACCCACCAAAATGCCCGCCTTGGTAGCGTGGTGGTAGCATGTCTGCCTCATGTTCAAGAGGTCCCAAGTTTGAATCTCGGTCAGGGTGAGTTACCTGGATAAGGTTTTTCCGGGGTTTCCCTTATCCTGTAAGACGAATGTCGGGTAACTCTAACCTCCATGGACCCCGGACTCATTTGAGCATCATTTCATCCATTCCATTCATCGTCCGATATGACTTAACGTTTGAGTACGTAAATTACAAAAAACCATATGCTCATTCTGATACATCAAAGAATCCATGTAACTATGTGGCTAGTTGAACCATCACCAACTACTTTGCAATCAATACAAATATTGTTAATCAGAGAAAGTTGATTTTAGAGTATATTTCAGTCAGTAGCCAATTCCTCTGACAAAGGCCAATCTTATGTAACTTGTTCCTGTCAGAGTTTTTGAAGAAATATCTTGAATAAAACAATAGAACTTACGAACCCCAAAGGATCGAAGAAGACATCAGATAAATATGAAATAAATATGACAGTGACATAATAACAGTAAATGCAATACAAAAGGCAGAAGGTTTGTAACTGAAAAGAGTCAAGACTTGCCTTGAAGATTTTACTGCAGGAAGGTCCCCATCCTGTAACAGAATAATTCCAAATGTAGTCTCACACAATCAGCTAAATAGTGTTAAAAGTCCTATGTAATAGGGTAAAAAGATATGTGGTAAAAAATATTGGATATTTCATCATATAATGAGGTGTATGGTGGATTCCTCACTACAAATTGTACCGATGATGATGATGATGATGATGATGAGTTAGTTAGTTAGTTACTAACACTCCCCACATGGCAACCTTGGCCTTCGGGGTAACCTCACCCCACCAAGTGATGACCGGACCCATTTCTCAGGTGGAGGCACCCAGAGGGCGGTGTCCATTACCTCCGATGATACGGTGATAGTGAAGATGGCGGTGAGGTGAGAGGACCTACAGTTTTTACCGTGGACTCCGAACCACGTTGGGCATAGGGGATACTTCACGTGTGCTAGACAGAGGTGAAGGCGTGGATAGGGCCGACTTAAAATCGCCAACCCCAGAGCCGGGAATCGAACTCGGGACCCTTAGAACGGGAGCCGCGAACGAAACCACCGCGCTACCCCGGCACCCATGATGATGATGATGATGATGATGATGATGATGATGATGATGATGATGATGATGATGATGATGATGATGATGATGATGATGAAGATGATACAGCAGTTACCACATATGGCTTTCAGGATATAAGTCTTGTCAACAACACATAACAATAACAATAATAATAATAAAGATAATGATAATGATGATAATAATGATGATAATAATAACAACAATAACGATGATGATCATAATAATAATAACAATAACAACAACAAGAACAACAACAATAACAACAGCAACAATAACAACAACAATAACAACAACAATAATAATAATAATAATAATAATAATAATAATAATAATAATAATAATAATAATAATAATAATAATAATAATAATAATAATAATAATTAATAATAATAATACAGCAGTTACCACATATGGCTTTCAGGGTATAAGTCTTGTCAACAACACAATTATATCTGAACATACTTAAACATGGATATCCTATTGTATTTAAAATTCAGAAAATTGGAATAATCCAAAGCGTGAAAGTGCCAATGTCCATATCTGTACATGATATCTAGGATGTATCTAAATTGTTGAGTCACACTGTGCGAGCTGATATCCACAATGCTATTTACATGTCTTAACATGCAGTGTTGCGAGTTGTGTGCTAAATGCAATAACAGAAATACACTGGTAACACTGCATGAATTGAGATACTGAAGATTTCCACATTTATTCAACATGGACCAGTAAATCTGCTCTGTAATTCCTACACCATACTTTACAGCATTATGCTATGCTGCATCAAGTCTCTCTCTTTTTCCTTATTACTTTTTATTGAACATCCTCCGATGTTGCTCATATTGGATGATGAATGAAATGGGAAAGTGATGCGCAAATAAGCCCTGGGTCCCATAACTTCTGGTCACCCGAAATTCATTCAGAATAAGCAGTAATGTAATCCGGCTAACCCTAATTGAAATTCAAACTCAGAATCTCTTGAATGTGAAGCAGACATCCTCACCCAAATTACAGAAGTGACAGGTTAATTATTGTACACTACACCATTCAGGCTGATCCATAATTAAAATTCTAGTGGGTTAAGGTCACTGAACTTCCACGCTTGATATACCTTGGAAACATTCCTAAAGATTGGAATATATGGAAACTGAAATGCACTGTTCCACTTAACCTATTACTTAGCAAACTGCTAAGGTAAGAATGTAAGTATATTAATGATTTGACACTTTATTCACAAAATTCTTTAAAATGCTCCTTATTTGCAGATGATACGAGCCTCTTGATATCAGGTCAAAATGATGACGAACTCAAAGAAAATGTAATAAATAATTTGAAAGAAGTATCAACTTGGTTTCAAAATAACAAATTAGTTATAAATAAGGATAACAGTCAGGCATTGGGTTTTCATAATAAAATCGATAAGGTAGTTCATTTACCTGAAATTATAATGGATGAAAATGAAATAAAATATACAGGAAAGACAAAATTTTTAGGAGTTTGGATGCACGACAGTCTAAATTGGAATATACATATTGAAAGTCTAATGAAGAAATTAAGCAGCATTTGTTTCCAAATATCAATTTTGAAGCACAGTGTAAATTTGAATACATTAAGAATGGCCTATTTTGCAAATTTTCAATCATTAATTTCTTATGGTATAACAGTATGGGGAAATAGTAGTAGCATTATCAAAGTATTTAGAATCCAGAAAAGGGTAATTAGAATTATGATGAATTTAAAGAGAACAGATAGTTGTAAGCGATGGTTCAAAAAATTAGGCATATTGTCATTACCAAGCATTTACCTTTTAGAAATAATAGTACAGGTTAAAACGAACTTAGATAAATTTCAGAAAAGCAATGATATTCATGACCATAACACAAGAAATAGTTCAAACTTACATGTCACCTATCATAAAAAGAAAATGTATGAGTACAGTTTTATACTCAACGGAATTCATATCTACAATAAACTGCCAACTGAAATAAAAAAACCTTGAGTCCTTCACAAAGTTTAAAAACAAATCAAAGTGCTACTACTCAGTAGAAGAGCATTTAAATGACAAAGGGTAGGAATAAAAGGAATGTAAATTTTAATTATTAATTTGGTTATTATGCTTAACAACTTATTGTAATTCTTGTTTTTTGTTACTATTTTTTGTGTAGTTAGTAATTTGACAATTCCACATCATGAGTTGTATGATTTACGGATGCAATAAATGAATATGAATATCTTATGTACACTGGTGGAGTGACGATGAATCCAGAGTGAAATAAGTTTGGGAAGATCGGATACTTTATTCACCATTTGATTTATACATAAATCATGGCTTCATCAGCAATACTACATAATTGTATAACATAATACTATATACAACAGTATGTGCAATATGAGGTAGCTTATACGAGAAGTAATAATTACAGAGTTATTACAAATTTATGTCTTTAAGTTCCTGGATGCTAAAAGGTACATGTTTTAAGAATGCTTTTGTTAATAAACAGTTAAATTTGATATAAACCTGATGTTTGAAATGTCAAGGTAATGTATTGTATAGGCTAGTACCATGGTGAGTAACGCTACTGCAACAGAATGTGGTATGTGTGATTTAATGATATGGTGTTGTGTGTGATACATGTCATTTGTTTTGAAGAGATTTCTATTTTTATGAATGAAGCATAATGTTTCCAGAATATATATGGAAGGGAGCGGCAAAATTTTTAATCCCTTAAATACTATCCTAATAGTGCCCAATTTCACCAACAGATGTTAAGACTACACACGTTCAACAATAGTTATAACAAAAATTGGATTTCACCAAGAAGTGTTAGCTAAACACTCGTGTTAAATCTCTTGTTAAACTAACAAGCAAAATTTATGAAGTTAAGTCCTTAATAATTGTAAATAGTCAAGATGGTGGGCATGATCACAGCTTTTGGTGTCGATTTGCTATATTTAAGACTGTGTAAATGGCATTCGTAATAGAGTACGGCCTATGAGGAGAAATTATTTTGAGGAGCTATCAGAAGAAAATTTTCTACAGAGATATAGACTGTCCAAACAAGTTGCTATGAAGGTTAATGCAGAAGTACAAGAGAGGTTAGAACATGCATCGAAAAGAATATGCCAATCTCGCCTTTGCTTTAAGTATTAATAACAGCGATTTTATAATTCACTGAAGTATGTGGATAATACACAGTCCACCTCCTGTTTTGAAACGTTCAAATCACTTGTCCTTCGCACCTTGTTTTAAATTTACGTAATACTGAAGATATTTCGTGTTTCTAGTAATGACTCAAACATTTGAATTAAATTTGTTTCATTTTTCGGTAACATCCTTTCTCTTTTACATTCAGCGCATCTGTCCTCTTGTTTTCCACATATCTTCATACTTCGTCACCAATACATTTAGCAATTCTTTCTCCATTGATGAGAAATTTGTTTCGCAGCCTTTGCTTATGATTTTGTTAATCCACCACTTTTTTAGCTGTGTGCAGACGAAAATGAAAACGAAAGCGCATCACAGTACGTTCAGAAAATAATACAATTCATCCATAGCCTTCTATAGCTGTAATATTTACAAGTTTCTTGTCATTAACACGTGTTTGTTAACATTTTCAGAAAACAGGCTGGTGAAATGTAACAGTTTTGTTAGCGCTGTTACAATTGTTACATTACATTTGTCCATGTCGATTTTAACATCTATTGGTGAAATTTGAAAGTTGTCTTATCTACATCTAATTGGACCTTATTTCGTACCAACCATTCATGTAGAATTATATTTTTTTTATTTATATTATTTTCTAGAGTATAGAGATTACAGTTCCTATGTATTATATTAGTATCATCTGCAGAGTTATTTGTGTTTCTTTGAGATTTGATGACAAGTCATTTATATATATAACGAACAGAATGGGCCCCAGAATTGACCCTTGTGGAACTCCAGCCTTTAGAGATGCTGAAATAGAATGCTTATCATTTAATTTGACATACTGCTTCCTTTGACTGAGACACGACTCAAACCAAGCATAGGCTATACCTCAAATGACGACTTTATCTAATTTGTCCAGTAATAGTTTATGGGTAACTGTATCAAATGCCTTTGACAGGTCTAGAAAATATCATTAGCTTGCTGTTTGTGATCGGTTGCATCAAGGACATCATTTACAAATGACTGTAATGCATTCATAGTGGACTTACCCTTTCGGAAACCAAACTGAGAAGGGGTGAATGTTTCATATTTTTCAAAAAAAGATATTCTATTGTACGTTATTCGTTCAAGTATCTTTGAGAATACAGACAAGAGTGAGATAGGTCTATCATTTTCAAGATTATTTCTATCTCCTTTTTTAAAAATGGGAGATACTTTAGCGGTTTTGAATATCCCGGGAAGAATGCCAGAGCTTAATGAAGCATTGCTAAAGGCTCAGCAATGTATTCTACACAAGCTTTAATTACCGAACCACGTGAATGTTTGTTTTTTAGATTTTTCACCACATCAGTAATTTCATTTTTTGTTACCAGGTTCAGATAAACTTAGTGTATATTTTCCTTACCTACATATGAAGGTTGATTATGTGAGGGTTGTGAGGAATTTAAATTTCCAACCATGCTTGAAAAATGGCTCATAAAAACATTGGCAACATCAGTTGGTTTCTGCAAGCCAGTGAGAGCAATTCTCTCACTATTAGATGTAGCTGTTCCTGTTTCTTTCTTTACTATTTGCCTCAGGGCTTTACTTTTATTAGGTGCACTTAAAATAAACCTACTGTTATGCTGCTTTTTGGCTTCATTAATTACTCTCCTTAGTGTTGATGTATAAATTTTGTAGTATTGTTTAAAATTCTCATTAGTTGAGGTTTTGTTAATTTGGCTAAGCAGTCCTTTTTTTCTACAGGATGTTAGTACAAGGTGATCAGGAAAAGGCAGAGGAAACTAGTGTAAGAATACAAGGCATCAGGAAAAAGCAAAGTGAAACAAGAGTGGGGAAGCACGGGATAAGAAAACAGGTAGGAATTAGGCAGTGATGTCAAGTTGTAGGGGCATACCAGCAAGGCCAGGGACTGTAAAGAGGAAAAGATATGAGCAAATGTGGTGCTATTAAGTGTTTCAAATGGAAAATAATGTAATGTGTAGTGTTTAACGCCTGCTTTTACTACATACGGCACCGCAGGCGGTGACACTGATGATACATGAGATGAAGATGGAGCACCGGTGGAATGAGATGGCGGGGGAAACTGGAGGTCCCGGAGAAAACCCGCCCCAGCGCCGTGTTTTCCACCACAAATCTCACTTTGCGGTCGCCTGGGATCGAACCCAGGCTGCCTTGGTGAGAGCCAAGCGGTTTAACCACGGAGCCACAGCGCGGCCTTCAAATGGAAAGGTGTTTGTCCTTGAGCATTACAAGGTGAGCAATCAATCAGAGTCCTATAGTGTTGTCGTATTGCATTCCCACTAAGTGGTGTGTGAGGAGCGCCAAACTAATTAATCTGTATGAAATAGAATTCACGCTAAGACAAAAATTCAGATTTTGCCTAAACTGATCCAGTTTTAAGTATGTAACTGTATTGAGGGTGTGCCCTGTTAGCAAAGGGGCAAGGGCCCAGCTCAGAGTTAGCCCAAGATATTTTGTTTTTTGTTCTTCATAAATCACATTATACTATATAACACATAATTATAATACTTCAAAAATGCACCATTTTAGAATTAATTTTCCTTGAGATAAAGGCCAAAGTTTACATAAGTACAACAGCATGCTAATGGTATTCATAAAGTCCTGATTTCAGTGCCTGAAACAAATTAACAGTTGATAGCTATGATACACTTACTGCTATCCAGACACATCACTCTTCACTTGCTGGTTTACTGCCAGAGTCTCAGCATTCAAACCTGACCTAAGCACCATGGTATAGCCAACATACATAATCATTGAATCTGCAGCTGCAATAGCAATAACTCTTTACCCAAGAACTCAACAGAGAAGCTTTTTAGTTGGTAGTGCCCAACAGACAAAGGCCAAACTCGCAACTCTGCACATTCAGTGCAATTAGGATTAATTCATACATTTATTTTTCCTCTGCCTGAAGATTAAATGCTCCCTCTTCTCTAGGATCCCAATAAACAAACTCATGATTCAACGAAAGAAATGGCTAACCTCTATAAACTTAGATGCCAATGCAGTAGAAGAATATTTGGCAATGATAGATATATGCATCCATCAAAAATATTGCCCGCCTTGGTAGCGTGTCTGACTTCCGAGTTCGAATCTATGTTAAGGTGAGTTACCTGGATAAGGTTTATTCTGGACTTTTCCCTTATCCTGATAGACGAATGTCAGGTAACTCTAAGCTCCATGGAATCCGGACTCATTTGAGCATCACTTCACCCATTTCATTCATCATCTGCTATGACTTAACGTTGGAGAGGACATAATTAAAGAAAAATCACAATTATTTTGTATTCGGTGGAAAGTATTACAAACAGATTTCAGGACTGGCTATGGAAAGCCCGCTATCACCATTTTTAGCCAACTTATACATGAACTTTATGAAAAACATATAACTAAAGCCTTTCCTCGTATTTTTAGAACATGGTACAGGTACATAGCCAACATCTTTGCAATAATACACTACAAACAGATAGATGATGCTTTGAAATTACTCAACCTTCAAGAACCCAGCATAGAATTCACCATAGAAACTGAAGAGGTCTGTATTCTACCTTTCTTGGACCTTAAAATCTCAAAAAACAATGAAAATCTGGAATTTGGTATTCACAGAAAAGCAACACACACAGATAATTACATCAAAGCAAAGAGTTTCAACCCAATTCCACATAAACATTTCACCATCAACAGTCTCACACACAGATAAGTTAACCTACCCCTCAACCAGCAAGAAAGTAAAAAATACCATCAAATCTTAAAAACTGCAATTAAAAATGGATATGGAAAAAACCTTGTACACAAAACATAAAATCATTCAAATTTCAAAACTAATTAAAACAAATCACAGCTCTTTCCCCAATGAAACAAGAAATTAGATTTGCTAAATTTACATACCACGCCTGGGCCACAAAAAAGTTCCAAAAAATATTCAAGGAATATAACATAGCACTGGCACCAGAAAACAATTACAACATTAAAAACCTACTTAGCAGTAACAATACAGATAAGGTAAAAGCAGAACAAAATCAGGCATTTACAGGCCGTGAAAAATGTATATAGGGAGGACAAAAACAACCATAGGCACTAGGAAGAAAGAACATTTTAGGCACCTAAGATACAAAAATATTGATAAGTGTGCAATAGCAGCTCATTTCTGGTCTGAAAATCATGAAATTGAAGCTAGCACCAAATTACTAAAATATGTACAAAAACATAGTGAACTCGTCATATGGGAGAAAATATACATGCCCGCCTCAGCAGCGTAGATGGTAGCATGTCTGCCTCATGTTCAAGAGGTCCCGAGTTCGAATCTCGGTCAGGGTGAGTTCTGGGGTTTTTCTATTTGGTAACTCTAAGCTCCATGGACCTTTGGTCCATTTGAGCATCATTTCACCCATTCCATTCATCGTCTGATATGACTTAAAAATGTTAAAGAACATACATAGAAAAGCATAAAAACCAACTAATGAACTTCGAAATCATGCCAGAAGACAACTCCAAATTTAAATTCATCACAAAATTAACAGATGGTAGCAGCAACTCCAGAACTACGCACAGCACTGGATCAAGCTTTAGTCGCAAAAGAGCTGATGATGCGAACAATAGTTTGCAAAACATGTCCTCAATATAGGACATTAAGTGAAGCTAATGCGAAAAAAAATGACTCATCTATAATATAATATTCTATTACCATGTTTGTAAATTACACCTTTTCTGGAAGCTACAAATATTTAAGTAGAAATACAAATTACTCAGAACTGGGATACATATAAAAAAACCTACTTTCATTACAGTCTGTGTGCATGTGAGTGTGTGTGCGTGCTCAGTTTCCCAACAATGGCAAACACTTTCTTCCCCTTATCAAATTTAAAATATACCACGTATTAGGTTTATCATTTTAGAATTCACAAACAAAGATTACAATTCTTCTGGCTCAGTAAACTGGCATCAAAGTCCACCTTTCTTACATTTAATAAATATAACACTATTTGGGACTGGCAAACTCAAATCTAATTCAGTTTTATCAAAATATGTTATTATATCTGTCTAATACTTTTTGAGAAAACAAAAAGGCTGGTTTTGAGTAAATTTCCCTTAAACATTTATCACTGGGTTGCCTGTTGTTTACCAATCCTTGACTTCATTTTCCATTAATTTTACTCTAGAAGTATAGTAGATTGATTGCAATAAGGTGTGTTTCAAAATGATAGAACCATCCCGATTTTCAGCTGTAGCATGACATAACTACTTAATGAATTTGCATAGATATATCTAATGCAACATAAATGATGTGCTTATGACAATCATGACAATCGACGGAAGCATTTCACCCCTTTATCTTAGAGTAAACTGATCACGAGACCGTTTGACTGTTGTAAAATGATACAACCATGCTTCGTACCCACCTCTGCTCGTTTCATTGACTTATGATAGTAGCCTTAGAGGGTGTAGGTCTATTGAGTGGACTGTATATGTACAAAGGTGCACACCAATAATCGGCATGAATAGTGGTGCAGGAAGCATTCAGGAAAACGAGACGTCAACCAGCGTTATCAGGTGAGGAGAAAGGGAAAATAATCGCTTATATCAAGAAAGGTTTGTCATCTAGAGAAACAGCAAGAAGAATTCATAGGTCTCCTTCCATTGTGAAGCATTATTTGCACCTTAGGACGAATTGTGGCACGGAGAAGTCCTCTGGATGATCAGGGAAACATACATCCAAGCAGGAGCGAAGTGTGATAAAACAATTAAGTGCAGGTGGAACATTCTTGGGAAGACTGCCTCAAGATCCATACATTCATGTGCACAAGTCTACGCTATCCCGAATGGTACTTCATGTTCTACAAGAAAACGAAATGACAGCCTCGGTTTACTGATATGCATCAGAAAAGATGGATAACCTGGGCAAAGGAGCATGTGACCTGGAAAACCCAGTGGAAGCAAGTAGTGTTCAGTGATGAAAAAAAGTTAAATTTAAATGGACCACATGGAGCAGCTTGCTATTGGCATGATTTGCAGAAAGAAGAACAGATATTTTCCAAATGGCAGTAAGGAGGTTCAATAATGGTTTGGGCAGGGTTTGGTTATTGTGGCAAAACAAACCTTGCTTTCCCATCAAGTTGAATGAAATCAACTGACCTCCAAGACCTGCTGGATGTTTATCTTTTCCCTTTTGGAGAAGCAATTGGAGGTCCATGTTGGATTTTCCAGCAGAAAAATGCTAGTAGTGCAGAGGGAGGAGGTGTCCATGCTCCACAAACTTATAGACAGCATTCAGTAATCATGTTTACAAAGTTGTGCTCAAATAAGGCTCCTACACTCGCGATTGAGATCAAATAAGAGTATCATTTTGCAACATCACAAATGTGGTAAGCATTCATTTATATCTGAGTTCCGAACACTGTGCAGTTTGTGACTCACATATGCATTACACAATGTTAAAATAAAATGGTGAGTCAAATGAAAAACTTAAATATTTTTTTAAATATTATTTATTGTGCAGAAGTGGTACAAAGCTGTATCACTTTTCAACATAATCTCCCCCATGCTCAATGCAAGTCCTCCAGCACTTAAAAAGTGCATAAATGCCTTTAGAAAAAAATTCTTTTGGTAGTCCGCACAACCACTCATGTACTGCATCATATACTTCTTCATCGGAACCTAACTTCTTTCCTCCCATTGCGTCTTTGAGTGGTCCAGTCATACGGAAATCACTTGGGTCAAGGTCCGGTGAGTACTAAAGTCACACCATTCTTGAACTTCCTACTCCATTTGTAGGCTTACTGCTGTAACAAACATGCTTCACTGTACTGAACCTTCATTCATTGATGAATTTCAATAGGTTTCACACCTTCACTACCCAAAAAGCGAATAACAGAATGCTGTTCTTCCCTGGTGCAAGTCGCAAGTGGGGCGGCCATCTTTATACTGATACTGCGATGGTATGTGCGCATCTGCACTATGCTGCCAACTGCAAGCCATTCTGCATGCTGTTTGTAGCACAATTACCAACTTACAGGATAACAGCGCAAAATTTTGATTTGTTCTTACAAATTTAAGGTTTTCATTTGACTCATCCTCATATATCTAATAAATACCCGAATCATATGTATAAGTTTTCAGTTACGTATTTACCTATCCTTTCTATTACTAACTACACAGGTGGTTGTATCATTTTGTAACGCACAAAATACACTGGGATGATTATTACAAAACCAGAGTAAGGTTTTCATACAACTTACCTTAATATTATTACAGACTGATGAAGTTTCTGTTTCAAATGTCAAAGCTTCATCTTTAATTTCTGTTTTGTTAGGCATTTGATGATCACTGTTGTATTCCTTATCCACAACTAGAGGGTCCTCTGAAACAAATTGTCTCTTATTCTGTGAACCAAAGTTTGAAAGCAGAGTTAGTTGTTCAATTTCTCTTTCCGTGTGCAGCTCCCAGTTGTTGCTACATGTGACACTTTCAGTGACTGGGTGTTTGATAAAAGGAGTCTCTGTTTTAACTTCCGTTTTGACTGTCATGTCACAATAAGTGTCCACAAACACAGTATCAACCTCATGAAGCAACTCTCTCTCATTTTGTGAGGCTATGTTGTCTGTCAGAGGATCCTCTTCTTTGATTTCTATTTCCTTATCCATTTCAAACAGCTGTCAAATTGGATGTTCTTAATTTCAGGAGCTGATCTGTGGAGGAAAAAACAATAAATATCATAAAATATGCATAAATTCAATCATTAGTTTCTCTTAATCCATCAAGAATTGTTCAGATCACACTACACACCAGTATTCTGTTTTAGTACAAATAACTTCTTTTTGTATGTAAAATATGAAGCTATTAACAGTGAAGCAAACAAATATATACAAATATAATAATTTGTAATTTAAAAAACTTCACTTATCTTATAAGAAATAATGACCGTTTTCTTACAAATTGACTTGGATCGCGATTTCACAAATAACTTATTCACATCATCAGCTCGAACCATCAACAAACTTGTTAATGTTACCGTCGCTAGATGTCACTATGTTTATTTTAGTATTAACAACATCTGAAAATAAAACAAATTTAAAAACAGAATCAGATGCCGGTATTTCAAAATCCATTACACAATGTTTGTTTTTTAAAATAAATATCCTATCCCAAATCATTAAATCTATTGGGACATTTAATTGTTTAAATAATTTAAGTTCTGAATTTATTTCATGGTAAAATGACCAAAAATGATCTGCTACAGCCGATTTATCAGTTTGTTTATACTTAATGTAACGAAAATGTTCTTTTGTTCTGGTTTCTAAATTATGTTTCGTCTTTCCAAAATAAACTTAATCACAATCTTAACAATCAAATTGATAAATACCAGACGCTTTAGTATCCTAGTTAATTTGTAAGAAAATGGTCATCATTTCTTAGAAAATAAGTGAAGTTTTTTAAGTTACAAATTATGATATTTGTATAAACTTGTTGGAAAGCTGAATAAGACTTAAAAAACTCAAAGACATGTCCAAGACTCAAACTACAGATACCTGCCTAATTATGCCAATGCTATTATCACTCCAGCTAGCTTAGTAAGGTACTGCACCAACATTAAATCTCCTAAAGTGCTTAAAATGTCATGAATAAGGATCAAAGCAATTTCAGATATTAAATATTCTGAATAGAACCTGTTATGTTGGGGAACTATTAGGATTACTTTATATTTATTTGACTGTTCTTCCACGTGTAGGAAATAATTTGAAAGATTAAATGTAACAAAGATTAGCTATAAAGCATCTGGGGCACATAAACTTTGGAAAATGGTATCTCTGTATTTGATATTGCCTTTAAGGCTTAATGCAATATTTAAATCTAACAAGAAACATTTAATATTTGAATAGTCATACCAGTTCATGCAATAGAACATCTGCGGAGAGCAAACAACCCTATGATGTGATACTGTGATACAACTTTCTACAAATAAACATCTTTTACAAGTTACAATATTGAAAATATTAAGATTACAGCATATTGGTAGCCACTAACAGTATAATGCCCATGCGTGGCTCAGTGGTTAGACTGCTTGGCTCTCACCAAGGCAACCCGGGTTCGATCCCAGGCGACCGCAGAGTGAGATTTGTGGTGGACAACACGGCGCTGGGGCGGGTTTTCTCCGGGATCTCCGGTTCCCTCGCCATCTAATTCCACCGGTACTCCATCTTCATCTCATGCATCATCAGTCTCATCGCCTGCGGTGCCGTATGTAGTAAAAGCGGGCGTTAAACACTACACGGGCCATGCCGTGGCTCAGTAGTTAGACCGCTTGGCTCTCACCAAGGCGGCCTGGGTTCGATCCCAGGCGACCGCAAAGTGAGATTTGTGGTGGACAACATGGCATTGGGGCGGGTTTTCTCCGGGACCTCCGGTTTCCCCCGCCATCTCATTCCACCGGTGCTCCATCTTCATCTCATGCATCATCAGTGTCACCGCCTGCGGTGGCGTATGTAGTAAAAGCGGGCGTTAAACACTACACATTTCACATTAAACACTACACACACATACACACACACACACACACACACACACACACACACACACACACACAAACAGTATTGTGACTTTGTGGGTTCGTAGAATTAAAAAGGCTGAGTTGCAGAACTTAAAAGTCTCCTTTATTTCCGTAGAGATACACTATTCAATTCTCACGTAACAACACTACATAACATAATAACACAATCTTCCAAGGTCGATGACAGTAACAAACCGTGACAGCTGATTACATTAGCTCTCGTTACAACAACACTTTTGTTACACAACTGTCTTTTCAACACTCTCAGCTGTTCTCTGCTTACTCTGTTTACCTCACGTGGGTCACTCACGTTTCACAGCTCATCACTTCCTTAAATTTCTCATTCATAATTCGAGACTGTTCTGTACAATCACTAGATATTTCTGGAATAAACAAGGCATCTAATGATGTAATCCGAATATTCTATCACCTTCCAGAAGTGTGAAACACTATCTCGTGCGGCACGTCACTTATCTCAAGCGCTATGTTTATCTGCCTATGCAAACTCATTATCTACGTGAAACCTATACGTCTGTTGTCTATTTGCGCCAAAACTTTAATGCCCGTTACCGCGACACTGCTCCCTCCTGAAGGCTGGTCGTCCCGAACAGCACCATCGTAGCGGGCCAGACGATCCAGGTGTACCACCATCATCCCTCAGGGCACCTTCAGGATGCGGTAGACCACGTCGTTAGTCCTCTTCACCACCCGGTACTGTCCTTTCCATGGCTGTTGAAGATTGTCGATTGTTCGGTTTGGTCCCAGGTTTCGTCCTGAAGTACCGACGTGCGCTTACTCCAATTCTTCCTGGACCTTACTTCGCGGAAGTATCAACTGTTCTCTTTGTTTCTTCCCATCAGGTGACTCCCATACCCGGAACAGCACGCCCTCTATGATCTTCAGCGAGTCCCATTGGGCCCAGTACGACTTACAGGTGGCGCTCCTCGGTGCGATGTTCTCCCAGGTTGGTCTTGTCCCTGCCTCCGCTTTCCTCAAGAGTGGTCCCAAGTCTGCGTCCGCCAGCTGCTCCCTTCTCAGGCCTGCGCTATCCCAGCCATCCGCAGGCACTGCCGTGACTACTCGGACTGCTGCGGCACGCTCCTTCTCTTACACTCTTGTGCATAGGTCGCACTCCTCTGGGCAGGGTCTGCGTTACCGTGGCTCTTCCCTCTACGATGTTCAGAGGCGAAGTCGTACTCCTGCAGCCTCTGAACCCAACGTGCTGTCTGGCCTTCCAGGTTTCTAAAGCTCAAGAGCCAGGTTAGGTCGGAATGGTCAGTCATCAGGTGGAATGGCTGACCGTACAGGTACTTGTGGAAGTGCTCCAAGGGCTTTACTACCGCCAGCAACTTTCGCCGGGTGATGCAGTAGTTCTTCTCTGCCTTGGCTGAAGACGCGCTGGTATCGTCTCAGCAGTTGTCGAACCTTCTCGAGCTGTTCTGCGATCAGGTGATCGGCCGCCCTCTCCAGTAAGCCTTCCAGCCGGGGCCTCAGCTGTTGCGTTGGCACGGCAACAATATTCTTCACTCGCTGTCCTTCCAGTCGCGCCGTCACCACCACGTCCTTTCTCGCGGGGACCCACGTCTTCCTTCAAGATGACCCTGCAGATTCCAAGGCGTTCTTCGGGTTGCCGGAGTATGACCTCTTTTTCATTGAGCCGCAGGACCTTCCTGCCGTCGTCGACCGTCGCCTCGTGGCTCCTGAGGGCACCCAGTGCCAGTATCACCTCCTCAGCCACCTCCGCGACGAACACCCACTGACGCACGGCACTCCGCCCCAAGGTCAACTGCAGCAGAGCCTCCCTCTCCACGAGCAAGGTGTCGCCCGATGCCATCACTAGCTGGTATGATCGGCTTGGCTTCCTCGACGGTAAACCCTTGGCCACGTCAGGTCTGATGATGGTCACGGCTGTCCCGGTGTCTACGAGTACGCGGCACGGCTTCCCTCTGACCCAACCGTCCGCGATGAGGCTGTCATCCATACGTCAGCTGACGGCGCGGTGTCACTCTAGGGGATGGTGGTGATGACGCCGACGTGCTCCTCGCCACGCCGGTCCTTACTCGTTCCTCCGGCTGCTCTTCCTGGTGTCGGTCATCTTCGCGGTCATCGTCGCGCCCAAGTTGCTATTTGCAACTTCCGTCTTCGTTGTTAATTCGGTCTTCATTTCTTCCATCTTCTCGGTGATGTCGTCGTCCCGCTTCCTGACACCAATTGTGACTTTGTGAGTTTGTAAAATTAAAAGGCTGAGTTCCAGAAATTAAAAATCTCCTTTATTTCCGTAGAGATACACTGTTCAATTCTCACGTAACAACACTACATCACATAATAACACAATCTTCCAAGGTCGTGACAGCTGATTACATTAGCTCTCGTTACAACAACACTCCTGTTACACAACTGTCTTTTCAACACTCTCAGCTGTTCTCTGCTTACTCTGTTTACCTCACGTGGGTCACTCACGTTTCACAGCTCATCACTTCCTTAAATTTCTCATTCATAATTCGAGACTGTTCTGTACAATCACTAGATATTTCTGGAATAAACAAGGCATCTAATGACGTATTCCGAATATTCTATCACCTTCCAGAAGTGTGAAATGCTATCTCGGCCGGCACGTCACTTATCTCAAGCGCTATGTTTATCTGCTTATGTAAGCTCGTTATCTACGTGAAACCTATCCGTCTGTTGTTTATTTGCACCGAAACTGCAATGCCCGTTACCGCGACAGTATATACAGTGTGTTTCGAAATGACACCAAACGAATACATAGAACTTGTTCACCTTCTATGTGATACATATAGATAGCATTTACTGCTAATATAGCTGCATAAATAAACACTCCAGAACGAGTGTAGAGTAGGCAGTGATGGGAACAACGTCACGTGCCTCATGCTATTGAAGTTTGCAGGTAGGTGACACTGTGTTGCTTTTGAAGCAGTTTGTAAACATACTGACATACTCCACAATAGCTTGCTATTATTAAGAATTTCTTTGGCTTATGACACTGCAATAAAGCAGCTATTCTGTAATTATTTTTAAAGCAGTTTGTAAACATACTGACATACTCCACAATAGCTTGCTATTATTAAGAATTTCTTTGGCTTATGACACTGCAATAAAGCAGCTATTCTGTAATTATTTTTATGGGTGTTTAACATGTTCTAGCATTTCGTTATAACAGTCGATGATGGCAAATAAGCTGGTGCACAATGCAACTTTAACCTTTAAGAGGGAAGTTAGTGTTTGTGAGGTTGAGGATGGAAGCGTTACATGATGAAAAGAACAGAGAACATCAAAGAATTGTAGATAAAGTTAACCAAAACTAAATGTCTTATACAATGAGACAAGCATTTTATTCCACTGTCTTTAATAATACTAAATAAACCATTTGTAACTTAAAAGGAAGTTATTGATTTTACAGTAACTGACTCAAAGCACTACACAATTAAGATCATAGCAAAATGAACAACCTTGCAACTATCCGAGTTATTAGTCAACTTTTTCACAAGTAACTGCCCTTTGTCCCATTACCTGAAAGCAAGGCTAGGGTCACTGATAAAGAGCAAGGAGCAACGCTTTTGTTTTCGTAGCTTGTGTGTCCCAATAACAACTTTTGAGGTTTGCAGACCAGTGGTTTCTGCGCTGCCTAATCACAAAATAATGTAATATTTAATACTGCAAAGTTATACATAAGAGCATTTTGAAGTAGCCACATCAAAATTCGGACTAGTTAACTATTAAATAGCTATATTCATTCGGTGTTGTTTTGAAACAACCTATATGGAGCTTAATTGACTTTTTCTACTCTTATAGTAACTGTTCTTACAAATGTTTATATACTTTATCTTAATTGGACAAAAAATTTAGAAATTGTAATTTTTTACTACTGGATGGAAATAACAGGAATACAGGATATTTTTAAGTAATTGTCAAACCTTCAGGAACCCATGCACTATGTGACGCCTTTGAAAATATGGCATAGGTCTTCTGTGTTATGGAGGTAACATGCAAGCCTCTGGTTCCCAAGGTAGTAAGGCTTCCATTAGAAGGGAAGTAAAGCTGTGGTCCCATGTCTTATATTTAGAGTACATAAAACAACTCAAAGTCTTAAAAAGAAGCCTCTAAATAAAATTAAGCAATATTTCATGATTAATATAGAATGAGATACTGAGAGCCACAGCAGCTAAAACATCTATAAATAAAAGTCAATTTCAAGGTCCTCCATAGGTACGTATCAGAGACATTGCATGAGAACAAAGTTCACAGGAATTGTAGTTACTAGGTTACATTAATTCGTCACATATTCCTAAGGAATATATACCAAGTTTCTTGAGAAATAGCTAAATCTTAGGATGTATGGGAAAAAATTGTGATAAATAAGAAACATTATTTGAAAATGAAATGAAAAGAACATTGTCTGACAGTCTGTTAACCAAGCGGCAAGCTCTACGGCGCCAATCAATAAATGCAGGCGAGACAGAGTGGAGGGGAGGGAGATCACGGGGGTGGCTGAGTCTTCGTTTCCCCCTCCTCCTGCCGACCGAAGGAGGTCGAAGCATCGAGAATGTTTTCCCCCTCCATAAAAAAAGGAATTCTCGAGAAACTTCAGGCCGCCGATCAATACAGAAGAGGCGACCGTCAGTTGAGTTGAGTGAGTCGTGGCGAGCAGTGTGTAAGGAGCGCCCAGTGTCCGTGGACAGACGAACTGGCGAAATTGTAATTGTGTACATTACGAAATTCTATGTAATTGTGACATTGGAATAAGGTGGAAATAAAGAACATTTTTGAATGGTGTAATTGGACTTTTTATTTCACGAACCCAAAAAGTCACAACTGGCATCAGAAGTGGGATAACGGCCATGGAATCGGCACTGGAAAAGATTTTACACAAAATGGAAGAAATGAAGACGGCCAACGACAACATCGCCGAGAAGATGGAAGAAATGAAGGCCGAAATAACAGCGAAGACGGAAGCGGCAAATAACAACCTGGCCGCGGAACTAACAGCAAAGACGGAGGCGGCAAATAACAACCTGGCCGCAGAGCTGAAACAAATAAGGACAGCTAACGATAACCTTACCGAGAAGATGGAAGCCACAAACAACAGCCTGACCGCAAAGATGACCGAATTGACCACGGAGATGAAAGCGGCAAACGAGGCCCTTGCCATGAAGTTCGAAGAGCAGCTGACCGGCGTGAGAGATGGCGTCACTGAGCTCGGCAAGCGGATGGGTCAAGTGGACGAGCCCGTCGAAGATTTGGCAAGCCGCGTTGATGAGCTGGAGGGAAAGGCTGACAGCAACGCAAAGTCCCTGAACACCATGGTGGAGGACGTCGTCAGCAGGAGGTTAAAGGATTTAAAGGTCGACGCACCGGGACGCGACACATCTGCACGCGCCAAAGCTCCTAAATATGACGGCGCGTCAACGTTTGAGGTCTTCCGCCGACAATTCGACGCAGTGGCCAAGCACAACAAATGGTCACCAGAGGAGGAGGCCACACAGCTAATAGCCAGCCTCCAGGGACGGGCCGCGGAAGTCCTAAACGCGGTGCAGACAACGGCGGCGCCCAAGGACATCTGGGAGGCCCTGGAGAACCGTTTTGGAAACCACCGCTTAGCCGCAGCGTACCGCAGTCAGGGGAGACGCTGCAGGAGTTCACCCTGGCGATTGAGCAGCACGCTAGCAAGGCCTTGGTTGACCTGCCACCGGAGTTCGTATCCCGGGAAGCCGCCTACAACTTTGTCGACGGGGTACGAGACTCGGAGATTCGTCAGCGCCTAATGCTCGGCGATTACAAAACTGTCCACGAGGCGCTAACGGCAGCACTAAGGATGGAGGCGGCCAAGGTAACGGCTATCCCGACGTCAAGAACGAGGAGTGTCCACTACGCCGGAGACAGAAGACCAGCCGAGGGACGCCGGCGAACACCTAGTGGCCTGTGTTGGGGTTGTGGACAGCCGGGACACCTAGAGAGACTGCCGACACCAGGAAGGGCAGCCGGAAGAACGAGTAAGGCCCGGCGTGTAGAGGGGACGTCGGCGCCATTACCACCATCCCTCGAGTGACACTGCACGCCGCCAGCCGGTGTATGGATGACAGCCTCATCGCGGACGGTTGGGTGAGAGGTAAGCCGTGCCGCGTGCTGGTGGACACTGGGGCAGCCGTGACCATCATCAGACCTGACGTGGCGAAGGGTTTGCCGACGAGGAAGCCGAGCCGACCATACCAGCTTGTGACGGCATCGGGCGATACCTTGCCTGTGGAGGAGGCCCTGCTAAAGTTGACCTTGGGAAGCGCTACCGTACGTCTGTGGGTGTTCGTCGCGAAGTTGGCTGAGGAGGTGATTCTGGGACTGGATGCCCTCAGGAGCCACGAGGTGACGGTCGACGTCTGCAGGAAGGTCCTGTGGCTCAACGGAGAAGAGGTTATACTCCGTCAACCCGAAGAGCGCCTTGGAATCTGCAGGGTCGTCTTGAACGAAGACTTGGTTGTCCCCGCGAGGAACGAGGTGGTGTTGACGGCGCGGCTGGAAGGCCAGAGAACCAGGAACATGATGCTGGACCAGAAGACGCCTGTACACGGACTGTGTGTAGCCAGGGCATTGCTGCCGTGCCAAGAGGAGGTGCCAGTGGGACTGCTAAATGCAGCGGACACCGATCACGACGTCCAGGCCGGGACGGAATTGGGAACGTGAGAGCCCGTGGTGAGCGTATCATCAATCGACAAGACACAAGAGCCGGTGCCGACGCAACACCTGGGGCCCCGGCTAGAAGGCTTACTGGAGAGGGTGGCCGACCACCTGACCGCAGAACAACTGGAGAAAGTTCGACAACTGCTGAGGCGATACCAGCGCGTCTTCAGCCAAGGAGATAGTGACTACGGCCGCACGGACAAAGTGTTTCACCGCATCCACACAGGGGATGCCCGGCTTATTCGGCAACCACATAGATGATGATGATGATGATGATGATGATGATGATGATGATGATGATGATGATGATGATGATGATGATGATGATGATGATGATGATGACGATGATAATGGATATAGGGGCGCTCAACTACAGCGGTTATCAGCGCCCTTTTAAAAAAAACTACTCATGGCAAGAGCCAGATATAAAAAGTTTCAAAAAACTATTCTAATGTAAATAAACCTATTAAAACTACATGTACATAAAAAGGGAAAGAAACCAAAACCTACTAAAAATTATGTTCGCTATATCCGAAAGTCTAAACGAGAAAGGAATCTAAAAACCTTCTCCTCTACTGTGTTATCGTCCGCTAGCATTTCTGCAAAGCTGACCGGCAGCTGCAGAGATGTTCTAAGGGCTGCTACGTTAAAACACTCTAGCAGCACGTGTCGTACAGATAACGCTTCTTTGCGAAACGGACACAGTGGAGAAGACTCTTTTTAAATAGAAAACTATGAGTAAAAATGCAGTGCCCAATGCGCAACCGAGCCAAAATCACCTCCTCGCGTCGAGATGACCGACAGGAGGTAACCCAGGGAATCGGAAGTTCCTTGACAGATCTAAGTTTATTATTGCGGAGAGCGGACCACTCTTCCTGCCAGCAGGTTTGCACAGCTCTCCGCAATACGGCCCTAAAATCTTCCGATGTCACACATGGTACTCGAACCATGGGCTTCATGGTAGCCGTTTTGGCTGCCGAATCCGCCATTTCATTCCCCCGCAAGCCTACGTGACCAGGGGTTCATGCACACACCACGTTAACGCCAGAAGCGTGTAAAACGTGGAGGGCATCCTGTATACGCTGCACAATAGGGTGGTAGTTGTACAGCTGCCGTAGGCAGAAGTGTTCTAGAAGTGCACTGAGGGAATCACTTAGGATTAAGCAGTTCCCCAACTTTCGTCGACGTACGTGTAAAATGGCCCGGTATATTGCATAAATCTCTGCAGTAAAAATGGAAGTGCTAGTGTGGAATCCGAATGTATACGGTTCGGTTCCACACACGTAAGCACAACCAACACCATTTGAATTCTTGGAGCCATCAGTATAAATTACAAAATGGTCCTGATATCGCGATAAAAATTCTAAACGACATGTGCGGATACTAGACATAGACATGGTAGATTTATCATATTGGGTCATGCCCAGATCAACGTGGGACGCTCTGCACAACCAAGGAGGGTATGTCCTCTCCCCCCTAGGATACATCTTGGGCATTTCAGTATCAAGATGTCTAAGGAGCTCCCGGAAACGAAAAACCAGGTGGCTTTGGTTTAATAGAAGTGTTCCTATAACTCACGTCCATGAAGGTATTAAAGAATGGCGTAAACGTTGGATGTGTGGGCATGCCATTAAGTCCACAGCCATAATTTGCTAATAACATGTTGCGCCTGTACTGCAGAGGAGGTTCTGCAGACTCAGCATACAGGCTTATAACTCGGCTCGTTGGAAATGTCCCAACTGCGATACGTATGCCACAATTATGGACTGTCTAATGTCTTCAGCACAGATGGTCGTGCTGAGCCATAAACGATTCTACCATAATCTAATTTGGGACGGATGAGTGAACCACATAGACGCGTTCCGCTGGCGAAGCAAGGGGCGGTACGAGACATACTGGAGGACATGAGATCCAGGGGGGTGATTGAAGAGTCTGACAGCCCTTGGTGTTCCCCTGTAGTCTTGGTGACGAAGAACGGCGAGCTACGCTTCTGCGTGGACTACAGGAAGCTGAACGCTGTCACCCGGAAGGACTGCTTCCCCTTACCCCGGATTGACGACACCCTGGACACACTAGCTGGTGCGCAGTGGTTCTCGACCCTGGACCTGAAGTCGGGCTACTGGCAGGTAGCTCTAGATCGGAGAGACAAGGAGAAGACCGCATTCTCGACAGGCCAAGGGCTCTGGCAGTTCACAGTTATGCCCTTGGCCTCTGTAACGCACCAGCTACCTTCCAACGCCTCATGGAGTCAGTGATGAGAGGACTGACTTACCACGCCTGCCTGCTATACCTGGACGACATCATCATCGTCGGTAAAACTTTTGAAGACCATCCCGAGAATCTGAGTAAAGTGCTACAGAGATTGCAGGCGACCAACTTGAAGCTGAACGCGAAGAAGTGCCAGCTCTTCCACAAGGAAGTGAACTACTTGGGCCACATAGTCTCAGCAACCGGAGTGGCCACAGACTCGGAGAAGACTCAGGCTGTGAAAGGTTGGCAGCGCCCCAAGGATAAGAAAGAGTTGCGCAGTTTCCTGGGGCTGTGCAGTTATTACCGACGCTTCATAAAGGGGTTCTCTAACATCGCCAAACCCCTCACCCGCCTGACAGAGGAACACCGGCCTTATGTGTGGATGGAGGACGCCGAAGACGCTTTCCAGCACAAGAAGAAGACCCTGTGCAGCGCTCCAATTTTGGGATTTCCACAACCTGGTGGCGCCTTCATTGTGGACACCGACGCCAGCGACCATTGCATTGGAGGCGTCCTATCGCAGATCCAGGACGGCCATGAGCGGGTGATAGCCTACTACAGCAAGACGCTATCCAAGGCAGAGAAGAACTACTGCGTCACCCGGCGAGAATTATTGGCGATAGTAAAGACCTTGGAGCACTTCCACAAGTACCTGTACAGTCAGCTATTCCACCTGAGGACTGACCATTCCGCCCTAACCTGGCTATTGAGCTTTAAGAACCTAGAAGGCCAGACAGCACGTTGGGTTCAGAGGCTGCAGGAGTACGACTTCACCGCGGAACATCGCAGAGGGAGAGCCACGGTTACGCGGACGATATGTTCCGAAGACCCTGTCCAGAAGAGTGCGGCCAATGCACAAGAGTGGAGGAGCGTGCCGCAGCAGTTCAAGTAGTCACGGCAGTGCCTGCGGATGGCTGGGTAAGCGCAGGCCTGAGGAGGGAGCAGCTGGCGGACGCAGACTTGGGGCCACTCTTGAGGGAAGTGGAGGCAGGGACGAGACCAACCTGGGCGGACATCGCACTGAGGAGCGCCACTTACAAGTCTTACTGGGCCCAATGGGACTCGTTGAAGACCAGAGAGGGCGTGCTGTTCCGGGTATGGGAATCACCCGATGGGAAGACGCAGAGAGAACAGTTGGTACTTCCCCGGAGTAAGGTCCCGGAAGTCTTGGAAGAAGTGCACGCCGGTACTTCAGAAGGACACCTGGGAGCGAACCGGACGATTGACAAACTACGGCAGCGCTACTACTGGCTGAGGCTCCGAGCAGACGCTGAGAGATGGTGCCGTCAGTGTCACGTGTGCGCGGCGAGTCGCGGCCCCCAGACTAGGAGCCGGGGTCGCATGCAACAGTACAACGTCGGAGCGCCATTAGAACGGATCGCCGTTGACATTGCTGGACCGTTCCCAATATCCGACCGAGGCAACAAGTACCTGATGGTGGTCGTGGACTACTTCACTAAGTGGCCGGAGGTGAATTCCATCCCGAACCAAGAGGCAAGGACAATCACACACTGCCTCGTGGAGCAAGTGTTCTGCCGATTTGGGATACCGTTAGAGCTGCACAGTGACCAAGGCTCCAATTTTGAGTCCAACCTGATGAAGGAGGCACTAGAGAGACTTGAGGTTAACAAGACCCGCACAACAACTCTACATCCCCAGTCGGATGGCATGGTCGAAAGGTACATCAAGACCTTACAGGAACACTTGAGGAAGGTCGTGGCCAGCCATCAGCGAGACTGGGACGTCAGGGTGCCACTGTTCTTGCTGGCCTACCGCTCGTCAACACACGACACCACGGGGATGACGCCAGCCAGCTTAATGTTCGGCCGAGAGTTACGCCTTCCCTGTGACCTGGCTTTTGGAAGCCCTCCGGGGGTGAAACAGCCAGCGACCGAGTATGTGGAGAACCTGGTGGACCACCTCCACGACATGCACGAGATGGCTCGCCAGAACATCCAGAAGGCGAGCGACCGCATGAAAACCCGATACGACAGGCAAGCCAACAGCCAAGTGTTCCAGCAAGGTGACCTGGTCTGGTTGTACCGCCCTACCCGGACCAAGGGATGCTGCCCGAAGCTTCAGCAGCCATGGCAAGGACCGTACCGTATGGTGAAGAGGATTAACGACGTGGTCTACCGCATCCAGAAGGTGCCCCGAGGAAAGATGTTGGTGGTACACCTGGATCGCCTGGCCCGCTACGATGGTGGTGTTCGGGACAACCGGCCTTGAGGAGGGAGCAGTGTTACCCAAGGGGCAAGCTCTACGGTGCTGATCAATAAATGCAGGTGAGACAGTGGAGGGAGGGGAGACCACGGGGGTGGCTGAGTCTTCGTTTCCCCCTCCTCCTGCCGCCCGAAGGAGGGCGAAGCATCGAGAATGTTTTCCCCCTCCATAAAAAAGAAATTCTCGAGAAACTTCAGGCCGCCGATCAATACAGGAGAGGCGACCGTCATTTGAGTTGAGTGAGTCGTGGCGAGCAGTGTGTAAGGAGCGCCCAGTGTACGTGGACAGACGAACTGGCGAAATTGTAATTGTGTACATTACGAAATTCTATGTAATTGTGACATTGGAATAAGGTGGAAATAAAGAACATTTTTGAGTGGTGTAATTGGACTTTTTATTTCACAAACCCACAGTCACAATAAGACACACTCTTTTAACTGACAACAGTGTTTTCTAATGCCTGCTGTCAACAGTTCAGTTTCAATTTACAAGAGACTGCTTTGACACCACTACACAACATGCCAAGCATATTGTGACTTTGTGGATACGTAGAATTAAAAGTCCAATTTGCAGAAATTTAAATTGTTCTTTATTTTCCATAGAAATACACTTTGGTCAACCCTTGAAGTAGCAGAATTACGTAACATACACAAATACAATGCTCAAGTCTGTTAACCACAAACAAAAGAGTTCACTCAACTTCCAGACCAATTACCACTCTCTAATTATGACTCTGTTTACAACAACTCTTGTTACAACTGCGTTTACAACTATCCCGCTGGCATGTCACAATCTCTTAAATACACCTCCATTGATAATTCTAGATTGTTCTACAATGTTCTCTATTAAGATGTCACTAGAATTTTCCATTTATCTCTTTATTTGTTTCGGCACACTTTTATCTCTGTGTAAACTTTATCAGTTCCTTTGTGTGCACAAGCTGCGCTATTGCGATAACAGGTTCGCGACAATACTGTTTCATGTGACATGACGTCCAGCCAGACAAAGGAGCCAATATAGTGGCTTCTTTCACGTTTATATATCTAATGCAATTTTCACCAGATATATTTAAGGTTCCTGCCAATAAGCATATGGCCATAAATGTGCATAACTGAAGTTCATTATAACCCCAATTTATAGTGCATTGATTATAAATTTCTAATAGCAAGTAATTCCCATATGGAAATGATGATCATACAGGAAGAAGTTTGCACTATCTGTGCTCAACTTGTCCATCTTACTGGAAAAATACATTTCATGTCACAGAAATGATCAGTGAAAACATAAACTGTTTACCACTGCTTAAGAAGGATGTGATCTTAGGAAAAACTGAACAAGCCTAAAACATAATTTAGAGGTCCATCAGCTTCAGAAGAAGAAGCTAGATGAGAACATGTTCCAAATAGTCCAAAAAGTATATCTGTGGAAGAAAACCCAGCTGCAGCTTTTGTAATCACCTCTGGAACATACTAAACATTCTATGAAAAACAGAAAGCCGGTGTTGATATGTACATGTTATATGACATTGATATAATGAAAGTATTTAAGAATGAATTCAATGCATAAAGAATGTATTAGAAATGTTTGCAAAACTAAATATATTGTAGATAAATGTGTTCCGGGCTAGTGAGCCGTGGTCCAGAAGTTCATGAGTGAACCAATGTTTCACCAGGAACTGAGCCTAGCATCATCAGCGTTGATCCATCTGCTGTAGAAGTCAGAAGTCGAATGAAGCAGGTGTCCGCACATCCTAATTTATGTTGTCTGGAGGGGGGCGGGGATAAGGCTGATCACGTTCTCATTGGCTCTGGTTGGAAAGTGACTGTTCCATTGGTTTACTTTTTTTATGTTTGTGTGATTGCAGCTTCTGTAATGCAGGAACACACGCTTTGTGCTTCCTCTTTGCAGTTAAAATTATTTTTGTGTTTGAATATGTTTATGGCTTCTCTGTGTATGCATGCGTGATAGCTAACATTTGTTGAGAGGACTTGAGTGTTCTTAAATTCGATGTCATGGCCCCACATTAATGTGTGTTATGCAATGACTTAGCCCCGCCCCACCAGGCAATATAACTTAGGACATGTGGACACCTGCTCTATTCGACTTTTGACTTCTACAGCAGACAGATCAATCCTGATGATGCTAGGCGCCATTCCTGGCAAAACGTCTATTCACTCAAGAGCTTCTAGACCATGGCCCACAAGTCCAGAAGACAACATTTATCTTCAAGAAACCGGCCGTGAAAGCATCAGTTTATATAAATATATTGTTGTTATGAAATGCTGCGCTTTGGCAATTATGTCTCTTACTGTACATCTGTAGTACATCCAAAACGTACACTTCACAGGTTTGTAGATGAACTTCAGTCATTTCTTGTTCTTTGTTGCATAGACTACTTGGATTTGTGTGAATTCCTATTTTGTGTAAATGTTTTGCCAAAGAATCATGTTCTATAAGTGATCTAAATTTTACTACTACAGCTTTTTGAGGAATTTATGGAATAATTTGTTATTTTCTTTAAATTAGAATGTTCCGTTGTTCATCTTTAGCTTTGTTATATAGTGTTTGTGTTTGCCGGATTTTATATTTCTTTTTAATTAGTCTTTTTGCAGATGTGAAAGGTAAGCTTTCATTCTGAATTAAATTTAAACCTTGCAGTTTCACTTCCAACAATTCTGCAAGGTGCAGTTTCCATTGTAAACAAAATTAAATATTGTTGCGTATATCTGTGAAAAATGTCCTTTAATATTACAGATTGAAATGTCCTCAAACTTCTAAATTACATAAAATACAGAGAAAGACATTAAATCAATATGTTATAGTGATCATTAAAATGGTAAACGTTTTACTAAGAACAGTGTTTTATGTTCATTTGTACCATGTGTATTAAAAGTAGAATTTACATTGCTTCTGTAAAGTTTAAGAATGTTCTAAATAATGAATAGATTGCTTTCGTTCTCCACAAGTGATTTTCATGTCACTCAGTTTTGACAATTGCCTGTGTGTATTTATGTATTACTGAGGTAAGAACAGTTAATCTGAGAGAAAGTTTCGATTAGTGCGCATGAATTGTCAGTTTATCACCTTGTTAGGCTGTAGGTATATTAATCACTATCCTATGGCCGTTGGATCTCCGGCTCTGACATATTGCAATTGCAGGAGGTAGAGGGAGAAGGTTAATAGTACGAACATACAGTAACAAGCAATTCAGAACATATCCTCAAAATTATCTTTAGAATGAAAATTTAAGACTACATTATCTTTAAAACATTGATATCTAACATGCAATTTCATTATCATGCAAGATATTCATTACAACACCCTTGAAGCTGATTTTTCAGATAATTCAAGAAATTCATTAAAATTTCCAAGTATGGAGATGTAATGCAAACATGGCCCTCTGAAATTAATGAAAAGTTTAAACCAAGATGGCTTTGTTTGTGACGCAACAGATTGCCTAGGTTTATGATCATTCCAAGTTATGGAACTGTCCAGAAATTCAAGCTTTGACGTCAAGCCAATCAAATTCAAGTTTTGGTCCCTTAGCAACAAGACATTGTAGAATGAACCAATCAGAGTTCAGTAAAATTTTAATTTGTTTCATCTTCACGTGTGAAAGGTCTCATTCTTTCTGGTTCTTGCGAGTTAGTCAGACGTGTTATGGATATTGTCTCGGACACAGACGCACTATGAAATTGCAAGAGGACTGCTAGGTTCCAGCAAATTACAGAAGTAATTTTATCTACGGATTAGCGATCAGTAAAAAGACTCGTCGAGTATGCGTCGCAAGGGAAAATACGTAAATGATGAGTGGCACGCTGTTGTGTTCACTACGGCTGTAAAATCAGGAAAGATGTTTCTAAATCATGTTTTAAAACATCGACTGTGAAATTATTCAATGAGAAAATAAATTCTCAAAAAGTGAAGCAGTGTTTTAAATCAATTTTGTTACCACCATCCACCATTCCGTTGCTGGCGCAGTACCACTGCCTGAGATTACAGGGTTCATCGCTCATCGATGGAGTTGCCAGCGCATAGTCAAGTCTACATCATCGCAGTGACAAGGAAGCTGGACAGATCATCGGTTCTCCATCCTGAGGAAGGTAAGTCGCCTCACCGAGGGATAATAAGAAAACTTATTACAAATATGGCGACCATCATGGTGCTCGAATAGGCCCAGACGGAAGTGCAGTGAATAGTGGAAAGAAGAACACCTAAGGAAGTGTAGTGTACGTGTACGTATAAAAGAAGATAGAAGAAAGAAGACTACAAATTTCAAGTAACATAGATAGATAAACAATATATTTATTTCTTATAGCAAATTTATGTTGCTAAGAAATAAAAAGATAGAAAGATGGAGAGTAGAAAAGAAGTAGATAAGTGTAGAAATGTAGAGGAAGAGGTTGAACAGCAAAGTATGGAGGAAGTAGGGAAAATTAAAGATGAGATGACGTTGGATAGGTTAGCGAAAATGATGATTAATATGAATGTTAATATTGAGGCTAATATGAAAAATTTAAGACAAGATATGGGTAATATGGAGGCTAATATGAAAAAAGATATGGGT
Organism: Mantis religiosa; assembly: GCA_030765055.1. Lineage (NCBI taxonomy): Eukaryota > Metazoa > Arthropoda > Insecta > Mantodea > Mantidae > Mantis > Mantis religiosa. Next base: position 122,184,390 of record CM060959.1, read on the forward strand.
AATATGGAGAATAATATGAAGTCAGGGTTAGAAGCCAGCTTAAATGGAGTAAAATCAGAATTAAATGATGTAAAATCAAGTTTAGAAAGCAATTCAAGTAATTTGGAAGCTAGCTTAAATGATGTGAAATCAGGTTTAGAGGTTAAATTTGCACAGACTATCAGTAATTTAGAAACTAATCTGTCAGGGAAAATTGATAGGAATTCTAGAGATATAAATGAATTGGAGTTAAGCTAACACAGAAGTTAAAGATAGAAATAGGTTCTGAACTAGCTCAAGAAGTGAGAGAAAGCAGGAGAGAGTGTAGGGAAAACATGGAAAGATTTGAAGTTGAGGTTAAGGAACTAAGAGATATGATTCATGAAGCTAGGTTAGGTCAGGAAAATGTAAAACAGCAAATCAAATTAGAGGTGAATAAAGAACTAGAAATATTCATAGAAAAACAAACTGAAATAGTAGATAAGCAAAAAGATGAGTTTGAGGAAAAATTAGATCAAAGAATTGCTATCAGTAGAACTGAAATGCAATTGCAACATGAAAAGGTGAAATCTCACCAAGAGAAAATCAAATTGAATCTTGGTGAAGTAAGTCAAAAGATGAAACAATAAGTCAAATACAAGAAATCAAATAAAATCTTGAAAAGGAAAAAGATAATGTAAACAAACTGACACAACTTGTGATTGCATTGCAGGCCAATAAAATAAGTAATGGTAAAGATATGGGTAGAGTTGAAAATGTTGATGGTGACCAGATTGGAAATGTAAATCCTAATCCTTGTGATGTTATGAGTGAGTGTAGTGATCTGGTAAGTCCAGAAAATGATGTTTGTTGTAACCGGAATAATCCCAGTATGCTCTCACACACACATATTCACACACATGGTCAAAATGAATATATTAACTGTTTATTAATTTTTAGATGAGTCGTATTTATTACACATCTGCTTCACTTTCGTATATTTTTCGTCCATGGTTTCCAAGCCTTCTACTGCTAATTCTATATCTGCAGTGAATTCATCCGGGTTGCTGGAGTATGTTATACGTGTTTTTAGGCCTTGGTTAAGCACGTCTATTTCTTCAGTGTTAAAATTTTGCTTTGAGAGATTAATTACATTGTCTAGGGATGTGTTCTTTTACCAGTTTCAAATGTAGGTTGTACAATGAGAGGTCTATATTAGTTAGTTTTCTGTAGTGATTTGCTTTTTTGGATTTTAACACGGCTTTTTCAGCAGCTAATTGTTCTCTACTGTTGTGGTTAAATTTTACTATTTTTCTTACAAATTTCGGAGAAATGTTTTGTTTTAGGCAATTGTTGATAAATTTTATGTCCGCTGATATTAACCTTCTTTTTGTCTTTAGTTTCAAATATTGTTTTATTTCTTTCTTGTTGCTGAAATGTTCGTTGAAATTTTCAAATGTGAACTTTCTTACCTCCATGTTGTCCGGTTTTTAAAATTGGCTGGATCTAACTTTCGCGTGTTCCTCTTGACTTGACGTCACTTCAATATATCGAGATTTAACTGGACTCATCTAAAAATTAATAATTATTTCACTTCACTGTGGTGTTCCAATACAGTTAAATCTCGATATATTAACTGTTCTCTAAACGATATCAGTCCACCATATTTTGACGAAGAATCTGGGGATAATCCAAAGATTTTCCTGAAAGAGCTGGAAGAATACTTTCGTATTAAATGAATTCCAAATGAGTTTCGAATGATGATAGTAAAAAGGAGTCTGAAAAAGAATGTGTTAGAATGGCTCAGGTTAACCCTAACCTCACATGAAACGTACAACACATTTAGAACTTTATTTCTAAACCGATTTTGGGGAACAGAAAGGCAAAATAGGGTGAAAATCGAGCTGGCTACAGGAAAATACGAGGCAAGGAAGGGTACTTCGATGACTGAGTATTTCCTGAAACTCGCAAATAAAAGTAAATTGGTAAATCCTGAAATGTCGGAAACCGAGATTGTAAATACACTAATTAGGCATTTTACTCCACATATAAGAAATCATTTGATTGTAGCAAGACCTGTGGATTTCTCTGACGTGATAGAATTACTTTCTTCTTTTGAATCATATAACACCCAACTTAATGTAAATAATAATACGACCGAAGCACATTACTCAAATGGGAACACTACATCAGCTGTTCAACCTAACGGCAGAGTGAACTCTGGCCGAGGTCAAGCAATTGATTATAGAAATAATTACAGGGGCGAGGCACAAGATCTCAGAAACACAGGAGATGACAGAGGATATAATTCCAGATGTAGGTATGAAACTGCAAAGCCTCGAGGAAATAGAAACAGGAGTTCATTTAGTAGGTACAGGAATCCACATTCTGACACCCAACAAGTTGATCATGAAAGTCAAATTAATCATATTAGATTTTATCGGAATTACCGAGACCGCATAGGAAACTTAGGTCAGAGGCATAATATATTACAAAATAATTCCAGGGGGAACAACGCAAATGAAATGTTGCCTGAGAACGTGAGGGTACAGTCAGAAAACCGACAGGTTAACGTAACAAATTCTCTAAGTCTAGTGAATAATACCAACCCTAGAACCGAAACAGAAGTCAGGAACTCCCATCCGGAAAACTAATTACATCATCCCTCTACACTCTGGGAGGTGATGGGGAAATGGCAACAGAGCAAAGGTAGAACAGAAATTGAAAGTAATTTAAACATTTTAATATCAAACCCAGAGAAAACTGAATTTATTAACCCACCCCAAATTGCCATACAAGTATGGGACTAGCTAATAAACGTGTTAATAGACACAGGGGCAAGCTGTTCGGTAATTAGCGAAGAATTTTTCAAAATGTTGATGGCTAATTATTGCATTGAACACCTAAATGTTAGTAATGTATACTGTAGCACAGCCATAGGGAAAAGAAAAGATCGTATTAGATATCAAGCATTAATTGAAGCCAAGGTTGAGGGAACAGATTCCAACTTCATAGCGTTGGTAATATCTAATTTAGCCAAGGAAGTTATAATTGGAAACGATTTGTTATATAGTTGGCAGAGTATAATTGATTTTGATAGATATGAGCTCAGAATTAAAGTAAATAATAATATTTTCATAATTAAATTGTTAGAAGATACCAGTGTACGAGAAGAAGAAAAAGATGATTTAATTAATGAAAGATTTTTCATCGAGAATATATATTTACAAGAAGACAATATAATGTATGATGATACAGATAATTGTGATAAATGGTGTTATGTTAAAGAGAACATGTCTCAGAACATCAAATCAAATACTAACGAATGTCAATTGTATGGCTTACAAGTGAGTAATAGTGAAGTGGTAAATAGACAACAGGAAGAAAATCAGTTCTATGAAAACCTTAAAGCTAAGTTAGGGTGTACCTATAATCTTAATGAGTCTCAGAAGGAAAAATTGAAGACACGTATCCTGAAAAATCGTGATGCGTTCAGTTCAAAGCCTGGGTTGTGCAACAAGTATACACATACGTTCAAGATTAAAGATATTGCCCCATACTCACATAAGAGTACACCTGTTCCAATATCAATCCGACAACAAGCTACAGATGTTATCAATAAAATGCTGGAGGATGGGATTATAGAAGTGTTGGATTCATAAAACTGATGGGTCAATTCGGATGACTATTGATGCCCGAAAAATTAATGCCCTCACACAACCTGATCATTTTAGACCTCTGGGAATCGATGAACTATTTTCTAAACTGGGGCGTGGCCAATACTTCTCAAAAATCGATTTGGTTTCTTCTTATTGGCAAATTCCTTTAGACAAATCAGTACGAAAATATACAGGTTTCTATTTCAGAGGTAAAATCTATCAATTTAATACTTGCGGCTTTGGGTTATCTACCAGTGGTAGCGCCTTACTCCGTGCACTATACCAGATTTTTGGTGACACTATAAATGATTTTGCATTACAATGCATTGATGATTTTTTTATTTATGATCAAGATTTTGATGTGCACATTGAGCATCTAACTATATTTTTTCCAAATTCAGGGAGAGTGGAATGACAATAAATTTGGCTAAATCCCATTTCCTAGTCAAGGAAATTGAGTTCTTAGGTTACATAATTTCTGAAAGAGGAATGGCACCAAACCCAGAACGAATAAAAGCTATAGAAATGATTCCTCCACCTCAGAACACCAAACAGTTGAAAAGGTTCCTAGGCATCTTACAGTATGAGAGCAAATTTGTTATCAATTATGCCAAAGAACTAGGTCCTTAACGGAAATTGCTAAAGAAAAATACTGTTTGGAAATGGTCAGACGAACAACAAATGGCTTTCCAAAGAATAAAGGATTTATTTAAGAACACCATCCTCCTGGAAAGACCATTACAGTCATATAACATATATACTGATGCAAGTATTCATGCTTATGCAGCAGTATTAACACAGACTGACCATGAAGGGAATAGTCATGTGATTGCCACTGCTTCGAGAACCCTGAGTAAGGTAGAATCGAATGCATGCATCACAGAATTGGAAATTAGCGTTATTTACTTTGCTTTACAAAAGTTTCGTAAACCACATAAGTAAGTAAAGTGACCACATAAGTTTGTCATTTATAAAGAAATGCAAACTAACTAGGTCCAAGATATCTCGATACATACACGAGATTACTTCGTACAATATCGAGATATGTCAGATACCAGGGAAAGAAAATATTTTCAGTGACCTGTTATCCCGACAGAAGATTGGAGATGAAATCCCTGAGATGCTCTCCCACCCACATCGTGAGGTTAAAATATATAAATTAGAATTCAATTGGAACAAGAATTTGGAAAAGAAGTTCAAGAATATTGCAGAAATTCAAAGCAATGATACCTCATTAGGTCCATTGTTACGAGCAGTACCTGAAATAGAGAATGCAACGAATAATACAATAGCTAAGAAAGATGGAGTATTGTACAAGCTCCATGGAGGTGTGCCAAAGAAATGGAAAGTAATTGTGCCCAAAATCCTCGAAGAGGAAGTAATAATGTCCTTTCACGAAAACTTGGCACATCCAGGAAGTGAAAAAACCTCCTTAGCTATCCAAGATAGGGTATATATCAAACATTTGGGCAGGAAAGTACGTAAATTAATATCCTCCTGTGCCCTATGTCAGAAAGCTAAACCTCTTCATGGAAAATACGATTACGAGTCCCAGGTAATCGTAAGAGAAAATAAAAATGGGCTCGTAGCAATTGATGCTCATGGTAAAATGCCCGCCAGTCAATATAACTATAAGTATATTTTTGTAATGCTTGATGTATTCACAAAATTTGTGAAAATTTATCCTGTGAAAAATTTCAAGAGCAGAACCTGTGTATTAAAAATAACTAACGATTGGGTTCCAAAATTTGGAAAAATCAAGTCCATTATATCAATGCTACAGTGCATCGGAGCAAATTATTTGCTTCAGCGCTCCGAAGCCAAAACATAAAATTGTACAATTCTTCTGCATATTTTCCGCAAGGAAATCCTTGTAAACGAATACTGAGAGATATTGGGTTCTACTTTTGTATCTTGTGCCATTTCCACCACCAACAATGGTTTAAATTTTGCAAAATTATAGAAAATGTAATTAATCACACTCCTAACACAACAACTAAATTCACACCATATGAATTAATGACAGGCTGTCCACCCAAACCCATGGTGATAAAAATTCCTACCACTTTCGAACCATCAAATGAACATCTTTCAGAAGAACAGAAAATGGCACTTGCTTATCAAAGGTTAGTAGATAAAGCGGAAAAGAGAAGACAGAAAGTTAAAAGAAGAAAAGCCATTTTGGAATCCTCAACTAGGTGACGAAGTTCTAGTCAAAACCATTAATCTTTCAGATTCTGGAAGGAAAGTATATTGGAGGATGAATTTAATCTATAAAGGACCTTATAAAATTGTGGATAAATTTGGGGAACATACATATGCAATAACATCATTAGATGGAAAAACAATCGGGAGATATCACAAATCTTTATTAAAGCCATTTAAGAGACCAGACACACACCTAAATTAAATGACACTGCAAAAAAAAATAAGTAGTAGTAATAATACAGTTACACTTAATTACAATTGAAATCTGAATTAGATCACTACATATAAAAAAATATTTTGTTTGTGTACAATGTTAAAAACTTGTTATCATATTTCACAATTTGTGTAAGTGTTATCTGTACATATGTTGTGTCCATTGTAACATTTTTAGTTCGTTTGAATGTAAATGTAAGTTAACAAAGTGTTTAAAGAAATGTTTTTTCAGGGGCATTATTCAGAATTTATGAACCAAAAAGAGATAAACATGTAATGAAGATGATTAGCTCATGAATTCTGAATGGAGGCATTTTGAAGCTGATTTTTCAGATAATTCAAGAAATTCGTGAAAATTTCCATATATGGAGATGTATTGCAAACATGGTCCTCTGAAATTAATGAAAAGGTTAAACCAAGATGGCTTTGTTTGTGACGCAACAGATTGCCTAAGTTTATTATTATTCCAAGTTATGGAACTGTCCAGGAATTCAACCTTTGACGTCAAGCCAATCAAATTCAAGTTTTGGTTCCTTAGCAATAAGACATTGTAAAATGAACCAATCCGAGTTCAGTAAAATTTTAATTTGATTTCATCTTCACTTGTGAAAGGTCTCATTCCTTCTGGTTCTTGCGAGTTAGTCAGACGTGTTATAGATATCGTCTCGGACACAGGCGCACTATTAAATTGCAAGAGGACTGCTAGGTTCCGGCAAATTACAGAAGAAATTTTATCTCCCGATTAGCGATCAGTAAAAAGACTCGTCGAGTACGCATCGCAAGGGAGAATACATAAATGATGAGTGGCATGCTGTTGTGTTCACTACGCCTGTAAAATCAGGAAAGATGTTTGTAAATCATGTTTTAAAACATAAATAATTCAATGAGAAAATAAATTCTCAAAAAGTGAAGCCGTGTTTTAAACCAATTTTGTTGCCACCATCCACGATTCCGTTGCTGGCGCAGTACCACTGCCTGAGATTACAGGGTTCATCACTCATCTACGGAGTTGCTGGCGCATAGTCGAGTCTACATCATCGCAGTGACAAGGAAGCTGGATATATCATTGGTTCTCCATCCTGAGGAAGGTAAGTTGCCTCACCGAGGGATAATAAGAAAACTTATTACACCCTTCTATTCAAATATTTCTTTCACACCTTTTTGCATGCACTAACTGCTTTTGTTGGTAGTACTGGAAGTCCCTATATGCAATGTCATGGTCAAAAAGTTTAAACTATCTGCTAGCGCCAATCAGCATTGTCACTGCTAGGCTTGGCTTCCGAATACAACACCGATATTGCCACTTTAAATTTGTTTGAACCACATCTTCCATTGGTTTTGGTGCTTGCACTGGTAGAGTCTGTGTACTATATTGTGCGAGTGTGAATTTCAATTTTTAGTGTCTGTAGGTCCTATTATAACAATATTGGCACTGGTTCATGAAATATGCAAATGTGTGAAACATTTTAAATATGCATGTTCCTCTTCTTGAAATTCCCACTAAGGAACTGGCAACACCCTGCTTCCCCTTCTCGATAAATGTCAGAGCCGGAGAATGGCTGGCCAAACTGTACTAAGGTAAAATTATCTGAAACATAAATTCCTTTAATAATTCCTTTCATGGAAGTGTTGAAAACAGGTTGTTGTAATAAATTAAATTTAAAGGGAGTCGATTAATGACACTTAGCAACACCTACTTTCAATAGATAGAGCCAACATAAAAAATTCAATCTCATGGCCGGGATTTGAACCAGGGATCTCCTGGTTTCCGTCCAGTCGCTCTAACCCATTGAGCTACCATGGTCAACATGCCGAACATTAAATTCTCCATTTGACTCGTATATTTTCCCGGTAGACCACTAGGGGCTCTCGCATCCGAAATACACCGGTTGTGGCGACTTACTATTGTATGTATTTGAGTCCCAGGCTTCATCATTTAACCTTTATTATTTTAGTTAATTGATGGAAATTAATCATTTCTTCACACTAGCCGTATATAGGCTAAGGTCTTTGATAGAGCCAACATGAAAAATTCAATGCCATGGCCAGGATTTTAACCACGGACCTCCTGGTTTCCGTCCAGTCGCTCTAACCCATTGAGCTACCATGGTCAACGTGCCGAACATTAAATTCTCCATTTGACTCGTATATTTTCCCGGTAGACCACTAGGGGCTCTCGCATCCGAGATACACCGTTTGTGGCAACTTACTATCGTAAGTACTTGAGTCCCAGGCGTCATCATTTAACCTTTATTATTTTAGTTAATTGATGGAAATTAATAAATTTCTTCACACTAGCCGTATATAGGCTAAGGTCTTTGATAGATAGAGCCAACATGAAAAATTCAATGCCATGGCCGGGATTTGAACCACGGATCTCCTGGATTCGTCCAGCCCATATACTAGCCTATATACGGCTAGTGTGAAGAAATGATTAATTTCCATCAATTAACTAAAATAATAAAGGTTAAATGATGAGTAAGTCGCCACAAATGGTGTATCTCGGATGCAAGAGCTCCTAGTGGTCTACTGGGAAAATATACAAGTCAAAATCCCCCCAGGGGCCTACTTCAGTAGGTACGGGTTTGGCGCAACCGTGGTCCCGAGCCAACAGTCTCCCTCGTGTGGGCTCCTCTTCGTGGTTGAGGGAAACGGTCAACAGGCCCACCCACGTGTAGGCCGTGCGTGGAGACCCGTGGAGAAGGTTTTTAGATTCTTGTCTAGTTTAGAGTTTAGGATATAGTGAACAAAATTTTTAGTAGGTTTTGATTGATGTTTTTTATGTACGTGTATTCTTAATAGGTTTTGTTACACTTGTATAGTTTTTAGAAAGTTTGATATCAGGCTTTTACCATGATTCGTTTTTTAAAGGGCGCTGATGACCGCTGTAGTTGAGCTCCTAGTGGTCTACCGGGAAAATATACAAGTCAAAATCCCCCCAGGGGCCTACTTCAGTAGGTACGGGTTTGGCGCAACCGTGGTCCCGAGCCAACAGTCTCCCTCGTGTGGGCTCCTCTTCGTGGTTGAGGGAGACGGTGAACAGGCCCACCCACGTGTAGGCCGTGCGTGGAGACCCGTGGAGAAGGTTTTTAGATTCTTGTCTAGTTTAGAGTTTAGGATATAGTGAACGAAATTTTTAGTAGGTTTTGATTGATGTTTTTTATCTACGTGTATTCTTAATAGGTATAGTTTTTAGAAAGTTTGATATCAGGCTTTTACCATGATTAGTTTTTTAAAGGGCACTGATGACCGCTGTAGTCGAGCGCTCTTATATATATCAAATCAATAAATAAATAAATACAAGTCAAATGGAGAATTTAATGTCAGGACGGCACGTTGACCATGGTAGCTCAATGGGTTAGAGCGACTGGATGGTGGTCCTTGAAACGTGTCCTAATTTGAAATGTAAGCTAAAGTTTTTTTATAGTTTGACAAGTGGTTTAAAAAGATTTTATTGATAAAGATCCACTGTTTATAAATACTTCTATTTTATAATTTTAATTTTAATGAGGCAAATAGTCTCTGAAACATGTTCCGGGAAAATTGAAAAGTAAGTGTTGTTTGGTGTCATTAATTGACTCCCTTTAAATTTAATAAATTCCTTTGCTTAAAACACTTTGTAGCCCAAAAGACAAATTGATTTAACTGCCCCTTAATTTCTATCATATACATTGTAACGATATGTCTTAGTTAGAACTTTTTATATAAATATTGATTTCTGATATGACTTAGTAGGCCATGTAATGAATGACAATATTAAAAACAAATATATGTGTAATATTCTGATTGGCCGTAGTAATAATTGTATTACGTAATGCGGTGACGTAGCAGTACATCGGCCAATCACAAAATTAATAATGAAGTAACGATAGTTACGGAAAAATTAATAATCTTGAGAGAGATATGTTCTTATGTTTGTTTCATGACGGTGAAAAATGTCGCGGTGAATATACATGAGTTATTCGGTATTCGTAATAGTAACAAGTGGCCGTTAGATTATACAATCAAATTATATATTTAATCAAACTCAATCATCAATGGCCTGCAGCGAAGAAATATACCGCCACAAATATGTCGCCCAACTTTGGGGCTGATTAAGTTGCAGAACCAACGTCACTCCTATATGCTGCGAGTGGAGGATATTCACCACAAAATTGGCGCCCAATTTCCGGGCTTCGAAATGGTCAAAGGAAACTTCCAACCATTGTCTGCACATCATTAGAGAATCAAGACGACCAACTGCAAGTTAAAATGCGTCAATATATGAGACTCCGAAGTGGACGTAAATTGCCAGAAAGGATGGATCATCACCAGCAGTTTAATGAACATGTGATTGAAGCAAACGTGCTTGCACAGGGTGAGGGACATGTTAGTGAATCACCAGATGTAAGTACCTTAGACCAGATGGTGAAGATGATAGCAGAACTCAGTAGCAGGTTAGGAGATGTAAACAATAAGATAGCAGATGTAAATAATAAGACAGAAAGTCAAAATGCAGATTTGATTAGCAAAATAGAAAATCAGAATGCAGAACTCATTAGCAAATTAGAAGACAGAAAGTCAAAATGCAGATTTGAGTAGGAAAATAGAAAATCAGAATGCAGAACTTAGTAGCAAATTAGATGCTAGGATAGATAATGTGAATCAATTAGGATCACAAGAGAAAGATATAACTAACCTAAGTGAACAACAAGAGAGGTTAGAACTTGTACAGAATAGCCAATCTAATGAACTAAGGGAACTAGTTAGCCAAGAAATAAGAAATTTACAGACAAATGTTGACTTACCAAACAATGAATGTTATAATACAGATGATTATCAGAAGATGTATGTTGTAAACTCAAACAACAAGTATTTTGAAGTGAACTGTAATGTATATGTACGCGAAATGTTCCCACAAACACAATTACACAATGAAAGTCATAGTGGTCACATGTATGATACACCACACAAAATAATGTTGCTAAAGCTTTGTCAAAGATTTGAACACACAACTAACCTAACCTTCAAACATCGTTATAATATACATAAAAACAAAAGATGTATTTACCAAGTTCTGGATGCTTGCAAAGATCAGGTTAGCCAACTGAGGAAAATGAATCACACTAACTGTTCAAAAGTTACGAGTATGAACTTTGTCGTGGATACAGGACAGCTAAAAAAATTAATGATGTTGGGCAAATCACCCAACGTGAACAGCAAAACAGAGAATTCTTTTGTATGTGAATTGTATATGTAATTTATTTTATTTCAGTTATTTCATTTTAATTATATATATTCCTTTAAAAATTGTTAGGTTAAAATATTCTTTATATTGTTGTATTATGTTTTGTTCATTATAAATAATTTAAAAATGTTAATTATAAAAATACTTTATGCAAATTTGGGGCGGGGCACACCTCACTCATAAAGACATGACATATTTAAAAAAAAAGTATTATAGTAATGCTAAGTTGTTGTTAAATGTTCATTTATTATTATATTTCATTTAATGTATGTTTATTGTTATATGTTATGTAATATTTATGTTATAGTTCATTGTTGTAAACAAAATTGTTAGATTTGGGGCATTCTTCAAAATATATGGAAACATATTAAATAAGTTAAAATTATTTTCCATATAGTTTGAAGAGGGCATTTGTAACGATATGTCTTAGAACTTTTTATATGAATATTGTTTTCTGATATGACTTAGTAGGCCATGTAATGACAATATTAAAAACAAATATATGTGTAATTTTGTGATTGGCCGTAGTAATAATTGTATTTCGTAATGCGGTGACGTAGCAGAATATCAGCCAATCACAAAATTAATAGAGAAGTAACGATAGTTACGGAAAAATCAATAATCTTGAGAGAGATATGTTCTTCAGTCTTGTGTCATGACGATGAAAAATGTCGCGGTGAATATACAAGTTTTGTAACGGAATTCGTAATAGTATCGGGTGAATTGTAATTCTGATTATACAATTAAATTATATATTATGAAATTGGAGTCATAAAATTTTATAACTGTCACCAAAAATCCACACCTGAGAAAAGATCTCATGATTCTTTATTTAATCAAATCTGGACCTGGATCTTCAAAACAGTCGGCGTGCTTCCTATCTGCTGCGAGTGGAGAATCATTTTCGCCATAACATGCAAACTTAATTCAGACAAATTACACTGCCAGTAATTAAGATATGTTCAGCATGCTGAATCATAATAGTAACAATGAATGTCTCTTGCTAATTTAAGCCTAAATCCAGTGTTAAATATAGAAATTTCAGTCCCAAATGGTTTCACTGTAGACCAAGCCTCCTGAAAGTTCAACTAAAATCCATCCTGAGGTTGAAGTACTTAGTTCATCACAGCTGACATTATAAATGAAATGTATAGTGTTTAATGTCCACTTTAACTACATAGAGCAATGGCTGATGATATATGAGATGAAGATGGAGAACCGGAGAAAGCACAATCCAGTGCCTTTTTGTGCACCACAAATCTCAATTTGTCATGGTGCACCATTTGCGTACCATTTTTGGAACAGAATCACTATATAGAACAAGAAATCCACTTATTAAAACTGTCCAATGTCCAGCTGCATTAACCATATGGGAAAAGATATTCATAATGAAATGTGAAAGAAAATTTTCAATTTTGACACTACCTTTGAAGAAAACCCAAACTTCAAGTTCATGAAGATACCGACAGAGGTGCCTCTATCACCTACAAGAAGTTCACCCAACCAACATCCATTAGTCAACAACAGCTAAGGATGGTAGGAAGATCCTAATGAAATGCGTTCTAGGTAAATACTAGCAATAAATGGAGCACTGAGTACTAGTTTGACTCAAAATTACATTAACTTCTCCAAATTGTGTATTATGCTCTCAAGATATAGAAATAGATAAATAATGTGCACAAAACCGTGCAGCTTTACAAAATTATCAAGACATAACTAATAAGTACTGGGAAGCCAGAAGGAGAATGACTTCACTGTTGACTCGAGCATTAGCAACATAGATACAGAGTTATTACACAAATAAAAATATTTGTAAAAGAGTCTCCACTTAACTTAAGAAGTTGATAATTCCTTCTTCTTTAGAAAAGATAAATTTCAAAGGCACATCACCTTCGTCTTCAGTTTAATAAACTGAACTAAACAGTTTACTAAACTGTTTAGTAAACTGAAGACAAAGGTGATGTACCTTCGAAATCAATCTTTTCTAAAGAAGAAGGAATTATCAACTTAAGTTAAGTGGAGACTCTGTTACAAATATTTTTATTTGTGTAATATTTGTTGCTTCACTGTGACTAGCTTTGTTTTCTGTGTGATAGATACAGGGGCTGACATAAGTATTCGAACGTAAATGTATTTATTACATTATTTATAAGCTATGCAGAGTAAGCATACGTAAATACACATGGTACAAAATGAACTTGAGTCTTCCATTAAACATATAAACTCATAAATAGCAACTGAAACTAATTTGCACTACAAGGAGAAATAAAACGGTTACTTTACATCTGGATATAACTATTTGAACAGAGAGCAGCTAATATTTAGTTATCATCCTCTTTCTTTGAATTACTGCTGATAATTGTTTGGACATTGTATATGTTGTTTAGTGACTGCAGATTCCATATTTCTCCACTCTGTTTGAAGAAGTTCTTTCATATGGTCCTTGCTTCTTCACACGCTCAAGTTCCTTTCCATAGGATTTAAATCTGGATATTGGAGTGGTGTGTTCAAAGTGTGAGGAGTGTTGTACACGATCCAAAGTCTTACAATTTCAGCAGTATGCTTCGGATCATTGTCCTGCCGGAAGTAATAATCATGCCCTAATCCCAGCTTCTCTGCACTCTTTTTAACATTGTTTTCAAGAATCCTCTTGTATTCAAATTTGTCCATGATCTCATCTATGAACACCAGTTCCCCAAAGCCAGATGAAGCTATACAGCCCCATAACATCACACTACTGCCACCATGTTTCACTGTAGCTACCACATTCTTAGGTTCCCATTCTGTATTTGGCAGTCTCCACACTTTAAGACGTCCATCACTCTTGTATAAGCAGAATTTGCTCTCGTCCGACCAGAGAACCTTATCCCAGAATTCTGTTGGTTTTCCCACAAACTGTTTAGCAAATTCGATAAGCTTTTTCTTATTCATCTTATTAACATATGGTTTCTTCCTAGGAATACGGGCATTATACCCAGTACTATTTAAAACCCGTTAAACTGTTCTGGTGTGAACCACAGTGCCCGAATATTACTCAAGGCATCCTCTAATCTCAGATGCAGTGACTCTTGGATTCTGCTTCACCATTTTTATTACTCGCCTTCTGTCTCTGATGGTGAGTTTAGGAGTGCCATTTCTAGGTTTATTTACAACAGAATTTTCTGTTTGAAGCGTTGAATTATGCAGAACACTGTAGTTTTGCTTCTGTTAATGGTTTTGGCAATTTCCGAGAGATATTTGTTTTGTTTGTACATATTTATCACGATATTCCTCCCTGCCACCATTGTCTCCTTACCTTTATGTCCCATTTACCTGTGAGTTCACAATCGGCTGAATAACTTTCAGCACAGAACAGCACTTTGTTTCACAGCTAGTGGTCTGCATGCACCAGTCTTTTGACATTGAACAGAGTAAGTAGCGGAAGTAACATGAAATGTACTGAAGAGGGAAGAAACTGTGCCAGAAGAGAGAAAAAAATAGTAATTAAACTACACAATGAATTCAAAACATTTTCGGAAATATTTCAGATAGCAGGGAGGCCACGGTCAAACATTTACTCCATCATTGACAGAATACGAACCAGAAAATCTCTTCTAAATACATCCAGGAGTGGTCGACCTGAAGTCCTCAAGGTTAAAGATGAAAGCAGCATTCTTGCTGCATTAAAAAAGATCCACAAATGACTGCTCCTCAGACTGTTGCTGAGTTGCAGAAGGCAGGAACAAATGTTTCAGCGAGCACTGTGAGAGCTGTTTACAATAAGAAAGGGTACAACGACAGACTAGTGCATAATTAGTTCTATGTTAGCCCACAGAACAGGAAAAAACGCCTAGAATTCGCTCGTAAGTATTGTGATAAGAGTGTGGACTTCTGGGAAAAAGTGTATGGACAGATGAGAGCTCGTTCAAGGTATTCAGTGCGGATCGCAGTTAGAAAGTATGGAGGAAAAAAATATTAAGTTGCAGCCAAAAATTCTTGTTTCCAGAGTAAAGCTCGGCAGAGGATTCGTCCTGGTTGTATAAGCGCATCAAATGTTGGCAATCTGTATGTTATCGAGGGAATAATGGATCACAGGAAGTACCTGGGCATTCTTAAGCAAAAGTTGTATGCAAGTGTGGAGAAAATGAACCTGTAAGAAGACTGGATGCTTATGGAGGATAATGATCCAAAACACACTACGCTTAATACACGACTGTGTATATTATATAATGTTCTAAAACAGCTTCATTGCCTTCCCCAATCTCCAGATATTAATCCTATTGAACAAGTGTAGAGTATCCTTGGAAAACATGTAAGAAAAAGGGCAATTTCCAACAAAGAAGCACTGAAAACTGCTCTTTCAGAAGAATGGAGCCCAATACCAAAGGCAGAGGTTATAAAACTTGTCTATTCGTTACCAAAGAAACAAGGGGCTATAATTAGAGCTAAGGGGTATCCAACGAAGTACTGAATAGCAGCATTTTTGTTGTACTGTGTATTGTTTTTGCGAGTGTACGGATACTTTTTGTGCTCAAAAAATTTGCAAGTTAATTTTGTTTTCATATAAGTGACATTGTGTTTGTACATTGTTGCTATTTTCGTATAAAATGTAAATTATTTTTAGAATGCCTTCTTATGAGTCAGTAAGCTTTAATTTATCATTTAAATACTCACCATATTAATTTTCATTAAAGTTTTAGTGTACAAATACTTTTTGTTCTGACTGTGTATGTTTGGGGATGAACCTCGCCAGGTATATTATGCCGAAATCACAATTGTAATGTTGAATCTCTTACAAGCCAACACAAATTTAAACAGAATACAAAATTAAACATACAAATTGTAATTCCCTGTGGTTTTTCTGTGGCCCTCTATATCCTGAAAGCCCTGAGTTCGACCCTTACTTCTTTAAAGCACTTAGTTTAACACAATGCACTGTCACTTCAAATAGGAAAATTTGCAACACATCAGTCCAGAATTACGAAAGAAAAGATACCGTTGTCGAGGAAGTCAATATACTATGCGTTTAAAAGATATTTAATATTATCAGAGTATTCCTGTATGGAGTGGCCCAAGCAGCAGAATAAACCATGCAATATGTAGCATAATGCACATGCGGGGCCTTGGATAGCAAAACAGCAAACGAAAATAGAGGTATTTTGATATCAGACCTCTTCAAACAAGAAATTCTACATACGTTAATTTTTGCACAGGAACTAAAAACTTGTTGATACGATAAGGGCTATTTCATCTGGCATCCATGGATATAATCCAGATGGCCCTGGACGGTCAATACATACTAGTGATATTTAATAAAAAAAAAATTAAAAAAAAAGCCACGATTCAATAATTAGCAACCTTATTCGGAACGAATGAAGTACAATATAACGTCGTTTATAAGCTATAACACAAGAACTGAGGCACTAAATTGTTGCACTAAATATAATTCCAAACTAAGATAAAGCATTTTCCATAAAATTAGTTTCTACGTGCAGCAATAGCAGTGCAAGAATTAGCGAAATTTTTTGTTCTTTGGTTAGATACCAAACATGGATAAAGCTTGCGGATTATTGATGAACACTTCACAAATATGTGCTGTAATACTACCTTTAGCATTGAGAATAGCTTCTTAGTTTGTCCTCCAAAGGGGCCTCGCACGTGAAGTGACATACATATGTCGGGGTTTAGCGTTCACAACGGAAGTTTTCTATTTGAGTTAACCTTTCATAAGGCAGGTGAATGTGCTGCACGATTCCAAAGTGATAATATCTACTATAGAAAGTAGGAGCAAGGTATTTCAATAATGTTATTAACTTTTATTTCAGTTTACTTTGACCCAGATTTGTATAATCTCTTACTTCTTTTTTTTTAGCTTACGGACTACGTGTGTGTAATGTGTAAAATGTCAAGTTACGTCCCATTTCTGTTGTCAACATCTCTCCGATTTATGTCGACCACACCCGATCACACGGAAGAACAAAGCTCAGGGACAATGAACATGCTGTATATTTATTGTATAGTCCAGCAACGCTAAATAAAAAAAAAAAAAAAAGCCTGTGACGAATATGCGTGTTACACAGTGGGACAAGAACAGCGAATATGTGTGGCAGAGAACGCCTGTTACACAAGGAGCAGAACTGTTAAAAAAATACATGCGCCCTGTTCACTGTTCACTAAAACCCAGAAGATTCATTCACAAAAGTAGAAGCTGTCAGAATGTTTTTGAATGGTCTGTAACTGAACTGACATGGGGTGTCAAACCTGTCCAGGGAGGGTGTGGAAACCTTCGCCAACCCCCCTGCATCTCGTTCCTCGGAGACTTTCTCTCCTGTGGAGGAGTATAGACGCATCATGACTAGTAATACCACAAGGACATAGATAGCTATCGACTTGACAAATGATTTGTCTATGAAATTTCATTCTCTTGTATGCCCAAGATATTAAAAGAATTAATACCATTGTTTTTTAATTTACGTCCTCCAACGCTAAGTCATATTGGACGTTGAATGAAATGCTGCGCAAATGACCCCAGAGTGCATATATTGCTAAAACATCTTATCCCCAACTGCAGAATTTCAAATGTATTTCGGTTTATTTTATATTCCTCAACAAAATGAATGGGATCACATAGCGACCAGCTCTTTAAAGCTTTTGACTATCACTCAACTGTGTAGATTTGTTTAAAGATTTGCTTGTATTTCTTTTATTAAAAACTAGCTGACCTAGGGAACTTTGTACCGCCAGTAAAAGTTGTCTGAACTTATCTATATAAATAAAACAAACGCGGCTTAGTTATTTTTTCTGCAATTGGAGGCGAAGTTTAAATATAACACAGTTCCAATTAAGTTAATTTAAAGCTTTCTGATATACAATATTTTTTGTCTTTTTTGTGGTGCGGAAATATATAAATATGATGTTTTCCGACACGTGAACACGTTTCTCTCATAAATTGATTCTACAAACTTCTAACGACTGCCCCTGCGATTTATTTATGGTCATCGCAAAGGCCAAATTATAAAATGTGTCTTGAAAACACAAATTATAGGGAAGGTATCCAAGAATTCACCAATATTTGTCAACAGTTGTCTGTGTCAAACATTTGTAGTGTTATAGTGCGCTCAGGAATTCATTATGTGTGTACTCTTCGAAAGGTATATTATCATGCTACATAAAAATTTCAGTCTTGATAACAAATTATAAACATTATTAAATAAAATATGGTAAGTGAAATTTCTTTGAAAACTTTGGCAAGGAGTAGAATATCTTTCTACTTTGTAATGCTTTTGTTTGTTAAAAATAAAAGAAGGTGTATGTGTTCTGTAAATGTTTGGGTATCTACATTTATATTTAGTTAATAACCCGGTCCATTATCATTTCAGGTTTTCTCTCTCAGCTTTTAAACCTTCCTTGGACTTATACAAATATTTCAAAACCAAAATTAGGAAAATTTGCTCAGTGTTCTCGAGTTTCTGTGAGACTAACAAATGTCAATTCATTCATATATTTATATAGATTAAATCACAAGCGCTCTATGATCACCGCAAGGATGCCAAGTTCCATCTCTTTCTGGTACTAGATGGAGTAACTCTTTGAAGGTCGACATACACCAAGGTTAATCATTTATTGGAATTCAAATTTTGCTTGAGCCAATTTATGTGGTAAACGTTGTAACGATATGTTTTAGTTAGAACTTTTTATATGAATACTGTTTTCTGATATGGCTTAGTAGGCCATGTAATGACAATATTAAAAACAAATATATGTGTAATTTTGTGATTGGCCGTAGTAATAATTGCATTACGTAATGCAGCAACGTGGCAGTACATCGGCCAATCACAAAATTAATAGATGAGTAACGATAGTTACTGAAAATCAATAATCTTGAGATAGATATATGTTCTTCAGTCTTGTTTCATGACGATGAAAAATGTTGCGGTGAATATAAAAGTTTTGTAACTGAAAAACCATAATCGTCAAAGAGTTATTCGGTATTCGTAATAGTGACGAGTGGAGGTTAGATTATATAATCAAATTATATAATTAATCAAATTCAATCATCACGAAGTGAAATTTAACATGCAATGATTAAGATGGACGGTCACAAAGATCGCTCCCAACTTTGGGGCTGATTAATCATCGAGAAACGAGACGACCAGTTATATCGCCACAAATATTAACTTAAACATAAGGATTTATCGATGTGTTGAAGGTAATTTACAGTGACTGATTAAGAAAGAAAGTTAGAGTGAATTGTAATCCAGATTATACAATTACATAATATATTACGGAATCGGAGTCGTATAGAATTTTATCTCTGTCACTCTGATTACGATGGATGGTTACAAATTTGGCTCCCGAACGTGTGGCTCGATTAAGTTGGAGAACCAGCGTGCTTCCTACCTGCTGCGAGTGGAGAAAAAAAAAACGCCACAAATTTGGCGTCCCAACTTCCGGGCTTCGAATTGGTAGCAAGTTTATTTACACAACGGTCAAAGGAAACTTCCAACTATTATCTATACATCGTTAGAGAATCAAGACGACCAACTGCAAGTTAAAATACTTCAATATATGAAACTCCGAAGCGGACGTAAATTGCCAGAAAGGATGGATCATCGCCATCAGTTTAGTGT
Organism: Mantis religiosa; assembly: GCA_030765055.1. Lineage (NCBI taxonomy): Eukaryota > Metazoa > Arthropoda > Insecta > Mantodea > Mantidae > Mantis > Mantis religiosa. Next base: position 122,204,264 of record CM060959.1, read on the forward strand.
ACAGTTGCATGAAGCAAACGTGCTTGCAGAGGGTGAGGGACATGTTAGTGAATCACCAGATGTAAGTACCTTAGACCAGATAGTGAAGATGATAGCAGAATTCAGTAGCAAGTTAGAAGATCAGAATGTAGAACTCAGTAGCAAGTAAGAAGACGTAAATAATAAGATAGAAAGTCAAAATGCAGATTTGAGTCGGAAAATAGAAAATCAGAATGCAGCACTCAGTAGCAAATTAGAAGACGTAAATAATAAGATAGATAGTCAATATGCAGATTTGAGTAGGAAAATAGAAACTGTAAATGCAAATCTTAGCAGGAAGATAGAAGATCAGAATGCAAAACTCAGTAGCAAATTAGATGCTAAGATAGATAATGCGAATCAATTAGGCTCACAAGAGAAAGATATAACTAACCTAAGTGAACAACAAGAGAGGTTAGAACTTGTACAGAATAGCCAATCTAATGAACTAAGGGAACTAATCCTTGTTTCACGTAAGCTTGTCCAGTATCTCTTACTGCTCACGTGACCTAATCACATCTCATTGGCTGGTGTGGTAAAGACTGTCGTGCGGTAAAAATTAGTTCGTTATTTAACATGGTGATATATCTGTATATAACTATATGTGTTGGAAGAGATTTGTCAAATTTATATTTTCGTAACTGTTTTAATTAAATATATTACGCAACACAGTTGATTTATCTGAAATGCATGTTAATTCTTAAACGGAGTAAAGAGGAGGTTCCTTTGCTCTCAAGCACATGACACGATAGCACGTGCTTCAGCGGTACATGTTTGTTTATATGACTTATCACTGACCTTGTTTTGAACTGGATTAGTCATATATCGGCATTCGAAGGTTGTTGTGCCTAGTGCGAAAGCTAAATTACTTTATTGATCGTTTATTGCGCGTGTACTTCTATGAATAATGGCAGAGTCTACCGCCAGTTTTTCGCTGAAGCATCGCAAGGATAAATCCTTACAAACAGGCGAAAAAAAAATTGCGGTGCATGTGTTTAATGCACTCATAGAGAAGAATCCGTCTTTGTCAGTGAGAGAAGTCGAACAGCTGTGCTCTGAAGTTACAGGTTTGAGTGTTAGATCCGTAGGAACATCGGGATGTGAAATTGAGAAAACAAGAAAATTTACCACTCCAGGCAAAAGCAGGAATAAACAAAAGCGCGTGCTCTGAGAAAATACGTGAAACGTGCTGTGCGTCGTCATGTATATAGTTTTTTCTTTAGAAACGAACTCCCTAACATAAATAACATTTCATCTGCTGTAAATGAGGATGCAGATTCACCAAATTTCAGCAGCTTGCTTATACAGCTGGGGTCTGTGAATGGAAAAAGGGGCAAGAAAAATGTGCTAAAAACAGAGGCGATATTGCTGTGTGGCGAAGACGTTATTTAAGGACAGTCAGACTGTACCAAGATACAAGTCGCAAAATATACTACCTTGACGAGATTTGGGAGAATGAAGAACACACGATAAGTAAGGTATGGCGTGCCACGGCTTTTAGGACTGAAAGACAAGCATTTTTGAAAGGCATGTGTGCTGGTTTAAAAAGTCCCAGTGGAAAAGGCCGAAGGCCTTTCATTATAAACTTGTTTCAGTTATATTGCTCCGTCATTAAGTTCGAACTTGCCCATTTCATTATAAACTGGTATTTTTGCATGCCTTCATATCCTTATTTGTATGATTTTATTTATCTTCCCGGCAATTATTATGACGTTTACTGCAGGTTTAAATGTGAAGGAAAGGCACCGCCTATGGCCTATGGCTCGAAAGCATTAGCCAATTAGGACGAGGGGGAAGGTAGTTGGATGCGGAGTGATACATGTCAGCGGGGCAAGGTTATATGAAACAGAGTATAGTTAACCAAGAAATAAGAAATTTACACACAAATGTTGACTTACCAAACAATGAATGTTATATTACAGATGGTTATCAGAAGATGTATGTTGTAAATTCAAACAATAAGTATTTTGATTTGAACTGTAATGTATATGTACACGAAATGTTCCCACAAACACAAATACACAATGAAGGTCATAGTGGTCACATGTATGAATCACCACACAAAATAATGTTGCTAAAGCTTTGTTAAAGATTTTAACACACAACTAACCTAACCTTCAAACATCGTTATAATATACATAAAAACAAAAGATGTATTTACCAAGTTCTGAATGCTTGCAAAGATCAGGTTAGCCAACTGAAAAAAATGTATCACCATAAATGTTCAAAAGTTACAAGTATGAACTTTGTCATGGATACAGGACAACTAGAAAAATTAATTGTGGTGTCAAATCACCCAACATGAAAGACTAAATAGAGAATTTTTTTGTATATAAATTTTATATACAATTTTGTTAAAATTTCAGTTATTTCATTTTAATTATATATACTCGTTTACAAATTGTTATGTTAAAATATTCTTTATATTGTTGTATCATGTTTTGTTCACTGTAAATAATTTAAAACTGTTAATTATAAAAATACTTTAATGTAAATTTGGGGCAGGGCACACCCCCTCATACAGACAAAGATATACATTTAAAAAAAACTGTTATAGTAATGCTAAGTAGCTGTTAAATGATAATTTATTATTATATTTCATTTAATGTATGTTTATTGTTATATGTTATATTTATGTTATAATTCGTTGTTGTAAACAAAATTGTTAAATTTGGGACATTCTTCAAAATATATGGAAACACATTGTTGAGGTATTTAAGTTAAAATTATTTTCCATATATTTTGAACAGGGCATTTGTAACGATATGTTTTAGTTAGAACTTTTTATATGAATATTGTTTTCTGATATGACTTATTAGGCCATGTAATGACAATATTAAAAACAAATATATGTGTAATTTTGTGATTGGCCATAGTAATAATTGTATTATGTAATGCAGTGATGTAGCAGTACATCGGCCAATCACAAAATTAATAGATGAGTAACGATAGTTACTGAAAATCAATAATCTTGAGATAGATATATGTTCTTCAGTCTTGTTTCATGACGATGAAAAATGTGGTGAATATAAAAGTTTTGTAACTCAAAAACCATAATCGTCAACGAGTTATTCGGTATTCGTAATAGTGACGAGTGCACGTTAGATTATATAATAAAATTATATAGTTAATCAAATTCAATCATCTAGAAGTGCAATTTAACATGCAATGATTAAGATGGACGGTCACAAAGATCGCTCCCAACTTTGGGGCTGATTAATCTTCGAGAAACGAGATGACCTGTTATATCGCCACAAATATGAACTTAAACATAAGGATTTATCAATGTGTTGAAGGTAATTTACAGTGACTGAGTAAGAAAGAAAGTTAGAGTGAATTGTAATCCAGATTATACAATTACATAATATATTACGAAATTGGAGTAATATAAAATTTTATTTCTGTCACCAAAAATCCACACCAGAGAAAAGATCTCATGACTCTTATTTAATCAAATCTCGACCTGGATCTTCCAAACAGTCGGCGTACTTCCTGTCTGCTGTGAGTTGTGGAATAACGCCACAAATTTGACTACCGAACGTGTGGCTTGATTAAGATGGAGAGAGATTAAGCTGGAAAATAATGCCACAACGTCCAGCCCGTGCATGCAACAGAGGTCCTGTGGTTGTAATTGTGTGGTAAACATTTCCTTCAAGAGTTGAAATGTGTCTAACGTGTACCTCACTGCTATGAATTTTGCCCAAGTAAATAGAAAATGACATTATGACACATAAATATATTTAGGACCCAATAGCACATATAATGTGTAGTTTACCTCTCTGGTTTTTATGCTGCTGAAAATCCATCAAACAGAAAACTTTGTTTACCAAAATCCTAGATGGTTCTTGGTACTCAGAGAACACCAAATTACACATTTCTAGGTTGAATAATAACTTTAATTATTAGACAGTCTCCGATGTGGCACACTAAACCTCATGTTAGCATTTTCTCAATGTGGTCTTCATCCCTGTAGTTTGCCTGTTACTCATTTGGGGGTTAAAGCACTTATTTACAGTGGTCATTACTGACATTAGAAATGGCAGTTACAGACAAGTTATTTTACGAATTCAAAACACACATCAAGTTCATAAGTTCACACACGACAATAAAATGTTACTTTGGCAATTTTTTTGAAGTAGACGTTACAAGTAAAGGATGCTGTAAACCAGTCACATTTTTGAGATTTACTTTTATGCTAAAATCAAGCAGCAAAGGTGGAAAAGAACGCTGTCTGCAGGAAAGTTCTGGAAGTTTCTGGATAGCAAAATAAAAATTGAATTCTAAGAAAATTGAACTAAGAGTATTATAATATTATACCTGTAAAACACCACATCCACATTTGTTAAATCTTGCACTGTGGCTTCTGAATTTAGAAACATAGTTTTCACTTCAAGCAGCTACAATGCTTTTGAGCAGTTTTATTTCCAACTGAATTATAAAGCCTACTACCGTAACTGCTTAACCTATAGAATTTAAATATGAAGGCAACAGTATTCATGGGATTAATATAAAAATTATTTGTGGTTGGTTTATTGACACTCGTCACTTACTTTTTCATATATTTATGAGAGACTAGTTTCAAAGGCCCTGGCCTCCATTTTCAATCTCTTCCCAACTAGCCAAGTGTCAATAAACCAACCACAAATAATTTTTATATTAATTTTGACGTCACTGTTACTAAATTCCTCCAAACACACATTCATGGGATTATTTAATATATTTTCATTTATTTCTAACAGTGCTAATTTTCTGATTTCCAATGTTTGACAAAGCCATACAAAATATATGCATATCAAACTGATAATGTCGAAGTGCCTTATAATCCCTGAAAACAATAAACAAACCTTAACTACAGCCATGTTCATATATAAGTTTAATATAGTTGTCTCTCTTATACAGTTATCACTTAATTCATATTAATAACTAAAATATTCTCCCCTTTGTGCATCTTCAACCATATAGAAAAATATTCTCATCAAAATTGGTGGAGAAAGTCAGCCTATACAGGCAGCAATAACATATCTTATGTACAGAATAATTTTTTTTTAAAATGCTGTTATTTTAAATGATTCAACATCAGTTATTGTAGTTGCTGCATCAAATAATTCTCCCTCTTCCGCTGGTGTGTTAGAAATAAAAAAGTTTATACAAATATTCAGCTTCAATGGATGCTTCAGACTGTGAGATATATTGGAATGAAGTTGCGAATCTCCTCACCAAAAAAGGAAACAAAATCTTGCCAAAACTGAATCATACCTCACCACACCACTCTGCAAAAATTATAATTAAAAGAAACTTTAAAAAATTGTGATAAATACTGATAAATTTTGGGCAGATAAGTGCAGAACGAAAAGTAAACACCTAATTATCCAAGATCTGAGGCTGCTGCAACATTTACATTACTGACAGGTGCGCACCTTCATAAAATTGGTATCCTCAACTCCCCAAATTGTATATTGTGACAGAACGATAACTCCATACTGAACAAAGATAATCTTCCCCATTGTATGGCTCTTAACCTCTTGATCACTAACAGAACTATATTGGAATGTAAGAAAGAAAAAAGAATACCTGCAAGTCACAGGGCATTAGACCACTAATGCCACTACATTTTTGAAATGCTGCACTGATATGATAATCTCAGTCCATAAAAATAATTTATGTGAGAATGTTCCAACCATATTACTGTACCAAAAATATGTTTTTCATTAAGAGAGATTTAAGATTAATAACATGGAAAAACAGGTATTCAAAATTAATTCCTGGTAACAAATCATTGTAATGGAATTGGGGAAAAGATATGTATTACAATCACATGACTTTGGCCTAATTAATTTTCTATACTCATGCATCTCCTGACCTGGCATTTAATTTACTTAAAACAGTCTTTTGTTCAGTGATTAGAATATTGATAGTGTTTTGTCTTTGTTTATATTTGTGTTATATCCAGTGATTCATTTGTAGTTATAACATTTAATAAAATATCCCGATGATGGGAGAGATGCACACTACCAAAACGTTGATTTCTAATCATCTTTTCACCTGTATTGCTTCCCGAGAACCACTTGAGCATATTCGTTGCCAGGAAAGCTTCAGGTCTTATTTTAGAGTACTCAAATATTAATTCCAGGTAACAAATTATTGTAATGGAATTGGAAAACAGTTCTTATGTCTACACTCACATGACTTTTGCTCCTCTAATACAAACTATGTGACTGTGGGCTCGTAAAATTAAAAGTCCAATTTGTAGAAATTATAAATGTTCTTTATTTCCAAAGAAATACACTTGCAGATTACGCAGAATTACGTTTCATACACAATCACAATCTACCAAGGTCGATGACCACCACAAACAGCGTTCTCATTACATCTGTTTACATCAACTCTCGTTACAACACTTTACAACTGTTTACCCCTCCCGCTGGCGTGTCACAATCAGTTATATACCTCACTGACATCACTAGATATTTCTGGAATAAACAAGAATTCAAATGTTCTGTCACTAGACGAAACCCGAACATTCCAGATGCGTAACTTTATCTATGACGGCCAGCTTTTTTTCCCCTCCTCGCTATCTTTATTTGTCAGCTCTTTGTGTACACAAGCCGCACTATCGTAGTTAATGCGTTCGCCACACTGCTCCCTCCTCAAGGCTGGTCGTCCCAAAAAGCATCATCGTAGCGGGCCAGACGATTCAGGTGTACCACCAACATATTCGCTCCGGGCACCTGGATGCGGTAGACGACGTCGTTAATCCTCTTCACCACCCGGTACGGTTCTTGCCAATTGCATAAGTTTCGGGCAGCGTCCCTTGGTCCGGGTAGGGCGGTACAACAAGACCAGTTCACCTTGCTGGAATCTTTGTTAACTTGCCTGTCGTATCGGGTCTTCATGCGGTCGCTCGCCTTCTGGATGTTCTGACGAGCCATCTCATGCATGTCGTGGAGGTTCTCCATATACTCGGTTGCTGGCTATTTTGCGTCCGGGGGGCTTCCAAATGCCAGGTCACAAGGGAGGCGTAACTTTCGGCCGAATATTAAGCTGGTTGGCGCCATCCCCGTGGTGTCGAGTGTTGACGAGTGGTAGGCCAGCAAGAACAGTGGCACCTTGACGTCCCAGTCTCGCTGATGGCTGGCCACGACCTTCCTCAGGTGCTCTTCTAAGGTCTTGATGTATCTTTCGACCATGCCATCCGACTGAGGATGTAGAGGTGTACGGGTCTTGTTAACTCCAAGTCTTTCTAGTGCCTGCTTCATTAGGTTGGACTCGGTCGCTGTGGAGCTCTAACGGCACCCCAAATCGGCAGAACACTTGCTCCACGAGGCAGTCTGTGATTGTCTTTGCCTCCAGGTTCGGGAAGGTATACACCTCCGGCCACTTGGTGAAGTAGTCCACCCCCACCATTAGGTACTTGTTGCCTCGGTCGGACACTGGGTATGGTCCAGCTATGTCGACGGCGGTCCGTTCGAATGGCGCTCCGACGTTGTTCTGCTGCATGTGACCCCGGCTTCTAGTGTGGGGGCCGCAACTCGCCGCGCCTACGTGACATTGACAGCACAATCTCAGCATCTGCTTGGAGCCTCAGCCAGTAGTAGCGCTGTCGGAGTTTGTCGATTGTTCGATTTGCTCCCAGGTGTCCTCCTGAAGTACCGGCGTGCAGTTCCTCCAAGACCTCCGGGACCTTATTTCGGGGAAATACCAACTGCCCACTCTGCGTCTTCCCGTCGGGCGATTCCCATGCCCGGAACAGCACGCCCTCTCTTGTCTTCAGTGAGTCCCATTGGGCCCTCTACGACTTGTAGGTGGCGCTCCTCGGTGCGATGTCATCCCAGGTTGATCCTGTCCCTGCCTCCACTTTCCTCAAGAGTGGCCCCAAGTCGGCGTCCGCCAGCTGCTCGCTCCTCAGGCCTGCGCTATCCCAGCCATCCGCAGGCACTGCCGTGACCACTCTGACAGATGCGGCACGCTCCTTCTCTTCCACTCTTGTGCATTGGCCGCAGTCCTCTGGGCAGGATCTTCGGGACATGGCGTCTGCATTACCGTGACTCTTCCCTCTACGATGTTAAAAGCTGAAGTCGTACTCCTACAGCCTCTGTACCCCCCGGGCTGTCCAGGTTCCTAAAACTGTATAGCCGGGTTAGGGCGGAATGGTCAGTCCTCAGGTGGAATGGCTAACCATACAGGTACCTGGGGAAGTGCTCCAAGGTCTTTACTACCACCAGTAACTCTCTTCGGGTGACGCAGTATTTCTTCTCTGACTTGGACAGGGTCTTGCTGTAGTAGGCTATAACCCGCGCCTCCAATGCAATGGTCGCTGGCGTCGGGGTCCACAATGAACTCGCCGCCTGATTGTGGAAATCCCAAAATAGGAGCACTGCAAAGTATCCTCTTCAGCTGCTGGAAAGCGCCTTCGGCGTCCTCCGTCCACGCATAAGGCCGGAGTTCTTCTGTCAGGCGGGTGAGGGGTTTGGCGATGTTGGAACATCCCTTTATGAAACGGCGGTAATAACTGCACAGGCCTAGGAAACTGCGCAATTCTTTCTTATCCTTTGGCCGAGGCCAGTCTCTCACGGTTTGTGTCTTTTCCGGGTCTGCGGCCACTCCGTTTGGTGAGACCTTGTGGCCCAAATAGTTGAATTCCGTGCGGAAGAGCTGGTACTTCTTTGAACTCAGCCTCAAATTGCTCGCCTGCAGTCTCTGTACCACCTCGCTCAGGTTTTCCAGATGGTCTTCGAAGGTCTTACCGACGATGATGTCGTCCAGGTATAGCAGGCAGGCGTCATAAGTCAACCCTCTCATTACCGACTCCATGAGGCGTTGGAATGTAGCTGGTGCGTTGCAGAGGCCAAAGCCCTTGTCCTGTCGAGAATGCAGTCTTTTTCTTCTCTCTTTAATCTAGAGCTACCTGCCAGTAGCCCGATTTCAGGTCCAGGGTCGAGAACCACTGCGCACCAGCAAGCGTGTCCAGAATGTCGTCAATCCGAGGTAAAGGGAAACAGTCCTTCCGGGTGACAGTGTTCAGCCTCCTGTAGTTCACGAAGAAGTGTAGCTCGCGTTCTTCTTTGTCACCAGAACTACAGGTCTAGGTCTAGGTCGCGTCTAGGCGGTTGCCGAATAGGCCGGGCGTCTCGGGTGTCGATGCGGTAGTGCATCCGGTCCCTTCGCTGTTACCTTGGTTGAAGACGCACTGGTATCGTCTCAGCAGTTGCCGAACCTTCTCGAGCTGTTCTGCGGTCAGGTGGTCGGTCACCCTCTCCAATAAGCCTTCTAGTCGGGGCCCCAGGTGTTGCATCGGCACCGGCTTCTGTGTCCTGTCGATTGCTGTTACGCTGACCACGGGCTCGCACATCCCCAGCTCCGTTGTGGCCTGAATGTTGTTATCGGTGTCTGTCAGATTGAGCAGCCTCACTGGCACCTCCTCTCGGCACGGCAATAATATCCTGGCTACACAGAGTCCGTGCACAGTCGTCTTCTGGTCCAGCATCATGTACTTCGTCCGTTGGCCTTCCTGTAGCGCCGTCACCACCACCTCGCTTCTCGCGGTGACAACCACGTCTTCCTTTAAGATGACCCTGCACATTCTAAGACGCTCGTCAGGTTGCCGGAGAATGACCTCTTCTCCATTTAGCCGTAGGACTTTCCTGCCGACGCCGACCGTCGCCTCGTGGCTGCTGAGGGCATCCAATCCCAGTATCACCTCCTCAGCCACCTTCGCGACGAAGACCCACAGATGCACGGCACTCCGTCCCAAGGTTAACTTTAGAAGGAAGAAGTCAGAGCCTCCTCCACAGGCAAGGTGTCACCCGATGCTGTCACAAGCTGATAAGCTCGGCTTGGTTTACTCGACGGCAAACCCCTGGCTATGTCAGGTCTGATGACGGTCACGGCTGCCCCGGTGTCCACCAGCACGCGGCTCGGCTTCCCTCTCATACAACCGTGCAGAGGGTCCGCGATGAGCCTGTCAACCATCCGTAGGCTGACGGTACGCAGTGTCACTCAAGGGGATGGTGTGTTCGACGCCGACGGGCCCCTCGCCACGCCGGCCCTTAATCGCTCTTCTAGCAGCTCTTCTTCGTGTCGGCAGTTTCCCTCCAGGTATGCCAGCTGGCCACACCCCCAACACACGCTGCTAGGTCTTCGCCGGCGTCCATCGACTGGTCTTCGTTCTCCCATGTAGCGGATACTCCTGGTTCGCGACGTCGGGGTGCCTCCATCCTTAATGCTGCCGTTAGCGCCTCGTGGATGGTTCTGTAGTCGCCTAGCATTAGGCGCTGACAAATCTCCGTGTCTCGTACCCCGTCAACGAATGTGTAGGCGGCTTCCCGCGATACGAAGTATGGTGGGAAGTCGACTAAGGCTTTGCTAGCCAGTTGCTCAACTGCCAGGGCGCACTCCTGCGGCGTCTGCCCTGGCTGCTGTGACCTATACTTCAGCTGGCTGTGGTACGCTGCGGCTAAGCGGTGGTTCCCAAAGCGGTTAACCAGGGCCTCCCAGATTTCCTTGGGCGCCGCCGCTGTCTGGACCGCGTTCAGGAATTCTGCGGGCCGTCCCTGGAGGCTGCCTATTAGCTGTGGGGCCTCTTTCTCCGGTGACGACTTGTGCTTGGCCACTGTGTCGAACTGGCGGCGGAAGACTTCGAAAGTTGTCGCGCCGTCGTATTTAGGACGTTTGACGCGCGCAGATGTGTCGCGTCCCAGCGCATCGGCCTTCAAGTCCTTCAACCTCCTGCCGACGATGTCCTCCACCATGGCGTTCAGGGACTGTGTTGCTGTCGGCCTTTCCCTCTAGTTCGTTAACGCGGTTTGCCAGGTCCGCGAGGGATTTGGTGTTATTGTCGGCCTTTCCCTCCAGGTCATTTAAGCGGTTCGCCAGGTCTTCGATGTCATCCTTCACGCCGGCCAACTGTTCTTCAAATTTTACGGCGAGGGCCTCCTTCGCAGCCTTCATTTCAGTGGTTAATTCGGCCTACATCGCTGTCATCGTCGCGGACAGGTTGATTGTGGTTTCCGTTTTAGTTAACTCGGTCATCTTCGCAGTCATCGTCTCGGCCAAGTTATTTGCCGCCTCCGTCTTCGCAGCGAGGTTGCATTCGCTGTTTTTATTTGCTTCAGCTCGGCGGTGAGGTTATCGTTAGCCGCCTTTATTTCTTCTATTTTCTGTAGAATCTGTGCCAATGCAGCCTCCATCTTCGTAATGTCTCACTCCTGACACCAATTGTGACTTTGTGGGCTCGTAGAATTAAAAGTCGAATTTGCAGAAATTATAAATGTTCTTTATTTCCGTAGAAATACACTTGCAGGTTTCAGCAGAATTGCGTTGCATACACAATCACAATCTACCAAGGTCGATGACCACCACAAACAGCATTCTGATTACATCAACTCTCGTTAAAACACTTTACAACTGTTTACCTCTCCCGCTGGCATGTCACAATCTCTTATATACATCACTGATATCACTAGATATTTCTGGAATAAACAAGAAATCGAATATTCTGTCACTGGACGAAACCCAAAACTTTCAGGCAAACTTTATCTGTGACGGCCAGCCTTTTATCTCCTCGCTATCTTTATTTGCTGGCTCTTTGTGTCCACAAGCCGCACTATCATAGATAACGGGTTCGCGACAATATTATTGCTACTTTTACCTCATGTTCATCGAAATAAGTAAGTTCCAAGAGAATATAAGAATACATTAGGCTTTAAGGCAGACTCAAATCATTTAAGAGCACCGCTGGACACAAAGTTATGTCTTTGAAATTGTATTCCCTTTGTATACCTAAGAGAAAGTGAAAGCAATTGGAGGTTTTTTGATTTGAAGAAGGTGTAAGTATTTAATATTTCAAACAAATAACAAGGAATTTATCCAAACTTTTTCCAACCACAAATATCTATGAACAATGAAATAAACTTTCATGCTCATCCCGTCTTTGACTGCTGAAAGAGAAATGGCACACAGCTAGTGTAATTTTGTGCAACAAAGTTGTTAATTACAATGGTATAAACAGCTAGTTTCTTTACAGTTTGGTATTTTGGATTGTAAAAGGGGATGGGTTATGTTAGACCTCCAACCTTCCACATAACACAAATAGCATAAACCACCACTTATAACTATTGGTCAATTGCAACACCAATGTTTTCAACACGGTTACAGAAATGCACTAGCAGTTCTAGATTAGACTAAATTACGTTCAATGGACACTGAACATGTCCGGAGTTATACAGTTTAATAGCATATACTTGAAAATTTAACATAAGAGGCATGTTATATACAGGCAATATAGAAAACAATGCAGGGATAATTATATCTGTGATACAAAATAAAAGTACTTTTTAAATCAACTTTCATTTGGGTTTTTCCAATTATTCCCAACATTCTCGCAATGGAAAACATTTATTGTCATTTCTTGAAATCATATGTAGAAGATCTTTTGAACAGGCATCAAAGGTTAATTGGTAGTGATTTGTCATTGGAACAGTTAGATTCTACTTAAAGGGCTACATGAGCATTATCAGGATAATTTGTCGCTCACATAATCTTGTATAAAATAAAATGAATTTTAGCATAGGTACTCAAGCAGCATTTTTAAAATCACTGAAATTATCAATTTTTCCCTTCAGATAATTAGGAATGGCGTCAAATATTTTGATGGTTTCATAATGCACACCTTTCTGGAAGCAAGAGAGTTTAGCACTAGGATAATAGATAGTACACTAAGGTGCAGTGTTTATTCTATGAATTACATTATTTGTTTTAAATGAAACTCAACTGCATACAACGAATTTTAGGATCAAGAATATATATGCAAGGAATGGTTAATATCTTCAGTCTTCTAAACCGGTCTTCGCAGGAGTGTCTGCTATGGATGTTAGTAATGATTCTTATAACCTTCTTTTTCATAAGAAATATTTTTTACTTTCTATATTGTACTCAGAAGAAGGTATGTCTGAACATAGGAATATTCTCTCACCAGTTCCATGGAATATTCTTTTGATGCAATGCACCCTTTCTTTTCCCCAATGTGACAGCGCTGAGTCTGCCCAACAGACCGGGAACATCATTACAAATATACAGTTTGGTTACTTTATTTAACGAATGTGAAAGACCCTATGGAGAATAAAGGTGCGGTATGCAATCAAGTTATGACTTTGCTTTCAAAACAACAGAATCCTGGGATAAAGCAGGTAAAGTCACTACAATGAAGACCTGGTGAATAGCATGGCCATTCAGTCATCCACATTTGGGGATAGTAACGATTGAAAACATTTAGCCAATCAATTTGGAATCATCAGCTGCACTGAAATGTTGTTATTGTTGTTTTCTAATGCAAGGCTTTGGCAGTGAAGCCATTAGCTCTCTTGCTCTACAGTATTTCTGTGTAGTGGGTCCAGCAGGTAGGGCTTCACATGCCAAAAGATGTTCTTCAGTCATTTCCTCTTCTTTGTTGCACAGAGGACTGTTTGGACTTGTATAAATTCCTATTCTGTATAAGTGTTTGGCCAAATAATCATGTTCCGTAAGGAATCTAAAATTTGCTACTGCTGCTTTACGTGGGATTTCTGGAATAATTTCTGGATTTTTAATCAAAATGTTTCATTTTTTAACTTTGGCTTTGTTATATATTGACTGATTTTTTTTATTAATCTTTTTATGACTGTAAAGGGTATTTACTTTTGTTCTGAATTAAATTTAACCCTTTTGGCAAGAAAATCAGCTGATTCATGTCCAGCAATTCCACAATGTGCAGGTATCCACTGTAATATAGTTCTTTTCTGTAGTTTTTGAAGTTGCTGGATCATTTTGTGACATTCTTTAATTTGGATTGACCTCATGTTATATGAGCTTATTGCACATAATGCTGCTTTAGAATCAGAAAGTATGACAGCATTTTTTAATTTATCCTGTATAGAAGGTGTTGGAGTGAAATATAAATAGCCGTTACTTCTGCATCAAAATTTGTTGTGTGGTATCCTGCTGGTTGATAGAATGAGAACAGTGCACTTAATTCCTGCTCCATAGTTGTTATCCAAGTTAGATCCATCTGTGTAGATATGTAACCATTCTTCAGGTGGGTATCTATTGCTCACAGTTTCTAATGCTAGTGCTTTTAGGACAGGTTTGGAGGTTTCAGATTTTGTAACTATTAGTTCTAAATCTAACTGAATAGTAATTGGTTCAAAAGTCAGTGGGTTTTCTTTGATTAAAATGTTTTCTTTAGAATTTGGAAGATTCAGATCTGTTTTTAATTCCATAACTTTGTCTAGGAAACTTGTTTGTGTTTTCATCTTGATTGGTTGTAGTAGTCTTTTCTCCCATTTTGTTGTTTTTAACCACATTTGTTCATGTTGTATTAGTGCCTGCTCCTCTAAAGTTAGATGTATTAGATAGTTCCAAGTTAAGGCTTGCTATGCCGTGATCGGAGTTGATTTTGCTACACTGGTTATTAGTCGCAGGGCCTAATTTTGGAATACTTCTAGGTGATTTATGTTAGAACTGTTTGCTGTAATTATTACCTCTGCATTATAAAGAAGTATTGGCTTGATGAATATTTTGTATGTAGTGTTCAGTGTCTCCCAATTACTGCCCCACTTGACACCCGCTAATCTTTTCAAAATTGAACATTTTTTTTGTTGATTTGTTTACTACTGCTTCAATATGATGTCTCCAAGATAATTTTGAATCAAAAATTGTTCCTAAATATTTTGTTTCAGGTTTGTTTTCTTGAACTGCAGATTTAGTTTAGGGATTTTCTTTTTTAAGTTAAATATTTTGAATGATTTATCAGTATTTATTTTCATCAAATTGTTGTCAGTCCTTTTTTCCAATAGTATCAGAGCCTTTTCCATTGAAGTTTTGGATTTCTCTATTTGAGGGGAAGATGTCGACATGATCATGTCATCTGCAAAAAGAGCTGTCTTTATTTCTGTGTTTGATACAGCCGAGGGAAGATCATTGATGTAGAAGGCTGTACTCAGTACTGCACCTTGTGGTAGGCCCATTTTTATATGTCAGAATTTGGATATATGTCATTGTCTTTTGTAGCACAGAAACGTTGAGAGAGAAATTGAGTGATCCAATTTAACATGTTATCTTGAATGCCTAGTCTTGAAAGTTTCTCAAGAAGTTTATTCCTCCATACTGAATGGTATACTTTTTCAAAATCATTGAAAACTGATAGCATACCTTGATTTTTGTTGAAAGATTCTTTGACATCTTGGGATAGTTGAATTGTATTTTGTTTAGTAGATAAGTGTTGTCTGAATCCTGTTGGAGCAGTTTTGAAAGTTTCTCAAGAAGTTTATTCCTCCATACTGAATCATATAGGTTTTCAATATCAATGAAAACTGATAGCATATCTTGATTTTTGTTCAAAGATTCTTTGACATCTTGGGATAGTTGAATTGTATTTTGTTTACTAGATAAGTGTTGTCTGAATTCTGTTTGAGCAGTTGTTAATATGTTATTACTTTCTAAGAACCAATTTTGCCTTGCTGAAATCATACGTTCTGCTGTTTTTGCAATGACACTTGTTAAGGAAATTGGTCTGTAATTATTTATTTTGTCAGGTGCTTTGTCTTTTTTTAGAATAGGAATAATTATTGCTTTGTTCCACTCTGTAGGTCCAGTAGAGGTCCATGATATATTAAATAATTTCAGTAGTACCCTTCTTTCCTTTGGTCCTAGGTGTTTCAGATATTCAGCATGTATTTTATCTAGTCCAGGAAACTTTATCTTTCAACTCATGGATGACCTGATTTAGTTCCCTTGTGGTGAATTCTTTGCTGAACATATCATTTGTTTGTTCTGGGCACTTTTTATATTTTTTGAGATCTATTTTGATCTATCTTTGTTTTCTTTTTTGCTTCAGAGAAAAGTTTATGCTGAGAGCTGTAATACTTAGTAAAGGCTTCAGAAATAGAGTAATTTGAAGTGTTTCTCCATTTAGTTTGAGTGGTTCTTTCCTTGTTTCTATCGGACAATTAAATTAACTTCTTCACCATTCGTGTGTATCTGTTGGGTTATTGGACAATTCTGCTTTTTCCCTTGCTATATCCCTTTCTTCTTTTAACCCAAAAGGGTTTGTAATCTTTAGTTTTTCCTCTTGGGATCCATTTTTTTTTTTGCTGCTTAAAGAATTATATTTGTTATTATTAATTTTTAGATGAGTCGTATTTATTACACATCTGCTTCACTTTCGTACCTATTTTGAGGACATGTTTCGCAAATCATCGTTTGTATCTTCGGCTCTTATGCGACTAAATCTTGAGTGTGGGTGTGGGTAATTCTGGAGTTGTTGCTGCCATCTGCTGATCTAGTGATGAACTTAAATGTGGGATTCTATTCTGGTGGGATTTCAAAGTTCATTAGTTGGTTTTTATGTTTTTCTATGTATATTCTCTCCCGAAGTAGGTTTTAATGTTGTAATTGTTTTTTTGGTGCCAATGTTATATTGTATTTCTTGAATATTTTTTGGAACTTTTTTGTAGCCCAGGGGTGGTAAGTAAATTTAGCAAATCTAATTTCTTGTTTTATTGGTGTGAGAGCTGTGATCTGTTTTAATCTCTTTTGAAGTTACTACGACAAAAAGAATTCCAAGAAATAGATTCTAATCCACTCAACCGATGCATAAAAGATGTACAAAAAAACCATCATTAATAGCAAAATTTTAACAACTGCAGAACAAAAAAATATCAAACCGGACAACCCTACCCTTGCAAGACTATATGGTTTGCCTAAAATACACAAACCCAACATACCCATGAGACCCATTGTAAATAATATAAACACTCCTACTTACCTTTTGGCAAAATGGCTGTCCAAAAAATTTCAGTCCTTTCCACAATTCCATACTCTGAGCATAAAAAACTCTTAAGACCTGGTAGAAAAATTCAAAATCTTAAACTAAAACCTCATGGCACTTGAGTATTCTTCGATGTCCGCTCCCTCTTCCCTAGCATTCCATTAGACAAACTTTTGATTCAACTGAAAAAATGGCTAAATTCTATAAACCTGGATGCCAATGCAATAGAAGAATATTTGGCAATGACTGAATTATGTATACATCAAAATTATTTTGTCTTCGATGGAAAATATTATAAACAAATTTCAGGACTAGCTATGGGAAGCCCGCTATCACCATTTTTGGCCAATCTATACATGAGCTTTTTCGAAACACATATAACTAAAGCCTTCCCTCATATTTTTAAAATATGGTACAGATACGTAGATGACATCTTTGCAATAGTGCCCTACAAACAAATAGATGATGCTTTGAAACTACTCAAGCTGCAAGAACCCAGCATACAATTCACAGTGGAAACTGAAGAGCACTGTACTCTACTTTTTTGGACCTTAAAATCACAAAAAGCAATGAAAAACTAGAATTTGGTATCCATAGAACAGCAACACACACAGATAGTTACATCAAAGCAAATAGTTTCAACCCAATTCCACACAAACATGCCACCATCAACAGTCTCACACACAGATTAGTAAATCAACCCCTCAGCCAGCAAGAATATCAAAACGAATACCATCAAATCTTAAAAACTGCAATTAAAAATGGATATGGAAAAAACCTTGTAGATAAAGAACTAAAATCATTCAAACTTCAAAAGAGATTAAAACAGATCACAGCTCTCACACCAATAAAACAAGAAATTAGATTTGCTAAATTTACTTACCACCCCTGGGCCACAAAAAAGTTCCAAAAAATATTCAAGAAATACAATATAACATTGGCACCAAAAAACAATTACAGCATTAAAAACCTACTTCACAGTAATAATACTGATAAGATAAAACCAGAGGAAAAGTCAGGCATTTACAAGATTAAGTGTAAAGACTGTGAAAAAATTTACATAGGAAGGACAAAAAGAAACATAGGCACTAGAAAGAAAGAACACTTCAGGCACTTAAGATACAAAAATATTGATAAGTCCGCAATAGCAGCTCATTTCTGGTCTGAAAATCATGAAATTGAAGATAGCACCGAATTACTAAAATACTTAAAAAAACATAGTGAACTCATCATATGGGAGAGAATATACATAGAAAAACATAAAAACCAACTAATGAACTTTGAAATCCCGCCAGAAGAGAATCCCACATTTAAGTTCATCACTAAATCAACAGATGGCAACAACTCCAGAATTACCCACACCACTGGATCAAGCTTTAGTGGCATAAGAGCCGAAGATGCAAACGATGATTTGCGAAACATGTCCTCAAAATAGGTACAAAAGTGAAGCAGATGTGTAATAAATATGACTCATCTAAAATTAATAATTATTTCGCTTCACTGTGTTCCAATACAGTTAAATCTCGATATATTTGTTATTGTTTTATTAAGTTTATCTACAGGTGCTTCATGTTGAGCGGAGAAAAGTTATTGTTCCGTTTCCTTAGTAAATTTGGTCCAGTTTGCTTCTCTAAAATTCCAAGAGTATTTCAACTTTGGCCTAATATTTTGTTTGTCATGAAGTATTATGGATGCAATAACTGCTCTATGATCAGATCCTATGTCTTCAATGATTTCACGTGTTGTCTTATCTTTTAAATCTGAACGTACTATTATCAGGTCTGGGTTAGTGCACTGACCATTATAGTGTAGGTATGTGGGGCAATCCCCAGTCTTGTGGATAAGATCTGAAGTGTTAGAATTTAATAAATCTTAAATAGTTTAGCCACAGGCACTGTAGTCTTTGTATGCCCATTTTGGTGAATGGCCATTGAAATCACCAATCAAAATTGTTTTATGATTATATTTATTGTATTCAGACAAGGATTGTTATCTGGTGGATTGTATATTCTGAAATTACACTGAAATGTTCCATAAGCTCTCAGGATGAGAAGACGTTGGTAAGTGAATGACAAAAACTGTGATAAATCAAGCAGCCTAAAGAGATGAAATAATGTATATAGGATGACGGCTCGTGAATGCTCACACTGCTGTTGCTGACACATGAAGCAGCTGTCTAATAAAGTATGTCGCCATTGAGTATTAGTCTGACAGCTAACTATCCCAGACATGTTTCATACTGATACTACACTAACTATAAACATAGGTTAGGTGTTCTGTGAAAATGCATGGATCCTCAAACTAATTAAGGACAATCCCATACTTTTTAACAGTCTGGCACCCATATGTAAAGGAATAGCCGGATTAGCACTAGTGTATATGACCATCAATTGTGTTTTGTTGGGCTCCACTTTTAATAATTTTGCTTCGCAAGTCATTAGGTCATAGTCAGCCTTTCCTTCATTTACCAGGCCGCTCCGTGGCTCAGTGGTTAGACAGCTTGGCTCTCACCAAGGTGGCGCGGGTTCGATCCCAGGCGACCGCAAAGTGAGATTTGTGGTGGACAACACGGCGCTGGGGCGGGTTTTCTCCGGGACCTCCGGTTTCCCTCGCCATTTCATTCCACCGGTGCTCCATCTTCATCTCATGTATCATCAGTGACACCGCCTGCGGTGCCGTATGTAGTAAAAGCGGACGTTAAACACTACACATTTCATTTACTAATTGAAGGTGTTCCTAATTAAGTCAGTAGTACTTGTGTGAATAGGTTTCTTCCATATTTGGTGGGCCAGTTATCCTACTGCAACTAGGTTCCTTGAGTTCATATTTTAAATTAGGGTGCACCACTGGCAGGAAGAGAATGGCATCTGGATAGGAAAGGCTATAAGGGGCACATCAATGCCCAATTATAATTGAAATTCTTGGAAATCAATATCTTGTCTCTCTATACTGAGAAGCAACAAAAAAGATTTTATCAGGCCCTTTTAGTATATTGCTTACAGTTTACCAGTTACTCAGACTGAAGAGAACTTATGAGATTTCCATAAAATTTAAATACACATTATGTTTTTATTGAAAATGACGTACACGTATGGTACCTAAATCAAATTTGACAGCAAACTAAATCTCTTATTACAAGCTTTACATTGGTGTCACTTCTTATTCATGATTTACACTGCTTTCAAATGTGACAACTGACTTATGCTCTTATTAACAACTTTACTGTCCATACTAATAAAAGTGAGCAGTCAGCTGTTCAGTGCAAGGAGTGGGGGAAAGAGCATCATCTATATAAAATACATAGCCACTACTCGCTGACCGATCGGCCGACTGCCTCATGCAACTGCACATCATGCTCAGACTGTTCATATCTATCGTTATGGTCAGTACATTCGGATTGCTTCTTACACTTATGAACTAAATTATGCCGTTTCAAACTTGACAACTGGATAAACCTCCTATCACAAATTTTACATTGGTGTGGCTTCATACCATCATGCACTAAATTATGCGTTTTCAAAGTTGACAAATGAGTAAAGCTCCTATTACATACTTTACATTGGTGTGGCTTCTTACCCTCATGGACTAAATTATGTGTTTTCAAAGTTGACAACTGAGTAAAGCTTCTATTACAAACTTTACATTGGTGTGACTTCTTACCATCATGTACTAAATAATGTGTTTCCAAGCTTGAAAAGTCAGCAAGGCTTTTACCACAAACCTTACATTGTACCTTCCTATCATCATGAACTAAATTATGTGTTTTCAAAGTTGAAAAATGAGTAAAGCGCCTATTACAAACTTTACATTGATATGGCTTCCTACCCTCATGTATTAAATTATGTCTTCTCAAACTTGACAACTGAGTAAACGTCCTATCACAAACTTTGCATTGGTGTGGCTTCCTACACTCATGAATTAAATTATGTGTTTTCAAATGTGCCAACCTCCTAAACCTCTTATCACAAACTTTACATTGGTATGGTTTCTTGCCCTCATGAATTAAATTATGTCTTTTCAATTTTGACGACTCAGTAAAGCTCTTGTTACAAACTTTACATTGATGTGATTTCCTACCCTCATGAACTAAAATATGTGATTTCAACGTTGACAACTGAGTAAAGCTCTTATTACACACTTTACATTGATGTGGCTTCTTACCCTCGTGGATTAAATTATGTCTTTTCAAAGTTGAAGAGTGAGTAAAGCTCTTATTACAAACTTTACATTGGTGTGCCTTCCTACCATCATGAACTAAATTATGTGTTTTTAAAGTTGACGAACGTGTAAAGCTCCTATTGCAAACTTTACATTGGTGTGGCTTCTTGCCCTCATGAATTAAATGATGTGTTTTTAAATGTGACAAAAAGATAAAGCTCTTATTACAAACTTTACATTGGTGTGGTTTCTTACCATCATGAATCAAATTATGTCTGTTCAAATGTGACAACAGTGTAAAGCTCTTATCACAAACCTTACAGGGATATGGTTTCTTACCATCATGGACAAGAATATGTGCTTTCAAATAATACAGACTACTAAAGCTCTTCTCACAAATGCTACACTGTCGTGTTGTTTTGCTCATATGACTCAAATTCCTCTGTTTCAAGTATAAAGGCTGAATATACCTTTCTCCCTCATCACTACATTTGCCATATTGATCAGAGTGAACATATTCCTTTGCATTTGGGACATCACATGTTTGATATTCATAATCAAGATGATCTGTTTCATTACAGGCAATTGTCTCTCTTGCTCGGACATCAGCAAAGTGCAATGGTGATTTGCCAATAATAGTACCAGCAACTGGGTATAATCTGAAATGTTGGAGGACTTAGCATAATTTAGTATACTAAGAGAATAAAATGTTTAAACAGATTCTGGCAGTTCATGTACAGAAATTAATGACCACTCCAATTAAACTGATTCATGCAAAGTAACTATGCTATTTGTTATAACCAACTAACTTTGTTAGTCTACAATATCTTTAAATATATCACAAACTTGCTAATAAACAACATGGTAATAACAGCCTTATGTTACTGGCAATACAAGCAATGCTTGTTACGTGACCTGACAATTACATCAAGATCACGATTTACTTTAAAGGAAACTATTTAATATATTTTGTAAGCAGTTCTGTGTCTATGACCTTTGGAAAATAGAAATATTCATAAAAAAAGATTAACTTGCTGAAAAACTCATTTAAATTTCGACATATCATTTCACACAATGTAATTCAGTTTCCATAAACAGAACACAATACATATAATCAGCAACCAAATATGACTAAGAAGGCATGAAGGTGTAAGCTATTCTATAGTGCAATAAAATTGGGTGGAGAAAAGAAAGTGCGAACAGAAAATTCAAATACACTTTCCTCCCAGTGACCATAAAAGCAAACGACATATAAGATAAACCTAGGTTTAACAGCACAAGAAACCTGTAATATAAGTTACAGTTTATTTCCATATATTGTGTTAATGCCAAAGTATGGTATTACAGTACCCTACGGCACAAAATACCTGCAAATAAGTGAATATCTATGGTACAGTAGTTGAAGTATGTATTTAAGTATGTGCATAGTCACAGATACATATGTTTATGATGCATGGTATAGTTGTACTGCTTGAACGGTTGCCATGGACATCTTTGGTAATAGATACCACTCAGATAATACACTGATTACTCCATGTGGACATAACATATCTGTTATTTGTGATTATAAATATATAAGGGCACTCAACTACATGATCATTGGCACCCTTCAAAAACTTTGTCATGGCAAAAGCCAGATATAAATGTAATTATAAATCATAAAAAATAAAAAATATAACTCCAAGGAAAATAAATTTGCATGATTAACACAAAAGCATGGTAAAACCTACAAATAAAAAATATAAAACACTTAAGGGTATTAAAAATTATTCCACTTAACTAACATCTGTACTTTAACTTAGAAAATAAACACCAAAAGGCATAAAATTCTGTTTCCTTTGTTAAACTCATTCACTACCTGCCAGCGGTGGTCGAATTAGTTTGTTCCTTTTTTCCGGAGTTGGGCTACATTTAATGCAGGTTTATCCCGCCCTTTTTACCTGCCATTCCGGCAACAAGGTCAGAATCTTCCTGCCTCATGTCCTGTATAGAGGAAGGCTCTTTCCCTTCTCGAAATTTTGGTTCAAGAGACTCAAATTGATTGGATACTACAACCAACAAAGATGACTCACCGATCAGATTTCCCTCCAGATGACTCCGAAGTTGTTCTCGGAGATGTTCATGGGCTCCTTTTTCCCTTGGTCTTTTCCGGAGCAGACGTTGGGTTTACTTTTCAGAAAGGTAGTTCTATCATATTGGGTCTTAAACTTTATAACTGGTGCTTGGTATATTACAGGCAGCTTGCTCTTATTGCCGGACATCAATGGTTTGTCCTGTGACTTAACTGAGGTAGTCACTGTTGTTCGTGCTAGTGTCTGTTGCTTTTGATATTACCTTGGTGTAATATTTCTTTCGGACATTACTGCCCCATTTATGTCTACAGTTTGTGTTACGATTTTACGTCTAGGTACCAGCTTAGCAGCAACTGCACTGTAACGGTCCTAGGATCAGAAGGCTCACGAGTACGCAAGAGTTTCTGGGCTTCCAAAAAGGACACCCTCTCTTACCCAGATCTCCTGGTTTGCCTTTTCCTCTATAGAACGGGAACATTCTCTGGAGTTCAATGAATGATTACCAATGCAGTAAACACATTTTGGAGGTAAAGTACATGCATCATCACGTTTGACTTCTCTACAGACAATGTAAGTACTAACTCTATTACAAGAAACACTTGTGTGGCCAAAGCGCTGGCATTTATAACACCTTAGTGGATTGAGTATATACTGCCTCACTTCAATAGGTTCATACCCTGCCTTAATCCTTTGTAGAAGATCTACCTGATCAAAGGTAAGAAACAGGGTACGAGTGGGCACTAGTTCATCTCGTTCTTTGTAGTGAACTCGACATACATTTGTCACACGTTCTGCCAAGTTTTCATGAATCTCCTGATTGGACATACCATCCAATACACTGGTGTTTACAACACCACACAAGAAGTTCATAGTGCTATGTAATTCCACACACACAAAAAAGCTTGCAAGCATACTAGATTTTAAAATTTTTACAGCATCCATCGGTGAAACTGCTTTGACCAGGAGCAAGCCATTGCAAGATCGAGTACATGATTTTACTGGATAAGTAATATTATCTAGACCCTTCTGAATAATAAACGGGTTCACGGTAGTAAAGTTTCGACCTTCAGTTCTAAAAATAACCAGAGAGCGAGGACCACAAGACTCAGCTATTTCCTTTCCACTTTTCTTAACAGTTCTGTTGTTTTTATCAGTTTCCATAGTGATAATATCCTCCACCATTGCAAACATCTCCGATGGCGTGCTCACATCCTGGGAACCACCCTGGCTTAGGTGAGAGTCCTGGCATGGATGTTGCTCACCTCAGGGTGTCACCTCCCAAGGTATAGACAGAGGGACACAATCGCCTTCAAAAGTGTAACAGGTCATACAGTGAGCCCTCCCCAGGACTGACCTTTATCAGTGGGTACAAACACAGTCCTATATAACCAGCAGCTGGGGGTTACATGTTACCCAGTCACCCCTGCGCTTCCCACTCTACCAACCTGTGCTAGGTTATCCGTCAGACGTGCGTTCAGGGAGATCAACGTCAAAATGGATATAGACCTTGTATGGGTGTTTGGCATTAGCACTCTCACCACTCAGAGGCACCCAATCGAGAGTTTTGCTTGGGACCCCTGGATTGCCAATCCCATACCTACCGCAGTAGGCCCCTGGGGGTATCATTTGTGAGTCTTGCAGATTCCACTGGCTGAAGTGATGCATTCATTGGTGTTTAGCACAGGGTTGGGAAGCGCGGCAGTCCCCCTCTTACTCTTAAAAAAATAATCAGCGAGTTATGTAAGAGGTTAACAAAGATACAGCCATGGTAATCGTTTGAGCAGCACAACTATAATTTTTTGTTTTTGTTTTTGTAATTTACGTCCTCCAATGTTAAGTCATATTGGACGGTGAATGAATTGGGTGAAATGACACTCAAATGAGTCCAGTGTCCATGGACCTTAGAGTTACCTGACATTCGTCTTGAAGGACAAGGGAAAACCCCGGAAAAACCTTATCCAGGTAACTCACCCTGACCAAGATTCGAACTCGGGACCTCTTGAACATGAGGCAGACATGCTACCATCTATGCTACCGAGGTGGGCGCAACTATAATGGCTGAAATATACATAATCTATTGCATTTTGTGTAATCTGGAAACTTGACCAATTTGGACATTTGTTTTTGTACCATATGATTCCACAAAGAGCAATTTTTACTGTATATCCATTTGTACCAGTTGAAGAATTCAATGACACATATGCTAAAAAGTAAATGTGACAGTTATATAAAAACAACAGTAATCATAATACAAAAGGCAGAAATCTCTCAAATGAAAAGTCAACTCTTACCTTGAGGATTTTACTGGAGTAAAGTCCTCATCCTGTAACAGAATAATTCAAAGGTACAGTATCACAGAATCATCTATGTAATGTTAAATGTCCTACATAACATGGTTAAAAATATATGGAAACAATATTTGATATTTTATCACTCATGGGGTGTAAGAAAACCAAGATGGGGAGAAACTATTTGTTTGGCTTAGAGGACACAAAATGTTGTAAAAAGAAATGTTTAATAAATAATTGAACAAGTTCTCAAGCATTTACAACAATTAGGACAGAAACAAAAGAAGACAGCAGAAGGGAAGCAGATACAAGAAATGAGGTGACATGCAAGGGAGAAATAATGAAAATTAAGATTAAATTAAGGATGTAATTATATTGAATGTCTGCTTACTTAGCAAAGGAGCCACAGCCCTGCTCAGGGGTAGCCCAAAATATAGTTGTTTTAGTACTTAAAAGAATTATACATTATATTACACAGGTAGCGCTACTTCGGAAACACATTATTCTAGAATTAATTTTTCTTGAGATAAAGGCAGAAGTTTGTGTACTATATGCGTGCAATAAGAGTGATCGGGTTCCAAGTCCTCATTCTGTACGTTTCGTTTAACTCCGTAAACTTAGATGACATCTTTAAAATTTGAAATGTGCTATACACTGACATCTAGTGGCTAATACGCTACGCTTTATCATGTCCGCCATATTTCATTTTGATCAATTTCAAGGCTAATTAGCTAACCAGTTTACAATAATCATATGTTAGAATTAGGATTTTAT
Organism: Mantis religiosa; assembly: GCA_030765055.1. NCBI lineage: Eukaryota > Metazoa > Arthropoda > Insecta > Mantodea > Mantidae > Mantis > Mantis religiosa. The sequence continues at coordinate 122,230,375 of CM060959.1, forward strand.
TTCGTCCTTGGTAACATATACATTTTATGAGACACATTAAAATGTATAAATACAGTATATTCATAAAGTCAAATTGATTACATACAATATACACAGTAAGCAGCTTTCCTATGGTTTCATATGGTATTTGCATAGACTAATTTATTACAAGAAATATCATAACATAAATATTACAGGTTTGTGAATGTACTATGCTCCCAGTGCTCATTTACATGTTTATAGTTCTAAAACTTCATTAACTGTATAAAAAACGTGTGCATGCAAAAATTTCTTAACCTTATTCTTAAAGTGTTTTAATTATGCAGCTTGTTTAAATGAATTTGGAAGTTTATTATATAGCATTATCACTTTGTAGTTAAAGCTTCATTCCTAAAGGCTTGTTTGGTGCATTCGAATTGCCAGTTTATCCATGTTATGAGTGTAGTGGTAATGTTCATCGGCATTTACTTGAAAATGATTTATATTTGTATGAACATTTGTGGATGTTATGGCTCTCGAAAGGGGACACATTATTTGTCTATCTCCGTATAACTGTGAGCTAAATGCAGCTGAGCTGGCGTGGGCAAAACTAATGTACGTTTTCAAAGGATGCAATGTTACTTGTGATATCTTCGCTTATTTGACACGCTATTTTGCTGAACTGTTGTTTTTCAAGGTTGACCACACTGCAGAAACAAAAGAGCGTTAGCTGTTGCTTCTTCCCCTCTGCCTGCACCACACTGTAAATCCAGTGCTCCACTTAATTTGCACGTACTTTAAGTACAATTATATGAAATAGACAGTAATGGTATTCACATAGACCTGGCTTAACTGTTTCTTCACCCCAGGCTTTTTGGTAGGAAGTATTGAACAGACAATGGCTAAATTCCCATAATGTTCTTTTTAATATAAAAAGGAATAGTGTAGACCGGCATGTGTAAAACTTTACAAAAAATAAACATATGTAAGAAGCAAATATTCTTTAGAAATTTGTCCCACTTAAAAGTATTCAATTAATTCGATTTCTTTTACTTTTCTTGCATTAAATGCATAAAACTTGCTTTATAAAACCGATTAATAAACATGCAGCTTTTTCACAACAAGCTTTTGCACTGATGTAAGATGTACATACATTTATTGTACTTTACACTTCACCAACTTTGGGTATTTCAAGATTTGAATCATCATCCTCAATGTTGTTTTTATTGTTTGGAGCTGGTCATCTTTTTTTAATCAACACCATATCTTTGCCACACATCAGCAATTGCCTCCTCATGCTGTAGCTTCCCGCACACAATTAGACTGTCTAAATGCATAAAGGTGTCACAATTTGTACCCTTCCATAGAGCTAGTTCATTTATAGGCACAATTACATTACCATCACCGTTGGCAGTGGCCAAACATTATATAGAGAGCATACATAAAATTAACTTGAAAGACACCAAACCAAAGTGCTAGGACACACTGGCAAATACTGTAACAGGATCATTAAGGAAGCCATTCAAATTAAATTACACCAACACAACTACAATAGAGACTGCGGGCTTCAGCTAAGCCATGCTTGGCCAACAGCTATTAGAAACACCTGCAATTACAGCAGCTCTAGGCACTGCAGACAGAGCACGGACCCCGAGAGTATGCGATAGCAGATAGCAAATATAGCAGAAATCAGCCGGCCCAATCACAAATCATCAGCCGCTCACTGGCAGCATAAGCCCTACCATACAAATAATTGTATTAATAGGGAAAAGAGTTCAGTCATTTCATTCAGATCCTGTAGAAGGCCATGGAATATAGAATGGCCGAAAGCTCGACATTCATAAACATGACAAGGCTGATCATCTGCAAAGCCTTGATTAATAACCATCACAGTCCTTAAGATCCAGATTTAAAGGAATGGTGCTCAATATTGGAGGATGTTACTTGCTTCCATGCAGAAAAAATAAATTCCATAGCTGGAAAGATAGAGCCAGACTGAAAAATTCAATGCCATAGCCAGGTTCTGAACCACGGATCTTCTGATCTCTGTCCAGCCGCTCGAAACTATTGAGCTACTGTGGCCAATGTGCCAACATGACATTAAATTCTCCAACTGACTTGTGTTTACCCTGGTAAACCACTAGGAGTTTTCATAAACACAGCAGACAACTACCTTAATGGCAACTTACAACATGTAAATACTTTAAGGCCCGGGCTTTATAGTTAACTACAATTAGGTCAATTAATGGAAATTTATTGTTCTTTCACACTGGCTGTGTGTAGGCTTAAGTATGGAAAGATAGAGTAAGACTGAAAAATTCAATGCCATAGCCGGGATTTGAACCACGGATCTTGTCGGCACGTTGGCCATAGTAGCTCAAGGGTTAGAGCGGCTGGACGGCACTGAATTTTTCGGTTTGACTCTCTTTCCATACTTTAGCCTACACACGGCCAGTGTGAAATAATAATTAATTTCCAAATTCCATAGCTCCTAATAATTTAATGGGAAGATTTTCATTTCCTATTTCAGTCACTATTGATAAATGAAGAACCAGCATTATTGTATAATAAACGTAAATTTGCAATGATGCTCAAACTAAGTGGCTGCACACAACTGGTGCAGTTAGAAGGTAAAAATTCCACTTGAGGTAAATGTGCTACACATTGATCCATAAAAAGATGGATTTTCTTCTATTTCTTTCTAATTCAGATGTCCAGTTTCATTAACTACTGTTCCATTAAAATCATATTTAGTAGGTTTAGCATTATTGCCCACAAAACACCTCACATTCCTGGACTTTCTTGACATAAATGGGAGATGAGGATACATTTGCATTGGTAGCAAAAGCAACTGTTACATGAGTCACCCTCTCCAGCTAATGTCTTGCTGGGAACAAGATTGTAGAACAGGCCAGTCTCATCACAGCTGTAGACGTTTTGAGACTGGTAAGCGCTTATGATTCCTGGTAGAGCTTCCGTCTTCCACTACTGCACTGTTATGTCATTCACAGCATTTGACATGCCACAAATTGATTTTCCTATGATTCCATGATAATCTTAGAGACTCTGCAACCAAATCAAGCCTTGAAATCTACTGTAGAATTCATGATATTAGTTAAATATATTGCTTATGCTATTAGCAAGTAACCAATGATTGCAGCCTGTTTCTACTGGAACCACTGAAAAGAGTCCTTTCAAAATCAACATTGTCCCCTTCTGCTAAAGGCTGCATTTAGTTGATTTTGCACCCAATGCTAAAACTTTTCAAAATAGCATTTCTGTTACTGTGACTGTACATAGAACAGTATTACCATCTCCTTATTTTGAAGAAAATTCAAATTTTGTTTTGTGTCTATTAAGTGACCAAGTTTGTAGGAATTTTACTTTCTAATCTAGCATATAACATTTCCTTTTTCCTTTCTCCACGACTGATTAAAATCAAATGAGAATGAAAAACAAAAGCAATGTTCAACAGGAAACACAAGGTGCTCATCGTTTGTTGCTACAATACTGTTGCGCCAAAAGCAAACACGTCTTTTATTTTCACCGCTGAAAGCCGCCACACAGCTTGCATCTTAATCAGCAACAATAAGAAAACTATGTTTTGCATTTACTTTAAGATAGTGTATGCTGTATGCTCATTTATTTACATAAACCTCAGTCATATTGCACTGATATTTAATTATTATAACAGCAAATTATGTGTATAAGGTTCTATTACTATAGTTCTCTCTGTTTGTATCTGGGATACGTATAAAAAAGCCTATTCTCATTACAGTGCGCATGTGCATGAGCATGTGTGCTCAGTTCCCAACAATGTGAAACACTTTCTTCCCCTCACCAAATTTAAAATGTATCATTTATTAGGTTTAGTTATCATATTAGCATTCAAGAAACAAAGGTTAGAGTTCTCCTAGCTTAATAAACTGGCATCAAAGCTCACCTTTCTTGCACTTTACACATAAAACAATAATTGTTACCATTGCAGTTGTAGTTAACATGTTCATAAGTAAGATGCAGGTTTATGATTCAACACTTACTGCTATCCGGGTACATCACACTTCAGTTTGTTTTACTGTTCACAGACTCGGTCATCTGTGCTAGTGCCATGGCCAACCAAACACATACTCCCGCAATCTACGGGTGCAATAGTAGCACTTCTTCACCTTTCTTGCATTTTGTAAATATAATACTTGGATAGATGGAGTCAACTTGAAAAATTCAATGCCATGGCCGGGACTTGAACCACGGTTCTCCCAGTTTCCATCCAGTCCCTCTTACCCCCCAAGCTACCATAGCCAACCTGACGTCATGACATTACTCTCTCCAAATGACTCATACACTTTCCCAGCAAACCACTAGGGGCTCTTGCATTCGAGACACACTGCCTGTGGAAACTCACCATCGTCAGTAGTCAAATCCCAGGCCTCATCATTAAACTCTTATTATTTAAGTTAATTGATGGAAATTAATCATTTTTTCACAATAGCTGTATATAGGCTAAGATTTTGAATAGATAGTTCAAGTCATGGATATGGCATTGAATTTTTCAACTTGATTCTATACATCCAAATATTGTTATATTTACAAAATGCAAGAAAGGTGAAGAAGTGTTGCTATTATTACCGGTGGTGTTAAATTTCCTAACAAGTTAAAGTTTTATCACTGTATTGCTGTTGCTTACCAATTCTTGACTTCATTTGTCATTATTTGTACTGTTTATTTTAAGTGTAGTAGATTGTAATATTGCTACCTGTGGAATACATTAGATAATGAAGCCAAAATGAGCATTACAATAAAAGACTGCATACGAGCAGCGAAAATTTTGCAAACTTCAAATTGTTAAAAAATAAAATACTTACTAGGAAAGTTGAAATCCTGATATATAAAACATTGATAAGAATTTAGTTATATATGGGGCAGAGACCTAGACATTGACTATCAAAACATCTATTACTCCACTTGTAAGACTGTAAAATACGGGGTTCATCAGGATAGTGTTTTAGGACCAATTCTATTCATTATGTATATAAATTATTTACCTACTACTCACAATGCAAGTATAATATCTGATGCAGATGATACAACTGTCATCTGCTCTGCTGTAAATAACAAGAATTTAATTCAGGATATGAGCTCTCTGGAAGAACGTTTGTTAAATTATTTTGACAAAAACCTCAAATGCAAAATGGAAAAAACTACATCAATGCAAATTAGCCTGACAAATAAGACTCACTTTAACATAAATCTACAGATAGATAACTCTAGCGCAAAGGATATAAGTGGCCATAAATTCCTACGACTTTATATGAACAATAAATTGACATGGTGTAGTCACATTGATTATCTATGTAAAAAAATGAGTAAATCAATATTTCTAATCACACATTTTAAGCCAATCGGTGATACCAACTTACTAAAAAGTATTTATTATGGTGTTACCTTCCCATACTTATCAAATGGAATTGAAATATGGGAAAGTTGTCCAAGGGTTCATCTGGACAGAAAAGGTGTATTAGGATAATTTTAACTTAAAACATACTGATTCTTGTGTAGATATTTTTAAACAAAACAAAATGTTCAAACTGTACTCACTATATGTATATAGTGCAATTCTTTTTGTTGTAAGTAAGGTAAATTTGAAGACTTTTTTTTGCAATTTACATCCTCCAACGTTAAGTCATATCGGATGATGAATGAAACTGGTGAAATGATGCTCAAATGAGTCCGGGGTCCATGAAGCTAAGAGGTACCCGACATTTGTCTTCCAGGATAAGGGAAAACCCTGGAAAAAATCTTATCCAGGTAACTCACCCTAACCAAGATTCAAACTCGGGACCTCAGGAACGTGAAGCAGTGCTGATGTACACAATTATAATACCAGACGAACAATGACTATTTTAGAGACTGTACTTCTAAACGATCTACTGATAGAGATGTTTTTATAATGGGACAGATTTTATTTAATAGACTGCCAACATCAATTAAAGCATTAAATGGTATGAAGCAATTTCAAAACAAATTAAAATACTTTTTAATGGATAAATGTTTGAACAAAGTTGATGATCTGTAAATATGTTTTTATACTGTTTATATTTTGCTCTATATCCTATAATTGTAAACTGTTAGTTATGTATTTGATTATATAGTATATTTTATATTTGACAATGTCAGAAGCTTGTACAAGTATATTGACAGTAATAAAGAATATTAATATGAATATTGACAAGGTCTGACCAGGAGAAATTAAGAAAATTTGAACATAAGATAATAAGGAGAATATATGACGCTGTAGTAGAACAAGGTGTGTGGAGGATACGCTATAATGAGGAATTAACCAACTTATAAAAGGAGAAGATACAGTACGCTTTATTAAAGCACTAAGGCCACAATGGATGGGACATCTGGAACAAATGGACACAAATAGAATAACTTTAAGAGTGCTTAAAGCAAGACTATACTCGACAAGGATGAGATGGATTGATGGAGTGATTGACGATTTGAACACTATGAAGGTGAAAGGATGGAGAGAAAAAATTAAGGATAGGAAAGCATGGAGGCTGATTGTGAAGGAGCTCACATAGGGCTTTAGTGCTGGATAGTAAGTCAGATTGTAATATTCTACAGTAACACAGAATATACTGGGATGAGTATTACACAACATTCCTCAGACTAACTACGGTAGATTTATACACAACTTACCTTAATATTATTACAAACTGATGAAGACTGCCAAGGTTCTTCTTTAATTTCTATTTTGTTACACATTTCATGATCAACGTTGTATTTCTTATCCATCATTACAGGATCCTCTAGAAGATACTTTTCCTCATTCTGTGAACCATGGTCTAAAAACAGAGTCTGTTGTTCAACTTCATTTGTCCTATCTATCTCCCAGTTGCTGCAAGTAGCAGTTTCAGTCTTTATCTGCTGAATCTGCTTAATAGACGGAGTGTCTGATTTAATTTCTGTTTTGACTGTCGTGTCACAATCAGCATCAATGGTCGTCTTGATTGAAAAAACTTCTTGAAAGAATTCTCTCTCATTCTGTGAGGCTATGTCATGTGTGAGAAGAATCTCTTCTTTGATTTCTATTTTCTTATCCATTTCAAATAACTGTCAAATCGGATATTGCTTTTAATTTATGGAACAGATCTGTGAACAAGAAAAAAAAAATCTTACATATGTAAAACATATGAATAATTTAATCATCAGCTCCTTTGAATCTATCAATAATAGTTCAAGTCACACTACACACCACAGTTCTCTTATCCTACAAACAACTTCTTGGAAAGCTGTACAAGACTTAAGAAATTCAAAGTCTTGTCCAGACTTGAACTACAGATAGTAAAGGAAGTAAAGCCGGTGGTCTCATCTGACTTAAGCCTTTCCACAGATTTTCAAATGTTGTTACAGATATGTCAACGATGTGTTTGCTACAGTTCCTACAAGACTAACCAATGACGTTATAAAGTTGCTAAATCTACAAGAAAAATCTATAGTTTTCACCACTGAAGTAGAACAGGATACATTGCTCGCTTTTCTAGATTTGAAAATCATAAGAACACAAACTGGATTAGAATTTGGAATATACAGAGAAGCAACATGTGTCGAAAATTACATTTAATTTAACCCATTACAACATAAATATTCAGTCTTCCACAGTTTGGTTCACAGATTAATCAACATTCTGCTAACAAAAACAATATGAACAGGAGTACACTCATATACACCAAGTTGCTGAACTGAATAACTACAACACAAATTTCATCAAAAAATTAATCTACGGACACAAAAGAAACAAAAACTTAAAAGAAATTACTATGTATAGAAACTAATTGACTCATACCTCTTAAACAATCAGGAACGATTTCAAGCTGATTAGCGTCTCCTCTCCAATGTTTCAATCCTCTGTCACATAAATTAGATGTTTGATCCATAGACTCAGCAACATACCTTTAGATCAAAACTAATATAATGAGGAATTTACCTGTATTTTAAATACAACCAAAAAATGGTTTCAAATCCAAACTCAACCAAAAAAAAAAAAATGATCTATTGGGACTACAAGCAAAAGAAATTAAAACAGATCAGTACTCTTCAAAACATAAAGACTGGAAATACAAGAAATTCACTTTCCACCCTTGGACATTTCCGAAGTTTTAACGAATATTTAAAGATCATGGCATCAAACTAGTACAACAAAACAGATTCTCACTCAAGAAAATTTTAAATAATCCCTTAAAAATCACAACCTTCCCAGAACAAAAATCAGGCATATATAGAATAGATTGTAAAGACTGTGACAAATTTTATATTGGTTTGACAAAGAGAAATTCAAAAACTAGATTAACAGAATATTGTAGGGACATAAAATATAAACAAACAGAAAAATCGGCAGTTGCATTTCATTTCTGGAATGATAACTATCACAATTTAATTGAAAAATGTTTATATAAACTTACATACTTGTAATTAAAATCTATGATTAATTTATGAGTATTTAATGCAACTTATGTAACTTTCATTTGTAAATATTTTATCATGTAAACTAATTGTATATTCCTGACAGTCAGAAACTTGTTAGAAGTATATTGCCAGAAAATAAAGAATGAATGAATGAATGAATGAATGAATGAATGAATGAATGAACATCAGAGAGGAGATCAAACTACTGTAACCTTTGTCAACAGAACTTGAACTTATAATGTGGGAAAAATTTTTTATTATTAAAAACATTCCACATATTCTAAATTTTGATGTGCCATCAGTGAGTGGTCTACTTAACTTACGTGAAGAATCTTCCTTGAGACGGAGCCAATTATAAGAGATCCAGACAACAACCAACTATGATGAGTCGCTGATCAGTTGAGGATGAGACTGCAACAGTCTCTAAAACATTCCTGATTATTTAAATGGATGTGATTGAAGTTACAAGTTTTAAAAGGTATGACACAATTATTATATGCGCGCGATCATTTGAGCGCTTGGGTTCCAATTTCTCATTCGGTAAGTTTCGTTTAACTGCATAAACACAGATGACAACTTTGAAACTTGAAATGCGCTATACACTCTACCATCTAGTGGCTAATATGCTATGCTTTATCATGTCCGCCATATTTCGTTTTGATCAATTTCGAGGTTAATTAGCTAACCAGTTTACAACAAAGGTATGTTGTGGATGTTATTGCTCTCGAAAGGGGACACATTATTTATCTACCTCTGTATAACTGTGATCTGAATACAATTGAGCTGGTGTGGGAAAAACTAAGGAAGGTTTCAGAGGATGCAACGTTACTTGTGATATGTCGGCTCCAAATCTGCAGAAACTTGCTATAGAAGCATTATGTTACGTAACCGTGATGCATTGCAAGAAGGTCCAAGAGCTGGAAGTGTAATACTGCAGAAACATTGGTGTAATAGAAAATGCAATTGATGAAATTATCGTCAACACATCAGAGGATGCACCGGACTTGAAGAATCACAAAGTGAATGAGTATAACTGTCATAATACTTATTTTCTATTCCTAAGTTATATAAAGAGTAAGTATATAAATACACAGCTTATAAGATTGAGTTCAATTTACTCTTTGTCCACATATCTCACACTTGCAGCACATATCTTCGCTTAACTTACAGGCTATTTTGCTAAACTGTGTTTTTCAAGGTTAACCTGACTGCAGAAACAAAAGTGTTAACTCTCACTTCTTCCCCTCTGCCTGCATTTATACATGTAATTAGCTTCACTATTAACAACACTTTTATTTATAACTATTAGAAATTACTACATTAAAAAAACAGCAAAACCCAAACATCAGATATGGCAAATTTACATATTATCCAAAATACTTCAAAGCATTTGAAAAGATATTTACGAACATAAAATTAGCACCTCAGAACAAGCACAACATCTGCAAGTTAGTAAACCACCCCCTAAAGAATAGCACACCTAAAACTCAATTATCAGGCATTTACTACATGAGATGCCAGGATTGCGACAAGATATACATTGGGAAGACTAAAAGAAATCTAGGAACAAGAATGAAAGAGCACTTCAACAAGTCTGCCGTAGCACATCATTTTTGGTCTGAGAATTACAACATAAAGCAAGAAATAGAATTCATCAAACAGGCTAAAGAAACCTCTAGAACTACTGATTTGGGAAATCATATTTATTACTAAGAAACAGAACCTGTTGATGAATTTTGAAATTCCTGCCATAGATGACTTCATCAAAGTTACCAGAGTATCAGGTGGCAGCATAACACCAAGCTAGATGCAGAGGTTTATGAATTTTAAAATCTTGTATTACAAATTTTAATAAAATACTTAATGAAGTAAAAGTTATATCAGACAAAGAAAAACATTTTGTAAAAGATAGTAATCCTGTTTTACGCTAGAATTTATGCCCTTCCTAAACTTCATAAACCTGGAAATAAAATGAGACCTATTGTTAACTGTATAAATTTGCCAACTTACAATTTAGCTAAATGGTTACATAATAATTTAGTAATTTTGATTAATTTGAAAGTTTAAGTACTAAAAATTCCTACACAAAGTTATGGAATTAAAAACAGATCTGAATCTTCCTAATTCTAAAGAAAACATTTTAATCAAAGAAAATCCACTGACTTTTGAACCAATTAATATTCAATTAGATTTAGAACAAATAGTTACAAAAGCTGAAACTTCCAAACCTGTACTAAAAGCACTAGCATTAGAAACTGTGAACAATAGATACCCACCTGAAGGCTGATTTTGAATGGCAAAAATGTAGCTGAAGAACAAGCATTAAGTGCAGTGTCTGATCTTTCTTGTTCACATAGTCAAGACATTTTTGGTCTTTCCAACTTTTTTGTCAAACAAATTATAGGAGCAATAGTAACACCACTGACTTTTTTTATTAATAGATGCATCTCAGATAAACTATTTCCTGAATGCTTAAAACTATCTAAAGTAATTCCTATATACAAAAGGGGGGATAAAAACACAGTGGACAGCTATCGACCGATCAGAATTGTTCCAATTTTTTCTAAAATTATTGAGTCACTCATGTATAAATAGATGCTAAGATGGTTTGATCAGTACTCTATTATTACTACCAAGCAATTTGGTTTCCAGAAAAATAAATCTACAACATGGGCAATAGAGTATCTAACAAAAGAAATAATAACTGCTTTGGAAAACAAAGAAAATATGTCCATAGTATTGTGTGATCTCACTAAAGCTTTTGACTGTATATCACATAAACAACTCTTATGTAAACTGGAGCACTATGGGATTAGAGGTGAAAATACAAAGCTAATAAAGACCTACTTAAATAACAGACAGGAAATGGTTGCTACAGCAAACAAATGTTCAGAGGCGTGGAAAATAATCAATGGAGTCCCTCAAGGGTCTATCTTAGATCCGTTTCTTTTTATTTTATTAATCAATGACTTGGCATATATTTGCCAGAAGACCTAGTTATGTACGCTGATGATACAAATTTAATAACTTTATAATCAATGGTTACGTATCTACACAAATGGATCTAACTTGGAAAAAAACTATGGAGCAGGAATTAAGTGTGCACTGTTCTCATTCTATCAACCAGCAGGATACCACACAACAAATTTTGATGCAGAAGTAACAGCTATTCATATTTCACTCCAACACCTTCTATACAGAATAGATAAATTCAAAAATGCTGTCATACTTTCTGATTCTAAAGCAGCATTAAGTGCAATAAGTTCATATAAAATGAGGTCAATCCAAATTAAAGAATGTCACAAAATGATCCAAAAGCTTCTAAAACTACAGAAAAGAATTATATTACAGCTGCTACCTGCACATGTGGAATTGCTGGAAATGAATCCGCTGATTTTCTTGCCAAAAAAGATGCAAATTTAATTCAGAACAAAAGTAAAAGCTTACCCTTTACAGCCATAAAAAGATTAATCAAAAACAAATATAAAAACAAACAAAACAAATCAATATCTAACAAAGCCAAAGATAAAAATCCAGAAATTATTCCAGAAATGTCACGTAAAGCTGCAGTAGCAAATTTTAGATTCCTTACGGAACATGATTATTTGGCCAAACACTTACACAGAATAGGAATTTATACAACTCCAAATTGTCCTCTGTGCAACAAATGAGAGGAAATGACTGAAGAACATCTTTTAATCTGTGAAGCCCTACCATCCGGACCCACTACACAGAAATATTGGAGAGCAAGAGAGTTAATGGCTTCATTTCCAAAGCCTAGCGTTTGAAAACAACAAAAAATTCTATTGAACTAGTAAAAAAGATTGACAGTGTTGTATTATCTAAAACTGATAAACTTATTTATTTTGATTTAACTGCCTTTTTTCCTAGTATTGCTAAAGAAAAACTTTTAGTTTATTTAAAAAAGTGGTTGAATTCAATAAATTTACAAGCAGACTTAATAGCTGATTTTGTTAAACTTACTGATTTTTATATCGAGATTTAACCGTATTGGAACATCACAGTGGAGTAAAATAATTATTAATTTATAGATGAGTCGTATTTATTACACATCTGCTTCACTTACGTACCTATTTTGAGGACATGTTTTGCAAATCATCGTTTGCATAAGAGCCCAAGATGCAAACGATGATTTGTGAAACATGTCCTCAAAATAGGTAAAGCCCCGCTGTTCGAACGGTTACCATGGATTTATCTTTGGTAATAGATACCTCTCAGATAACGCACTGATTACGCCAACGATCTGTCATTTGTGATTCCTGCTAATTCCATTGGCTGAAGTGATGCGTTCATTGGTGCTTAGCATGCGGACGAGGGACGCATCAGGACCTCTCTCATTCTTACAAGAATAATTAGTGCATTATCTGAGAGGTTTGTTACCAAAGATAAATCCATGGTAACCGTTCCAGCAGGGCGACTATACGTAAGTGAAGCAGATGTGTAATAAATACGACTCATCTATAAATTAATAATTACTGATTTTTGTTTGGATCTAAATTTTTTCACCTTTAATGGTGAATTTTTTCAACAAACTTCTGACTTAGCAATGGGTAATCCTCTTTCACCTTTTCTTGCTGATCATTTTATGAGTTTTTTCGAAATGCAAGTCACTAAAACATTTCCCTTGATTTTTAAAACATGGTATACATATGTTGATATTTTTGCTATTGTTCCTGATAAACAAATTAACGATGCTTTAAAATTACTAAATTTATAAGATAAAGCTATAATAAGAAATAATAAATTGGATTCTGGTATTTATAGGAAATCTACTCATATTGATAATTACATAAAAAATAAAAGTTTTAACCATTTTTCACATAAAGTTGCTGTTTTTAACAGTTTGATTTATAAATTAATAAATATACCCCTGAATAAAGAAGAATATAATAAAGAATATAAACATATTATTAATACTGCTTTAATTAATGGTTTTAATAAAGACTTTATGCAGAAGAAGATCGAAAAATTTAAATATCAAAAAACTTTTAATGATATTTCTACCCTTAAAAAATAAAAGACGATTCTAATTTTAAAACATATGTCAAAATTTTTTTTAAAGAAGTTGGTATAATTTCAGTTCCTCAAAATAAATATAGTATTCAAAATTTACTACATTTTTCTAAAAAATATAAAATTCCTAATAATAAAAAAATCTGGTATTTATCAATTTCATTGTTTAGATTGTGATCAGGTTTATATTGGAAAAACGAAACATAATTTGGAAACCAGAACAAAAGAACAGTTTCGTAAAATTAAGTATAAACAAACTGATAAACCGGCCGTAGCAGATCATTTTTGGTCATTTAACCATGAAAGAAATCCTGAAGTTAAACTATTAAAACAATTAAATGGTCCGATAGATTTAATAGTTGGAGAAAAGATATTTATTTTAAAAAATAAACATCGCGTAATGAATTTTGAAATACCAGCAGTTGGTTCTCTTTTTACGTTTATTTCATTTTCAGATTTTGGTAATACTAAAAAAACATAATAACATGGTAACCGAAATCCTTGACAATAGATATTATTGATGGACTGAAGATACAAGCAATCTGTTTGTAAAATCGATCTCCATTAGAAAGAAGAATTAACACCATTTTCTTACGATAAGTGAAGTTTATTGTTACAATATTTATATTTGTGTAATAAAGAAGTTACTGATTTGTTCATATTAATGCTAGGTTAAACTTGTAAAAATCAGCATAAGATCTTATAATTTAGCATTGGTTAAACAAACTGGCATTGAAGGTAGCTGTGCCATGGCTGAGTAGTTGGACAGATTGGCTCTCACCTAGGAGGCCTGGGTTCTATCTCAGGCAAATGCAAATTGAGATTTGTGATTGACAACACAGCACAGGGCGGGTTTTCTCCGACATCTCCACTTTCCACCACTGTCTCATTCCACCATGGTCCATCTTAACCTCAAATATCATCAGTATCACTGTCTGCAGTGCTGTATGTACTAAATGAAATGAAATGTGTAGTGTAGGCGGAGACATTGATGGTACATGAGATGAATATGGAGCACCAGTGGAATGAGATGGCGGGGGAAACCAGAGGTCCCGGAGAAAACCCGCCCCAGCGCCGTGTTGTCCACCACCAATCTCACTTTGCGGTCATCTGAGATTGAACCGGGATATGTAGTAAAAGCGGGCATTAAACACTACACATTTCATTTCTTTTGGCATTAAAGTTAACAGCTTGTTTAGGCTGAACATTTGCAAATTAATTTAAAACTGAAATGCCTAAGCAAATATGTGAGTCAGTGAATAAGTAATGCCTCCTATTTTTTTTTCTCCTTAACTAAGTTAGCGATGTGTAGAATTTGAATTTGGCACAATTCCTCAAACCTTCTTCTCCAACCCACAGGAATAGCAAGTTCCTAAGTCAAAAGGTGGCAGCACTGCTTACCTTTTGCAAAATGCCAGACATCAATGTATTAGACAGCATTCCGTAACTGAATTCTTGCATGCGGAAGGTGAAACGCCCATTTGCATTTATGGAAGGCTGAAAAATGTATACAGTGATGCAACAGGGATGTCAGCACTCTAAGAAGATGGGTTCATTGCTGTAATGAAATAGAAGGACAAATAGCATTGGCTGATGAAAAGCGGAGCAGTAGACCGATAACTGCAGTGTCTCCATGCAACACTAAGCAAGTGGATAAGATCATTCGTGCTGACTGCTGAGTAACAACGGATGCCTCAGTAAAGACAGTGTGATGATTTCCTGAGCAGTGTAAGAGTGGCCAGGCATGGCTATACCATGCTGTGCCACTAGCAAGGGCAAGGTTCATCGTAGAATGCAACTCATTACTGTAACCTGTATCCTAAACTAATACATATTACATGTTTAGCACATGCTTTACACCGAGTGGCAGATTCAATCAAATGTAGTTATGTGTATACACCTTTGTAGCTTACATGAAAGATATTTTTGACGGCATCTTACAGGATTGCAAAGACCAGAGAGTTAGCACCAGACATATCGTTACCACCATGGCCTGTGACCAGAAAGGTAACTTGGCTAAAGACTGTAATCTATTATGCCGAACATTCTGACAAAATTGTTTCGGTATTAGCCAATTTAGAAACCGATGGCAGTTCTAGCATACAAACTGGAAAACCTCTATTAACAGAATAGAAATATATTATTGAATGCATATTTGTTCAGAATTACCCACAACTATCACACTGTTACAGCCCCGAGGTATGGAGCTGACTGAATCTGAGCGGCATGTAGAACTGTCAAAATGGATTTACCAAACCTCAACCATTCTACCTGAAATAAAGATGAAAATAAAAAGTGCAATTGAAAAGAATGCAGGGTTCGGTGTGATTCACTGCATAGGAGATGCACTTCTGGATTCCCAACAAAATTTATGATACTGATGTGGAACTGATAAAATATGGAAAATATGCCCCGATCACATCAAGTGAGGTCGAAGGAACATTTTCGCAGTATAAATCTTGTTTTACAGGATGTAGAATGAGTTATTCATTTGAAAGGCTTCAGAGGTACATTATTGTTCTTAGTAATACCGCCGCAGATGAGTAAATATGCAATAAAATTCCTGCTTTGGCATTTTGTCTCTTAAGAGTTTCAGATAATTAAGAAATTAATTTTATTCTTTGGATATTATTTTACATTCAAACAGGAAATATTACAACCCACATTATAATTGCTAGGGTGTTACCACAATGTGCCTATTTAAATAATGAAATCAGCCAGAGACAAACCCATATGTACTATATAAGAATTTGTATGTTGTACATAATGATCTAAGTAGGTGTGCATTTACAAATGTCTGATAGCATATTTTTGTTCTCTGGGCAAACGGTTTCAATACCCCTCCAATGTGCGCTCTTATCTATGACTTCTTTGGATGTTGGGAGAAGGTCGGTCGCGACCTGTATTGGAAAAGGCAGGCGGTCCCAACTTCCTAGCTCTGCTCATCCCCCATACAGAGAACTACTATCTGTTTGGGCCGCTAAAGGAAGCTCCTCATGGGATTAACTTTGAAGATTTAGAGGCAGTAAAAACAACTGTGTGTCATTCGCTTTGGAAGCGAGACCGTGATTTTACCACATTTGAGTAAATGCCCTTGTTAAAAGGTGGAGCAAAACTATGCAAAAGGACAGGGATTACATTGAACAGTGACAATTTAATCTTCAATGTCCTCGCTTTCATACTGCGTGATCAAAGTTTGATTTTCTTAATATTCAAGGAGGAAAAAATATATAGGGGACTTTACTTACTGACTGACCTATGTACCAACAAATACAATACTCTTCAGCTGGTTAAGTCAGTGTGACTGGCTGAAATTTTGAAGATTCACCTTCATCTTATGATCATGTTACTTACTGATACTTATTTCTGAAATGTTGAGCAAGTACTTCCTCAAATGGGAATCAGCTGCTGTTCTGTCAAGACAAGTGATAGTCAACATGCTTTAATATATGAAAGTGGGTATAGCAGTACTTCAGTATCAGTTTTATGTTTCACATTATTATTTATAGTACGCGCATATCTTCTTGAGCATTGGATTTACAATGCGGTGCGTGCAAAGGGGAAGAGGCAAGAAATAATGCCCTCTTGTTTCTGCAGAGTGGACAACCTTCAAAAACATAGTTCAGCAAAGTAGCGTGTAAGATAAGCGAAGATATCACAAGTCACGTTGTATCCTCTGAAAACATTCCTTAGTTTCGTCCACGCAAGCTCAATTGCATTCAGATCAGAGTTATACGGAGGTAGACGAATAATAATGTGTTCCCTTTCGAGAGCCATAACATCCACAAATGTTCACACAAATATGAATCATTTTCAAGTAAATGCTGATATACATTACTACCACACTCATAACAAGGATAAACTGGCAATTCGAGCGCACCAAACAAGCCTTTATGAAGGAAGCTTTAAGTACAAAGTGATAATGTTATATAATAAACTTCCAAATTCATTTAAACAAGCTGCATCATTAAAATACTTTAAGAATAAGATTAAGAAATTTTTGCATGCAGACTGTTTTTATACGGTTAATGAATTTTTAGAACTATAACCATGTAAATGAGCACTGGGAGGATGGTACATTCACAAACCTGTAATATTTATATTATGACATTTCTTGTAGTAAATTAGTCTATGCAAATACCACATGAAACCATAGAAAACCTGCTTACTGTGTATATTGTATATAATTAATTTGACTTTATGTATATACTGTATTTATACATTTTGACATATCCCATAACATGTATATGTTGCCAAGGACGAACTAAAATTCTAATTCTAACATACGATTGTTGTTAACTGGTTAGCTAATTAACCTTGAAATTGATCAAAATGAAATATAGTGGACATAATAAAGCTTAGCGTATTAGCCACTAGATGTCAGTGTATAGCACATTTCAAAGTTGCCATCTATGTTTACGGAGTTAAAGGAAACTTACCGAATGAAGACTTGGAACTCGATCGCTATTCTTATCACACGCATACTGTAAATATGGTATCAATTTTATGTTTCACATTATTATTTGATTACTGTAATTCATGTTCTGAGGTAATGGTTAAAACGATGGAGGTTCACTACTTTGTAATTTTAATACAGAAAAACAAAATTATACGTGCCAGTGTTCTTATGGTGAGGGTTATATTACTAGTCATTATGCATTTTACCACCAGTGTACATGTCCAATTCTGTTACCTTTACTCTCAGCGGTACCTGACAAACAATTGGACAACAGTGGACATTGTTAACACTAGAAATGGGAGATACCAATAACTTGCCACTTTACACATTTATTGGACTCATTTAACCCTTAGTTGCTAACATCCGTCTCTGAGGCGCATTTAAAATTTCTCAATGTATATTTGACAATTGTGCAATGCTAATTTGATGAATGCTTCATTCAAGGGCTGAACTTTGTATTGCATGGACATCGTTGTTTTACTCACATGCACAAGTCACGCACGTTGTCTCACAGATGGATATTACTGTAAAGATAATTCTTTTCTCCATCTGATAGATGGATATTACCTTAAACAAGTAAATTTTCTTATGTTATACTACTTTCTTTTTAAATATTTAATTATTTATAGATGGCTACTAGTGGAGGGTTACCTTACATCACAAAGAAGCCGAAAAATTGGCAGTTGGCTTTTGAGCAGCTCAATGAGAGTAATGATGATTTTCATTGAAAAGGTTCTCATGTTCCTGAAGAACACATTCTAGGTTCTGACCATTAGAGAGATTCCCAAATAGAGTTTCAGCATATACCAGAATGGAGAGGACATGTTAACACTATTCAAAATATGGAAAATTACACTGAAATTCACAGAATTTATCATGGCAAGATGAACTGTTTCATTTAATAACACAAAATCTGGAATGGATGCTCCAAACATGAAGGGTACCAACTATTAATTATACGAAGAACAATGAGATGGCCACTCGCAATATTTTACTTTCTAATATCACTGAGCTGTGTTAATGTCTATGTTATACATCTCCACAAAGGTGAGGTGTGAAGATTTGTGTTCATGAAGAGCATAGGAATAAATCTAATCCGAGGGCATATGCAGAGAAGGCTCCAAATTTTAAATTTACCAGATATCAGGAAAATCGTTTCAGACATTCTGGGTAAAGAGCATAGATATTAATCCCCAGCAAAAAGAATAAAAACAGACAAGCTACAAAAGAGGAAATGGCATCATTGTCCCTACACGCTGAATGGAATGACGGCATTCAAGTAAATGAAGTATGATCAACCAAACTGCTTACAGTGTTCCATGAAAATATATAAAATGTATTTAGAAGGTATGTAATCATTTTATCTTATTTGCACAGATGTCAAGATATCTCTCAAAACTAATGTCAGCTTTAGAGGCTATTTTATTTCAAACAGTAATATACAATTTTGTGACTTTTACGTAAGTATAATCAACTTCAGGAACTATTTCATGTCAAAGACCAATATTTAATTTTGTATTTTTTTCCCATATTTTATAGCAAAATAAATACAAGTATCAGTATTAATATTTCCGTAAAGTTATTTATCTTCTGTACTCATTAAGGTGCATCTAAAATGCAAAATTTGATGTTAGTGTCACAGACGGATGTAACCATAAGCGCCAATTTTTCACGTGTTACCAACTAAGGGTTAATGTAAATCTAGTTACTCATTTTAGCATGATAAAAAATACCGCAAAATGTAGTACCTAGATATTAAAGTAACATTAACAAATCGCCTTAGAAAGCGTTTCTAATGTATGTGATATCACTTCGGAATCTTGCAACCCACACACCCGTCTTAAGAAAGATACACTAAAGGAACATTGCACTGCGAAGACAATATCTTGTCATACGTAGGATCTTGCTGCTGTAAATGTCCTTTGATAGCAAATCTGCAGCTTCTAATATCATAAAAGTACTATTACACAATAAATGTATGACGTGCCAAATATTCGTTATCCAACGAATGAAGAAACAAATAACATATCTGTCAATACCTATATCTGTTGTGTTGCGGCCATTAAAACATGTTTTATGATAAATGGTAAATCTTGTTCTATATACAACTAAAACACTTTCTCGTACGATGTTTCTCTCAGGCCATCGACTATTTGATTTACAAGGCCGTGAAATGATCCAATTGATCCCATTATTATATGCATTTTGCTGTAAATCTTAGTAAATTGGTTCTGAAAACTGATTTTAAGGCAAGAAAATAAGCTAGAGCGAAACAAGTAAATTTGGTACAGGTGCACAATAACGGCATAGCGTTATGTTGTGTGGAATGACGTCTCGAAAAGAAGTTGTTGCCAACTGCAAAGTTTTGATTACGCGAATACAGAGAAACGTTGTCAACACAACACACTCTTTTTCTTATAAACTAGCGATGCTGTAATAGGACTACTGCATTATTGTTATTATTATCGTCATTATTATTATTATTATTATTATTATTATTATTATTATTATTATTATTATTATTATTATTATTATTATTATTATTATTATTCAACTTTTGTTGGTATTGATGCAGCTGAGAATTTCAACTTATTCAGCAGCTCAGAAAGTATCACAGAAATTGGCATGTTTGGAGCAGTGTTGTTCATTATCTTTACTGGAATTCCTGTCTCTTGAATGTTCTTTGCTAAGAATGTTAAAACCACATCTTCCACGGATGTAACGGTATAATTTGTACAGGTTGTAATTTCCAGTTGTTTTATATCAAATGCCAGGCAGAGGTACTTACTACTTTATGCATTACCGCTTTCCTTAAGTTGAGTGGATGGATTACTCACATCACCTTAGGCCTCTTTTTATCAATCAGTAGTACATCTGGTCGGTTAAAGTCAACTGTTTTATCTGTTATCACTATATTCCAATATAACAGACTCTTCACATTTGAGAATCGGTTCTGGAGTATATTTGTAACATTGTGGTGGGTTTTGAATGATTTTGTTTTGGAGAGCTATTTTTATGTGGAGAGTTTTCGTTACCTGGTTATGTCTAGCTAGATATGAGTTATTTGCTAGAGCTTGACAAGTAGATGTACTGTGCCCGTGCTCTGTTGTTTCTCCCTGTAAATTGCATTTCCGACATCTGTCAACTCTATTTACTTTCATTATATGTTTTTCATAATTTCTAGTCCTTTTAACAGTGTCTTGAATAGCCATAACGAATCCTTCCGTTTCTGGATAGAGTGAGCTCTCATTCAACAATTCCAGGGATTGATCCTTGTTAATATTTTCTTCATCTAAAGCTGTTGGGTATTTTCCATGAAGTACTTTAATCTTCCACTTACATTTGCTGTCTAATGAAGACTGTGGGCAAGGTAGCATCATCTCTGTGCAGGTCTATTGTTGTAAATTTGCTATAGAGTTGAACAACATATTGGGTAATTTTATTCTAGTTTTGGGAAACATATTTTCTCACGTTGTCTACCTGCTTTTTCCTCAATTCAAATATATTTA
Organism: Mantis religiosa; assembly: GCA_030765055.1. Lineage (NCBI taxonomy): Eukaryota > Metazoa > Arthropoda > Insecta > Mantodea > Mantidae > Mantis > Mantis religiosa. The sequence continues at coordinate 122,251,804 of CM060959.1, forward strand.
CCGAGCTTCTTGCCCCTTTAGATCGAGGTAGTTAGAGACGTTCTTTTGCTGCATTTACATGGTGATATCGAAATTTGTCGCAATGTGGCATTGTTGTGCTGCCATCACGTGCTTGAACCTCACGCATGTGAGGAGAGAAAGAGACAGAGAGAGGCTCCGGTTTGTTCTGCCCATTGTTGCTGCCGCTAAAGTTCTCGGAAGATATGCGGCTTTCTACAAAACAATGGTTGGGGAGGTATAAATACTCGCCAGATGTTAGAGCGGCATTTTGTTGTTTATTGCGACAGTCAACGATTGAAGTGTACCACAGTGATTTCATTCGTTTTCATGCAGCAAAACACCGAGTCAGCCTTGAAGACGCTGATTGTCAATTTCACGTATTTTTACTGCAGCAAAAGTTGTTTTAGAATTCTCGAAGCCGGTTTTCGAAATCTATGTAGCCCACGCAGTCACATTGGGTGTCAGGAGCGGGATCACGACTATGGAAGCCGTATTGGCGAAGATCTTAGAACTCCTGAAAGACAGCGAATGACGTCCTCGCTGCGAAGTCGGAAAACGCAGACAACCTCGCCCCGAAGATGGAAGAAATAAAGGCTGAATTAACCATGGAAATGAAAGCGGCGAACGACAGCCTGGCTAAAGAAATGAGGGCTGCGAGCGACGCCCTCGCCGCCAAATTTGAAGAGCAGTTAGCCAGCGTGATCGACGATGTCACGGAGCTCCGCAAGTGGATGGATCAACTGGACGGGCGCGTTGAAACTCTGGCGAACCGCGTTAACAGCTTAGAGGGAAGGGCCGACTGCAACACCAAGTACCTGAACGCCATGGTGGAGAACATCGTCGGCAGAAGACTGAAAGAGCTGAAGGCCAATGTGCCGGGACGCGACACAACATCCGCGCGCGTCAAACAACCATAGTACGAAGGCATGTCAACTCTCGAACTCTTACGCGGCTAATTCGACACAGTGGCCAAGCACAAGTGGTCGCAAGAGGAAGAGGCTACACATTTTATAGCCAGACTCCAGGGATGGGCCGGAGAGGTGCTGAACGCAAATCAGACAGTGGCAGCGACCAAGGTCATCGGGAAGCCCTTGAATATCGGATCGGGAACCAATGCTTGGTCGCAGTCTACAGCAGCTGACTGAAATCTAGGACGCAGCAGGAGAGACGCTGCAGGAGTTCGCACTGAACAGCTGGCCAGCAAAGCGTTGGTCGACCTCCCACCCGAAATCGTATCCCGAGAGGCTGCCTACACATTCATCAACGGGGTACGAGATGCCATTATACGTCAACGCCTAATGCTCGATGACTACAAGACCATCCACGAGGTGCTAATGGCCGCATTAAGGATGGAGGTGGCCAAGGTGACGCCTACCCCAACTTCGAGAACAAGGAGTATCCGCTACACTAGGGACCGAAAACCAGCCGAGGGACGCAGGGACCTACCTCTGGAAAAAGAGGCCCTGCTGAAGTTTATCTTGAGACGGAGTGCCGTGCGTCAGTGGGTGTTCGTCGCAAAGTTGACTGAGGTGATTCTGGGACTGGATGACCGCAGGAGCCACAAGACGACGTCGGCAGGTAGGTCCTGCGTCTCAACGGAGATGTGATACTCCAGCAACCCGAAGAACTCCTTGGGCCCGCCTCGATATTGTGTCCGCCTCACGTTCAAGAGGTCCTGAGTTCGAACCTCGGTCAGGATGAGTTACCTGAATGTTTTTCCGGGTTTTTCCCTTATCCTGAAAGACGCATTTCGGGCAAGTCTAAGCTCTACGGAACCTGGGCCCATTTGAGCATCATTTCACCCATTCCATTCATCGTACGATATGACTTAGCGTTGGAGGACGTAAATTACGAAAAAGCACGCCTTAGAATTTACAGGGTCATTCTGAGGGAAGACGTGGTTGTCCCCACGAGAAGCGAGATGGTGGTGACGGCGTAACTGCAAGGCCAGCGGACAAAGAACTTGATGCTGGACCAGAGAACGCTTGAGCACGGGCTTTGAGTAGCAAGTACATTGTTGCCGTGGCGAGAAGGTGCCGGTGAGACTGCTTAATCCAACAGACACAGCTCACAACGTCCAGGCCGGGATGGAGTTGGAACCTGCGAGCCCGTTGTCAGCGTAACACCAATCGACCAGACCGTGAAACCGGTGCCGATGCAACACTTGGGGCCCCGGCTGGAAGGCTTACTGGAGAGTGCGACCGACCACCTGACCGCAGAACAGCTGGAGAAGATTTGACAACTTTTGGGACGATACCATCGCGTTTTTCGCAAAGGTAACAGCGACTACGGCCGCACGGACAGAGTGCTTCCCCGCAATGAAATCGGAGACGCCAGGCCTATTCTACTAACACCCAGACGCGATCCGCTGGCAAAACCCCCGGCGGTACCGTACATGCTGGAGGACGAGATCAAGAGGAGTGATTGAAGAGTCTGACAACACTTGGTGTTCCCCTATAGTCTTGGTGATGAACGGCGAGCTACGGCTCTGCATGGACTACAGGAAGCTGAACGCTGTCGCCAGGAAGGACTGCTCTCCCTTTCCCGGATTGACGACACCGGGCACACGCTGCTGGTGCGCAGTGGTTCTCGACCCTGGACCTGAAGTCTGGCAATTGGCAGGTGGCTCTAGACCCGAGAGACAAGTAAACGACGGCATTCTCGACGGACCAATAGCTTTGGCAGTTCACAGTTATGCCCTTTGGTTTCTGCAACGCACCAGCTACATCCAATGCCTTATGGAGTCAGTAATGAGAGGATTGTCTTACGACGCCTGTCTGCTTTACCTGGACGACACATCATCGTCGGCAAGACATTCGAAGACCATCTCGAAAGCCTGAGCAAGGTGTCACAGACTGCAGCCGACCAACCTCAAGCTGAACGCGAAGTACCAACTCTTTCGCAAGGAAGTCAACTATTTGGGCCATAGTCTCACCAACCGGAGTGGCCACAGAACCGGAGAAGACACAGGCTTGAGAGATTTCCCTCGCCCAAAGAACAAGTGAGAATTGTGCAGTTGCATGGGGCTGTGCAGTTATTACCGCCGTTTCATAAAGGGCTTCTCCACCATCGCCAAGCTCCTCACCCGCCTGACGTAAGAACAGAGGCCTTACGTGTGGACGGGGGACGCCGTAGGCGCTTTCCAGCAGCTGAAGAAACTTTGCAGTGCTCCTATTTTGAATTTCCAAAACTAGGTGGTGCCTTTATTTTCGACACTGACGCCAGCGACCATTGCATTGGAGGCGTCCCATCGCAAGTCCGGGACGGCCACGAGCGGGTGGTAGCCTACTACAGCACGACGCTGTTCAAGGCAAAGAACTACTGCGTTACCCGTCGAGAACCACTGGCGATAGTAAAAAACTTGGAGCAGTTCCACAAGCACCTATACGGTCAGCCATGGCACCTGAGGACTGAGCATTCCGCCCACGCCTGACTTGAGCTTTAGGAACCTGGAAGGTCAGACAGCCCTTTGGGTCCAGAGGCAGCAGGAGTACTTCACCTCCGAACATCGTAGAGGGAAGAGCCAAGCCAACGCAGGCGCCATGTCCCAAAGAAGCTGCTCGGAAGATTGCAGCTAATGCACAAGAGTGGAAGAGGAGCGTGCCGCAGCTTCAGAGTGGTCACGGCGGTAACTGTAGACGGCTGTGATAACGCAAGGTTGTGGAGGGAGCAGACGGCGGACGCAGACTTGAAGCCACTCTTGAGGGAGGTGGAGGCACGGACAAGATTGAATTGGGAGGGCATCGCACCAGGAAGCGCCACATACAAGTCGTACTGGGCCCAACGAGACTCGCAATAGTCCAAGGAGGGCGTACTGTTCTGGGTATGGGAATCAACCGATGGGAGGACACAGAGACAGCAGTTGATACTCAGATTAAGTTCCCGGAAGTCTTGGATGAAGTGCACGCCGATACATCAGGACATCGAACGATCGACAAATTCCGGCAGAGCTAATCCTGGCTGAGGTTCTCAGCAGACGCTGAGAGATGGTGCCATCAATGTCACGTCTGCCATTCGAACGCATCGCTGTCGACATAGCTGGCCCATTCCCAGTGTCCGGCGGAGGCAACAGGTACCTGATGGTGGTCGTGGACTACTTCACAAAGTAGCCGGAGGTGTATACTATCCCGAACCAGGAGGCGAAGACTACCACTGACTGCCTCTCTGAGCAACTGTTCTGCCATTTTGGAATGCCGTTAGAGCTCTACAGTGATCAGGGTACCAATTTTGAGTCTAACATGGTGAAGGAGGCACTGGAAAGACCTGGGGTGTAAAAGCCCCGCACAACCCCTTTACATCCGCAGTCGAACCGCATGGTCGAGAGGTACATCAAGAACCTAGAACATCTGAGGAAGGTCATGGCCAGCCATCAGCGACACTGGGACCTCAAGGTGCCACGGTTCCTTCTGGCCTACCACTCGTCAACACACGGCACCACTGGGATGACGCCATTAAGCTTGAAGTTCGGCCGAGAGCTACGCCTCGCTTGCGACTTGGCTTTTGGGATCCCCGGAAGCGAGACAGCCAGCAACACGACATGCATGAGATGGCTCCTTATAACATCCAGATAGCTAGCGACCGCATGAAGACCCGGTACGACAGGCAAGACGGCCGCGCCGTGGCTCAGTGGTTAAACCGCTTGGATCTCACCAAGGCGGCCCGAGTTCGATCCCAGGCGACCGCAAAGTGAGATTTGTGGACAACACGGCGCTGGGGCGGGTTTTCTCCGGGATCTCCGGTTTCCCCCACCATCTCATTCCACCGGTGCTCCATCTTCATCTCATGTATCATCAGTCATCGCCTGCGGTGCCGTATGTAGTAAAAGCGGGCGTTTAACACTACACACGACAGGCAAGACAACAACCAAGCGTTCCAGCAAGGTGACTTAGTCTGGTTGTACCACCCTACCCGAACCAAGGGACGCTGTCCGAAGCCTTAACCTTTGCAGCTACCGTACCGGGCGGTGAAGAGGAGTAACAACTTTGTCTACCGCATCGAGAAGGGGCCCCAAGGAAGGATCTTTGTGGTCTGAGGATCGTCTGGCCCGCTGTTCGGAACGCCCAGCCTTGAGGAGGGAGCAGTGTCGCCTATGCGAGCGATGAGAGATAGAGAAGCGGGCAGTAAAAGAGAAGAGATAGCGCCCAAGCCACGCCGACGGAGCGGAAGAATCGATTTCCTCCATATTTGATGGACCATTAATACCACTGAAACTCGGTTCCTAAAGGTTAATTTTTTAAATCCCTGTGCACCACTGGCAGGATGAGGATGGCATCTGGATAGGAGAGGCTATAAGAGCGACATCAATAAATCTTTATTTCCCAATTATAATTGAAATCCTCAGAAGTCGAGATCTTGTCTCTATACTGGGAAGCAACAAAAATTATTTTATCAGGCCATTTTAGTTTAAGTCTTACAGTTTACCAGTCACTCAGATTGAAGGGAACTTCTGAGATGTCCAAAAAATATACTTTACATTTTTATTTAAAATGACATACACGTATGGTACCAAAATCAAATATGACAATCTTAACCTCTTATTATAAGCTCTATGTTGTTGTCACTTCTTAACCATATGACTTACACTGTTTTGAAATGTGACATATGACTTAAGCCCTTATTTAAAACTTTACTGGCCATATTAATAGAAGTGATCAGTTAGATGTTCAGTGCAAAGAGTGGGGGAAAGAGCCGTGCCTCGCAAGAAGACATCATCCATATTAAATACATACAACTACTCGCCGACCGACCGCCTCATGCTTACACTGTTCATATCTATCTGCATGGACAGTACATTGTTATTGGTTCTTACCCTTATGAACTAAATTATGCCTTTTCAAAGTTGACAAATGAGTAAAGTTCCTATTACAAACTTTACTGTGGTGTGCGTTCTTACTCTCATGAACTAAATTATGTGTTTTCAAAGTTGACAACTGAGTAAAGCTCCTACTACAAACTTTACATTGGTGTGGCTTCTTACCATCTTGCACTAAATTATGTTTTCAAAGTTCAAAGGTGTGCAAAGCTTTTATCACAAACCTTACATTGGTGAACCTTCCTACCATCATGAACTAAATTATGTGTTCTCAAAGTTAACAAATGAGTAAAGCTTCTATTACAAACTTCACATTCGTGTTATTTCCTACCCTCATGAATTAAATTATGTCTTCTCAAACTCGACAACAGAGTAAAGGTCTTATTACAAATCTTACATTGGTGAATTTTCACACTCTCATGAATTAAATTGTGTGTTTTCAAATGTGACAACTGCCTAAACCTCTTATCACACACTTTACATTGGTATGGCTTCTTATCCTCATGAATTAAATTATGTCTCTTCAACTTTGATGATTCAGTAAAGCTCCTATTACAAACTTTACATTTGTGTGCCTTCCTACCCTCATGAACTAAAATATGTGATTTCAACGTTGACAACTGAGTCAAACTTTAATTATTACAAACTTTACATTGGTCTGGCTTCTTACCCTCATGGATTAAATTGTCTTTTCAAATCTGACAACTGATTAAAGTTCTTATTACAAACTTTACATTGGTGCTCCTTTTTGCCACCATGAACAAAGTTATGTGTTTTCAAAGTTGACAAACGAATAAAGCTTTTATTACAAACTTTACATTTGAATGCCTTCTTACCCTCATGGATTAAATTATGCGTTTTCAAATGCGAGAAAAAAGTAAAGCCTTTATTACAAACGTTACACTGGTGGGCCTTCTTACCATCATGAATCAAATTATGTCTATTCATATGAGACAACTGAATAAAACTACTACTACTACAAAGTTTACACTGATATGGTTTGTTACCCATATGTACTTTCAAATACCACAGAGTGCTAAACCTCTTCTCACAGATACCACACTGGTATGCTGTTTTACTCATATGACTCAAAGTCCTGTGTTTCAAGTATGAAGGCTGAATATACCTGTGTGTGTCATTACTGCATTTACCATATTGATTGGAGTGAACATACTCCTTTGCAGATGTAACATCACATTTTTTATATTCGTAATTAAGATGATCCATTTCATTACAGCAGATTGTGTCTCTTGCTGGGACTTCAGCCAAGAACATTGGTGATTTTCCAATAGTAGTACCAGCAACTGGGTACAATCTGAAATGTTGGAGGACTTGTCATCATTAAGTATAAGATAATAAAATGTCAACACAGAATCTGTCAGTCCATACACAAGAAGTTAGTGAACTCTCATTAAATTGACTCAACCAAAGTAACCAAGTTGTTCGTTCTAATTAATTTACTTTGCTAATCTACAATATCCTTAAATAAATACAAAATTTTTGACAATAAACAACATGGTAATAAGAGCACTATGTTACTGGCAATAATACATGTGAACAGTCAATATCTATGGTACAACAGTTAAAGTTGTAATTAGGTATGTGCATAATCACAGATATATATTTATTTAGGATGCATGGTAATTGATGAAATATACTATATTGCATTTTGTGTAATCTGGAAACTTGCCCAATTTTGACATTTGTTTTCGTCCTAAAACATAAATGTGAAAGTTATATGGAAACAACTGTAACCATAATACTAAATGTGGAAATCTTGCAAATGAAAAGAGTCAACTCTTACCTTGGGGATTTTACTGGAGGAAAGTCCCCATCCTGCAACAGAATAATTCAAATGTACAGTATCACAGAAACATCTGTGAAGTGTTAAATGTCGTGCATAACATGGTTATAATTTATATGGAAACAATATTTGATATATTATGGGGTGTAAAAAACCAAGATGTGGAGAAACTATTTGTTTGGTTTAGAGGACATAAAATTGGTTAAAAGAAATGTTTAATAAATAATCAAATAAATAAATGGCCAAATGTCAAACATTTATGACAAGTAAGACAGAAACATTAGAAGACAGCCGAAGGGAAGAAGGGGCTAACATATTGGGTTCACCTATGCAAACTACACACTTGGACTTGACATCAGTGATTGAGCTGGTAGATTGCTCACTACAAACTGTACCTAGATTCATGATAACAATAAAGCGGCAACACAAACAACTTTCAGGATACAGGTCTTCTCAACAACACAATCAGATAGGAACATACAGGATAATGTATTTAAAATACAGGGAATAGAAGAACCCAAGTGTGTTAGTGTCAATATCCATTCTTTTTACATAATTGTACTTAATGATATCCAGGATGTATCTAAATGGTTAAGTCACACTCTAGGAGCCAATACCTAAAATGCTAGGAACAAATGTCACAGAATCCACTGTTGCTGAGGTATCTGTCAAAATAATAATAGGAATAAACTGGTAGCAATGCATCACAGGAAATGTTGAAGACATCTAGACTGACTCAACATGGACCAGGTAATCTGCTCTGTACATGATTACTTTATGCTGCTCCAGGTCACTCACTTTGTTCTTTATCCTTATTTTTATATTGAACATCACCCAACATTCCTCACAACATGATGACTGAAGTAAGAAATTGATCCTGAAATGAATGGTCAATGGTCACCTGAAATTCATCCAGGATAGGCAAAAACTCTGAAAGAAGACACTGATCCAGCTAACTTATCCTAAGGCACATTCAAACTCGGAAGCTCTTGAACATGAGGCTGATATGCTACTCCCATATTAAAAGGCGGCAGGTTATTCACTGCACACTACACCATTCAGGTGAATCCATAGCTCAAAGTCTAGTGGGTTAAGGTGACTGAACATTCATGCTTTATCTAACTTGGGAAGATTTCCAAATGCTGACATACAGAAAATGAAATGTACTGTTGCAGAAAGCATTTGGCATAGGAAACTACTAAAGGAAGCATGTGTCTGAAGTACATTAAATTCATTTCTCCTTTTAGTCATTGCGTTAACTGGGCCATATATCAATCGTTGATGTGTTGCCCATATATACAGCTTTATGTCATGCAGTCTTGTTGAACCAAATGAACAAAGAAAAAAAAAACAGTTTGATTGTATTCATTAAGGGTGGAAAGAAGCCTGACAGTTTCTGTATCCTTTACAGATGGTATGGATACATGTACTGTCATGATGAATAGAAACACTTACTTGCATTTCAAGGCCACCTGTAAATGACACATTCTCAACATACTCCTTTAGGTCATGGTCAAATTATGTAGGAAGTAGTAGACCAGTTTTGCACACAGTATGTGTTAAATATACAGTTCAAGGGCTTCCGGCATGGTTTGAATTGCTGTTATTGCCAACAAATGATAAACAATGAACAATGTAACACATACTGGCATAAATCCTACGCAGTACTAAACTGGCAATGGGGAACAGATGTGCAACGGAGTTGATCCTGTGAAATCTAAGTGATATGGTAAAGTAGACGTGAGAAGTTATTAGAAATACTGGTTTGGCAATGAGATTTAAACCAGAATGGATGAAGTGGGAAAACATAGAGTTGAAGATTAAAACTAGAGACAAAGGACTGTGAGTGGTAGAGCCAATGTGATGCTAGTGAAGTGGAACAATTTGTATTAGTGAAAGCAGATAAAAGAAATGAGGTGACGTGCTAAGGAGAAATAATAAAAATTAAGATTATATATCAAGTATGTATTTCTATTGAGGAGTTGCCTATTTAACAAAGGGGGCAGGGTCCTCCTAAAAGATAGTCCAAGATGTATTTGATTTTGTACTTAACAGAATCATATATTACACAGGTCCAGCTACTTCAAAAGCACACTATCCTACAATTAATTTTCCTTTAAATAAAGGCACAGGTTTATATAAGTACAATTTACTCTCCAGAGTCTCAGTCATGTTTGTATTCACCTGACTTATGTCCCATGACCAATATGCACATGTACTCCTTGAATCTTGTAACAATATGTTTCAGTTAGATTTTTTTATATGAATATTGCTTTCTGATATGACTTAGTAGGCCATATAATGACAACATTAAAAACAAATATATGTGTAATTTTGTGATTGGCCGTAGTAATAACTGTATTACGTAATGTGGTGACATAGCAGTACATCGGCCAATCACAAAATTAATAGAGGAGTAACGATAGTTACTGAAAATCAATAATCTTGAGATAGACTTATGTTATTTAGTCTTCTTTCATGATGAAAAAAAATGTTGCGGTGAATATAATTTTAACGGAAAGTTAATAACCTTCAAAAAGAGTTATTCGGTATTCATAATAGTGATGAGTGGACGTTAGATTATACAATCAAATTAAATAATATATCAAACTCAATCATCAAGAAACAATTCAACCTGCAGTGATTAAGAGGGACGGTTATAAAGATCGCTCCCAACTTTGGGGTTGATTAATCATTGAGAAACGAGACGACCTGTTATATCGCCACAAATATTAACTTAAAACTAATCATAATAGTATCTTGACTACCCTCCCAACCCACCCTAACGGATTTTAGATTATTTTACAAGTGTGAAATCAGTTTTATTATGAGTAAAACATTGTAATTCACAAATAATTTTTTGTAATTATAATTTTGTCACACATAGATTTTCCAATAGCAGACATAATAAATAATGTCAAACACTATTTTTATGTTTTCTAACTTGAAAAACGTTGTTTTGCAAACTCAAAGATTAGAAATTTAGTCCTGTTTGTTCATTGATTTCAGGTTGAAATTGTGATGATGCAATCTTTTTGTGTTATGAATACAGATTATTAATACATAGGTTTTTTCAGGCTTATTGCTTGTGCATTTTCCTGTCCTAATATAATGATTGTATGTTTTATATTGGCATATGTTTTGTGTATATTTGATGTTTTGTGCTGTGGGCTGACTGCAAGTTCATTGACTTTTGTAAGCACTCCTAAATTATTGGCTAATTACCCCTATATGGACTTAATGTCCCAAGTCACAAATGATAGAACCGCAACTCAGCAAATTTGTAAACTCACTCCGGACCAGCAATTCTCTTTTAATAAGTTAGTTGCAACTTATTGCCTTACCTCTGATGACATTAAATATCTTCCCCCTGATGTTCTAAAACTTTGGAGATATATGCACAAGGTGACAGAACCTCCCGCCGAGTTCGTAAACTATCACCTGTTCCATACATTCCTGACAAACGAAGAAGTTTAAGTATAGGAGATTTAACTGCATGTTCCTTTGATATGCAAACTCCACCAATCCCATCAAATTCCGCTTCCAAGTAGGCACTAAATCACGAAATAATGAATTCTACAGTTCCCCAGAAGAGTTCTTCAACTCGTAAGAACGTAAACAATAAATCTCCACTGTATTTAGAAATGTCATTCACACGTCCAGCTATTGACCCAGGAAGCTTTGAAGGCCGATTAGGACATGACATTTTTGCTTACTTGTACAACTTTGACCATATTTAATTCTCTAAAATCTGATTATGTTTAATTTTAGCCACCTCTTCCCCATCATTATTCTGTGTAACTCATCCACCCACTCGCTAATTTTTAACTTTTTGGAAATGTAGCTTAATTTTGTTTGAACCAAGTATTCTAATGTTAACTCCACAGGTGTTGTCGTGTTCCCTCAGTTACTTAAAAATCTTTCTGGCATCATTAATATATGAGATTTCATGTGGTTTTTTACAAGATTTTTTTAATGTTTCCAAACTTTAAGGTTTAGTGCAATGTTACTAATCACACTGTTTTATATCATGTCTAAGCTATCTGTTGTCTATTTACAGTATTTTAAAGGTGATATTCAATTTGAATAACGATTGAGATAAATCCAAATCAGTACAATTGATAGAGCCACTTTAAATAATGTTTGATTTTTTTTATAATTTTGCAACATAGATATAAATTATGAATTACATTGATAATGAAGTATTGCTGCTGGTTTCACTGAAACATATTTTTGTAAATTTTGTTTCAAGATGATATTTTCGGTCATCTTGTTTCCATTTGCATCCCCTTAAGGCATTACTGCCATATAGTGATCATTATCGACTGTATGACTACTGTCCTATGCCACTAAGTGTGCGTCATGTGTGTTTAAATGTCATTTTTTTGCTGTAATGTTTGTGGAGGCAAGGACTATCAGGAACCATGTGTATTTGTGTGATTTAGGAGAGAATGTGAACTGACGACTAATATATACTTATAGTTTTGCTGATACCAACTCTTAGATTCAGTCGCGAGACATCTTAAGAGCGTATCTAGCACTTAGATATTGCGTGCTTATGATATATTTTATTCGTATATAATGTAGGATGAAGTTCCCTACCTTAAATTTGCCAGGCAGTAAAGCCTGATGTTAGTAAAGCGATACTAGGATAAGGGTTAAAAATCGCGAGATTCCCCCTAGTATAGCGATTAACTTTGCCTTTCATAAGTCAGATTAGCTGCAAAGCCCTGGTTGTGGACGTTGGCATATCAGTTATGTTGATTAAGAGATATGTTGAGATATTAATGATGAAATATTATAATGCTGAAGACGTATAACTCATGCATCGTGAGATTTTAGCACGAGAATGTGCTTCTTTTTGTTGACTAGTGTGTGTGTGTGTGTAAATGTGTGTCTACTGTACAGTAAGTTGGTCAGAGTAGTTTTCCTGACATTAGATATATTAAAGTAAGTCATACCGTTTGTTAATGATCACATTAATTTAATTTCCCCTCTGTAAGTTTCGTCCATGCTTAATATTTATGTGGAAACTTGTTATTCTAATTGCATCACTTTAGTGTAAATTGTTTATGCCTACACATATAAGAAATAAAACCACAACAAATCCAATATGGTTTTCCACTACTTTTTGCAATATTTTATATGAATTCTCGTTCAATAAGATGATTTTATTATTAATCTGAATTCCTTAAAGTCATAACAATCCACACAACTTTTTTTTTTATTCTTAAAATATATCCGGAGAAGCAAAGATACGTTACACACATTTCTTACACTTATTTAACGCATTTATTCTTGTCAGTCTCCTGTAATCTTTTAAACAAATTCCCTTCAAAAATATTATAATTCAACAAACAAAAAAGGACAAAAGAAACAATTACGACTGTGTTCCGAACAGCAAATACCATTATAAGATTTTCAATTATAACTCCTAGAAACAACACTAGAATATTTTCAAGTTTCTTTCCAGTTCTTAAAATTCTCAATGCTAAATGTATTATTTTAATAACACCAACTTTAAGCCTTCATGATAAAATTTCCAAAACATATTTACATGTGAAGTTAACATAATTTCCTTTCATTCCAATGTTCATTCCAATGTTAAGTAAACAATGACTTTCTTCTTACGTCTTCGTATTTACAGCTAATTAGATAATATTAAACACTGTTTATGAATATGCTAAGCTCATAAAGTCACTGATGGTGACACACCCAGTTTCAAAACTTTAATTTCGCATCAAACAAAATAATACTCCATATTTGGCATATTATCTCGCTTGTTTTTGCTAATATGATCTCTCCAAACCCAAAATAATATTTAACCTTCTCTAAATCACACTTAATTAATTAGTGACAATTCTATTTCACTTTGAAACTGCTGTGCAAATTATATATTTGTCTCAAATTGTTTTACTCACCTTTCCCACGGCTAACAGCTAATCCATTTATAAACTCACACCTCCATACGTTTTCCGAACACCTTTTTATTCCGAATATACACTTCTACTTTTTGCTTGAGCTAACATTCACCATATCCCAACAACTATAATTTTCACCCGAAACATAAACACGTGAAATTAGAACGAATTTTTTTTTTTATATATTTATGCGTCTTTCCTCTGAGAATGTCTATTCGTGGACATCCATAGACTGATTTCTGTTTTGCTAAACGCTGTCGTACTTAACTTGCAGTTCCCAGAGGGACATATGAACCTTTCTGTTGACAAGACGTCTGCAATTGCCTGAACGAAAGCCATGCCTTGGGTCGCTTAGAAACCAAGTTACTGCTGTAACACGTTTGTGACTGAAAACCTACATATTACTTTAACATTTCATATGGGACATCTAATTACATAGTGACACCTTGTGTACATTCCCCCTTACAGTACTTATCTAAGCTTATTTTACTTTAGATAATACACATTTCCTTTTCCAAATTTATTTCCTAGGTTCACTCAACAAATTTCTTTTCTTTACATGTGCAACTATTTGATATCAATAACTAATTATTGTTAGAAAATTTTTATGTCTCAATGTTAAAAATAAATTATCGCTGCTTAAAGAGGAAGCTTGCACAAACTAGGTTATTTGGTGCAGTGGTGTAATACTATTATTCTTACTTAATAGCTGAGTACAATAAAATTCGTCAAGGTAAAGCATACTTTCGCATAAACTTCTATTTCTCTATCAACAATATGATGCCTTTTCTTCATCGAAGTCCCTAAACCCTGGTTATAAGTTAATATATATTTCATTATTAAGTTCTCTCTCTTTTACCACCGAAAACTGCGTTTATACCTCTCTACCGTATTTAATAAATACAGCAACTCTATACTTGACACATTTGTCTCTTAGGAAACTCGACTTTACTTCGATCATAGACATGATCATCACTTTTCCCAAAAGCGCGCTTAGCCAGCAATAGCGTACAGAAACCTTTTGTTCTTACCGGAAAAACTTCCGCCACAGTAGGTTTGGGAACCACTGACATAGCAAGCCGGATCAAATTTGCTACAAAAAAATCACACTTGCGACAAGTAAAGCATCCTTTGTACATGGCACGAATTTCTTCGCTCCTAAGAATGTTATACAATTGTAACCTTTCTTATTATAGTCTTAATGAAAATTCAAACTCCAACTTTAAGCTTTAATACGCTTATCTTTTGCTATCACCATCATAAAAAACACCTCTTTTGACTCATTTCATTCCCCTCCATGCTTTTAAAAATACACCAGCGGTACACCACGTTTTTTATTATAAATAATTTCAATGTGACCTTATATTCTCTATGCTTAAAAGTTATAAGTTATGATCGTTGTAACCAAATGCTTAGGATTTGTTAAGATAATGTTTGTAGTATCCTTTGACCTTAAGAACAACCGCGAGGCGTTCTTAGAGGCTATTTCTAAGTGTTTATAGATTCTAGTAGTAATATGTTCTGTTCCGAATCCATCGCAAGATTTTCGGAGACAATTTTAGTCAATATGTATGCATATACCATGGTACCCTCAAGTTTTAAGCTTCCAAGCTATAAGAGTTTTTTTTTTTTTTTTTTTTTGTATGAGCAACAGAGGCTACATCCCTCGGTAGTCGCCGAGACCCTTAGGTTGTGTATGCTTCTCAAGGTGATTTGATATCATCAGACATGTTGTGATATAAAAGGGATTTTTCGCGCGAGCGTTTTCCCTATAAACATTGCTAAGTTAAAGTTATATAATTACTGATCAGTGTAAATAAAGAAGTTGTGAAGACAAAATAGCATTAATGTTTAAGTATGAGTGAGAGCTGCGCAGCGTGAATGTGAAGTTTTTGCTGTGGGGGAGACGTCCCTCAATCAGCTTACAGTGAAGAATGATGCTAGTATGAAAGAGAACAAATCAACATAAATCCTAAGATTTAATAAATAATTGTATTAACAATGATGATTCACTAGCAAGGAAAATGACTGAAAGCAAAATAAACAAAAAGAAAGGCACAGAACTTTTTTAACTAAGGTGTTACCTCAGGATGTAAGTCATAGAATTCAGCTATGTTTCCCCAATTCACCCTTAAGTATTGATAAAGAAACCCATGACTTATATTTATTGTTTATCAAAGCAGACTGATCAACTTGATGTAATTATCGTGGTATGCTATTCTAAGGGTACTTCCTCTTATACCAGTCAGTTTCTCCATCATTTATTGAACTTTTAATTCAGCGGGCAGCACATAACTCAAATACATCCCTTGACAATATTCATTATGGATCTGAGAAATGACCAATGACCAAGATTAAACTAATCATTATATCAAGTTCTGTTTACAAATCACAGCACAAGGAAATCTACAAGCTACAACCCCCCTCCCCTTCCTTTTGCTATCACTCACAATTACCATGCTATAAAAGCATGCCCAAATTTGTTAGGGATTAATAAACAAGAGAAGACTTAATTATTGTCAATCAACATTTCATTTATAAGACAACCCAATGCACTGTAATTTAACACTTGTTTTTAACATCCAGTGACAGTAGAGTACATCATATCTCCAGATAATAAGATCGATATTGTTTATCGATATCTTTGATCACACTTTTTTTGCGAAAAGAAGAAAAGAAACATTATACCTCTTGTTTAAACAATCGATGCTAAACCAGCAAATGTCAGAGTTACTTATGCTATATTTATGTAAAAAGATAAAGTCATAGGATATCCTTATAGATTGTAAGATGATTGTATCAATGTGACCTCAATTACTATGTATTATGAAAGTATGTTATGTAACTCTAGAAACACTTACTTCAGTAGCATCAAGATTAATCGTAAAAAAATAGAAAGACATGGTTAACTCTGATATTTGACTGATTTTGTGACAACAGTAGACATTTGTGATAGCAAATAGCAAACATAGTACGAACTAATCACATATCATCGCCCACTCACTGGCCAGGGCAGAACAAGCCCTACCATACAAATAATTGTATATATAGAGAAAAGAGTTCGGTCATTTCATTCACATCCTGTAGAAGGCCATGGAGTATACAATGCCCAAAACGTGACATTCATAAACTTGACAAGGCTGATCACCCACAAAGCCTTGATTAATAACCATCACCGTCCTTAAGATACAGATTTAAAGGAATGGTGTTCAATATTGGAGGTTGTTACTTGCTTCCACGCAGACAAAATAAATTCCATAGCTCGCAGTAATTTAATAAGATTTAAAATTCCTATTTCAGTCACTGTTGATAAATGAAGAACCAGCATTTTTGTATAAGAAATTTTGAAAATTGCAATGATGCCCAAACAAAGTGGCTGCACACAACTGGTGCGGTTAGAAGGTAAAAATTCTACTTGAATATTTACCAAAATCTTTAAAGTGAATGTGCTACACATTGATCCATGAAAAGATAGATTTTCTTCTATTTCTTTCTCATTCAGATGTGCAGTTTCATTAACTACTGTTCCATTAAAATCATATTCAGTAGGTCTAGCATCGTTGCCCTTAAAACACCTCACTTCCTGGATTTTCCTAACATAAATGGGAGATGAGGATCCATCTGTATTGGTAACAAAAGCAACTGTTACATGAATCAACCTCTCTAGCTAATGTCTTGCTTGCGCCGTTGCATGAGTCACTCTCTCCAGCTAATGTCTTGCTTGCGCCGTTGCATGAGTCACCCTCTCCAGCTAATGTCTTGCTGGGAACAAGTTTGTAGAATAGGCCTGTCTCATCACAGCTGTACAAGTTTTGAGACTGGTAAGCGCTTATGATTCCTGGTAGAACTTCCTTCTTCCACTGCTGCACTGTGATGTCATTCACAGCTTATGACATGCCACAAATTGATTTCCCTATGATTCCATGACAATCTTGGAGACTTTGCAACCATATCAAGGCTTGAAATCCACTGCCATGTTTGTGATTTTAGTTAAATATGCTATCAGCATGTAACCAACAATTGGTAGAATTGCCTCTTTCTACTGGAACCACTGAAAAGAGCCATTTCCGAATCAACATATCTCCCTAACTGCTAACAGCTGCAGTTAGTTGATTTTGCACCCAATGAAAAAACTTTCCAAAATAGAATTTCTGTTACTGATGAATGTACATAACGCAGTATAACAATCCCCTAGTTTTAAGAAAATTCAAATTTTGTTTGGTGTATAAAGTGCCAATGCTTATGTGAATTTTACCTTCTGATCTAGCATATAATGTTTCCTTTCTCCATGACTGATTAAAATCAATTGAGAACTGATAAACAAAACCGATATTCAACAGTAAACACAAGGTGCTCATGGTTTGTTGCTACAACCCTGTTGGACCAAAAGCAAACATGTCTTTTGTGGAAACGTTGAGTCAGACTGAAAAATTCAATGCCATAGCCGGGATTTGAACCACGGATCTTCTGGTTTCCGTCCAGCCGCACTACCATTGTGCTACTATGGCCAACGTGCCGATATGACATTAAATTCTCCAACTGACTCGTATTTTCCCGGTAAACCACTTAGGAGTTCTCATAAACACATGAGACAACTACCTTAATGGCGACTTACTACATGTAAGTACTTTAAGGCCCGGGCTTTATAGTTAACCACTATTAGGTTAATTAATGGAAATTAATTATTCTTTCACACTGACCGTGTGTAGGCTATGCTGGTTTAGCCTACACACGGCCAGTGTGAAAGAATAATTAATTTCCATTAATTAACCTAATAGTGGTTAACTATAAAGCCCGGGCCTTAAAGTACTTACATGTAGTAAGTCGCCATTAAGGTAGTTGTCTCATGTGTTTATGAGAACTCCTAAGTGGTTTACCGGGAAAATACGAGTCAGTTGGAGAATTTAATGTCATATCGGCACGTTGGCTATAGTAGCACAATGGTAGTGCGGCTGGACGGAAACCAGAAGATCCATGGTTCAAATCCCGGCTATGGCATTGAATTTTTCAGTCTTACTCAACGTTTCCACAATTTAGCCTATACACGGCCAGTGTGAAAGAATAATTAATTTCCAACATGTCTTTTATTTTCAATGCTGAAAGCCACCACACAGCTTGCATCTTTATCAACAGCAATAAAGAAAATGAGTTTTGCATTTCTTTTAAGATAGTGTATGCCATATGCTCATTTAATTACATAAAGCTCAGTCGTGTTTCACTGATATTTAATTATTATAACAACAAATTACAGATAAATAAGGTTCTATTACCATGTTTCTCTCTGTTTAGATCTGGGATACATAGTGTCACAAGGCAATTCGCATAAGCGAACGCCGTGAGAGAGAGAGAAGCGAGGAGTGAAAGAGACAGTTATTGCCAAGCCACGCCCAGCAGAGATGGGGCAGGGAGAGAAAGAGCCAAAGAAACGTCTGGATGGTCCTCTCTCCTTCGCCTGCCACCTCCAAGGTCCGGGAATCTTCATGAGATGTCGAGAAGCTTCGCCTCGTGCATAGAAGTGAGTGGTCTGGTGCAGTCTGGCAGGAGCTGAGAGTGAATGAAGTTGCTAGTGAGGAGTGTACAGACGGACTTGAAGGTTTTGCACGTGTGTGTTACATCATTCTGCTGATATCAGAATTGTACAAGTGTCTTTCTAGGGAAATAAAGAGCATTTCGAGTTTCTGCAAACTCGACTTTTAATTTTACGACTTCAAAAAAGTCACAACTGGTCTCAGGAGTGGGTAGATTGTAATATTCTACAGTAACACAGATATACTGGGATGAGTATTACAAAACATTCCTCATTCTAATTACAGTAGATTTATACACATCTTACCTTAATATTATTACAAACTGATGAAGACTCTGTTTCTAACCACCAAGCTTCTTCTTTAATTTCTATTTTGTTACACATTTCATGATCACTGTTGTATTTCTTATTCATTATTACAGGAGCCTCTAGAAGATACTCTTCCTCATTCTGTGAACCACAGTCTAAAAACAGAGTCTGTTGTTGAACTTCATTTGTCCTATCTATCTCCCAGTTGATGCAAGTAGCAGTTTCAGTCTTCATCTGCTGAATCTGCTTGATAGATGGAGTTTCTGATTTAATTTCTGTTTTGACTGTCATGTCACAATCATCATCAATGCTCGTCTTCACTGAAACAACTTCTTGAAAGAATTCTCTCTCATTCTGTGAGGCTATGTCATCTGTGAGAGGAATCTCTTCTTTGATTTCTATTTTCTTATCCATTTCAAATAACTGTCAAATCAGATGCTGCTCTTAATTTATGGAATAGATCTGTGGAAGAAAAACATATCTTACATATAAAAAAAATATGAGTAATATAACCATCATCTTCTTTGAAGCTATCAATAAAGCTCAAATCACACTACACACTGTTCTCGTATCCTACAAACAACTTCCTGGAAAGCTGTATAAGACTTAAGAAATTCAAAGACATGTCCAGGACTCAAACTACAGATATTTCTCTGTTTATGTCAGTGCTATTATCACTGCAGCTACCTTACTGAGTTACTGCACAAACATTAAATCTCCTAATCTGCTTAAAATGCCATGAATAAAGATCGAAGTTATCTCAGATATTAAATAAAACTAAAGGAAATTGCTATGTTGGGAACTATTGTGTTTAGTTAACTGTTCTTCCATGTGCAGGAAATAATTGGAAAGATTAAATGTAAAAAGATTAGCTATAAAGAATCTGGGGCATGTCCCTTTGTGGCATGATATCTCTGTATTTGATATTTGGAAGTTTTTGCCACGGCATGTTTTATGATACGGTATTGGCTACTTTCATATGGTTTGAATACGGTAGATATACATTGTAACGTATGTTGCTGAGTCAGAGTTTTTGTACTGACTTGCGGGCATTTCTCCATGAGCATCAATTGCTACGAGCTCATTTTTCTTCTCCGTTACGAATACCTGGGGCTCATAATCGTATTTCACATTCAGAGGCTTTGCTTTTTGACATAAGGCACAGGATGATATGAATTTTCATACTTTCCTGCCCAAATGTTTGATGTATACTCTATCTTGTATGGCTAAGGAAGTTTTCTCACTTCCTGGATGTGCCAAATATTCATGAAAGGACATTATTGTCTCATCTTCGAGGATCTTTGGCACCATAATTTTCCATTTCTTTGGCACACCTCCATGGAGTTTGTATAATACTCCATCTTTCTTAGCAATAGTACTATTGTTGCATTTTCTATTTCAGGGACAACTCGTAGCAGCGGACCTAATGAGGTATCATTGCTTTGAATTTCAGCAATGTTGTTAAACTTCTTCTCCAAAGTTTTATTCCAATGGAATTCCATTTTGTATATTTTTATTTCATAATGTGGATGGGAGAGCATCTCATGGATTTCATCTCCGATCTTCTGTTGGGATAACATATCACTAAAAATATTTTCTTTCCCTGGAATATGACTTATCTCGATATCGTACGAAGTAATCTTGTGTATGTATTGAGATATCTTGGAACTTGTTAGTTTGCATTTCTTTATGAAGGACATACTTATGTGGTCACTATATACTATAATTTTAGTGTTATATACATATTGCCGAAACTTTTGTAAAGCAAAGTAAATAGCGCCAATTTCCAATTCTGTGATGCATGCATTCGATTCAACCTTACTTAATGTTCTCGATGCAGTGGCAATCACATGGCTATTTCCTTCATGGTCAGTTTGTGTCAATACTGCCGCATATGCGTGAATACTTGCATCTGTATATATATTATATGAATAATTTTAAATTGGTCTTTCCAAGAGGATGATGTTTTTAAATAAATCTTTTATTCTTTGGAAAGCCATCTGCTGCTCATCTGACCATTTCCAAACAGTATTTTTCTTTAATAATTCCCTTAAAGGACCTAGTTCTTATGTATAATTTATAACAAATTTGCTTTCATATTGTAGGATGCCTAGGAACCTTTTCAACTGTTCGGTGTTCTTAGGTGGAGGAATCTTTTCAATAGCTTTAATTCGGTTAGGATTTGGATTTCCTTTTTCAGAAATTATATAACCTAAGAACTCAATTTCCTTGACCAGAAAATGTGATTTAGCCAAGTTTATTGTCATTCCACTCTCCCTGAATTTGGAAAAAATTTAATTCAGATGCTCAATATGCACATCAAAATCTTGATCAGAAATTGAAAAATCATCAATATATTGCAATGCAAAATCTTCTATAGTATCACCAAAAATATGGCATAGTGCACGAAGTAAGGCACTACCACTGGTAGATAACCCAAAACCGCAAGTCTTAAATTGGTATATTTTAGCTCCAAAATTAAAACCTGTGTACTTTCTCACCAATTTGTCTAATGGAATTTGCCAATAAGATGAAACCAAATCGATTTTTGAAAAATATCAGCCATGCCCCAGTTTTGAAAATAATTCATCTATTCCCAGAGGTCTAAAATGATCGGGTTGTGTGAGGACATTTATTTTCTGGGCATGAATAATCGTTATTGATCCATCAGGTTTATGAACCCAACATAGTGGATGTAAGTATGGGGAATCAGACACTTCAATAATTCCATCCTCCATCATTTTATTAATGACGTCTGTAGCCTGTTGACATATTGACATCGGAACAGGTCTACTTTTATGAGTGTATGGGGCAATGTCTTTAACTTTGAACTTATGTGTATACTTGTTGCAGAGCCCAGGTTTCGAACTAAATGCTTCGCGATTTTTAAGGATGCACATATTTAATTTTTCTTTTTGTGCTTCATTTAGATTATTAGTACTCTCTAACTTAACTTTCAGATTTTCAATGAATTTGCTTTCCTCTCGTTTATCTATAATCTTACTATCACTTAGTTGCAAACCATACAACTGACAATGATTGTTATCAGGATTGATGTTCTGGGACATGTTTTCTTTAACATTATACCACGTATCATCATAATTATCTGTATCATCATACATAACATCATTTTCTTGCAAATATATATTTTCGAAGAAGAATCTCTCATTATTTAAATCATCTCTTCTCTCCTCTTTTATACTTACATCTTCTAATAGTTTAATACCTAAAATAATATTGTCTACTTTAATTCTAATCTCATGTTTATCAAAGTCGATTACGCTTTGCCAACTATACAACAAATCATTTCCGATAATGATCTCTCTAGCTAAGTTAGGTATTACTAATGCAATGAAACTTAAATTCTTTCCCTTAACTTTCGCTTCAATCAATGCCTGATGTCTAACGCGATCTTTTCTTTTTCCTATAGCTTTGCTACAGTATACAATACCCAAACTTAGATTTTAACTCAATAATTAGCCATCAATGTTTTAAAGAATTCTTCGCTAATTACCGAAGAGCTTGCCCCACTGTCTATTAGTACAGGTATTGGTTTTTCCCATACTTGAATGACTATTTGTGGAGGATTTACTAATTCAGTTTCCTCTGTGTTTGATACTACGATATTGTTCAAGGTATTCCCGATGTTAATTCTACTTTTGCTCTGTTTTAACATTTTCCCATCACCTTCCAGAGCACAAAGTGACGACGTGATTCGTTTTCCAGAAGAGAATTTTGAATATTTGTGTTAGTCCTTAAATTGGTATCACTTACTGTATTTCGTGAATTTCACGAGTTAATTTGTCAGTTTTCTGGTTCTTCTCTCACATTCTCAGGCAACCTTTGAGTTAAGGTGTTACCCACAGAATGATCTTGTGAAATGTCACGCCTTTGATTTAAATTTCTGCGACGTTCCTGGTGTAACAATATGTTTTAGTTAGAACTTTTTATATGAATATTGTCTTCTGATATGACTTAGTAGGCCATGTAATGACAATATAAAAAAATATATGTGTAATTTTGTGATTGGCCATAGTAATAATTGCATTACATATTGTAATGACGTAGCAGTAAATCAGCCAATCACAAAATTAATAGAGGAGTAACGATAGTTATGAAAAATCAATAATCTTGAGAGAGAGATATATGTTCTTTAGTTTTGTTTCATGACGATGGAAAAATGTTGCGGTGAATATAAAAGTTTCGTAACGGAAAATTAATAACCTTCAAAAGAGTTATTCGGTATTCGTAACAGTGATGAGTGGACGTTCAAAAGTGATGAATTTTAAGTAATTAACTGAAATTATATATAACTTGAAAATAAGGATTTATCAATGTGTTGGAGGTAACCTAAAGTGATGGATTAAGAAAGAAAGTTTGAGTAAACTGTAATCCAGATTATACAATTAAATAATATATTATGAAATCGGAGTCATATAAAATGTTATTTCTGTCACTAAACATCCATACCTGAAAATAAGATCTCATGACTCTTATTTAATCAAATTCAATTCAGATGATACAATTAGTGACCTGAAGAAACTGAGCCACACAAAATGACGACATGGGAAAGGATTGTGCTTGCAGCGAAAAAGTATACTGCCACAAATATTGCGCCCGAACTTGGGGCTCGATTAAGATGGAGAGTGATTAACCATGGAGAATTATACATCGCCACAAATATGGCATCCCAACTTTAGGGCTCCGAATTGGTGGCAAGTTTATTTACACAATGGTCAACAGAAACTTCCTACTATTATCTACACATCGTAGAGAATCAAAACGGCCAACTGCAAGTTAAAATACTTTAATGTATGAGACTCCGAAGTGGACGTAAATTGCCAGAAAGGATGAATGATCGCCAGCAATTTAGTGAACAAGTGCTTGAAGCAAACGTGCTTGCACAGGAAGAGGGACATGTTAGTGAATCACCAGATGTAAGTACTTTAGACCAGATAGTGAAGATGATAGCAGAACTCAGTAATAAGTTAGGAGATAAGATAGAAAATCAGAATGTAGAACTCAGTAGCAATTTAGAAGATGTAAATAAGAAAAGTCAGAATGCAGAACTCAGTAACAAATTAGATGCTAAGATAGATAATGTGAGTGCAATGCTTAGTAAAAAACTTGATCTGGAACTAACTAAGCATAATTAGAAATCAGATTACTAGCACAGAAAAGCAGATAGGTAATAGAATAGAAACTATGAAGAAAAACGTTTCTATGGAAACAAATTCTATTCGTAGAAACATACAGGATTTAACAGAGGAACAAGTTAGGTTTTCTAACGATAATGCAAGCAAACTCAAGGCATTGAGAATTGAATACTCTCAATCTATCGAAGCCGTGCATAGTCAATTAGGATCACAAGATAAAGATATAACTAACCTAACTGAACAACGAGAGGTTAGAATTTGTACAGAATATCCAATCTAATAAACTAAGTGAACTAGTTAGCCAAGAAATAAGAAATTTACAGACAAATGTTGACTTACCAAACAGTGAATGTTATAATATAGGTGGTTATCAGAAGATATATGTTGTAAATTCAAATAATCAGTATTTTGATGTGAACTGTAATGTATATGGACACGAAATTTTCCCACAAACACAAATACACAATGAAGGTCATAGTGGTCACATGTATGATACACCACATGAAATAATGTTGCTAAAGTTTTGTAAAAGATTTGAACACACAACTAACCTAACCTTCAAACAGCGTTATAATATACATAAAAACAAAAGATGGATTTACCAAGTTCTGGATGCTTGCAACGATCAGGTTAGCCAACTGAGAAAAATGTATCACCATAACTGTTCAAAAGTTACGGGTATGAACTCTGTCATGGATACAGGACAGTTAGTAAAATTAATTATATGGGCAAATCACCCAACTTGAATAACAAAACAGAGAAGTCTTTTGCATACAAACTGCTTATATAAATTGATTAAAATCCAGTTATTTCATTTTAATTATATATATTCGTTCACAAACTGTTGTTAAAAATATTTTTATATTGTTATATTATGTTTGCTCATTGTTACTAATTTAAAAATGTTCATTATAAAAATACTTTAACGTAAATTTGGGACGGGGCAAACCCCTCATAATGAAAAAGATATATATACTTAAAAAAAATGTGTTATAGTAATGCTTGGTTGTTTATGTTCATTTATTATTATATTTCATTCAATGTATGTCGATTATTATATTTTATGTATGTTATATTTATGTTATAGTTCATTGTTAACAAAATTGTTAAATTTGGGGCATTCTTCAAAATATATGGAAACACATTGTTGAAGTATTTAAATTAAAATTATTTTCCATATATTTTGAAGAGGGCATTTGTAACGATAAGTTTTAGTTAGAACTTTTTATATGAATATTGTTTTCTGATATGACATAGTAGGCCATGTAATGACAATATAAAATATATATATGTGTAATTTTGTGATTGGCCATAATAATAATTGTATTACGTATTGTAATGACGTAGCAGTAGATCGGCCAATCACAAAATTAGAAGAGTAACAATAGTTACGAAAAATCAATAATCTTGAGAGAGATATATGTTTTTTAGTCTTGTTTCATGACGATGGAAAAATGTTGCGGTGAATATAAAATTTTTGTAACGGAAAATTAATAACCTTCAAAAGAGTTATTCGGTTTTCATAATAGAGATGGGTGGACGTTCAAAAGTTATGAATCTTAAGTAATTAACTGAAATTATATATATATTAACTTGAAAATAAGGTTTTATCGATGTGTTAGAGGTAACCTAAAGTGATGGATTAAGAAAGAAAGTTCGAGTAAAATGTGATCCAGATTATACAATCAAATTATATTTAATCAAATCTCAACATGGATCTTCGAAACAGTCAACGTGCATCCTATCTGCTGCGAGTGGAGGAAAACGCCACAAATATTGCGCCTGAACTTGTGGCTGATTAAGCTGGAGAATTATATATCGCCACACCGGTAATTTCTGTAAAATCGTATGTGATTGATCTGACCCTCTCGATCGATTCTCTGTGTGTTGGAATTTTGATTCCTGTACCTCACAAATGATGGTACGTTCCTATTTCCCCAAGGCATAACGGTTTCATACCTACATCTAAAACTATGGTCTCTTTCTTCCCATGAATTTCTATGATCTTGTGCCACGCCCCTGAAATTTCGAAGATTCTCAAGATTTTGACCTGCACCAGAATTTCCTCTTCCATTTGGTTGACCAGCTAACCTATTATTTACATATGAGCCATGACTTTCTTTTGGGTTAGTGTTTGAATTTTCATTTGTATTATATGTTTCAAATGAAGAAAGCAACTCAATCACATCGGAAAAATCTACAGGTCTTGCCACAATTAAGTGATTCCTAATGTGTGGAGGATAATGTCTGATCAAAGTATTTACTATATCCATTTCTGACATTTCAGGGTTCACTAACTTACTCTTATTCGCCAATTTTAGAAAATATTCAGTCATTGAGATACCTTTCTTTGCCTCATATTTTCCTGTAGCCAACTCAATTTTTACTGTTTTGTCCTTCTGTTCCCCAAAATCTGTTTAAAAATAAAGTCCTAAATGTGTTTTATGTTTCATGAGAGGTTAAGGTTAACCTAAGCCATTCTAATGCATTGTTTTTCAAACATATTTTAACTACCATCATTCTAAATTCATAAGGAATTCGTTTTATGCGGAAATACTCTTCCAGTTCTTTTAGGAAAACCATAGGATTATCACCAGACTCTTCATCAAAACATGGTGGACTGATATCATTAAGGGAATAGTTAACACATTCATTATGACATTGAGTGTAAAAATGTGTGTGAGGGCACGTTTTGATTATTCCTATTGCAATATACTTCATTTTCTGGACTTATTAAATCACTACATTTGCTCATAGCATCACAAGGATTTAGATTAGTGTTTACATTACCAGTCTGGTAACCATCACTAACATTTTTAACTCTAGACACATCTTTCACATTACTTAACTTATTTGCCTGCAATGCAATTACAACCAGTGTCAATTTATTTACATTATCTTTTTCTTTTTCAGATTGTCTTTGATTTCTTGAATCTCACTAATTGTCTCATCTTTTGATTTACTTACTTCACCAAGGTTTAACTTAATTTCTTCTTGGTGAGATTTTACCTCTTTATGTTGTAATTGCATCTCAGTTCTAATTATAGCAATTCTTTGATCTAGTTTTTCCTCAAACTCATCTTTTTGTTTATTTGCTACCTCTGTTTGCTTTTTTATAAATACTTCTAATTCTTTGTTCACTTCTAACTTGATTTCCTCTTTTACAATGTCCTGACCTAACCTAGTTTCCTGAATTATTTCTCTTAATTACATAATTTCCTGTCTATTTTCATTCTTATTCTGTTCTATTGTTTGCAATAACCTTTCCATATTATCATTACATTCCTTTCTTCCCTCTCTGATTTCTTGTGCTATCTCACCTTTCAATTCCTGTTTTAACTTTTATGACAAACTAACCTCTAAATTGCTTACACTTTGGGCCAATTCCTGTCTTACAATAGCGTCTAAATTGCACATACTTTGTTTCAAATCTTTAATATTGTCTTTATTCTGAGCTAATTCTTCCCTCAATTCATTTATATTTTGTTCATTGCTATCAATTTTCTCTGACAGATTTGTTTCTAAATTACTGATATTTTGTCTTAAATTTTTCATATTAGCCTCTATATTAGCATTCATATTAATCATCATTTTCGCTAACCTATCCAACGTCATCTCATTATCTTTAAATTTCCCTACTTCCTCCGTACTTTGCTTTTCAACCTCTTCCTCTACATCTCTACTGTCCGGCCGTTGTATCTCCGGCTCTGACGTTTTGCGACTGTAAAAGGTGGAAGGGGAAACCTAATAGTACCAACATACAGTAATGAGCAATTGAAAACATATCCTCAAAATTATCTTTAGAACGAAAATATAGGACTATATTAACTTTAAAACACTGAAATACAATTTACAATTTCATCATAATGCAAGATATTTATTACAACACCACTCTATTCGAATATTTCATTCA
Organism: Mantis religiosa; assembly: GCA_030765055.1. Classification (NCBI taxonomy): domain Eukaryota; kingdom Metazoa; phylum Arthropoda; class Insecta; order Mantodea; family Mantidae; genus Mantis; species Mantis religiosa. Next base: position 122,280,246 of record CM060959.1, read on the forward strand.
CACCTTTCACACATACACTAACTGCATCTGTTGGCAGTACTGGGAGTCTCTACATCCGGTGTCGTGGTCAGGAAGTTAAAACTGTCTGCTAGCACCAATCAGCATTGTCGTTGGTAGGCGTGGCTCCCGAACCCAACACCGTGTTGCCAGCTTAAATTTGTTTGAGCCACGTGGCCTAATAGCGGCTTGCGCTGGTGAACTTTTTTTGGTATATTTTTCGTGCGTGAATTCCGATGTTTAGTGTTCGTAAGTCCTATTATTATCGCTATTATAATAATATGGCTCCTGGTTCGTGTAATATGCAAGTACTGAAATATTTAAAATACGCATTGTTCCTCTGCTTGAAATTCCCGCTAAAGAACTGGCAACAGCCTGCTCCCCCCTCTCGAGAAATGTCAGAGCCGGAGATAGAACGGCCGAGGTATACACTTATCTACTTCTTTTCTACTCTCCATCTTTCTAACTATCTTCTGATTTCTTAGCAACATAAATTTACTAAAAAAAAAAAAAAATTGTTTTTCTACCACTCTTACTTGGAATTTGCAGTCTTCACTCTTCTCTTCTTTTTAACACACGTATATGTACACTGAACTTCCTGGGATTTTCTTCTCTCTACTCTCCCTTTTGATCTATTCAGGTCCTGCGATGGTTGCCATATTTGGAGCAGTTCCCTTCCTTGTGGGTTGGATTTATATCACACGATGCGGTGACATATCTGAAGTAGGATTCACCCCGTCGTGAGGTCTACGCCCCACATGCGCAAAAGTTTTGCGCTCCCTCGGTGTGGCGATGCGTGTAGAAGCCAAACCTTACCTTGATGTAGAAGCGACGAACCTTTCGTCTAAAAGCCGTGAAGATGATTTTTTCGATACAAAAGGGATTTCACTTTTGGGCAACTATGGAATAAAATAAGTAATACCGTTTCACTTTAATTGAAATTATATTTCTCGACATCATTTTCTTCTTTACATGCGACTTTTTCCACTGATGTATATAGCCCTTTACTATATTTTAATTTTCTCCTTTTATTTATAAATGATGCAACGGTATTTTACTTAAATTATTGTAGTGTTGCGCATTCAATGTAATTTTAAACGTTAACTAAACGTTCGTAAATGATGAACTCCAATAACTTCTACTAGTTTCAAGAAGTCTTTTACTGAAAACATGTCTACCCTCTTTGAGAGTTCAAGCCAGAAGAAAAAATTTAAGAATACAATCATTGGTTCTTTTTTCTGTTTTGGTTGCTAAGTTACCATAATACTTAATTCTGATTGGCCCTACTTCACATTTTGGGATTTCAATAAACCTAAGCATTTGTTGCATCATCTATACGGCCTGCTTGGTTATTAACTTAAGTTGAATTACAGATGGCCATTGTTTACTTAATATGTCCATGTATGCAATATCAGCTTCAATGTTAGTTATATAATAAACTTCCAAATTCATTTAAACAAGCCGCATCACTAAAACACTTTAAGAATAAGGTTAAGAAATGTTTGCATGTACACTATTTTTCTACAGTTCAGGATTTTTAGAACTATAACCATGTAAATGAGCACTGGGAGCATAGTACATTCACAAACCTTTAATATTCATATTATGACATTTTTTGTAGTAAATTAGTCTTATGCAAATACCACATAAACCATAGAAAAGCTGCTTACTGTGTATATTGTATATAATCAATTTGACTTTATGTATATACTGTATTTTTACATTTTGACATGTCTCATAACATTAATATGTTGCCAAGGAGGAAATCAAATTCTAATTCTAACATAACACTGTTGTAAACTGGTTAGCTAATTAACCTCAAAATTGATCAAAACAAAATATGGCAGACATGATAAAGCTTAGCACATTAGCCACTAGATGTCAGTGTATAGCGTATTTCAAATTTCAAAGTTGTCATCTATGCTTACGGAGTTAAACGAAACTTACCAAATGAGGACTTGGAACCCAATCGCTCTTCATATCGCGCGCACATGGTACTGTCAATGACGACTGAAGCAACTGATGTTTCAGCAAGAACTGTAACATTTTAAAAGAGGGAAGAATGTCCATTGCAACGGGTACACTGAATTTCTCCACTCCAGATGGAAAATCAGAGCTAAAGAAACCTAGAATTGAAGTGGATTCATTTACAAATTCCACTATTTGTCAGAAAATCCATGCATTTTACTCTGTGCGCAAAGAGGTGCCAACAATAAAAAATCTTTCAGCCAATCTAAAAGAAGTTAGAATTCTTGATCGTGGAAGGGAGTTCTTGCACAGAAAGCTTAAACAACTGGGGTTCAAATGGAGTCGTTGCCAGTCCAAATGCAATATTTTGGTAGAATGGCCGGATATATCTGTATGGTAAACACAGTGTTTAAATGACATCAGGAAGTACAGGGCAGAGGGATGGAATGTTGTATATATTGATGAAACATACATCCAACAATCACATTCAGTAAGCAAGTGCTGGCAGTCAGAGGAAGAACTTGGAGTTACAGTCAACATTGGAATGGGCAGAAATTATTGTTCATGGTGGAGGAGAGGACAGATTTGTCAAAGGTGCACTGTTAATTTTTAGAGGCAGACAAACTTCAGGAGACTATCACAAATCCATAAATTTTGAAAACTTCCGAAAAAGGTTGTTAGAAACGCAGCTTCTTCCAGCTTTTTCCCACCCTACTGTTATTGTAATGAATAATGCTAAGTACCACAACAGTGAGAGGGACAAGAAGCCAAACATGGCAACTTTAAAATCTGAAGTGACACGCTGGATGGAGGACCACAGTATCGATCTTGATCCTGAAATGTCAAAAGCAAAATTGTTGGAAATTATCAGCCGTAAGCCTCGTGTAAAGCAATTTGCCATTGACAATATTATTTATGAACATGGTCACATTCCACTGCGCCTTCCATCCTATCACCCTGACTTAAACCCCATTGAAATGGTATGGGGTGATATTAAGGGCAAAGTTGCGTGCCAACAAATTGACAGAAGCTTGAAGGAGAAAGAAGAATTGTGCCGATAATTGTTTTCGGAGTACTCTGTTGAACAATGGGTTAAGTATCGAGTAGCAGCTGAGGATAGGAGCAAGAGCTCTTGAAACATGTCCTGTGAATAAACAGTGTGAGTGAAGCAATGTGTCAATATATTCTCGATTCACTTTTGTACTAATGGGTTAAGTGTTGTGACAGTGTAAAGTTAACAGAAAATAATTACCTCGGACATGACCTATCATAGTTTCTTTAAACTCTGAGGAACAATGCAGTCATTCAGAAGAAAATGTAGAGAGTGCACCTAACAGTGAATGTGAAAATGAGTGAAACAGATGACCGTGCAGCCCGCGCAATGAAGAAGAGGCAATCTAAGATGATGGTACAGGGGGAAAGGTAGAGGACTCAAGTGTTGGTAAGCCATGCCTCCAACTGCATTTTCTTTGCGGTCTAAATATAGGTTAAATTTGTAAAATTCAGTATAAGATGTTATAATTTAGCATTGGTTAAACAAACTGGCATTAAAAGTGACTGTGCCGTTGCTAAGTAGTTAGACTGCTTGGCTCTCACCAAGGCGGCCTGGGTTCGATCTCAGGCAACCACGAAGTGAGATTTGTGATGGACAACACAGCGCTGGGGCAGGTTTTCTCAGAGATTTCCAGTTTCCCCCACCATCTCATTTCACCGTGCGGCATTTGCACCTCATGTATCATCAGTATCACTGCCTGCAGTGCCGTATGTAGTAAAAGCAGGCCTTAAAACACTACCCATATAATTTTTTTTGGCATTAAAGTTAACAGCTTGTTTAGGCTCAATATTTGCAAATTGAGTTAAAACTGAAATGCCTAAGCAGATACTAACAAATATATCTTTACGTGGCTAAGTATAAGTAAATGTGATTGGTTGAAATTTTGAAGATTCACCTTCATCTTATGATCATGTTACTTACCAATACTTATTTCATAAATTTTGAGCAAGTAGTCCTTCAAGTGGAAATCAGCTGCTGTTCTGTCAAGACAAGTGAAAGTCAACATGCTTTAATATATGAAAGTGGTTATAGCAGTGCTTCACTATCAATTTTATGTTTCACATTATTATTTACCTACAGTAATTCATGTTCTGAAGTAATGCTTAAAATGATGTTAGTTCACAACTTTGTAATGTTAATACAGAAAAATAAAATTATAGGTTCCAGTATTCTAATGGTGGAGGTTATATTACTAGTAATGATGCATTTTACCATAAATGTACATGTTCATGTCTGTCATCTTTACTGTCGGTGGTACATGACAATCAAACAACTGACATTGTTGACACTAGAAATGGGATATACCAATGACATGCCACTTTACACATTTATTTCACTTATTTAATGTAAATCTAGTTACTCATTTTAGATAAAAAAAAACGTAAAATATGGTATCCATAAATTAAGGTAACCCTAACAAATCACCTTAGAAATTGTTTGTGATGTTATGTGTCATCACTTCGGAATTCTCTAACCCACACACCCGACTTATAACAGATATACTAAAGAAACATTGCGCTGTGAAGACGCTGTCATACGTAGGATCTCGCAGTGGTAAATGTCCTTTGGATAGCAAATATATTAATAAACTATTTTAATACACTCTGAGACACAAAATATAATAAATAAACTCACCTTTTTTTAATTATATATGCTAATCCTAAATTCCTTCAGCATCTAATATCATAAAAGTACTATTACACAATAAATGTTTACGTGCCAAATATCCCTGAGCTTTGCTCACGTTATCCAATGAAGGAATAAAGAAATAACATACCTGTCAATATACTGGAACCTGTATCTTTAAGTCTTGCACTGTTTCTGCTACTAGAACTTGTTTTGTGATAAATGGTAAACCTTGTTCCCAATACAAATAAAGCACGTTCTCCTACGATGTATCTCTTAGGTCGTCGGTTAATTGATTAACAAGGCCGTGAAATGATCCAATCGATCGCGTTATTATATATTCCTGTAAATCTTAGTGAACTGGTTCTGCAAACCGATTTTAAAGAAAGAAAATAAGCTAGATCGAAATTGGGTAAAGGTGAACAATTGCGGCATAGAGAGTTCTGTGGTATGGAATGACTTTCGGAAACGTAGTTGTTGCCAACTACAGAGTTGTGGTATACGCACATGCAGAGAAACGTTGCCAACACTTTCTTTTTCTTATAAACTAAGGATACCGTAATAGGAATACTGCAATGATGATGATGACGATGATCACAATAATTATATTTTTTTTTAATTTACGTCCTACAATGTTAAGTCCTATCGGAAGTTGAATGGAATGGGTGAAATGATGCTCAATGAGCCCAGGGTACATAGAGCTTAGAGTTACTCGATGTCCCTTTTTCAGGATAAGGGAAAGTCCGGAAAAGACCTTATCCAGTAACTCAGCCTGACCGAGATTCGAACTCGGGACCTCTTGAACTACGCTATCATTTACGCTACCCAGGCGGGCAGTGATAATAGTAATGATAATGATAATAATGATGATTGATGGTGATAACAGGAAGAATTACAACAATGGCAATGATCCACTGGCAACGCCACAGTATCTTTACGTCTAGTACAGTACCGCTGGTTTGCTTACGTAATGTTGGTATTTTCTGCGATAGCATGTTCTGTAAGTTTACAATGCTAGGTCTATGACGTCAGGGCTACCATATTCGTACACTGTCTTAATGCATATAAATGTTGATATTTGCTATAAATCAATTTTTTCTTTTCTCACTCTAGAATATTTTCCTGCTTTTAAATCGACTTGGCAAACCAAGGTAATATGATTTACATCAACTAAATGATAACGACAGTCAATTAGATCATTTCACGGCCTCGTAAATCTCTTAGCGGCCTGAAACAAATTATGTCGATTTGCTGAGCTTGACTTGAATTCTAAACCATGATTAAGCATTTACCATAAAACAAGTCCGTGTATGAATTAGCGAATTTAGCAGTGCAAGAATTAGCGAATTTTTTCGCAGGTATGGATAGTTTTCGTTTGTTCGTTCTTTCGTTGCGTACCAACCATGAGTAAATCTTGGGAATTATTGTACACGTCACACATTGATGGTGTAATTATACTTTTAAAATATAGGGATTAGCTTCTTAGTTTGCCATTATCCTCAGAACAAGCATCACAGTAGGAGCATAAAGTAAAACATCAAAACATAGTCACAGGCAATCTGCCCCATGTATTGCAAGTTTAAAAGTTGAAAGAGATACTAAAGAATACCTCCATATTGTATGGGAAGTGGGTATTTAAGAATGACTTTAGAACTTACTTGAAAACCTTACAATTATCTAACAGTTTCAGGTAGTGTGGAAGATTATTTAAATTTTTTATGCAGAAGGGTAACATCCTTTTCGGAATAATTTTAAAAAGTTTAGAGCATAATTTCAGCCATTTTTTATTTCCTTGCCTTTAACTGCTATGGTCATATCGGTGGCTATTTTCCTTTTGGAGCATACCAAAGGTTATCTTTGGTTTTTAATCATTAGATCACGCATACATTCATACTCTCATTCAAAATTCCAGACTGGGGAAGATGGGGAATTATCTTGGAGAAAAATCCCCACCCCCAACGCCGGGAATCGAACCCGGGACCCCTAGCAGAGCAGACAGGTGCTCTACCGACTGAGCTACGGGGCCAGCCTTCAGCCATTTCGTTCATCGTCTGATATGACTTAACATTGAAGGACCTAAAATAAAAAGGAAGATATGTATTCACCAGAAAGGGTAAGCACTGTTGTGTCTCAAATAAGGGCCTACAGGAATAATGGGGCCCAATACCAAAAATAATTTATATTACCCTGTTTTGTATTATAAGCATTTGCTCCTCTACTGGATTGCCCTAGAAGGTAAATCCTAAACAGAATAGTGACAGTAGGCAAATTATGCTGTTCTTGGGATGTATTGATAAGAAAATGTTTTAAATTTTTTATGCAAAGCTAGCTGAGCTAAGTTTTGGTTGCATTTCTGTTTTTCTTCTACTGAGCTCTTTATTTATTTGGCACCCAAAAAATATTTACTACATTCTTTGAGTGTGATTGTTGCATCTATTTGTTAATTCCATTCCCAAAGTTTGTTTTATTTTAAATTGAAGTTTTTTAAATCATAGTTTATTGATAGCTTATTTGTTATAAATAAAATGTTTGTATGTGTGTGCCTAATGTTCAGAATTTGATAAAACATGATTCTTATTCTTCTAGGTTCCCATTATTAAAGTCTAAGGAGTTATCAGAATGCAGACTAGCCCTGATAGTTGCCATCACTGCACTTTGATTTAGACATATGCCTAGACTTGGATCCAGGAAGTCGGCTGGAAGTTACAGTTCGTGCAGAGAAGGAGATAGAGCTATTGGGTAAGTGTTGCCATATCGTTCCAGTTCTGGAGAGCGGTCAAGTATTCTGGCATATTACTAAAAGTTCATTTAAGTACAATGGCATGTTCTTATCATATAGCTTAACTGCCTCAATGATGGACATTTAAACCCCTCACGGATCGCAAATGGATACCCAATAAACAGAATAAGACATTTAAATTGTTAAATGCTGTAAAAATGCATCATAAGTACAAATCCGTATCTTCCATATTTATTAAGTTATCTAAATAAAACAAAACCAGGTTTAAAAACCATTAAAGGCAGTACACATCTTCAGTAACAATGAAGTAGAGACCATATTAAATTGTTGAAATTTCATAACTTTTTACACTGCAGCAAAAGCCATTCTTTGCACTGAATGCACCTAATATATCATGTTTTGTGTGTATACGAATGTATGTATGTAGTGCTACGTAAGCGACTTCTCTAGTTCAAGGTTTTAGCTTTTAGTTTATGCTATACCAAGTGATTATCATTGTGTACGTGGCACTACCACACGCGCTGGAAAGAAACCTCTCTGTCAGCATCTTTTCACAACCAAAATTTCTGGTAGCTTTCTGCAGCTGTTTTCGCTCAGTATTTTAGTTATTTATACTCTCTCGGTGTTCAGAGTGATTTCTTATAGCTATCAAGAGCTAAATGAATAGCACATTTGAAATTGTTAAACTTCAATGTTAACCATGGCTTATCCCGGTAATGTAGCAAATAAATTAGCTTGCGTAGGATGTGTATAGGCTTCTGATATTACTTTAGAAAATCTGGAAGATTTGCTGACTGTTGTTTGACTTGATTTGGATATTGAAGGCGATTATGAAGGAGGTGTTTAGGATATAGGTAGCAGTGAGGAAGAGAAGAATCTTCAGGTGTCCATGAAGAATCAGCTCTGCAAAGTGGTCAAAATAAACTCTAACACAAATAGACATATAGGCAAATAAATATTTTCAAAACCAGTTAAATGGTAAAAAAAAGTATTTTTATACCACTGGATGTAACCATACACAATTGTTTAGTAATTTTCAGAGCTGTAAATTCATGCAAGACATTCACCTACCTGTACTTGCGCTTATAAATAGCTCGTAACCTAATTGAGTACTATAATACTCAGATGCCTTGTTCCGTCGTGGTGTAAGTTGTGGCTGTCAAATTAAAGCTCAACCTAAATGGACTGTATTGCAGAAGAATCGGCCAATTGTCAGGAGAAGAAAATGTTTGACGCTTATATTGATGTATTTAATTTCTCAAAGATAGTATACCATCATACTTATCAACAGCTAAGTACTTTGCATACATCACTAAGTCTAAGTTTATTACTAGTTTCAACACTAAAACATATTACAAAATTACTAACTGAAGCTGCCATTAACTTGCTTCATGTTTCTTCACACGATTCTCTATTTTCTTTCTTTTTAAAAACAGGTCCACCAACTCCCTTGCATAGAATGCGACCAACTGTCACCGAGCATACCGGCTGCCAAGAAATAAGTAATATTTCTTAAAACACTAAAGTTAACTAAAAAATTTCCAACATTACAAACAATCACAAGTTTATTTCTGTAGGAAGAGGACAAAGCTTTACAATAGGCCTCTTAGTGATCCACTAGCTGTGCAAATAGTTACAATTCGAACTAGTCCATCATCTCCTGGATGTACTTGTTCCACCAATGCTAGCTTCCAGAGAAGTGGAGGAATGTTGTCTTCCTTCACTATTCACTATGACCAGGGTACCCGGCTGGATATTTGCACCCTTACTGGTCCACTTGGCTCACTGCTGAAAATGATGTAGATAATCACCTGACCATCTGGACCACAATTCTTGAAACTGCTGCTGCAGTCTCTCCCATCTGGCTAGCAAACTAAGTTTCACACTACCGAAATCTGACTAAGGTAGGCTAGTAAGAGGAGAACCAATCAAGAAATGACCAGGAGTTAGAACTTTCAGATCATTTACATCAGAAGAGAGAGGGATTAAGGGTCTGGAATTCAAACATGCTTCAGTTTGACAGGTTAAAATATAAAATTCTTCATAAGTTAGACATGCTGCACACATCGCACGGCTAAGATGATGTTTGAATGACTTCACCCCAGCTTCCCAAAGACCACCAAAATGTGTTTTCTTCGTGGACTAAAATGTCAGTTTATATCCTCAGCAATGGTGTAATTTTGAATATCCTGCTTAGTTTGCTTACATCCAAAAAGCTCTTGCGGTTCTCTGAATCTCCTTTCTGCACTATAAATCACTATAAATATTCTGACATCTGCCACAACGAGAAATAAATCTCCTCAAGGCTGCAATGAAGGCATTTGTAGACATGTTATTAACAACTTCTAAGTGTACTGCCCTTGTAGCAAGACAAATGAATAAAGCTATATAACATTTTACCTCTTTGTTCTAAAGGTACCAGATTTAATAAGAAATAGTCCTGCATAATCAATACCACAATTCCAGAATGGTCAAATTGACTCCACTTGTGCCCGTGGTAATAGTCCCATAAGTTGTTTTGCTGCATTTGCTTTCAGTTTATAACAAATGAGGCAATTATGAATCAAACTTCTGATAGTGTTTCTGTCATTCAATATCCAATATCTTTCTCTAAGTGAGGATAGTAGGTGCTGACAACCTCCTTGCAACAATCTTCTATGCTCATGCTCACGAATGAGTTTTGTTAAATGATGACGACTCGGTAATATCATGGGATATTTCTGATCGTAGGTTAAATCAGAATGATCTAGTCTTCCACCAACTCGAAGTAGTCCTTGACTGTCTACAAAGGGATTCAAAGATTTCAAACTACTTTCAGAGGCAACTGTCTGGTCAGATGTTAGCTGCTGTATTTCGGTGCTAAAAGCTGATAATTGTACAATATTAATATATCTATTTAAAGAATTCTGTAATTCAATAAGCGATAAAGGCCCAAGTATCCTCTTGGTCTTTGGTTTAGTACAGTTGTAGCAGAACCTCAAACAATATCCACAATACATTGCAATCTAGACAAAGCAGAAAATCTTGTAATTATTTCATCTGCTCTTATAGTCACAGCATAACAAGTAAGGTAGGTTTCCACTTCTGGAATTTCCTCTTGATTGGAAATTGCATCTAATATAGGCCAAAGGGTAGCATTTCCACTAAGCCATGTTGGCCCTTTCCACCAAAAGTTATTCTCAATAAGTGTCTCAGGAAGAACACCTCTTGATATCAGATCTGCTGGGTTATGTTGTGAAGGAACGTGTCTCCATACAGCCCCTTCGGACAACTCTTGAATCTCAGACACCCTATTAGCAACAAATGTCTTCCATCATGTAAAAGGTACTGATAGCCATGACAATACTACTGTAGAATCAGTCCATAAATATATGGATTTGAATGATAAGTTTAGTGCTTCTTTCACCTTCTTTAGTAAACGAGCAAGCGCTAATGCACCACAAAGTTCTAAACGTGGAAGTGATAATCTCTTCAAAGGTGCAACTCATGACTTTGAGCAAAGGAGTTTTACAAATGTCCTTCCTTCCTTATTTATGGAGCGTATGTAGAGGCACCCTCCATATGCTTTTTCTGATGCATCGCAGAATCCATGTAATTCAATGTAGCTAGTTGAACCATCACCTATTTCTTTACGATCAATATGAATATTGTTAATTAGAAGAAGTTGATTGTAAAGTATCTTCCAATCAGTTGTCAATTTCTGTGACAAAGGCTGATCCCAGTTAACTTGTTCTTGCCACAGGTTTTGAAGAAACATCTTGCATAAAACAACAATAGGACTTATGAACCTCAAAGGATCAAAAATGCCAGAAATTACTGATAAAAGTATTCTTTTAGTAACTCCAGATGAACCTCTTGCACCTAGATTGCTCATAATTTGAAATGTATCCATATTCGGATGCCATAATAATCTGAGGGTCTTGACTCCATTTTTGTCAAGCTGTAGTGGCAGTCTGGTTTCTCTCAGGTGTAATGGAATGTTTTCCAAAAGTTCTGGATTGTTATTAGACCATTTGTGCAATGAAAATCCACCTTTCTTCAGCATAGCCATCAATTCCTGTTGAAGCTTAATCGCCTGTTCTAAAGTAGCAGATCCTGAAATGCAGTCATCAACATAGAAATCTCTCAAAGTTGTTGCTGTTGCTTTGGAAAAGATATGTGCTTCTTCATGAGCCAATTGCTGCAGACAACAAATAGCTAAAAATGGAGAACTGGCCATACCCTATGTTACAGTCTTCAACTGATCCTCAAGAATCGGAGATGCTGGGTCACTTCTCCATAGTATTCTTTGGTACACTTGATCATTAGGGTGTACCCAAATCTGTCGATACATCTTTTCTATGTCAGCTATAAATGCTACTTCATGTGTTCTGAACCTCAAGGTACAAATATTCTGTTGAATAGTGGGACCAACATATAACAAATCATTCAATGCGGTTCCATTCTTCGAGGCTGTAGAACAGTCCAATACTACTATGGTCTTTGTAGTTGAGCTGTCTTCCTTTACAACTGCATGATGAGGCATGTAATAGCAACATTCTCTTGTTGGAGTTGCTACCTCTATATGGCCTAATTCTTCTTATTCTCGTAAAAACTCTATATAAGCTTCCTTTATTCTCTGGTTTTTGTCTAGCTTTCTTTCTAACTGATAAAGTCTTCTGGTGGCTACCATCGTTGAGTCATCTAACTTCTTTGGGTCTTCCTTAAATGGGAGGCGAACCACAAATCTTCCATCAGATTCTCTAGTAGTATTTTGAGAAAAGTGGTTTTCACATGCTATTTCATCCATGGTTTTTGGTGTTTGATGCAACTCTTCAATCTCCCAAAATCTTTGTAGCTGTTGCTGAATATTAACATCAGTCTTCGCAAAACAGGAAACGACCAGTCATCGTGGTGCATCACAGGACCTTCCAGTATCTGAATATTTACCTGAAAGTACCCAACCAAACTCTATTTCCATCATAACAGGATGATCATTATCTCGAAGTAATTTATCTTGACGCTAAATGTATGAGTACACTTCTGCGCTCAATAAAATTCTATTCTTCCAGGCTCATAAAATCTAGGATCAATTGAATCAATGAAATCAATAGATTTCAATCACTGAAGTTAATTTTCTCTACTGCCAGATTTTCTGTAACCCTTGGTAGTACTAAACATTTCACCGACATTACAAAATCACTTACAAGTGATTTAATTTGAATGCAAACGCCATGTTTAGTTTCTGAAACTGCATTTCCAATTCCCTGAACAGGTTTAGGATCATGTTGCCTCTTAAACCTTAATCTCTGAGCACATGCCTCAGATATAAAACATGATAGTGATCCTGTGTCTAACAAGGCTCTGCAGGTCTGCCACTGACCTTTATCATTCTTAACTTTTATCAAGGCTGTAGATAGGAGAATGTGTTTGCAAGGTTCAATTTTAAATGCACAATAACTATTGATTACATTATCTCTTAATGAGATGCTTGGGTATGCTGAACCTTCAGCATTACTAGTGTGTTGCTGTTTAGAATTATCAAGGTGCACTAAAGTATGACGTTTCTTTACCACAAATGCGGCAGTTGCTTGATTTGCATTTTCTAACTATATGACCTGTTAGCAAACAGTTGAAGCACAGATTGGCATTTTTAACAACTTTTCGGCACTCCAAAACAGGAGCTTGTCTGAAATCTTTACATTTTGGTAATGCATGAGCATTATTACAATATGCACACTTTATTGTTTTAGAAATGTAAGTCTGTGGAAAGCTAGATTTGTGTTTGTGATTTGTGGCTTTCTGAGAGTGATAATTAACATTGCTTGTGCCACTTGTATTTAACTTAGAACTTACTATTTCTAATGATTTACATTTAGAAGATCCTGTAGAGAAGGGAACTTATTTGCATCTAAAGTATCTTCATATTCCTTTCTAACCACTGTATCTAACTTATCTAGCACCAATGAAATGTCTAAGTTTAATGCCTTTATTGCACTTAAATTACTCATGGTTTTATTTATCAGTGCCCTTAGCTCCTTTGCCGATGACTTATGAGCTTCAGGTAAATTCAACAAATATGCAAGATGAGCAGAAGCAATAAGTTGTAAATTGTCATAACAATTGCAGATAGTTTTCAATGCAACATCAAAATTGGAACTTGTAACAGGAATGTTTTCTATCAAATTGTGTGCTTTGCCAGTAAGCGACGATAGCAAATAATAAAGCGTCAGAATATCATCTAGAGACTCATTACTAACAACTAAGCTCTCAAATGTGTATCAAAAAAGTGCTTAAAAGTGGTTACATCTCCACTGAATGAAGGTTATTTTATTGTTGGCAATTTAATTGTCTCCTTACTACCACTTGAAATTGAAAGGGAATGTTAGGATTATTTTCAGCATTTCTCTCTGAGATTTGTGCTATCATTTCAGTCATTTTTGCTTCTAGGTTATAGTAGGCTAATTCAAACGCTTCTCTATCAGTAGCGGGTCTTTCAACATCTTCAAATGATTCTGAGACTGAGCATCTTCAAATTTATCTTTGAGCAAGTCTTTCATTCTTACATTTATCAAAGAAATATTTGAAACTATTTGAAATACTTCAACAAAATTTACAAGACGGGTAAGACTTGATTTAGCTACTGCTCGTGCTGTAATTAATTTCCTCTTAATTTGTTCATCCATGCTGAAAGTTTACAATACAACACTTGAAATCAACAAATCTACTACTTTGAAGTTTCTGACGGCTATCCTTGCTTTGTGCTAGCGCGTATAAATCTGACATAAGCAAAGAAAACAGTAAGACATTTGTTTCAGTAAACTATTGTGCTGTAGCACTGTAGCACATTAGGATGAACCTTGCGTGATTTTTGACTTAAATATAAGTTTACCCTCTGGAATGAAGCCTGTATCTGCTGAACCAGCATGCAAAACAATGAGCTGATTGCTTTTACCAATAGAAACCTTTAAATCCCCAGAGCCATTGGACATCTTCTAGCAGCTTGATTTGGCATGGTTCTGGTTCAGCCAAGTCTCATCTAAATAGTATATGGGAGATAAACCCTGTTTTCATATCTCGTGCTTGGAGCATAGAAATACCATTCTTGCTGCAACAATGTCGCTCCATTCCAATAGGAATTTCTTGTCATCATCAGTATGTTTACACTGAAAACCCATGCCCTTTAAAATGCACAACACTAAGGATTTCCATCCTGAAAATTTTCAATCTTTCTCATTTCAAACACCAAATTTTCAACTGTTTGGTATTGTCTTTTCTTGTACATATCAAAAATAATGTGACAAAGAACATGTTTGTTGAAGTCATCTAAAGCAAGAACTTCCTTTTTGTGATTGCATCACTTATCAGGTGATTTAAATATTAGGGCCACTGCTTTTAATGTTTTTGTTGGCTTCTCTGGAAATACATTGCACTGTTTGTAGCCCAACACTTGCGCTGGCTGTGTTCTCTTGAGCTTTGGCAATGCTGGACCCACAACCTCATGCAACTTTACTGTTTATCCCTGACTGTATTTTGAAATAATTGTACTCACGATACACAATTTTTCTTGCCTGCCTGTTGTCATGTATGCTTTGGTGAGATGAAGGAACTTGATTTATTTTAGGAATTTATTTGAAATCTTAATATCATGAGGTTTCTTTATACAATAGAAATTATTAATTTGTGGAAGTAAAGATGTAGAAACCTCATAGCGGAACATTGGACAACAAACTCATAGTTTGCTAAATTTTCAGAGCCAAGTAGGAATGCTAAACGCAGCAACTCTAGATGTGGAACCCAGTAGTTAGAAATGGATGACCAGCAGGCCATCGGGTTTAAACATACATGGTGGATGGAATGTTCCAGAAGCTTTTTTAGTGATCAAATGGAAAAAGTTCCTAGGTTCAACGTGTGTTAAACCCCTCCTCATGCGTTTGGCCGTTAATACATATAGCCGTGGTTGTCGGGGCACGGCGGTTCTAAAGTGTATCGTTGCAGCTGGAGGCCACGCCGGGTCTTCATCTCACTATGCACCAAAGTGTCCTCGGAAGTAAGCGCCACCAAACAGTTATGTCTCTATTATCTTTTGTGCGGGCTATGTATGAAACAGAAGGGATTAAAACCGGGTTTATTAACATGTGAGGGAACTGAGTTGTTTCTGCTACCCTTCTTTCCACTACCCGATCCTTGCTCTACCTTCTGAACTCCCTGCTATGTATCCTAGTCACCACTCCAATCCTGGGGTGTAACACTATGCAACACCTGGCATACTATTGTATCTTCCATTATGGTTTATGCTAACACTTTATTTCACCACTTGTTTCCCAGCAAGCGAAAGCAAAATTCTAAGACCAAGTAAAGGATAGCTCTACTTGTACAGACACTTAAATGAAGCGCATTGACTGTTTAAGTCATGTGACACTTCTGGCTTCCTGCACAACTAGCAGACGACCGACCACCTTATACCTGGATCCAGGTATAATATCAGATAAGCAGATGAGGAGGATTAATTCTTGTACCGGTAACTCATTAAGATAGCTCGAGTAATCATATGTTAGACATAGAGAGAGAAGGATCTGTAGTTAGAATCTAAAACATTGGAATTTCTCAAGTCAAATTCAAATTTCCAAGAATTTGTTTATGTATAAGAGAACACTGAGGATATGTGATGTTGCTTGAGCAATGGTTATTGGATTCAAAGAAGCCGATGGTTAAGTTTAAACATATTTTATATTTTTCTTTTACTTCAAGGTGCAGATTTTATAAGAATTAATTATGACCCTTTAAAATGTTGTATTTCAAATTTTAATACACTGGTTAATGAAGTAAAAATTATATCAAATGAAGAAAAACATATTGTTAAAGTTAATAATCTCGTTTTACCTAGAATTTAAGCCTGGAAATAAAATGAGACTCTTTGTAAACTGTATCAATTCATGAGGTTACAATTTTGCTAAATGATTGTATAAAAATGTAGTAATCTTCATAAATTTGAGAGTTTATATGTTAAAAATTCTTTTGAACTAGTAGAAAAAATCAGCAATGTAGTATTATGTCATAAACTGGTTACCTTTGAACTACCTTATATCCTGGTATTCCAAAACAAAATCTTTTGATGTTTTTTAAAAAAATGGTTAAGATCTCTAGATTTGCATGAGGAATTAAGAGCTGATTTTGTTAAACTTTATACAAATATAATAATTTGTAACTTAAACTTCAGTTGTCTAATAAGAGATGATGACCCTATTTGATACATATTGACTAGGTTCGTGATTTCGTGAATAACTCATTCACATCATTTGCTTGAACCATCAACAAACTCGTTAACATTACCATCGCTGGATGTCACTATGGTTATTTTAGTACTACCAATATCTGAAAATGAAGCAAATTTAAAAGCAGAATCAACTTCTGGTATTTCGAAATTCATTACGCAATGTTTATGTTTTAATGGTTTGGGAAAAGATATTTCTTTTAAAAAATAAACATTGCATTATGAATTTTGAAATACCAGCAGTTGATTCTGCTTTTAAATTTGCTCCATTTTCAGATGTTGGTAGTACTAAAATAAACATAGTGACATCTAGCAACGGTAATGTTAACGAGTTTGTTGATGGTTCAAGCTGATGATGTGAAAGATAACTGAAGTTTTTTAAGTTACATGTTATTACATTTGTATATATTTGTTTGCTTCACTGTTAATGACTTCATATTTTACGTATTTGTTTAACTTATTCATTTTTAATTAAATTTAAAGGGAGTCGATTAATGACACTAAACAACACTTCCTTTTAAATTTTTCCGGAACATGTTTCAGAGACTTTGCCTCTATCCTCAGCCGGCCATCGGCTGGTTCTCATTTGTATAGTTGACGATATTTTGTCATAGGTCTCCTCTGGTGGCGGTTCAAGGAACTTTTTGAACAAATCTTTCTGGGGGATGTCGAAATTGAATACTTTGTTCCCATTTTTTGAAATGAAGATTTTTTCCCATGTGGATAGTTCTTATTTTCCTGATGTATGTTTTAGTAGTTTTGGTTCTGGATTTATGTTGTGGTTTTTTTCCCAAAAAAGTGTGGCAACTGCTGATTTTTCTAATTGTTTATATTTTATGTTTCTAAAGTGTTCCTTTGCTCTTGTTTCTAAATTTCTTTTGGTTTTTCCAATATAAATTTGACTACAGCCACTGCATTCAATTTGATATATACCAGATTTTTTGTTAGATGGAATGGCATCTTTGATGTTTGAGCAAATTAGGTTTTTTAAGGAGAAATGTTTGACTGGTGCTAGTTGAATGTTTTGTTTTTTGAAGACTTTTTTGAATTTATCACAGACCCATGGATGGTAAGTGAATTTTTTGAAAATCATATTAGTTTCTGTAGCTGAGAGGGTTGTGGTTTCCTTTATTAGCTTCTTTATTTTGCTAACTTCACTTTTTTGTCTACTAATGATTTGGGAAAGTCATTTTTTGTGCTATTTCAATTATTTTGTTGTATTCTGTTTTGTATTCTTCTGCTGTGAGAGGGATGTTGACCAGTCTGTGTGCTAAACTATTGAAGATTGCCTATTTGTGGGATCTAGCTTTTATGTAGTTGTCTGTCTGTGTTGGTTCTCTGTAAATGTCAAAGTTTAGTCTGTTTTTATTTCTCATTATTTTTAGATCCAAGAATGGTAAATACTCGTCTTTTTCTATTTCTACAGTGAACTTGATACTTTTTTCTTGGATATTTAAAAATTTTAATGCATCACTGATGTGTTTTTTTGGTACTATTGCAAAGATGTCATCTACATATCATTGCCAGAGTTTGAACATCCAAGGGAAACCTTTGGTGATCCTTATTTCTAATGCACTCATGTACAGATCGGCAATGAAGGGTGATAGGGGGTTGCCCATTGCTAACCCTGAAGTTTGGTGGAAATATTTTCCACATGGAAACAAATCTTCATTTCAAAAAATAGGAACAAAGTATTCAATTTCGACATCCCCCAGAAAGATTTGTTCAGCAAGTTCCTTGAACTGCCACCGGAGGTGACATATGACAAAATATCGTCAACTACACCAATGAGAACCAGTCTATGGCGAGCTGAGGATAGAGGCAACGTCTCTGAAACATGTTCCGGAAAAATTTAAAAGTAAGTGTTGTTTAGTGTCATTAATCGACTCCCTATAAATTTAATTTATCATAACACTGTTTTCAACACTTCCAAGAAAGGAATTATTAACTTTTGTTTGGATCAAAATTACTTCAGCTTTAATTATCAATATTTTCAACAAACTTCTGGTTTAGTAATGGGTATTGTACTTTCACCTTTTCTTGCTTATGTTTTAAAACAATGACAAGCATTTTTTCAAATGTAAGTCACTAAAGCATTCCCTTTCATTTTTAAAACTTGGTTAGAGATGTAGAGTGATATTTTTGCCATTTTTCCTGACATATTTCTCTCTCCACAGATTTGTTTCTGAAATCAAGAACAGCAACATTAGATATACAACATTTGTGAAATGGATGAGAAAGTGAAGATCAAAGAAGAGTATCCTCTCTCTGATTATATAACCTCAACAGATCAGCAAGAGTTGTTCCGCGAGCTTGTTACTATGAACACAAACAATGATAATGTGTTGTTGGATGTGCCAGTCAAAATAGAAATTAAGTCAGAGATTCCTTTTACTGAAGATCTTATAAAGGAGAATATGTTTGAAACTGTTACATGTAGCAACAACTGGGAGAGGCTTAGTAAAACAGAAATTGAACAACAGACTCTGATTTCAGACTTAAGTTCACAGAAAGAGGCAGAGTGTCTTCCAGAGGATCCTTTAATGACGGATAAGAATTACAAAAACAAACAGGAAATAGATAATATAGAAATTCAAGAAGAGCCTTCATACCTGGGGAAAGAAACTTCATCTGTTTGTGATTATATTAAGGTAAGTTTTGTAGAAACCTACT
Organism: Mantis religiosa; assembly: GCA_030765055.1. Classification (NCBI taxonomy): domain Eukaryota; kingdom Metazoa; phylum Arthropoda; class Insecta; order Mantodea; family Mantidae; genus Mantis; species Mantis religiosa. The sequence goes on from CM060959.1 coordinate 122,299,557, forward strand.
GCAGTTAGGTTGAGGACGATTTATTGAAATCACAACAATATATTCTGTTCTTTGTAGAACCGTGCAATCAGCTGCACTTTAAATTAACAGCAAATTTAACCTCATCATAAAACTAAAGCTTAATAAGTGATTTTAGAACAAAATAAAACCCAGTCATAAAGCTTTAACCCATTTCCTGTATGTAGACCCTACTGGGTGTTCCTGGATAACATAAACACAGTTGTACGTTATATAGAATATTATATATATTTAATTGGACCAACTTTATAAATGTCTGCTTTTCAGAACCAACCTTTTTATGTTTAAAAAAAATTATAAACTTATACAGAAAGATATTTTAAACAAAGAGAAACTGATAAGACCTGAGTCTTTCCTGGCGACGAATATCCTCTTTTTCTTCTCGGGCAGCAAGCCAGGTGAAAAGACGATTAGATATTGATGTTTCGGGAGTGTGCATCTCTCCCATCATCAGGATATTTATAAAATATTATAACCACAAATGAAACACTGTATATAACATAAATAAGCAAAGACAAAACACTATCAAAATTCGCATTACTGAACAAAAGACTTTTTTCAGTAAATTAAATGCCAGATCAGGAGATGGTGCGAGTATAGAAGAATTGTGTCAAAGAAATGTAACTACTTAACTTGATTATCAAGCTGTATTGATATTTGCTTCTTAAATTGATGGATTTCCATTTTTAAGGCCTGTTTCCAAGAGGAGCTGAACTGAAATCCAGAATCACGACTAAGTGTGCTCCTTTCAGAGAAAATTGCCAAAGCCTCCTCCACTCCCAGTAACTGTTGCATATTGCCAAGATGGTTGTCTGCTGAAAACTGGCTCTATGGTCGTTATTATGTATTACAGATCTCAGTTCAGCTTCTCTTGGAAACTGGCCTTAAAAATGGAAATTGTTGATTTGAGAAGCAGAGATCAATACAGCTTGATAATCAAGTTAAGTTGTTACATTTCTTTGACACAATTTTTCTATACTCATGCCATCTCCTGACCGGGCATGTAATTTACTGAAAACAGTCTTTTGTTCATTAATGTGAATTTTGATAATGTTTTGTCTTTGTTTATATTTGTGTTATATCCAGTTATACATTTGTGTTTATAACATTTAATAAATATCCTGATGATGGGAGCGATGCACACTCCCGAAACATCAATATCTAATCGTCTTTTCACCTGGCTTGCTTCCCGAGAGGAAAGTGAGCAAAGAGAAACTGGATTTTTACCAACTTTAAAGGTAGTACAGTATAATTTTGCAAAATGTAAATAATTTTTTTTTGATGCTGATTTACTGAGCCAAAAAGAATATCACCTTCTTTCCAATTCTTTCAAGATTCAACAGTTGTGTTACATTACAAGAGACAGCTTTTAACAGAAACTCAGTTCTAGTTTTCAAGCTTTCTGGTTCTAACTGACCATGACAAGTAATGAATGTTTTAACACTTTGCTCCACATATTGCAGTAAATGGTAGTAAATTAAAATAGTGCCTGTGCCACATATTGTGAAGTACAGTGAACCTGGCCTGCCATCAGTACCATAGATGGTAGCACGTCTACCTTACCCAGAAGAAGTACCGAGCTTGAATCTTGGTCAGAGTAAGTGATTTGGATAAGGTTTTTTCAGGGAGTTTTCCTTATCCTGAAAGACGAATGTTGGGTAACTAAGCTCCACAGACCCTGCGCTGATATGAGCATTTCATGTATTTCATTCATTGTTCGATATGAACAATTGGAGGATGTAAATTAACAACAAAATAGTGAAGCTCTGTATCTCTATTTGGCTTCCAATGCCCTCTGACACCACAGATTTTAACTTTCTTGGAGGTTATAATTTATTTCATTGTATGGAAAACTAGATGCACTTGGATGCCCTGCTATCTATTTTTTGTTATATGAAGGCTAAAAATAAGTAGTATCAATGCTGGCTTCAGGTGAACACTTTCCTAGGCAGTTTTATTCTATTTATGATATATATATATATATTCTTAAAATATCAGGCTTGGAACTTAAGGTGTAAACAGAAGTTCTCTTCAGATGAGGAGATACGTGCTACTACTTTTTTAAGAACTAGTGTACAAAAGTGATAGGTCTGAAGCATTACAGTTGGCCAGCTCAGTGCAAGACAATGCTAAAGAACTGCATTAGAAGCAATTACTGCTGTGATGTGTATGGCAGTGACTTTTACAGAAATATTGAAACATTTAAATTCCCTGTGGGAATCAGCCACGATATAGATGTAGGATGCGAGGAAATTGAACACTTTAATCATGGTATAGAAGGCAGTAAGGTGAGTAAGCCAGATAGTGGGAAGAACAAATAAGAGCAAAATGAAGCCACTTTTGGTAATTTTTATTTACATTTTTATTTACAAACCAATATGGCCAGTCACGAATATTAATTATCTATACATAGGTCAGCCTGCTATTGAAATTCCGAAGAAATTTAAAATCCATTATAATCCAGGCTAGAATTTTGCTGTGGACAAAGCAGAGATATGTTTCAATGAAAGGTATCATTTGAAGCAATTTGGTGCCAAAAAACTTATAAAATGGGGAATGAAGCAAGGGTATCACTGTTGGCTGCTTTGAGGATGGAAGCGTCCAAAGTGGCAGCTACCCTGACCTTGAAGAGAAGGAGTATCTGCTATGATGGAGATCGAAGACCAGCCTTGAGGTGGGGGCAGTGTCACCATGTGCCATTGTGCTGCTGCCACAGGCCAGCGCCGGGTGCTTGACAGGATAGTAAAAGGCAGGCTCCGGAATGTTCTGCCCATTGTTGCTGCCACTTAAGTTCTCGAAAGGTCTGCGGGCTCCTAAAAATAATGACTGGGAGGTACAAATACCTGCAAGAGCAGCAGTTGTTTGTTCATTATTGCGACATTTGACGATTGAAGTGTACCACAGTGATTTGCTTCATTTGTTTTTGTGCAGGAAAACAGAGTCAGCCTCAAAGACAGCTGATTGTCAATTTCACGTCTTTTTACTATAGTAAAAGTTTCTCTAAATTTCTGCTAACCAGATTTCCAAATCTACGTAACCCGCACGGTCACAGTACTTTCATTTTTGTTTCAAATATAATTAAAGTTAAATATAATTGTGACTTCATGTCAGCTAGAGTAGCTTGCCACCATCAGCTTTACAGTTTTTAGCTGGTACCTAAATTAGATAAATATGCAGTCTGAGTCCAGAATATGTTCCACATTCTACATGGCCTTTGTTTTTGTATGACAAATATAAATTGGATAATCCAGTAAAATGTCAAATTCGGGCCTGTAGCCTGTTGTCCATTCGATGAGATATCACATGATATATTGTCTGGGACATCTTCACAGAAAGTGATCCAGCTACTACTAACTAGAATGGTCCTTATTTTCTCCCCAAGTAGAGCAAAAATGAATTTATGGACTACTTCCATCTCTGTTAATAGTGTACAGTTGGTACTTCAGCCTTTGCTTGTTTGGCACTACCTGCTACACAACCATGCAGGTCTTGGGTGGGGAAATTGTGTTGCAACTTTGACTCTATGGACCCTGGGCTCCTTTGAGCATCATTTCACCCATTTCATTAATCTTACTATACATTTATAGTGGGGAACATTCAATAAAAATGTGAATGAACTGGAGCATCATGTGCATAGTGCTGTACAACAGGATTCTCGAATCACTTAAAGCCATTTAAGTTTAAAGTTTCACCACAACCAGTGCCTCCTTAAAATTTGTATGAGAGATCACCTACATTATTGATATAACTTTTAAATTCTAAGATTGTTACTTAGAATCTCAATATATGGTACAACTGTTCTACATAGTTATTATTGTAGAACTCAATATGTTCTTTGCTTATTTCCTGCTGCTGTCTACTCCATTTCTGTCTTAATTTGTGTAAATGTTTAAGTAACTGATTTATATATTGTGATTTACTAAATGCTTCTTTTGCTAGTTCTGAGTTCTTTAAACCAAATAATTAAATCCTTTTTGCCTGGTTTGGTTTTTTTTGTTATATGATTAAATGTGAAATGTTTGTTTCCCCATTCTGCTAACCATACTATGCAGGAGGTTTAACACTATATAGATAACTGTGTAAAACTGTACATTTGAATTATTCTGTTACAGGATGGAGACTTCTCTCCAGTAAAATCTTCAAGGTAAGATTAGATTCTTTTAAATTACAAGCATCCTGTTTCTTGGAAATAATCATTTCTTCCACACTAGTCGTGTGTAGGCTAAGGTTTGCATTAGTAGAGCAAGACTGAGTAGCCAACCATAGCCAGGATTTGAACCATGGATCTCCCGGTCTCCGTCCGGTTGCTCTTAATCACTGAGCTACTATGGGCAACATGCCGACTTGGCATTAAATTCTCCAGCTGACTCGTATTTCTCATGTACAATGAGACACACACCTTTTGTGGTGACTTACTATGCTGAAAGTATTTAAGTTCCAGGCTTCATAGTTAAACCACTATTGAATTTTTCAGTCTTGCTCTACTTAGTCTCTACTTAGCCTACACATGGCTAGTGTAGAAGAAATGACTATTTCCATCAATTTACCTAAAAACATAGTGGTTTTGGGAAACAGACAAGCCATTTGTTGAATTTAATGTCATATTGGCATGTTGGCCATAGTAGCTCAGTGGTTTAGAGCAACTGGACAGAGACCGGGAGATCCATGGTTCAAATCCCAGCTGTAGCATTGCATTTTTCAGTCTGGCTCTAGTCATGCTGCTTTCTGTGTAATGCTCACTTTTGTTATATAACTGCCACATTTGTGTTATTGAAATGTCTTGTTGATCTTTTGAATTGATACAAATGGTAATATAATAAACAATCCATAACTTACATATTGACTGATTCCACAGTTACTGTCTGGTTATGTACCCCTATATGAGGATTGATCATATATAAACTGGACTCTTATCTGATCTAATAATTACAAAGTGTGTTTTATACCATCAAAAGCATTTATATAAAGGTTTCAGTTTTAATATCTTTTAACTCTTTCACTGATATGGATGTCAGATACGGTCATGTTAAAATGCAGGAGAACTGAGAAAGACATATATGGACATGCCTACAATTATTACTTGTTTAATGCTAATTATTTTAATCTTTCCTCTTTTCAATAGATTTAAGTAAATTCTATAAAAGATGAAAGCTTACCCTTAAGGTTTGGTTCAAATGGTGCACCAGCAAACATGGACGTATACTCAAGGTCATATCTTCACATTCACTGCAAATCATACTTGTTTCCTTGGAAACTACTTGGGCACACCTTTTTTGATAGAGATGGTATCCTTTTCGAAACAGTTTTTCCCTCAAGTATGAGGAATGCTGGGGTGATAGATTTTTTAACTCCAGTATGAATAAGCCTCTGAATGTTACAATGTTCAGTTAGGCTGCAAGCTATTGATAAGTGAAGGTCTAGTTATATCAGTGTCATGTGTGGGTTTAGATCTCTCCAAATTACCAAACAGTTGTATATGGTTATATCCAGCAGGTGCAAAAGTACCTCTTATCTCATTTAACTTTTGCATAAAGAGGGTTATGCTTGTAAAACCTGATTTACTACATTCCACCCTTATTTGATATGTAATTTTAAAAAATGGAGTAGCTAGCATGTCATCTGTGGACTACTAAATATGTTTTGTAGGTTTGTGTGTAACACACAATATTCACTTTGAATTCTTCTCTTAGGTCCCAAAGTCCCTTTAGAGGTCAGAGCTACCTTCATCGTATTCACATTTACATTTGTTACCCTAACAATGAGAGATACTAAGTCAGCAGTAAAAAGAAAATGGAGAGAATGTCAGGTGGTTGCCTATAGAAGTTAGCTGTACACCAAAAGCAATGGGAATATGTCTATTTGTTTACAAGTTATTTTGACCATTCCAAAATGTTGACTGCTCACAAATATCTGAAGGAAACAGGTCATATTCTTCCTCTTAGCCACCTATAACCTCAATATCTCCCTCTAAATCAGAAAACTTGCCATCTACATCCAAATCATTTTCAAACAGCAAAAAGTCCTCTGCATTTCCTGTAGTGATATCGAAGCCTGCACATTCCTACCCAAGCTAATTGATTTGCTACATTACTACGAAAAGCCATAGTGAGCACAATTTAAATTTGCCATTCAATTAACTCCCGATAAATAACAGCTGCATAAGAATATTTCACTTTGTGAAATACTCTAAGAGATACATACAGATGCTGACAGAGAGGTCTCTTTCTTTACTGCATTTACGTTAACAATTCAAGTGTATTATGCCATTTATTAGGTATACATTCATGGCCCTTTCACGGCTGCACTGTGGCTCAGTGGTTAGACCGCTTCGCTCTCACCAAAGCGGCCCGGGTTTGATCCCAGGCGACCTCAAAGTGAGATTTGTGATGGACAACACGGCGCTGGGGCGGGTTTTCTCCGGGATCTCCGGTTTCCCCCGCCATCTCATTCCACCATTGCTCCATCTTCATCTCATGTATCATCAGTGTCATCGCCTGTGGTGCCGTATGTAGTAAAAGAGGGCGTTAAGCACTACACATGGCCCTTCCACAGTTTAAATTGACATCACTGAGGCGGGTTTAAGTACCAGCAATGCAAATTAAACATTTTTAACAAGGAATTGTATGTGAGAGACAAAATGGAAATACAAATTTAAATGCCTCATAAACACTGAACTTAGAGAGTTTTGCTTCATATAAGTATCTAGTGCTTAGGCGTGCAGATCTTATCCCTCCTTCCGAAACTGCCCCTTTGATTGAAGATGCTTTTTATTTTTTGCTAAAAATTGCTTCTTAATATATGTGGTTAAAAAGCCATTACTTTAAGATGCTTGTATACTGACACATTATGGACTTTCAGAAAAACTGTTTTGCAATTTAACAATTTGACTGCCTGTGTTTTGATGAGCTTCAATCACTTATTCCTCCAACATGACTTCTGTCAATGCGAACAAGTAGCTTTTGAATTCATTCAACATACAAACACATTACAGACAAATTCTTATAACTCTGTCTTTAAGTTTTCATAAATTTAAATTCACTTAACTGTTAGATACTCAAGTATCATCTGTTCATATTGGATCAATTCTTGTTTTTTCTTCAAAGTTCTTTTCACTTTTAACCCATACAATATTAATGTTTATTACAGGATTCACAAGACTAAGAAGGTTCCCCAGTGCAATATTTGTGGTAAGAGTTTTACTCGGATGTCATCCTTGAAGGAACATAATTTCATTCATGAGGGTAAAGGTATGCATCAATGTAAAATCTGTGATAAGAGTTTTACTCGATTGTCAAATTTGAAAGCACATAATTTCATTCATGAGGGGAAGAAGCCTTACGAATGTAAAAATTGTAATAAGAGCTTTACTCAGTTGTCGAGTTTGAAAACACATACCTTAATTCATGAGGGTAAGAAAGCATATGAATGTAAGACTTGCAATAAGCGTTTTACTCAGTTGTCAACTTTGAAAGCACATACTTTAATTCATGAGGGTAAGAAACCCTACCAGTGTAAAACTTGTAATAAGAGCTTTACTCAGTTGTCACATTTGAATACACATCATTTAATTCATGAGGGTAAGAAAGAATTTCAATGTAGATTTTGTGATAAGAGCTTCACTCAGATGTCACATTTGAAAGGACATATTTTGATTCATGAGGGTAAGAAAGATTTCCAGTGTGACACTTGTAATAGGAGCTTTACTCGGTTGTCAGATTTGAAAGCACATAGTTTTATTCATGAGGATAAGAAGCCATACCAGTGTAAAACTTGTGATAAGAGCTTTGTTCGGCTGTCAAGCTTGAAAACACATAATTTCATTCATGAGAGTAAAAAACTTTTTGAGTGTAAAGCTTGTGGTAAGAACTTAACTCGGTTGTCAACTTTGAAAAGACATTATTTAATCCATGATGGTGAGAAACCATACAAATGTACAACTTGTAATAAGAGCTTTACCGCCTTGTCAAATTTGAAAAGACATAATTTAACTCATGAGGGTATGAAACCATACCAGTGTAAAAATTGCAATCAGAGCTTTACTCGCTTGTCAAATTTGAAAAGACATTTGATTCGTGAGTGTAAAGAGTAGTGAGTATTTGAGTACTTTAACTTACTAGAACTACTTCACTTAATGTAACTGTTTGAAGGACGTAGTTCTTCTTTCAGGTTGAGAAGTAGGATTTGATTGACTTGTAAAATATGCATATTCTGTCAACATTTTAATAATGCTGGTCATTTTCCAAATATTCTATGTTGAGGAATACCAACATAAGTGTCATTTAATGAGTGTTATGAAGCTTGCAATTCTTGTTCTTTTTTGCCAGTTTACACTCCTTCAGGTGCCATGTAGGCAGAGTAAGAATTGCAATTCCTAAATAAAATTGATGCCATGGTTTCACAGGAAATTTGTTTTGTGGTTTTCTGAATCCACAAAGAAACAACTGTAATAAAAAAGCCATTGTATCTGTGAAACCTAACTATGAAAAACATCGTAATTAAGAAAGAAACTTCCCTAAATATGTACGATGCAGGCTACACAAAATTCCACGGTATTTACATACATTACGCATGGTGAAATTAAATCTCAAATACCTAAAAATGTTAAACATAATATTTCAATATTGATATTTCAATTTTAATAGTAGTATTTTCATTTGACTTTCAATGATGTGTGGTTATGCATCCAATCCAGTTTGTCAAGGTCGGTTGAGAACATTTTTGGCATATTCACCGCCATTCCTCTTGCCTAACATAGCATAGTCACTGACTTTATGTTCAAATCTCAAGTTGCTACAGATGATACAATGTTAAATTATATAAGATTTGGTAACGTGGCAGCACATGAATTATTGAAATTTTATGAACCTTTCATTTATTTCTTCTAATGTCCACATAGCACAACATTCAGAGTTCTGTAACTTATATGAATAATTATATTCCACTTCATACAACGAAACTTTTACAACATTGTCCCTATCAGCAATGCAACAAAGATCATTATCAAGTGCATCAGTTTTCTTAACACTGTCATATCTTTTCATGTTTGAACTGAGTAACAGCACTGGATACCCATTATCCTCACATTCACAGCAATAACTAATTGTGTACTTCCTGAAAGTACTAAAATCTACAATGTAATATTTAGCACTATTTATATGGAATTTGTAGCTTGTTAGACACTTAAATGGATTCTTTTGGGAACAGCAAATATGATTACTTGGTATGCAATTTATTTTCTGGTAAAAGTTGAGACTTTTGTGAAAAATTCATCCTATACATGGCATGTGTGATGAATAGAGCTCGAATTTATATGCACTTGATGTATGAATATATGTCGTGATCTATGCACTCAAATCTTATAATTTTACTTAAAATAAAGTACATTACTTCAAATGTTTCACATTTGTTAATCTTGATGAAGTTACAAATTATAAATTGATACTTAAACAGAGTCATCCCCAAAATAAGTATTCACTAGTATATCCCTTAGTCTTTTATCATTAATGACATTTATTGCAATAAGCTATTAAATATTTTTCCATTTTCTAGAGGAAACCATTTTGTTTTGCTGCTTAATAAGCTTTATATGAAAGGGAAGATCTCTCTACTTCACACGAAGCCATAGGACAGTATCGAAGGGCTGTGAATGTTACGGAATACTTGCTACTTCATTCTTGTCCATTATATGGAGTACCTTTTTCACAACTTCGAAATGATCACTAAAACAGAGCTGTATCAGTTCATCTTCTCATCTTGCGAGGATTAGATCTGGTGATAAGTGAGTATCTTTCATTACAAGTAAATGTCTTCACTACTCTTAATGCTTTGATGACGATGATAGTTGCTTTTAAGGGAGTTGAATAACTAGGGCATTGACACCCTATGTACGCCTTCAGAAACCCTTTTTGCACAATGGAGAATAAGGAATTTACTTTGTGAACATTCGCTCAGAGTTCCTTGGAGGTTATATGCTAAGCAAGTCGTATGTTTTAGGATAAAGTACACAAAATACTGTAACAGCATTAAGCATGTATGCTGCTGTAACTATCACCAAGAGTTCCACCTCGTGTTCTTTAACTAGCCACCAAACAGGTAATTCATAATGAACATTAGCAATCGGCATTTGTTTGGTACTTCCAGTGAGTACCTGGAGGCAATGAGATCAGTTCCTGGTTCGGGTTATTTTTCCGACATCAGCAATAAATCGTTTATATGGCTCGGTTGTTTCATCTACAGATAACTACAAGTTTGTGTCGGCGAGATCATCTCTTATTTCTTGTGGTACCTGAAAATAATTATGTTACTAAAATTTGGGTAACAAGTCCAAAAATACTCATCTATAATACGCATGTATAAATGTTTCTTGATCTTAAACAAAAACTCAAATAAACCATCACCACCATACTCTCGAGCGACACTGCGCGCCGTCAGCAGGCGTATGGATGACAGCCTCATCACGGTTGTTTTGGTGAGAGGGAACCGTGCCACGTGCTCGTAGGCACCGGGTCAACCGTGACCATTATCAGACCGCACGTAGCCAGGGTTTGCCTTCGCAGAAACCAAGCCGACCATGCCAGCTGGTGACCGCTTCGGGTGACACCTTGCCTGTAGAGAAGGAGGATCTGCTGAAGTTGACCTTGGGACCAGTGCCGTGCGTCTGTGGGTGTTCTTCGCGAAGGTGGCTGAGGAGGTGATACTGGGATTGGATGCCCTCAGGAACCACGAGGTGACGGTCGACGTCGTCAGGAAGGTCCTGCGGCTCAATGGAGAAGAGGTCATACTCCGGCAACCCGAAGAACACCTGAGAATTTGAAAAGTCATCCTAATGGAAAACGTAGTTAATACCCGCGAGAACCGAGGTGGTGGTGACGGCGTGACTGGAAGGCCATCGGACGATCAACATGATGCTGGACCAGAAAACGGCTGTACACGGACTGTGTGTAGCCAGGACATTGTTGCCGTGCCGAAAGGAGGTGTCAGTGAGACTGCTAAACCCAACAGACACCGATCACGACGTCCAGGCCGGGACGAAGTCGGGGACGAGCAAGCCCGTGGTCAGCGTCACAGCAATCGACAACACACAGGAGCCGGCGCCGATCCAACACCTGGGGCCCCGGCTGGAAGGCTTATTGCATAGGTCAGCCGACCACCTGACCGCAGAACAGTTGGAGAAATTTCGACAACTGCTCAGACGATGCCAGTGCGTCTTCAGCCAAGGTTACAGTGACTACGGCCGCACGGACAAAGTGCTTTACCGCATCGACACCAGAAACGCCCGGCCTATTCAGCAACCACCTAGACGCGTTCCGCTGGCAAAACAAGCGGCGGTACGGGATATGCTAGATGACATGAGATCCAGGCGAGTGATTGAAGAGTCTGACAGCCCTTGGTGTTCCCCTGTAGTTCTGATGACGAACGGTGGGCTACACTTCTGCGTGGACTACAGGAAGTTGAAGGCTGTCACCAAGAAGAATTGCTTCCCCTTATCCCGCATTGACGACACCCGGGACACGCTTGCTGATGCGCAGTTCTCGAAACTGGACCTGAAGTCGTGTTACTGGCAGGTGGCTCTAGACCCAAGAAACAAGGACATTTCTACATTGTCGACAAAACAAGGGCTTTTGCAGTTCACAGTTATGCCCTTTGGGCTCTGCAATGCATCAGCTACCTTCCAGAGCCTCATGGAGTCGGTAATGAGAGGGCTGACGTATGACGCCTGCCTGCTTTACTTGGACATCATCATCGTAGGCAAGACTTCCGAAGACCATCTCGACAACCTGAGCAAGGTCTTACAGCGACTGCAGGCGACTAGCCTGAAGCTGAACGCGAAGAAGTGCCAGTTCTTCCGCAAGGAGGTCAACTACTTGAACCACAATCTCGCCAACTGCAGTGGCCACAGACCCGAAGAAGACACAGGCCGTGAGAGATTGGCCTCGGCCGAAGGATAAAAGAGAATTGCGCAGTTTCCTGGGGCTGTGCAGTTTTTACCGCCGCTTCATAAAGGGCTTCTCCAACATCGCTAAGCCCCTCACCCGCCTGACAGAAGAACACCGGCCTTATGTGTGGACGGAGAACGCCGAAGGCGCTTTCGTGCACCTGAAGAAGACACTGTGTAGTGCTCCTATTTTGGGATTCCCACAACCAGGCGGTGCTTTCATCGTGGACACCGACGCCAGCGATCATTGCATTGGAGACGTCCTATCCCAAGTCCATGAGCGGGTGATAGCCTACTACAGCAAGACGCTATCCAAGGCAGAGTCAAACTACTGCGTCACCCGGTGAGAATTACTGGCGGTTGTAAAGATCTAGCACTTCCAAAAGTACCTGTACGGTCAGGCATTCCACCTGAGGACTAACCATTCCGCCCTAACCTGGCTATTGAGCTTCAAGAACCTGGAAGTTAGGTCCCGGAGGCTGCAGGAGTACGACTTCACCTCTGAACATCGCAGAATGAAGAGCCACGGCAACGCAGTCGCCATGTCCCGAAAACCCTTCCCAGAAGAGTGCGGTCAATGCACAGGAGTTAAAGAGAAGGAGCGTGTCGCAGCTATCAGAGTGGCCACGGCAGTGCCTGCAGATGGCTGGGATAGCGCAGGCCTGAGGATGGAGCAGGTGGCGAACGCTGACTTGGTGCCACTCTTGCGGGAATTGGAGGCAGGGACAAGGCAAACCTCGGAGTTCATCGCACCAAGGAGCGCCACATAAAAGTCGTACTGGGCCCAATGGGACTCATTGAAGATCAGAGAGGGTGTGCTGTTCCGAGTATGGGAATCACCCGATGGGAAGACGCAGAGGGAGCGGTTGATCCTTGCCTGGAAGTCTTAGAAGAAGTGTACGCCGGTACTTCAGGAGGACACCTGGGAGTGAACCGAACGATCGACAAACTTCAGCAGCGCTACTACTGGTTGAGGCTCCGAGCAGATGCCGAGAGATGGTGCCGGCAATGTAATGTGGGAGCCGGGGTCGCATGCAGCAGTACGACGTCAGAACGCCATTCGAACGGATCGCCGTCGACATAGCTGGACCATTCCTAGTATGCGACCGAGGCAACAAGTACCTGATGGTGGTCGTGGACTGCTTCACCAAGTGGCCGGAGGTATATGCCATTCCGAACCAGGAGACAAAGACAATTACAGTCTGCCTCGTGGACCAACTCCTCTGCCGATTTGGCGTGCCGTTAGAGCTCCACAGTGACCAGGGCACCAATTTTGAATCTAACCTAATGAAGGAGGCAGTAGAAAGATTTTCGGTTAACAAGACCCGCACAACACCTCTACATCCCCAGTCGGACGGCATGGTCGAAGGGTACATCAAAACCTTAGAGGAACACCTGAGGAAGGTTGTGGCCAGCCATCAGCGAGACTGGGATGTCAAGGTACCACTGTTCTTGCTGGCCTACCGTTCGTCAACACACGACACAACTGGAATGACGTCAGCCAGCTTAATGATCAGCCGAGAGTTGCGCCTTTTCTGTGACCTGGTCTTTGGGAGCCCCCCAGAAGCAAAACAGTCAGCAACCGAGTATGTGGAGAACCTGGTGGACCATATCCACGACGTGTATGAGATGGCTCGACCGAACACCCACAAGGCGAACCGCATGAAGACCTGATACGACAGGCAAGCCAGCCAAGGCATTCGGCAAGGTGATCTGACCTGGTGGTACCTGCCTACCCGGACCAAGGGACGCTGCCCGAAACTTCAACTGCCGTGGCAAGGATCGTACCGGGTGGCAAATAGGATTAACGACGTATAGCGCATCCAGAAACTGTCCCGAGGAAAGATGTTGGCGGTACACATGGAACGTCTGGCCCGCTATGATGGTGGTGTTCGGGACGACCCGCCTTGAGGAGGGAGCAGTGTCACACGATCGTGGAAGTTACGACAAAACCAGCTGGCCGAAGGAGCTGCCAAAATGAAAAGGACAGATAGCGTCGAGGCCATGCCTACTCGTGTGACGGAATGGCACTTGCTGAAGGAGTGGGGAGAGAGAGAAGCCAAAGAAATGTCGGGAACGCTCCGCCATCCTGAAAGAACGTGACCCTTCTTGAGAAGTCGGGAAAGTTCCAGAACCAGTGATTAATGGAAATAAGCGAGTGCACTATTCGAGGCGAGTCAGTTTTTGGTGGAAGCCGTACGGAATGCGGTTGCTAGTGAGCAGTGTGCAGACAGACTGGAAGATTGCGTATGTGAGTGAGTTGTCCGAGGTGTACGAAGAGTGTTTCTGCAGTTATAAAGAACGATTTGAATTTCTGCAGGTTGTACTTTTGATTCTACGAACCCACAGTCAAAATATATAATCCGTATAAAATGTACTTTATCACTTTTCATAATAGTATTAATAACCTTCTGGGATATATCTTTATTTCTTTATAGTTTTAATTACATTCAAATTGAGTGTTAGGAACTCTTTCAAGATAATTTGATATTAAATTGAAGTATATTATGTGTCATGTAAAACACACGGTAAATTCGTTTATAGTGCTTCTTTACATTCCTGACTCATATTAATCAAGTTAATAGTAGATAAAACAACAATATCTGATACAGAATGTATTAAATGTTTACATTGCTCCAACAATTACCATACGAATGTTTAGAAAGTCTCAAAATATTACGGCAAAACAAAATGACTATTTGGTTTAGAATTCTCCTTGAACACACCCTTTACACACCGCCGTGGAATGATTATTGCAAATCTCTCTTTGACTCATGCTTCAACTCTTCCTGGTAGATTTGCCCTTGTTTCTACATAAGTAGCACCTCCCTACCTTGTTGTCAGGTTGTGTGACTTGTGTTCTGCGAACGTCTTCAATTTCGAGAAGAATCTTAACACTCTTTCTTAGTGAGACTGTTATAGTGTTCAGTTCTGCTCTTCTTGCTATTTGAGGCTTTATGAGCTCCCATTGTCTCAAGAAACAAGCGTCGTTTGATTTTCTTACACTTCTGATTCGCAGAAAAATACACGTCATTGATGGCACTGATGTGAGCTTTCTTTTAAGCCATTTTAACAACTGTTACATTAGTGGCCCTGTTGGATACATATGTAGCCCAGCTGTGCGCAACTGAGTTTAATCGCAAATAACAAAAATGCTGTCTCGCTAAAATGTATTATAACCAACCGACCATTTAGAACACTTTGCGTCAAGAAGCTGCCAAAACCTCCATGAAAGCAGAAGATGCGCACTTGCAAAAAGAAAATGACTGGGCTACATATGAGTGGTGGGTGAGGAACACGATGGAAGATTCCATTCAATATATTCAAAAGATAGAGCACAGTTACCAGAATAGATGGGATCCCAGCGACTATTGCTGTTTCTGAATTATAGAAAGCGGCAGAGGCAAGAAATGGAGAAAATAAAGCTGTAAGTGTTGAAAATAACTCGCATTTAAGATATATTATGTGGGCATGCTTCAGTGGTTCAATTTTGAGGCTAATTTGCTTTGTCTTTCGCCCCTTTTCAGGTTTCTAAAAAGTAGTAACTAAGACTTTTGATAGAGTCAACATGAAAAATTCAGTGCCACGGCGGGGATTTGAACCACGGATCTCCTGGTTTCCGTCCAGTCGGTCTTGCCCATTGAGCTACCATGGCTAACTTGCCTGCATGACACTAAATTCTCCATTTGATTCGTATATTTCCCCGGTAAACCACTAGAGGCTCTTGTATTCGAGATACACTGTTTGTGGCGACTTACTATTGTAAGTACTTGAGTTCCAGGCTTCATGATTAAACTCTTATAATTTTAGTTAATTAATGGAAATTAATCATTTCTTCACACTAGCCGTATATAGGCTAAGGTATTTGATAGAGTTGACATGAAACGTTCAGTGCCATGGCCGAATTAAGTCCTTAAGTACTTATAATAGTAAGTCGCCAAAAACAGTGTATCTCGAATGCGAGGGCCCGTAGTGGTCTTACCGGGGAAATATACAAATCAGATGGAGAATTTAGTGTCATGACGGCAAGTTAGGCATGGTAGCTCAATAGGTAAGAGCGACTGGACTGAAACTAAGAGATCCGTGGTTCAAATCCCGGCCGTGGCATTGAATTTTTAATGTCGACTCTATGAACCCAATACCTAAACCCAATTAACTTGCACTAAGACTTATTTTAAAAAATCGAAAAATTGCTCTGTTCTGGCAGGGGTTTTAGTTTATTTTACCTGTATTATTTTCTATGTAAAGCCAAGGCATTTTATGCACTGGATGAGAATTGGTCAATGAATATTCATCTCGTTATTAGAATGATACGCTAACAAAGGGAAATATTTTGTCGTTTCTGTAAAAATCCGCCTGGACTCTGTCACATAAAAACGTTACGTGTTACGTAGCGACTACTAGAGAGTTAGATTTAGCTTAAGTGACTTATTCTTGTTCATGTGGCAGACAGAAAGTTGAAATCTGTTGAATACTTTCATCATTGCCATCATTTCCACTTCGGGTTACAGAAAGTACTGCTGGCAAGTTTGGGTATTGAGGGCATTTTTATAAATAGCATGTCTATAAACAGCTGCTTGTAGAAGGATTAATGTGGAACTTTTTGTAAGTTTGTTAATTACGCAATACCAACAATTACTAACGTGGAAGTCGAATTCATTTTTAAAATAATCTGAAACTACATCTAACAATGTACTGTGTTTCTCACATTTGCCACCCTACTGTACAATATGCGTCAAAATATGCAGTACTGGTAATTATGTTACTCTTATTGTCATGGCCTTACGTATCGAGTTGAGTGTAAATGTTGAACATGTGCTCCATTGTACTGTAGGCAGTTCTCTTAAACAATCACGCAGATGTTCCAACATATTCCGGAACGCAGGTTGCTGCTGAGTTCTGAAGAACGAGACTATCTACTGACGTAATGCAGACAGTTTTGGGTGGATCTAAACATTTGAAAACTTTTTCCTTAAACATTCCCCACACGTAAGCATCAGGTGCTGTGAGATTGGGGTAACGTGATGGGTAGGGCCACTGAGTCCCGCGGGAAATTACTCGTCCTGGAAAGGTATCTTGCAGAATAGCCATAGACTGTCGAGCGATGTGGCAGGTCGCCCCGTCTTGTTTGAACCACTGAATGTTCATCTGAATGTTCCTGGCATGACAATTCCCATCTTAGATCCAAAATAAGTAGGCCGATCACCATTTTCCTATAGCGTTCCTGATTAACAGTAAGCGGTAGACCATCATTTTCTCTATGAAATACGGACCTAGCACACTGTTTCCGGACGTTGCATACAAAATCATCGTACGCACACATTGTAGCGCTGGGATCTCGAACCCAAGAAAGCGAATTGTTTGGCAATTGATTAAACCGTCCAAGTGAATGTGACATCGGATAGCCATACGTTGAACAAAAAATCAGGATCCTCGCACACGATGGCTAAAAACCGTACATATTCTACCCTGACATGCTTATGGTGTTCCATCAGTCGTTGCCCAACCTGTGTTCGATACTTACATCCACATATGTCTTTAAACAAACGTCGAAGTGACGTATTCTTGATGTTTTTTCAGGGCTGTTCGGCAAACAGTTCACCTGATTGAGAACACGTCCATGATTTTCATTTATGGACACAGTTACTGGCCTCCCAGACTTTCCCTGGCGTTGACACAATGTAATATCCGTAGGACGAAGGGTTTTAACTACATTTAGCATAACTGTGTTGCTAGGTTCTGGCTTATGGAAGTTTTTACGATATTCCGCCACTAAATTTAAAGTCGACCCGCCGATATAAGCGTTTCTGTACGAGCGAACATAAAACTCACCACCGTCGCGAGACCCATTTGCAGTTCCAGTTGCAGAGTCCAACGTTCTTTATGCAACTAACTATACTTCATGGCGATGTAACAAGCAGACGGTCAGGCGTGTACTGCGCGAAAATGGGTGCTGTATATTTTGGCGCATACCGTATTTCCATCTGTCAGAGTAGGACTTCCATCAATCTACTGTCGACGCAAATAAGGTTTACTGCTGTTCTGTTTCAGCATTATAATAATCCGTTTCATCCTGCTCACACTTTAACAGAACATTGGTTACAAGTTTAAAAGTTAACTTAAAAGGCAAATATTATCCTTTCCAGCTTTAATACAACCGTGTCGAACTTGATTTGTTGCATTATACTTAAAAGGTATTTAGTTTATGCTCGGGGAATATGAACACTTGAAAGACCAATAATACATCCACGTCCAAACATATTGTTAATTTATGCAAGTGTTGCACTATGTACCAACATATGAAAATGCTTAAACTAACGATATTTTAGAAATAAACTTAGCCACCTGCTATACAGTAAGAAAGAAGAATTAACTCCATTTTCTTAAGATAAATGAAGTTTTCTTTTATTACAAATATTTATATTTGTGTAATATATCTTATTTGTTGAATATTTACCTGCATAACGAAATATTAAAAGATTCCTCCATTGTATATACGGAGGACGAGTGCCATAATGGCATCCTTAAGGTTTTCTGTGGTTAATGATTGACAAATAGTTACGGGAACCACGGAAGTTCATGATACAATTTTGTCATATAAAACTATTGTTTTTGGAACAGCTTAATGACATTTGTGGCTCTATGCCTCTACCTTCATGCCTTGTGTGTTGGTCATGAACAGCGAGATTAGTACTCAAGAGAACACACATATATACCACTAGGTGTTGGTTTCAAGTAATGATCTACAGCAATGACAGAATGGATCACAAATAATATCCCTGTTACTTTTTGTAAAATAAACACAGGAACTTAAAATAGCATCTTACCAAATAGTGAAAGTAGGCAAAATATGCAGTTTTAAAACCACTGAGACAATATATAGGTTCACGTAGGGTTTTGTTTATTTGTGTTTACCTACTAAGCACCTGATAAACACTGAAACAAGCATTTTATTACTTTAAGAACCCCGGTTGGAGTTAGCTGTTGTATAACCTACAGCACCAAACTATCCTCTAGCATATTTTATTTTCAAAAAACATTTAATAACCTTAACAAACATGGCTATCTTTTAACGTCCAGGTCCCACATTTTGAAAAGGTGTAAGAAAATGCCTTCATCATTACCCTACTACATACGAAGCGGGGGCCATTAACAAGGGCTTCCACTAATTCACTGACATTCCATCGCATTTCTCCCTCGGAGAAAGGCTATTTTGATGTAAGCGCGCTGCTCAACTTCGGGTTACTTCTATCTCGCACGACACTCACCAACTGACTGATTTCACAGCCCTCGCTGTCCTACTACCTCTATCACAGATCCATCTATTATGCGTACAGACACTATGCCTGCAGAACTTCCATTTTTTAACAAAGAAGGAAAGGGGTCAGAAGAAGAGAAAGAAAAGTGTAACGAGGGAAGTTCAGGAAGATTATAGGGGAGAAGTTCAGGAAAGTTAAAGGAGTCCCGCAAAAGCACCTCCGTTAGTATCGGTTGATACTACTGCGCTTGGAAAAAAGCGCAGGTCTGGTTGGCTTACCAGGCTAGAACCACGACACAAGGCCCTGACCATAGTCTGCGATGTGGCGCGGGTTTGGAAAGTTTTAAGGGGAAGGATAGAAGAAAGTTTGAGAATCTTTATTTAATTGTAATCTTTGTGCACCGGGGGTGCTTGGGGAGTGGCATGGACGCCTAGCTGGGTCGTGGTCTCTGGCGTGCGTCTGATGTGGTGTCCAATAGGGTGCTTGTGAGTCTGGATTGCAAGAGTTCAATGCTACTGTGTAATTGAGAGAAGTCCTGGTGGAATGTTTCCGTGTCAAACGAGGAGTTTGCGATTGCAAACTGTAGTTCATTCAACTTGCTTTCGATGTATTGTGTCCAGTAATTCTAGTACCTCCTCTGTGGTTGAGGTAGTTCCGATGTTGCATTCAATCTTATTCAGAAGATTCTGGTGCTGTGAGGTGTTCTCGATGATCTCGGCGACTTGTTTCTCTAGTACTGTAAACTGCTGTGTAACTGTTGAAGTTTGTCCCTGTGGTGCTTTGTTATGGTGGGCGAGAAGTTCCGTGGAAGGTTGACGGGGTGTGCTTAGAGCTGTCGACATTGCCATGAAGTTGGTGCTAAGTATCTCCTCCAAGTTCCAAAGGCGAGGACCCAGGAGACACCTCCGAGAGAAGATTCTGTACGTCCTCACGCATGGGGTTGGAGTTGTTGGCTGTAGCGGAGAGCTTGTTCTCCGTGGAGTCAAGGGGCTGGTTGAGGCTTCGTACCTCGTCTGAAAGTGTCTTCACCAACTCCTGCATGCGTGTGCAGGAGGCAGTGGTGAGCTGTGTTGGTGCAGTAACATTTGCAGGTGGTGCTGCCTGGATCTCCCGGCAGTAATGGTGTCGCTGCGTTGGTAGCTGGGCCATTGCGCTTGCCCGGTGTAGTGGCCAACGCCACCACAGATGCCGTAGTACCGGCGACAGCGGCGCAGGTTGTGCTGGCTACACTGCCCGGTGAGTGGTGCGCCACAGCTGTGGCATCTTGGTCGGGCAGTGCAGTTCTCGGTGGAGTGCCCGTAGTAGCAGCATCGCCGACAGGGTAGATCGCGAACCGCTCTTGAGGTCTCGACTCGGAGGAGCTGCCCTAGCAAGGGCAGACCCGTCGCCAAGGCTGCTTCTTAGTCCCAAGCGTCGGCGAGCTGAAGCAGGACAAGTTGCGAAGCTCAGTCATGTGCGGGAATGCGGGAGACTCAGGGCAGAGGGCCACCAAAGTTGAGCTGCGTTAAGGATGAACCAGGTGGGAAAATTCCTGGATGCTCCACGGATGACTGAAGGGGGTTGACAGGCCCTGTGCTACTGTGGATTTGGCCGCATTCTGTGTGGGCCTTACTGGCGCGGCGACTGCAGGATACGTAGGCGGATGTTGTGGCGCTGCAGAGTAGGCTGTGGCAGGTAGGTTGGCTGGTGACTGGTGGCGGTGATTGTGGTTGCTGTTGGAGACCGCCGTCCTCGTGCAACTGCATGAACAGGCCCGTTGGCTGCGCGGCTGCGGTGGCTGACTGAGCTGTCCTGAGGAGGCCGAGAGGGTGGCTGCGATGAGCCAGGCTTCCGTACTGCATCTGTTTCTGCTTGCGTAGTTGGGCTCTGGAGGCTGTGGCCCAAAATCTCCCGGCAGGCTCTGCGAGCGGTTCCCTCTAAGTGACTTATACGTTATATATGAGTGTCGAGGCCAAACACTTGGTCTTCTGCAATATAGGGTTATCAAGTTTTATGAATGACATTGAGTACACTTAACACTACAGACAAATAGTGTTGAGCACCTCATATATCGCAACACAATTGGGTCAAATGGTTGTAGAAAAATAATAGGTTAAAGTGACATTTGCACTGCATTGATGTATTATTCTGTGATACATCTGTTCTCAACATGTACTTACCACCGTTTATGAGTAATATTAGTACACAATTTCTGAAATGCTGACAATTTTAACAATTTGAATAACTTTGCTAGAGTGAGCCACAGAATTGTTACATGTGACAGGAAGCTGACACTGTTAAGCATCCTCTCATTGTTCTAAGTTGGGATGAAAACTTCAATCTCCGGCATTGAAAAAAGATGTTTAACCTAATATATGAGCCATCCGTTACATGCAGTGATGCGAAACCACATAATTGTGAAAAATAGATAAAACTGAACATTATTTAGTTACATAATGTACTTCTTGTTTCTTTCTAGTGAACACACAAGGGAATTATGGACTGTCAAGAATTATGGTTAGATGTGCGAAAAATAAAATTACAGTACTAAATTATTTTCTATTAATTACACCGTTCCATCACTTTCACTGCATAATGTGCGGGCCAACCCAGGGTCATGAAATTAATTAAAACCATAAAACTTTTATCAAACCTTAATTTTAATTTATTTTCTTGCTACACTTTGCGCTCACCAGTACATAAACACACAATAACAATAAACTTCTGTCCTATCTTCATATAGTATTTACTTCCATCTACATTTGTACTGATCAACCCAAACACATAAAGTAAAAATCAACTTCTGGTCCCGAACTGAGAGGAAAGAGCCCCATAAAACAACACGGCTCACCAAAAGGCAACGCATGAAAACCCAAAGAGAGTATAAGGAAACCCGAACATGGAGGACTTACCCAGATGCACAGACGCGACGCGAGCCAGGCACACACTTCCCATGCCAGTTTGAGGGAGCCACCCAAGAAGTCTCGGGCACCGCAGCGCCCCCAAAGAGGAACGGCGGAAAACCAAAGCAACGTGACAGCAACGCCTCGAACCGGAAGGGGAAAGTAAAAAAAGGTGCCGGAGGGAAAACAAAACGGCACAAACACCCCCTCCCCATCGGAAACACAGGGTGGAGAAGCTAAACGGAAAGAAAGGAAAGGCTGAAAGAAACAGGAAAGGAAGAAGGCCCCCCAGACCCCGGAAGGATGAAGCCCGAAGAAGGAAACCCTTGGAGAGTCCGACGAACACCAAAGATCATAGAAGGTCTGCCCCGGGTAGCAATGAGTATGTGTACTGCGTACACTGGATGAGTCTTTCCACCTTCACAGCTGTGACATACCATATTTCACTCTTACACTGAGAACACTCTCCTTTTACACACACAGTCGGGACGTAGAGAGCAGGTGTGAAACTGAGTTTCCTTTTTTTTTCACCCTCACAGCCGTCACATACCATACGTCACTATTACCCTGAGAACACTGTTTCATTTTACACACGCACAGCCGTGACGTAGAGAGTAGGTCGCCTGAACACTGGCGGCAAGTCTTTCAGGGGCAGAAGTAAACAGAGGCAAAACGTTACCAAAAGGCAGCAGACTAGTCCTCTGAGACGCCTTACAACAGCCAGGCAGGGCACGAAAGGGTGACCAAAGCAATAGACGGGTGACGTGGCTTGAAATCGAAGACGCAGAAGAAGCGAATCTAATTCCCACGTGGCGACGCTCCCGAGGTTGTGAAGAAGAAAC
Organism: Mantis religiosa; assembly: GCA_030765055.1. NCBI lineage: Eukaryota > Metazoa > Arthropoda > Insecta > Mantodea > Mantidae > Mantis > Mantis religiosa. The sequence goes on from CM060959.1 coordinate 122,322,493, forward strand.
GTGAAGCTCACTGCCACACCGGGTCCGCCGGGTGGGTCTGGCGCGAGACGGAAAAATCAAGGATGGCAGAACAGGCAAAGACCACGGAAGGAGATGAGGCTGAAACATAAAACAAAAGCCAGAAACGGAACCGGGAGAAGAAGTGGTAACCTAAGAATATTAACCATCAAAATTTGTAGAATATTTTTATGTCATAAGGTGCAGAAATATCTTTGAAGGACAAGTAATAAATATTTTCAAACGAGTAACAGTAATAAATCTCTTTAAATAAATAACTAAGGATAAATATAATTGAAGTGACCAATACTAATAAACACTTTCAAGAACAACATTAATAAATTTCTTTAACAGCATAACAATAATCCAAATTTTAACAACAAGGAAAAAATACCTTTAGGCAATATTAAACACATGAACATAATTGGACACATTATATATAAACAAGTAAATAACACACTATAACAGGGGTACCCAACAATTTTTTTAAATATCACTCGCACACAGAAAGAGAAAGAGAGATATATGCCGACATAGAAAGAGAGAGGAAAGTGAAAGTGAGTACGTGCCTGTTTGCACGCCACGCGAGCAAAACGCAACACAACACAACCGTGCCCCGAGTTCAAGAGCACAGAAGCAAAACAAACACGGGGACGAAAACAAACACTGAAATACCAAAACAAACAGTGCAAAACAAAACAAACATTAAATTCTAGCGTCAGGGCACGGTTTCAACTGAGTGATGTGAGCTCGACGCATTTCATGAGTTTTACAGTGTCCCAGAGTAACGGACACGCCCTTAAAAATGTTAATGATTATAGGAGCCAGAGTAACGCAGAGCTAATTTAGCACCAAAAGCGTCCTTACGCGAACTTATAGGGAAAGATTTACACATAACCAGTTGACCGACCGCGAAAGGAGAAGGCTTTCTATTTTCATCATAGCGCCTTGGTGAGCTCATGCACACGTTTAAAATTATTAAAATCTCTCCTCCAGTTCTGTCTAATAGTTTCGGGAGAAAAGTTCTGAGGAAGTAGATTATTTAAGGACCACATATTCGCCAAGGGGGAACTGGGTACAAAAGCAAACATTAAATTGAAGGGGGTGGTCTGGTGAGCTTCATGACGAGAAGAGTTAAAAGCAAATTGCAATTTACCCTAGTCTCCCACTGATTGTGGTGCTCATGATGGAAAGCAATCAAAGCGGATTTCAAATTTCTATTAGCCCTCTCGGCTTGGGAAAGATTAGGGTACTACGGGGTGGTAAGGATATGTCTTACCCCCCACTGAAAACAGAATTGTTCAAACCAATTGGAAGTGAACTGTGAGCCATTTTCAGACACAACGTAACGTGGAGCACCAAAAGCAGCAAAGATGTTATTCAGGACCTTCGTAGCAGTACGAGCCGTGGCACGTGGCACGGCCGAAATCCACACGAACTTAGAAAAGGCGTCAACAACAGCAAAACCATAAGTATTACCTTGAATCGACCGGGAAATGGGCCTATAAAATCTACAAATAATTTTTCCAGCGGCTTAGATGCCACGTCAGACGCGACACCCCCCCCCACGTGGTTCGCTGCGCCGGCTTAGCCATGGAACAAATATTACAAGCGTTAACACGGGTCGCAATATCGCGTTCCATGCCTTTCCATATAAAGCGCTCACGTATTTTAAAGCGAGTCTTGTTTATTCCAAGGTGCCCACCAAAGGGTGAACGATGAAAGTAAGCAAACACCATGGGAATGATACTATCGGGCAAAGCGATCTTAAATTTGCCGTCAAAATTAGCACGCGCCATAAGAACACCATCACGTAAGCAATACGGCGGGACAGGATGGCCGTCCTCGAACTGCTGTATAATCTGATTAGTGCAAGCGTCCCTGCGCTGATGCTGAGCGATGCTGGTAAACATTTCGTGGAACGACAGGCTGGCGTTAGAGCCAGAAACGGTTCCCGAAGATGGTAACGGGGGCGGTTCCTCAGAAAACATGCGTGTAAGGGCGTCTGCAACAACATTATCAGAACCACGAATGTGCCTCGGTGTAAACTTAAATGCACCAATCCGCACGCCCCAGCGGGCGAGCCTACCGGTCTTACGTGGTGTCCCTAACGCCCACATGAGAGCCTGGTTATCACACTCCAATATGAAAGACACATGTTCCATGTAGGGTTTATACATCTCGAGACCAAACAAAACTGCCAAGGTTTCGAGCTCATAGATGGAAAACTTGCGTTCAGCTTCAGATAGAGTTCGCGAAACATAACAAATGGGACGGCGCCCCTCCGGAAAATCCTGGAGAAGAACCGCCGCCAGGGAATAACTAGAAGCGTCAGTCTGAAGAATAAAAGTTCTATTGAAATCTGGAAACGCCAAAACAGGAGGAGAAGAGATGGCGGACTTAAGGTCTTCGAACGCTCGCTGTTGTTCATCACCCTAGACGTACTTAATGCCCTTACGCCGAAGGCGATTCAAAGGTTCAACCTGGGCAGCGAAGGAAGGAATAAACTTGGAGAAGAAATTCGCCATACCAACAAAACGAGCCAATGCACTAAGTTCTTAGGGGCTGGAAAATTGCGCACGGCTTTGGAGCGTTCTAAATCAATAGTAATGCCGGCGGGTGACACCCAATGACCCAAGAAACAAATCTCTGCGGTAGCAAACTCCACTTTAGACCTTTTAACCGTGAGACCAGCCGTCTGTAAGCGAACAAAAACCTCACGTAAATGTGAAATATGGGAATCAAAATCAGGAGAGTACACTACCAGATCGTCTAAATAGTGGTAAAGAAATTTAAATTTAATGTCAGAAAACAAATTGTCCAAGAGGCGGGAAAATACCTGCGCACCGGTAGCAATCCCAAAGCGAATCCTATTAAACTCATACAATCTCCACGGGGATGAAAAATCAGTCACGTCATCCAACAATGTAATCTGATGATAGGCACTGTTTAAATCCAGAGTCGTAAACACGCGTGCTCCAGCAAAGTGATGGGCGGCAGTATGGAGGTCTGGCATGGGAGTAGATTCAATAAGTATTTTTTATTGAGTTGGCGATAATCCACGACAGGACGGAGATCATTTTCACCCTTAGGAACCAAGAAAACCGGGCTACTATAAGACGAAGTGGAAGGTCTAATGATGCCCTTATCCAACATATCATTGATTTTAGTCTTCAAAATGGCCATTTTGGGCGGTGTCAGACGGTACGGAGAAAGCTTAACAGGGGACGGGTCAGTCAGCTGAATATCGTAGGTAATAAGATGAGTAACACCCAATCGGTCGGAAAACAAGGAGGAAAATTCCTGGACCAAACCTTCCACCACTGCGGCTTGTTGGTGAGTCAAATGAGACAAGGAAATATCTGTCTCACGCTCGTCTAATAGCGTGACGTTACCTGGACGAGGATGAGGTGGAACGTCGTATAGTTTCTCCTGAAAAGGTACACTACTTCCAGTCGCGAATCCGAAAGTGGCTTGATCTTCGCAAAATCTAAACACAAACGGGAGCGTGACATAAAATCGGTTCCCAAGATTACACAATAGGGTAGATCAGGGACCAAATAGAACTCATGTTTCCAAGTGAATTTAGAAAAGCTGATAGTACACATAACCTTGCTAGACACGTTAAAGATCTGACCATTAACTGCCAAACATTGCACCTGACAGCTCACCTCCTTGGAACACTAAGGCGCCAATGTATTGCGAAAATATACTTGATTAATGAGAGAAAATGAACTACCAGAATCAAGGAGAGCTAAAACGCTCACCTTACCGACAACAAGGCCGCGCTGTGGCTCAGTGGTTACACCGCTTGGCTCTCACCAAGGCGGCCCGGGTTCGATCCCAGGCGACCGCAAAGTGAGATTTGTGGTGGACAACACGGCGCTGGGGTGGGTTTTATCCGGACCTCCGGTTTCCCCCGCCATCTCATTCCACCGGTGCTCCATCTTCATCTCATGTATCATCAGTGTCACCGCCTGCGGAGCCGTATGTAGTAAAAGTTGGCGTTAAACACTACACATTACATTATTACCGACAACAACCTGCACAAGAGGTTTAATAGAATGGGGTAGAGCCAAAATGGGCCGCGATAAGGCCAAACTCGCTCTAATGTCAGGCAACTTCTGGCGTCAAATGGGGCGCTGCCGGAAACGACTATCACGTCCAGATTTCGAAAGGTCCATGCCCGTTGGGCGAGGGAAACCACAGTTCTTAACCATATGTCCTACCTCCTGACAACGGTAGCATCTTAACCGGAGTCCCTGAGGTGATGACCCAGGTCGGGCGCCGGGTGCTAAACCATCTCCACGATTCAATCGTGGTGGGAGGGGGTGAATTCAACACTTCACCTAAGCGAGATCGATCTACAGAACACTCATTAAGCAGCGGCCCTAATGATTCCAATGCGGTGAACGTATTAGGGCGGGTCGCGAAAACAAGACTGGAGCGAGTTTCGGGATTCAAACCCGAAATGATGACATCACAAACTGCCTGCTCCGTATCTGAGAGACGTAAGGCCAAGGCCACGTCTCTGCCCTGTTCCATATACTGGACAAACGGTTCGGCCAGACCATGAGGTCGTAAATAATGGTCTTGCAATAATTTTAGCGATTCACGACGCGGGATAAAGAACTCCAAAACCAAAGCATGAAAAGTGCTTAAAGTGTCAGCTGATTGCCTTGCTCTAAGCAAACGATTCAAAACTACACCTTTGACCTTGGTCGCAACTGCCTGCATCATTAAATCGGAAGAAACCGAGTGCACCATGGCTACCTTGTTAAGCTTTACTAGGAATTTCAAAAACGTGAAAGCCGACAGCACATCTGGCACCTCGAACATATCCACTGCCTCCACCAACTGCTGAAAAGGGTGTATGATGTTTAAGGCACGAAATGGCGTCGAAAGGGAAGCTACGGGACTCAGCCGGGGAAGACGAGGTCTCCGGAAAATACAGCTTAGCGTCTTCTCCCCATTGACGAGCCATGGCGTTAAATTTCTCGAGGAGCGCCTCAAAATTTTGTTTGAGTGTCTTAATACGAGGTAAAACCTCGGAACGATAGTAAACGGACCTGCTGTCCTCTTGAAGGGGACCTCTGGAGCTCCAAATCTTGGATAACCTCACCCAACTCTAAAAGCGCTTCAGAACACACTTGAGGGGATTGGGCAACTAAATCATGCTTATCAGGTAAAGCAATGAACGGTTTGTCCTTAACAAGACGCAATGCGTCTAATATGGCCGCCCAGTCAGCCGCAGGAGAGACTTGCCCACCACGAATTAACAACTCAAAAAGCAGCTCACCTTTACGCAAGCGGTCAACATTTGCTAAGGAAGACGCCATTCCTAACTGCCACAGGATACAGTAGTAGGCACAAAGAACTCCAAACGCAACAAACACGAACGCGCGGAAACCAGGCCGAGAGCCAAGCGTCAAATGAACCACGCTCTGCTACCAATTTGGGCGGGCCAGCCCAGGGTCATGAAATTAATTAAAACCATAAAACTTTTATCAAACCTTGATTTTAATTTATTTTCTTGCTACACTTTGCGCTCACCAGTACATAAACATACAATAACAATAAACTTCTGTCCTATCTTCATATAGTATTTACTTCCATCTACATTTGTACTGATCAACCCAAACACATAAAGTAAAAATCAACTTCTGGTCCCGAACTGAGAGGAAAGAGCCCCATAAAACAACACGGCTCACCAAAAGGCAACGCATGAAAACCCAAAGAGTATAAGGAAACCCGAACATGGAGGACTTACCCAGAGACACAGACGCGACGCGAGCCAGGCACACACTTCCCATGCCAGTTTGAGGGAGCCACCCAAGAAGCCTCGGGCACCGCAGTGTCCCCAAAGAGGAACGGCGGAAATCCAAAGCAACGTGACAGCAACGCATCGAACCGGAAGGGCAAGTAAAAAAAGGTGCCGGAGGGAAAACAAAACGGCACAATAACTAAAACTACAAACAGCATTAATAGCTCAGCACACATTCTGTTGTATGCCATGTCCTGTGAGGTTTACACTATGCAGGGAGTTACAATTGCCTTCTTAGTCAGAAATTATATTGCTTAAAGTCTTACCAAGTTAAAGTAAGCCATTTATCCAAACAATTACTGTGCACATTAAGCAAATTATACTTCACAGATAACTACATGAAATGTTATCTTACTGGAAGATACACTGTGCATAAAATGTTATTTTTAAAACTGCATATTTTCTTTTTCTTTTTCATGTTTATGCATGTCATTGAAGTATTTACAAATTCAGTGCTGTAATATTCTTGTGTTCCAAAGGCAAAGTTAAGTTTAGGACAATTTTAAATGAATGATAGAGCTTTAATGTGTGTATTATTTTTCGTAATAATTTATTCTACACTTGTGAATGATAATACAACCAAAGTGATTAAACGCATGTAAAATAGTGGCAATTATGAAATTTATGTCTTCACTGTGAAAGGGCAGAGCCAGACAGAAAAATTCAATGCCATAGCCGGGATTTGAACCATGGATCTTCTGTTTGCCGTCCAGCCGCTCTAAACCATTCAGCCACTATGACCAACGTGCCTACATGACATTAAATTCTCCAACTGACTCGTGTTTTTTTTTTCCGTAAACCACTAGCAGTTTTCTTAAAAACACGAGACAACTACCTTAATGGCGAGTTACTATGCTGTAAGTACTATAAGGCCCGGGATTTATAGTTCGGGCCACTATTAGTTACAGTTAATGGAAATTAATTGTTTTTTCACATTAGCCGTGTGTAAGACGCACTATGAAAGGGTAGGGCCAGACACTTTGGCACGTTGGCCATAGTAGCTCAATGACTAGAACGGCTGGACGGAGACCACAAGATCCGCGGTTCAAATCCCAGTTATGGCATTGAATTTTTCTGTCTTATTCTACCCTTTCATAGTGCGCCCTACACAGGGCTAGTGTTAAAGAACAATTAATGTATGTCCTCGGTTCCTGACACTGACTCATGTACTAGTTTGACATTATTAATATCATGTGAATCAATCACAAATTTCAGGTTTTTCTCAGAATATGCTTTTGTATACTTGTGCTAAAAATAATGTATGTTCTATAGAGCTTTTCAAATTCTTATTAAGTATAAGCACTAACAGACCTTCTTTGCTCTCATTTTAAAGAGATAGTTATATTTTTATACACAGTTGTTGGTGTCCTCATTTAAAATTTATATGTGCATTTCTTTAGTGTTTTTATAGTTTTTCTACACTTTTATTCCAGGGAATTTTTCAACATTCTGTGTACAAAGAAACTGCATTACATATAACGTCATGGTGTCCTTTCCTGATTCCTGTACCTACAGAAACATTATTTTAGCGTTAAGTTCCCCTTCTCGTAATTATTAACTAAGAAACTTGAGGGAGAGGGAATACAGATGTGTTGTGTAACTTCATCAGCATCTTGAGTGATCTCACTCTCTCGTTTATTAAAGTTGTAATTGTTTTTAAAGACAAAATTATTAATTTGCAACATGAATATTAGAGATATAATGCTTTGTGGAAGTCATTATTATTCATATTTGACAGGAAAAGTTGAAGTAGACAAGTGGATTCTTTTTTTCACAAATTAATTGGTCAACTTCTTTCTAAGTTACATCTGGCACACTGATGAATGGTTTACCGCACACTTCTTCAGCGTATTATGCTAATATGCGGTAGTTGAAACGCCGTAAAGTATTCATGAGTGGCGAGATGTGACTTCGAAAGAAGCAGGTTCCATAAATTGCTGAACTCCGTGGTTTTTTTTTTTTTTTTTTTTTTTTTTTTTTTTTTTTTTAATACAGGTCCGGTGTTACGTACCAGCTAATTTTTTTTTTTTTTCCTTCAATACTTTTTTATTTTCTTTTAATCAGGATCACAAAGGGGAAAGGTAGAGCGGGAGGGCTGGTTTTATTTATTCGTGTTTGGTTACATTTTGTTGCAATATTTTAGAAAGAATCGGTGTGCGTACCCGCGCAAAAGTTAGCAAATGAGATCTAGTTGATCATTTAAATCGGTCCACACCTCATGATATCTACACATTTTTTTTTTTTTTCCTTGTTCCATTTATACCCCGCCTTTAACTACTATGGTCATATCGGCGATCGTTCTCCTTTGGAACATACCGAAGGTGTTAACTCGTTATCTTTTGGTTTTTAATCATTACATCCCGCACACATTCACACTCTCATTCGTACTTCCAGACTCTGTGGAAGATGGGGAATTATCTTGGACGGAGAAAAATCCCCATCCCCACCGCCGGGAATCGAACCCGGGACCCCTAGCACGGAAGGCAGGTGCTCTACCTCTACACATTTTGTATCGCTCTGCTCTGAGCCACTTTTTGAATGCAAATAAATTAGGATAATGTGCACTCAGGCAATAATGGTAGAAAGCCACTATCGACCACATTTGAGTCTGTGCAGTTTTGCCTTTCTTAATATTCCAGGATAGAATTATTGACACTCTCGTATATTCCGCCCTGCTTCCAACCAGCACGCCGATTTTATGTTTAGTCCATTTCCAGATCTCAGATATGTTTTTGCAGGAGGTGATTCTGTGTATCTGCGTGTCCACTTTTCCACAACGTTTACACCATGGGACTGTTGCTAAATTATGTTTATATTTCTTTAATTCCGTGAGGATTAGTTCATTCACAAAGAAGTACACGGAGTTTTTCCAATTAAGTGGAACGTAGGTGTTTTGAAAAATTTTCCATATGCGATCCCATGTTGTTTTTGGATATTTTGCAACAATTGCTGGCACAGACAAATACTCTTTTAAGAACTCGATGTACAAGTGTTTGGTCGCAAGGCATCCTGACTCCGTTGGTTAAAGGTGATGGAAACCAGATGCACCATGGCTCGGTCGCAATAGAAGCTCACTACATTACCGACCACGAAATCCTTAGTTCCAACATGTGCCTGGAGGAGCGCCCTATGCGGTTTCAATTCCCATCATGGAGTCGATAATCTGGTATTACTCTGTGGTTCAGTCGGTGAATAGGTATATGTTCTGTGGTGTATACACTTGGTGGAGCTAGTGGATGCATCATTGCTCGCTGAATTGATAATTTTGCATTAATCTCTTATAATATACATAGTAATATAAAAGTAAGTCAATAATTTACGCACGTATTTGGAACTTATCATATTTTTTTATTATTTTATTGTCTTTAAAAGTACGATGTTAAGTTAATGAATCAGTTTTCCAATATACATTCAGAAGGCAGTGACCTGGGCATAATCCAGGAACAATTTGGTAGTGTGATTAAGGAACGATCACTTATAATTTATAAGTATTTATAATTTACTCCCCAGTTATTGAAACTTTTAAGTACATTTTGATTTACTACAGCTGAGTTAGCTCAGCAAGAAGACGCACGATACTGAAAGATGAATGCTGCAGTGTTTGGCGATGTAAAAGGTAAAATTAAGCAAGGAGAGGGCGAAACAGGGTTAACTTTGGAGTACCTGTGTTCAGAATTAAACAGGTAACATTTATGAACTCTTTATATATCCTCACGGTCTGGTTGGTCAGTCTTCATTACTTTAGCCTCGCTTTCTCCAAACTAAAAACTGAACTGAACTAGAACATAAATATTTTTAGTTGAGAGTAACTTGATCATCTCTCGGTCCTCTCTGTTTTTATCCCCTAACCGAAATGTTAAATGTGAGGTCTCGTAAAGGTTTTATCACATAACTCCACGTTGTTAATTTGACAAAGTTAGGTAAATAATCAGCTAATTCATTTTAACAGCAAGTGCAAATCATCCGGTATAAAGACCTCCTTTTCTTGGATGAAGGACACTTCATACACGTCTTCCGCTTTTCCATTCTGTCACTTGGTATGCATTCGCTTGATTCCTAACTTTCTCTTAGAACTTTGTGACTCATTTCCTTGATATCTCTTGGTAAATTTTAAATTTGCATGGGTCTTCTTAGATGTGTGTCGCCTTACCTCCCGGTTGCTGCTGATGCTATCCCGCCTAGTGTAGCAGCCGCTCTTGATGAGGTCTCATCAGCCTGGGTCGAGATGGTCTGGTCGTTTGGTAGAGTAGCTCTATAAGTTGACTATTTCCTTGCCCTGGCTAGTCATTAGAGCTGAGATTGCATTATCTGAAGGGTATGCGTGAGATAGGTTGACGAAATAAAACAACACAGTTCCTTGTAATCGCTTTACTACTCAGCTTAGTTTCATGTTCACTGTTCACCATGAGTTGCCGCCATGTTCCGATCAAATCATTATAGATTTCCACTATCACGTTAAAACTTCGGTTAATTGCTGAAATTTATCACGATGAAATAAATCGCTAACACTATTTAAAAATATACTCTGCCGCTTAACTCACTGCTGAGAGAGATGGTTACTTTATAAGATTCACGCTACTGACTTACTTCTCGGCGCAATCCGAAGTTTTTGTCACCGGCAGGCAAACAGGTCTGTACCGTACCACGTCTTGGACCAGAAGAAAGACGCTAAACCTCATCTTCTTGTACCAAAAGCAGACATAGCCTAGCCTCAGGCTAGTTTCTCAGAAATACCCTAGTTAGCGAACCACCAACTTCTGGATATTTCCCCGAAAAACTGGTCTGGACTACGCTTAATCCAGTATGGACCGGTTGCTAATGATTCGGGTATAGACCCAAAGCACGCAACGACCCTTACAAGTATAATTTCAATCACATAAACCAACAACCTTATATTATGTTAGCTCTTAATTAAAATATTTACTCGCATCCTAGTTATTTAATTTAAATACCATGGCTTGGTTTCATGTGCTTATCCGTCCGTAATAATCATTATATTCATTATTAAATTGTATTTAACCATACGGCTAATAAATACGGCATCAAACTGCCCCCGTTTCATTATTTAATTATTCCATAATTCAAGAATGGAACGTCCGTGCCCGAATAACATTGCTATTATTATCAACAATTGCACACGTCGGCAACTCTGGTTCACTTTACAATTTCCTTTGCATTTCCGTTGCGTTACATACAATCATAGTGATAATTTTCTAATACAAGTACGTAATTTTTTCGTTTTCAACACTTCACATTATAAACATCTAAGACAGTCTAATACATATTGGTTTACGATACGCTATATATATATAATATAGCATTATATATATATATATATATATATATATATATATATATATATATATATATATATATATATTTCACTTTTGAAAGTTTTACAATTTCTTGCATCCTATCATTACGAACTACGTAAAACTTATGCTAGTTTACAAATTTTTTCTCTTCGATTCAATATAAATGTGTTATTTTCCAAAAGTTCTTGTACATTCTTGGATTCATAACTATTTTGGTACTCAGTTTCGTTGCTTTGAGTTGGTTATCTTCACTGGATTAACTGCACTTTCACTTCACTTTAAACTCTTAAAAGTACTTATAACAAGTGTTTTTGGTTCACAAATTCGTTATTTTGTGACTGGATACAATTAAGAATTTTTTTTCATTAATTGAGTTTTATACATTTTCATCTATACCTTATCCAATATGCCTCTGCATGATTATTTGTTTATGTCCGGTACGGACGGAGAAGTTGTTTATGCCACCTACCCATGAGTTTTCTATTTACAGCATCTACTATTTCAAATGTATGTTCCCCAATTTTTTAATTATTTCCCCAGGAGCATTATATAGTAACTCCTTGCGCTTGTTTCTGTTCAAGTCGCAGGACAACTTGTGATCTTTAATTAATACTAGATCACCTATATCTGGGTTCCATTTATGCTTTCTTCATTTTCTCTTCGATTTCCGCTTCTGGGCCTTCTCCTTTATTCTGTCCAAAGCTAATTTAACTCTTTGCTCTTCACTTAGAGTCTCATATTTAATATTTACTTTTTTTTCAAATTCTTTAAAGATGGGCTTAAAGGCGGGTTCTTCGTTTAACATAAGTGTTACGGTTGCAAATCCTGTAGTCACATTAATGGTGCTGTTTTATGATCTTTTCAATGACTGGGCAGTATCTTACCCAATCTTTGTTATTCTTATGTGTCAGTATCCTGAAATAGATCCCAATATCGCGTAGTACTCGTTCCGTCGGGTTTCCCGATGGAAAATAGGATGAGCAATAATATAATTTTATTCAATAATTTGTAAGGGTTTCTTTAAAGCATTTACTCCGATGGACTGTCGCGTTATCGGACAAGACCACTTTTACTGGTCCATATTTCGGCATATAATCATACACTATCTTCCCTAAACAAGTCCTGCTGCTTATGTTTTCTACGGGGTATATTTTTACGTATTTGGTGAAGACATCATGAAGTGCAAAAATGTATTGGCACCCAAATTGACCTCGAGGTAATTCTCCGTGAGCGTCCACTGTGACTAGTGCATTCTTCTAGTCTCTCAGAATCGCTTGAGGTTCTATATCGAATTTCACGTTGAATTGTTTCGCTCGTTGGCACATGTCGCAAGTTGAACATATTTTCCGAACTTTTCGGGCTAAGTGTTTTATGTAGCAATGTTCACTTATGACTAAATTTACTTTCTCACTGCCGGTATGTGCTAAGGCTTTGTGATATGCGGTGATTAACCTGTTTTCGATCCCTCTCGGAATCATCACTTTCCACTTCGGTTCTGTCCGTCCGTGGAACTTGTAAATTTTTCCGTTGTATAATCCAATTTTCTCCTTTAATTCTTCTGTGATCGGTGTCGCCTTTTCTCGTAGTTTCTGCAATTCTTCGTCTTCTTCCTGGAGCTTCGCCAAATTTCTCAGTTCTTTCGTGAGTGACCTTCCTTCCATGGTGTCTAAGTACAAGATCGCGACATCATGTTTATGGTCGTCGATCGTGTCTGGTATGGGGTAGTTTGTCTTCATTCTGGATAGCAGGTCGCTGAAGACATTATGTCTCCCCGGAACATGACGGATTTCTATTTGGTGTGACGTAATCTCGTGCACGTACCTCGATATTCCTGTACTGGTTAGCTTGCAAGAGTTCATAAAAGCTAGACTGACATGATCGGTGTACACAATGATGGGGTTGTTGTAAACATATTGTCGGAATTTCACCAAGGCAAAATAAATTTCAGCTATTTCTGTCTCCGCCGTGCAAGCTCGTGCTTCAATTTTGGATATACCTCTGGAGGCTACTGTTATTAAGTGGTCTGTTCCATCTTCATCCCTTTGGGTCATTATCGCTTCGTATCCCAATCCCGACGCGTCTGTGAAGATAATGAATGGCAGATTTTCCCTGGGGTTTACCAGCAAAATGGAAGCTGCGAATAATCTTTTCACACTCAAAAAGGCCTCTTCGTCAAATTGCGTCCATCGCCATTTCTCATCTTTCTTCAACAAGTCTCAAAGGAGCTACGACGGTCGCGAAGTCGAGAATGAATCTGGATTGATAATTGAGAATTCCGAGGAATCTGCGTAACTGCTTTATATTTCTCGAAGTTTATTTCCTCGAGCTCCATAGCTTCAATTTTTATGTGCTCAACAAAGAATGCGTCTCCCCGGATTTCTTCTTTCCGTTCATCTCGTACAACTTCTTCTGAATTGCTATCGTCTACGAAGGGCACCACTACTGCTTCTTGCACTGTTTCTAACTTGAAAAATCTATTCTCAAAATTAACAATGGCTTTCCATTCATACAGGCAATCACATCCTATAATTATGTCCGTCACAAGTCTGAGTACGACCAGGAACAAAACCTCAATAATTCTACCATTTATTTCTACGTTGAGCCTGACTTGAAATTCCACTCTTTCTTTCCTCTTCCCCACAGCTAGTGAACAAAATATACCGCTTACTGGTAAAGACATTATCTTCAAACCCCGGTTGATTAGCCCTTCATAAAACTTTTGTGCGCACACTGTACTATTAGCTCCAGTGTCTATTATTGCGGTGTTTGGAATTCCATTAATGGCAATTTCTATTCGTGGTGGATCGAACACTAGCACTCTCTTCACTTCTGTTCCTCGCATTGGTTTCTTTCTGTAACATTTGCCCTCTGACGATCTTATTTTTCGGATATTGATCACATAATTTCCTCCCAGTCTTCACTGAAGGCGCGTTTGACTGGGTACATAGTTTCCCTGAGTCTTGCTGTACACCCCGGTTCTCGTAGCATTCTTTCCTTCCATATTTGCTTCCTGAGAAGAATGGCCGCGGTTTTCAAACACTTGCCTTGTTACTTGTATGGCTTCGGCCCTTTCTCAAGTTATCGGCGAATTTCTACCGCTCCTGATCCTTTCTCCGCGCTGTGGCGACCTCGTCTTAAATTCTGGAATGTTGTCTATCCTCCAGTAACCAATTCCCGTGCTCCGGTCTCCGTGCCTGGGTGACCTCGGCCTAGCCTCTGGTACATTGTCGCCTCTCCAGTAGTCATTTCCGGCTTGTCTTCTTTTTCTCCCGTTCCATCCTCGGTTCCTTTCATGTCTCGCCGCGTTTACGTAATTTAATTGTACATTTTTGTTTCGGCCATGCCCGTTGCGGTTCCTCTGGTTCCGGTCAAAATTATTTCGGCCTTGGTCCTCCCACTGCGTATTTCCTCCTCTGGGTACGGGACCACGGTATGTACCTCGGACATCTGGGTTTTGATTGTAATTGATATGTGTCCCTTGCCCGAAAGTATTTGAATTGTCTCTTTCATAGCTTGTTCCAGGCCTAGCGAAACTTTCACTTTTATTGTTCGATTTGTTTGTTTCCAATGCCAACAGGAAATCGATCATGGCGGTGACGCTTTTAGGTTTAGCAATAATTAAATAATTCTGGAGTGCCTCAGGTAAGTGTGTCGTGATAATGGCTATTAATTCTTGCTCACTCATGGGTGGATTCAGCATTTTAGATTTCCTAGCAATTTTGATGAAATAATTGACCATCGACTGATCAGTTCTTGGGTCATACTTTCCATTACTTAGTTCTAATCTTATGCTAGACTGCCTGTTAGGTCCCCAGTATCTGTTCATAAACTTTCAAAGGTCCTGAAGTTATTATCATTTCGCATTGATACCTCTAACTAGTTAGCTGCATCTCCATTCAGGCATTTCCTAACAATTGTCATACGATACTGTTCAGGAATACACTTTACAGAAAAGTATTCATGCAGACTTCTCATAAAATCCTTAGGGTTATCAGAATCCTCATGTTCAAACTCTGGTGGCACAATTTCATTTAAGATGTGTTTTGGACATTGCAGTGGACCGCCACTCCTATCAACACGTACATTACTGCTTCTGGGTTCATCACTTGAGGTACTTGGACCCATATCAAGCATAGAAATGTCAGCTGAGGCACTTTGTCTCGATTCGTTTCGTGCAGAAGTTTCACTTATCTGACTAGCATTAGAATTAGGTACAGTTACACACAACCTCAAATTTTCTAATGTTTCCTTCATTCCGTTAATTTCTGTTGCTACCTCTTTCATTTATTTCATATACACCCCTACCTTGCCTTCTAATTTCCCTTTCTGCATGTTCTACTCTACTTTTATTTTCCTCTGATTCGTTACAAGCCGCTTCTCTAATTTGGTCTAATTCTTTGCTGACTATCTCTTTAACCTGCTGTATTTCTTTGCTAGCTACACCCCTCTTTTTTCAAATTGCTTTGCTACGTCCTCTCGTAATTTCTTGTGTTCTCTGTCTGACTTCTCACTTACTTGCTTACAAATTTCAATTCTTACACTTTCTATTTCCCCCCTTACTTCAGTTCTAACTTGATTGATTTCCCCTCTAACCTCTCCTTCAAATGCTTCTAATGCTTTCTGTTGACATTCGAGCTTCCTAACCAAATCTTGCTGTCCTGCCTCTAATTTTTGACTAGTACTTTCTAATTTCTAACTTAACTGTAGGTTATTACTTTCTAATTTCTGATTAGTACTTTCTAATTTCTGACTTAATTCCTGGTTGGTACTTTCTAATTTCCCACTTAATTCTAGGTTATTACTTTCTAATTTCTAATTAGTACTTTCTAATTAGTACTTTCAGGCTACCATACTCATATTCGTGTCTGAGTCATTTACATTTACATTAACATTAACTTGGTCGTTACCTTGGCTGCCCTAACCTGTACACTTTGATTGTTATTACTACATTCTGTATCCTTTTCTACGTTATTTTGTAGTCCCTGAGCATTATTACTTTCCATTGTCTCTTCTAATCTACTCTGTATACTCTGAACACTTTCCCTTATTTCTGCTACCTTCTCTTTAACAGTTTGTATAGTACCCTCCTGCACATCCATGCTTTGTAAATTTGACCGACCTTCCACCTTTCCATTTCTTAAAATAGTCTCCATCAGTTCATTGCCACAACGACAAAAACACTAAAATGCTACACTCAGTACCTTGGTTTTCTGTTGGACCTTCCGAAGATCGTGATGCTGGTTGCTTTTTCGTCTCTCGAAGTCCCACGTTGGTTCGCCAAGTTTGTCGCCTTACACCCCGGTTGCTGCTGATGCTATCTCGCCTAGTGTAGCAGCCGCTCTTGATGAGGTCTCATCGCGCCTGGGTCGCGATGGTCTGGTCGTTTGGTAGAGTAGCTCTATAAGTTGATTATTTCCTTGCCCTGGCTAGTCATTAGAGCTAAGATTGCACTATCTGCAGGGTATTTGTGAGATAGGTTGACGAAATAAAACAAAACAGTTCCTTGTAATCGCTTTACTACTCAGCTTAGTTTCGTGTTCACTGTTCACCATGAGTTGCCGCCATGTTCCCATCAAATGATTATAGATTTCCACTATCACGTTAAAACTGCGCTTAATTGCTGAAATTTATCACGACGGAATAAATCGCTAACACTATTTAAAAATATACTCCGCCGCTTAACTCACTGCTGAGAGAGATGGTTACTTTATAAGATTCGCGCTACTGACTTACTTCTCGGCGCAATCCGAAGTTTTTGTCACTGGCAGGCACACACGCCTGTACCGTACCACGTCTTGGACCAGAAGAAAGACGCTAAACCTCATCTTCTTGTACCGAAAGCAGATATAGCCTCGCCTCAGGCTAGTTTCTCAGAAATACTCTAGTTAGCGAACCACCAACTTCTGAATATTTCCCCGAAAAACTGATCTGGACCACGCTTAATCCAGTATGGACCGGTTGCTAATGATTCAGGTATAGACCCAAGGCACGCAATGACCCTTACAAGTAACATTTTAATCACATATACCAACAACCTTATACATATTACGTTAGCTCTAAATTAAAATATTTACTCGCATCCTAGTTATTTAATTTAAATACCGTGGCTTCATTTCATGTGCTTATCCATCCGTAATAATCATTATATTCATTATTAAATTGTATTTAACAATACGGCTAATAAATAGGGCATCATGTTGCTCTACAGTTCCATAGCTACCCCTTGGTGAATTTCAGACGAGTCAACACGGGGTTTCCTCTGTAGCATAAATACAGAATAAAGCTGTTCATACAGCTGATGTTTAGTTGTGTATAATAGAATGCTATGGCCAGCACCTTGTACGTCGGTTTGACGAATAATTGGCCCATTTTATTTCGAGGAAATCTACACCAGATTTTGTTGAATTGTAGTAACAAAGAATTTCCGGTTTATTTTTTATGCTATCATTTTCAATTGAATGATGCATTGAAGATACAAGAATTACTGTTTTGTTTTCCTTAGAAACTAATGAAACCAGTGTTGTGTTACCATAGAAACCATATAATGCTGATCCAGTTGCTTTACTTTTAGCAGCTAAAAATTCTGGAGGAATTTCGCGTTTGTTCTTTCTGACACTTCCCACGTAAGTTAGTCCCCTCCTTCTTAGCTCACCAATGACTTCTATGGATGTAAACCAATTGTCAGCAGTAATGTTTCTGTTACATTTTTATATTGGTTTACATAAATTAGATGGTTTCTGCTTCAGTCAGTCCAAATCCAGCTCTCCCTTTCCCAAATATAGACATTGAAGAGATAAGCACTGCCAGAATCTGCTAGGCACATTATTTTTATGCCATATTTGGCCGGCTTGCTAGGCATGTAAATGTGGAAAGGACAGTTCTCCCTAAATGGGACTAACAGTTCATCCACTGTAACCTGAGGTGACTGCTGTTTAGGAGCACAAGAGCACGTGAATCCCCAATATTTGTCATGTAGAAGCCCCTTTCCTCTTTTCATTCATTATTTGTATTTACCGCGCTCATTGCTTAATGTGTAGTAAGTAGACGGCGATAGCATGGGTATGTGGCAACGTTGCAGGTAGCACACTTCTCTTGTGCTAGCGTATCATTCCCCCCAGGGGCCTACTTCGGTAGGTACGGGTTTGGCGCAACCGGAGTCCCGAGTCAACGTCTCTCTCGTGTGGGCTCCTCTTCGTGGTTGAGGGAGACAGTCAATAGGCCCACCCACGTATAGGCCGTGCGAGGAGATCCGTGGAGAAGGTTTTTAGATTCTTGTCTAGTTTAGAGTTTAGGATTTAGTGAACGAAATTTTTAGTAGGTTTTGATTGATGTTTTTATGTACGTGTATTTTTAATAGGTTTTGCTACACTTGTATAGTTTTTAGAAAGTTTTATATCTGGCTTTTGCCATGACTAGTTTTTTAAAGGGCGCTGATGATATATATATATATATATATATATATATATATATAGCGTATCATGTAACGTTTAAAGTTCTGTGCATACGTAGACGACAAATGCTACAGAAAGACATTGGTTGGATACGCCCAGATCATAGCACAGTTTCGATGTGCACGTAAATTCACATTGTCAACGCCAGAGTTCTTGGTCATCTCTGGGAAGTGCTACTGTCTATAGAGTTTAACTGAAACTATCTGCAAATACAAAGAATGTTTACCACTCCTAGCGCTCTCAGCCTTTGCTTTGTTGTTTTATGTTGCTTTGAATACGGTGTGTTTTTATAGTCCAGTTTCTAAACAGATGTTTTGTTTTAAACACTGTGATAAACTTGGAATTTGTAGATAATCAGCAGATGAGGCAATTCTGATTTTCTTAGTGTATCAAATACAACTAGTGTTTTTGCCCAAAACAATTACTCTTTGTTGTGTGCAGCGACCGATCGTGAGGTTTTTGGAATCTTTGTGACTGTTGAACTTCTCTCAAGAGGTAGCTGTCAACATGGTGGATTAGTATAGTATTTATTTATTCTTGTGAAACATATACATGTTATTGGACGCGTCAAAATTACAGAAAAACATATAATAACACAATAAATGCAGCCATATTTTTAACATGAATGGACAAAATTTGCAAAAGCGATATAAACCGATTTTATACATAAATTTACACAGCATTAAAGCTTTAGTGAGGTATTCATAACATATATTATGTGAAAAGAAAAATTATAGAAAAGTTGAGGGAGGAGAGAGAGAACAAAGTTTATGAAGTAAACTGAAAAATGGAGCTTAATGTTATTTCAGCATCTTATTCGCAGGTACACAGCATTGTTTGAATTCCTCAACCGAGTAGAACTGGTTAGAAAGCAGGAATTTATTTAAATCAGGTTTGAATTTTTTAACTGACCCTATGTTCCTCAGGTGTGATGGTAGGATATTAAACAACCTTAGACAATTATATTTATAAGACTTTCCAAATAGTTTTGTTTTATGAATAGGAACATGCAAGTTATTTTTATTCCGCATGTTATGAGTGTGAATTTCAGAATTTGTGACAACATGATTTGGGTTAGATTTTACATATAGTAGGAGTTCTTTTATGTAAACACGTGGTAAAGTTATTATGTACATTTTCTTAAAATGTTCCCTGCAACTCTTTCTTTATAGTATATCTACTATAGTTCTCAGAGATTTTTTCTGCAGCTTGAAAATCAGTTTGCTCTTTACGCTGTTTCCCCCATAAAATACCCCATATTGTAAATACGAGTGAAAATAGGCAAAATAAGAGCTTTTTAGCCCATTTAACGTAACGCGTGCCTTCAGCTGGTATCGTAAAAAGCAGACTACTTAATTTTGAGGTCAATTGCTCTACATGACTATCCCAGTAGAGGTTGCAATCTATCCATAATCCTAAGAATTTTGTTTCAGGTTTGCAATTTATAATCTTTGATCCAAGCTTAACACATGCTTGTTTAATATATTTACCATTTTTATGTTGGAAATTCATTGCCACAGTTTTTTACTCATGAGTTTGTTAGCTCTAAACCAAGATATTATGATATCTGTTACCATTTTCAATTTCCCTTCAAGCTCAACACAATCGTTACCACTTATAAACAGGCTTGTGTCGTCTGCGAAAACTGTAACGTTTCCCTCACTTATATCTTTTAAATAAGTTGGCAGATCATTTACGTACAGAAAAAACATGAGAGGGCCTAATATGGACCATTGAGGGACTCCCAGTGACACATTTCTTCTTTCTGAGGTAACCTTTGTTGTATTTTTCTCTTGTCTTTAAAATCGAGTTCAACTAGTTGTTCCCGACCCTCCAAATAGCTTGAGAACCAAGTTAATGCAATGCCCCTTACACCGTAATTAGACAATCTATCCAGTAGTATGCTGTAATTGACCAAATCAAACGCTTTGAACAGATCTAAAAGGACCCCCATCCCTAGCTCGCTACTGTCTAGTATATCATAGACACTGTCAACAAAGTTCATTATTGCTAAATTAGTTGACTTATTTGCTTGAAAGTTGAACTGACTCTTGTACATCATGTTGAATTTGTTTAGAAATTTAATTAGTTTGTCAAACATAATTTTCTTCAGTATTTTGGAAAAGGTGGATAACAGGGCTCTAGGTCCGTAATTGTTCACCTCGTATTCCTCCCTCTTTTTAAAAATGGGTTTAGCTTTTTTCTACTTTAAATATTTTAGGGAACACACCATTTTGAAGAGAACTGTTGATTAAATGACAAATAGGTTTAATTAGGAATTTGCTACAATGTTTTATTATGAAATTGGAGCTGTCATCCAAACCAATGGATTTTTTATTTTTCAGTTCTTTAATTATTTTTAATAACTCATCTTCTGAAACAGGGCCTATGAATAGTGACTTTTCATTAAAGATTTTCTGTTGCTTAGGCTGGGTTTCAGATGACCCGTCAAACTTCAGCACATTTTTGATACATCTGCATAGTAGTTATTGAATAAATTTACGACACTCTTGGAATCGGTAACTGTACGACCTTCATGAATGATTTGATGTTTATTGGGGAGTGTTGGTATTTTTATTAGTTTCCCTTTTGATCACATCCCACATTGCCTTATGTTTGTTGTATGAATTCATAATAATTCTGCTGTTAGATAACTTTTTAGCTGCCTGAGTAACATGTTTATAATTTTTTTATATTATTTGAAATATGACTAAAATTCCTCAGACGCATTTTCATTTTTACTTAAATAATTAAAAAGCCGTATCTTATTTTGGGAAGTTTTTATCCCTTTATCCCATGTAGTGGATTTTTCCTTTATTTTAACTTTGACAACAGGGAATGCTATATTGTAATAATATTTGAAAGTAGTTACAAAACTTGTAAATATACCATCTACTGTAGAGTCATTAAAAACATCATCCCAGGATTCCTTGTTAAGTAGGTAATAAAACTAATTGAAGTATGCTTGATTCTGTAGGCGCATTTCTTTATGCATAAAAAGTTTAGTTTCGGCTCTACTTTCCCAGTTTATTGATACTGTTTGGGTATAGTGATCTGATAAATGGGTTTCCCAAGTGCTGACTTTGTGATAAGTCCCACCCTTACTAATGGCTATTTGATCTAAGGCAGTTTTAGTAGTGCTTGTGACTCTCATTGGCACATCTACCATCGGTTTCAATCCATATATATTTAGCAGAGTTATGAGATTAGTTTTATTATTGCTGTGTTCTAAGAAGTTAATGTTTAAGTTCCCTATCAGTACAGTACTTTTTCCTAATCTCTGAAAGTGATCTAATATAGTGCCGAGTTTATCAAGCAGTATGACAGGGTGCTTTGCAGATTTCTATAAACACAGATAGTAATGAGTTTGTTAGAAAACTCGATTATTCTACTTTCAAAGTGTTCCTCTATGTTCAGGGATTCAAACGATAAAATTGGTTTAGCTTTAATGCCATTTCTTATAATTAGCAATACTCCATTTTTCATTTTACTTCTACTATAGCCATGCAAGACTTTAAAATCATTAATTTAAATTCAAGTAGCTCACTATTTGTTAGCCAGTGCTCTGTCAGACAAATGACATCTATATTGTGACTTTGTGGGTTTGTAGAATTGAAAGTCCAATTTGCCGAAATACTAAATGTTTATTTCCTTCAAGATACACTGTTCAATTCTCACGTAACAACATTACATCACATAACACAATCTTTCACGGTTGATGATAACAGTGTCCAGTTTACAACATCAGCTCTATCGTCACAACATTCATGTTACACAACTACAGCAACAACTTGCAACTTGCCCCTTGGCCAGTTGTCGCCTCTTTAAATACCTCACTGATAATTTCTAGATTATTCGAAAATAAACCAGAAACCGAACAGTCTATCAGTCAAGAAGTAACTAGAAATTTCCATTTATCTCAGTTTGTTTGTTTCTGCAGACCTTTATCTGCATGTTATCTTCGTCTGCCGGCTCTTGGTTTTCACACTGCCCGCCTATCAGTTGCTTTTGTGTAAACAAGCCGGGAGATCGTAGATACGGATTCGCGACACTGCTCCCTCCTCAAGGCTGGTCGTCCCGAACAACACCATCGTAGCGGGCCAGACGATCCAGGTGTACCACCAACATCTTCCCTCCGGGCATCTTCTGGATGCGGTAGACCACGTCGTTGATTCTCTTAACCACCCGATACGGTCCTTGCCACGGCTGTTGAAGTTTCGGGCATCGTCCCTTAGTCCGGGTTGGCCGATACAACCAGTCCAGGTCACCTTGCTGGAACCTTTGGCTCATGACTTGCCTGTCGTATCGGTTCTTCATGCGATCGCTCGCCGTCTGGAAGTTCTGACGAGCCATCTCTTGCGCGTCGTGGAGACGGTCCACCAGGTGCTCCACATACTCAGTTGCTGGCTGTTTGGCGTCCGAGGGGCTCCCAAAGGCTAGGTCAAAAAGGGGCGTGTAGCTCTCGGCCGAACATTAAACTGGCTGGCGTCATCCCAGTCGTGTCGTGTGTAGATGAGCGGTAGGCCAGCAAGAACAGTGGCACCTTGACGTCCCAGTTTCGCTGATCGCTGGTCACGACCTACCTCAGGTGATCTTCTAAGGTCTTGATGTATCTATCCACCATGCCGTCCGACTGTGGATGTAGGGGTGTTGTTCGGGTCCTGTTCACCCCAAGTCTTTCTAGTGCCTCCTTCATCAGGTTGGATTCAAAATTAGTGCCCTGGTCGCTGTGGAACTCTAACTGCACCCTAAATCGGCACAACACTTGCTCCATAAGGCAGTCTGTGGTTCTCTTCGCCTCCTGGTTCGGAATGTCATACACCTCCGGCCACTTGGTGAAGTAGTCCACGGCCACCATCAGGCACTTGTTGCCTCGGTCGGACACAGGGAATGGTCTAGCTATGTCGACGGCGAACCTTTCGAATGGCGCTCCGACGTTGTACTGCTGCATTCGACCCCGGCTCCTACTCTGGGGGCCGCGATTCGCTGCGCAAACATGACATTGACGGCACCATCTCTCAGCGTCTGCCCGGAGCCATAGCCAGTAGTAGCGCTGTCGGAGTTTGTCGATCGTTCGGATTGCTCACAGGTGTCCTGAAATACCGGCGAGCACTTCCCCCAAGACTTACGGGACCTTGCTTCGGGGAGGTACCAACTGTTCTCTCTGCGTCTTCCCATCAGGCGATTCCCATACCCGGGACAGCACGCCCTCTCATGTCTTCAGTGAGTCCCATTGGGCCCAGTACGACTTATAGCTGGCGCTCCTCGGTGCGATGTCATCCCAGGTTGGTCTTGTCCCTGACTCCACTTCCCTCAGGAGTGGTCCCAGATCTGCGTCCGCCAGCTGCTCCCTCCTCAGGCCTGCGCTATCTAGCCATCCGCAGGCACTGCCGTGACTACTCGGACTGCTGTGGCATGCTCCTTCTCTTCCACTCTTGTGCATTGTCGCACTCCTCTGGGCATGGTCTTCGGGACATGGCGTCTGCTTTGCTTGGCTCTTCCCTCTACGATGTTCAGAGGTGAGGTCGTACTCCTGCAGCCTCTGTACCCAGCCTGCTGTCTGACCTTCCAGGTTCTTGAAGCTGAATAGCCTGGTTAGGGCGGAATGGTCAGTCCTCTGATGGAATGGCTGACCGTACTGGTACTTGTGGAAGTGCTCCAAAGTCTTTACTACCGCCAGTAATTCTCGTCGGGTGAAGCAGTGGTTCTACTCTGCCTTGGATAGCGTCTTTCTGTAGTAGGCTATCACGCGCTCATGGACGTCCTGTACTTGGGATAGGACGCCTCCAATGCAATGATCGCTGGCGTCGGTGTACACAATGAAGGTGCCGCCTGATTATGGAAATCCAGAAATTAGAGCACTGCACAGGGTCTTCTTCAGGTGCTGGAAAGCGCTTTCGGCGTCATCCGTCCACAAATAAGGTCGGTGTTCCTCTGTTAGACGAGTGAAAAGTTTGACGATGTTGGGGAACCCCTTTATGAAGCGGCGGTAATAACTGCAACGCCCCAGGAAACTGCGCAACTCTCTCTTATCCTTTGAGCGAGGCCAATTTCTCACGCCTGGATTTTCTCTGGGTCTGTGGCCACTCTGGTTGGTGAGACTATGTGGCCCAAGTAGTTCACTTCCTTGTGGAAGAGCTGGCACTTCTGTGCATTTAGCTTCAAATTGGTCACCTGCAGTCTCTGTAGCACCTTACTCAGATTCTCCAGATGGTCTTCGAAGGTCTTGCCGACGATGATGATGAGCAGGTATAGCAGGCAGGCGTCATAAGTCAGCCCTCTCATTACTAACTCTATTAAGCGTTGGAACCTAGCTGGCACGTTGCAGAGGCCCAAGGGCATAACTGTGAACTGCCAAAGCCCTTGACCTGTCGAGAATGCAGTCTTCTCCTTGTCTCTCTGGTCTAAAGCCACCTGCCAGTAAACCGACTTCAGGTCCAGGGTCGAGAACCACTGTGCACCAGCTATCGTGTCCAGGGTGTTGTCAATCTGGGATAAGGGGAAACAATCCTTCCGGGTGACAGCGTTCAGCTTCCTGTAATCTACGCTCACCGTTCTTCGTCACCAGAACTATAGGGGAACACCAAGGGCTGTCGGACCCTTCAATCGCTCCCTGGATTTCATGTTATATACAGTATCCCGTACCGCCGCTTTTTTGCCAGCGGAACGCGTCTATGTGGTTGCCGAATAGGCCGGGCGTCTCCGGTGTCGATGTGGTGAAGCACTTTATTCGTGCGGCCGTAGTCACTGCTGCCTTGGCTGAAGACGCGCTGGTATCGCCTCAGTAGTTGTCGAAACTTCTCCAACTGTTCTGCGGTCAGGTGGTCGGCCGCGCTCTCCAATAAGCCTTCCAGCCGGGGCCCCAGATGTTGCGTCAGCACTGGCTCCTGTGTCTTGTCGATAGCTGTCACGCTGACCAAGGGCTCGCACGTCCCAAGCTCTGTTCCGGCCTGGACGTCGTGATCGTTGTCTGCCAGGTTGAGCAGCCATACTGGTACCTCCTTTCGGCACGGCAATAGTGTCCTGGCTACTCAGAGTCCGTGCACAGGCGTCTTCTGGTGCAGTATCACGTTCTTCGTCCACTGGCCTTCCAGTCGCGCCGTCACCACCACCTCGCTTCTCGCGGGGACCACCATGCCTTGCTTCAAGATGACCTTGCAGATTCCAAGGAGCTCGTCGGGTTTTTGGAGTATCATCTCTTCTCCATTGATACGCAGTACCTTACTGCCGACTTCGACCGTCGCCTCGTGGCTCCTGAGGGTATCCAGTCCTAGTATAACCTCCTCTGCCACCTTCGCGACGAATACCCACAGACGTACGGCACTCATTCCCAAGGTCAACTTCAGCAGGGCCTCCTTCACAGACAAGGTGTCACCCGATGCCGTCACAAGCTGGTATTTTCGGCTCGGCTTCCTCTTCGGCAAACCCTTGGCCACGTGAGGTCTGATGTTGGTCACGGCTGCCCCGGTGTCTACGAGCAAGCGGCACGGTTTCCCCTCCACCCAACCGTCAGCGATGAGGCTGTCATGCGTACGTCGGCTGACAGCGCACAGTATCACTCGAGGGGATGGTGGTGATGGCGCCGACGTGCCCCTCTCCACGACTGCCCCTACTCGTTTTCCGGCTGCTCTTCCTGGTGTGGGCAGTGTCTCTCCAGGTAGCCGGGCTGTCCACATCCCCAACACAGGCCACTAGGTCTTCGCCGGCGTCCCTCGGCTGATCTTCGGTCTCCATTATAGCGGATGCTCCTTGTTCTGGAAGTCGGGATGGCGGTCACCTTGGCCGCCTCCATCCTCAATGCTGCCGTTAACGCCTCGTGGATGGTTTTGTAATCGCCGAGCATTAGGCGCTGACGGATCCCTGTGTCTCGTACCCTGTCGACAAATGTGTAGGCAGCCTCTCGGGATACGAACTCTGGTGGGAGGTCGACTAGGGCTTTGCTGGCCAGCTGCTGAATTGCCAGGGTGTATTCCTGCAGCGTCTCCCCTGGCTGCTGTGATCTTACCTTCAGCTGGCTGCGGTACGCTGCGGCTAAGCGGTGGTTTCCAAAGCGATTCTCCAGGGCCTTCCAGATATCCTTGGGCACCGCCGCTGTCTGGACCACATTCATAACTTTGCGACTCGTCTCTGGAGACTAGCTATTAGCTGTGCGGCCTCTTCTGGAGACCACTTGTGTTTGGTCACCGTGTCGAATTGACGGCGGAAGACTTCAAAAGTTGGCACGCCGTCGTATTTAGCATGTTTAACGCGCGCAGATGTTGTGTCACGTCCCGGTGTGTCGACCTTTAAATCCTTTATTCTCCTGGCGGCGACGTCCTCCACCATGGCGATCAGGGACTTTGCGTTGCTGTCGGCCTTTCCCTCCAACTTGTTAATGCGGTTCGCCAGGTCTTCGACGCACTCACCGAAATCTGGGAGGTCCTCCCTCACGCCGGCCAACTGTTGTAACATTGGATTTTACACATTACAGTTGCTGAGAATTGAAAATTAGTTTATAAAAAAATATTTTATATTGCAGCCGCACGATCTGACTTTTTCTCTAGTAGTCACGTTGTCCAATCTCAGGTTGTTCAGAAGTATTTCAAAGCGCTTCACCGTCATTGTCACTACAAATACAGGACGACCAGTCATGTTCTTTTCAAAAAGAGAGAATGTATCTTCATGTGATGATTTGAGTATTGATGTCAGCATTAGAAGGCATATGAAAGCTTTGATTTCTGCTTTGCTAGTTTCTCTATAATTTGATGGATTACATGCTATCTGCAACTTTGCTCTTACTGCATTCAGTTTCCCATTTGTATATAAAACTATTTTCTCTAATAGGTCGTCATCAAACAACTTCTCCCATATATTGAAATTTAACTATATTGGAACACCGCAGTGAAGTGAAATAATTATTAAATTATAAATGAGTCGTATTTATTACACATCAGCTTCACCTACGTACCTATATTGAGGACACGTTTCGCGAACCATTAGTTGCATTAGAGCCGATGATGCGAACGATGGTTTGCGAAACATGTCCTCAATATAGGTACGTAAGTCATGCCGATGTGTAATAAATACGACCCATTTATAATTTAATAAATTCTCCCATATATGAGATTTAGTGGCCCTTTACCCCAAATTTCTAATTCTGTCTGTAAGACCAGGTATTCCTCCTTTCAAAATGTTGTGCTGGGGT
This sequence comes from Mantis religiosa, assembly GCA_030765055.1. Classification (NCBI taxonomy): domain Eukaryota; kingdom Metazoa; phylum Arthropoda; class Insecta; order Mantodea; family Mantidae; genus Mantis; species Mantis religiosa. The sequence continues at coordinate 122,350,264 of CM060959.1, forward strand.
GTTTTTTTTTTTTTTTTTGCTCTAACAGGCTCTAAATGACCCCACTTTAAATTATTATCCCATAAAAGTACAAGTACTGTATTTGCAATGAGGAATTATCTGTTATACAGGTCACACCAGGCTCTTCTTCTTCTTTCTTCACTACTGTCACTCTGTGTTTCTCAGTTATCATCTGTTATGACAAAATCAGGATCAGCAACAGAATCATAAAAAATATTGTCCTGCTTGTCGTTTCCATTTCCCACATTCCCTGTATCCCATAATTGCTCTTGAATCCAATCATCGAAATTCGGATCAGCTGCACACATCTTACTCCTCTTTGAAAGTCCCTCCATACCTTTTAGCTGAAATATAATGGAAATTTGCCCACATAACAAAATGCTATAAAATAAGAAAGTACATGAAACAACAAAGACAAAATATGCCGTATTAGAAACATGCGGTCTATCGGACGTACAGTACGTGCAAGATAAGTTGAGTGCTGGATGTGTGGACAGAGGGGAAGAAGCGAGAGCTAACGCTCTTGTTTCTGTAGTGAGGTCAACCTTGAAAAACACAGTTCAGCAAAATAGCGTGTAAGATAAGCGAAAATCTCACAAGTAACGTTGCATCCTCTGAAAACATTCCTTAGTTTTGCCCACACCAGTTCAATTGCATTCAGATCACAGGTATATGGAGGTAGACAGATAATAAGGTGTCCCCTTTCGAGAGCCATAACATCCACAAATGTTCATACAAATATAAATCATTTTCAAGTAAATGCTGATATACATTACCACTACACTCGTAACAAGGATAAACTGGCAATTTGAGCGCACCAAACAAGCCTTTATGAAGGAAGCTTTAACTACAAAGTGATAACCTTATATAATAAACTTTCAAATTCATTTAAGCAAGTTGCATCATTAAAACACTTAAAGAATAAGGTTCAGAAATTTTTGCAGGCACACTGTTTTTATATGGTTAATGAATTTTTAGAACTATAACCATATAAATGATTACTGGGAGCATAGTACATTCACAAACCTGTAATATTCATATGGCGTATCTTGTAGTATCATATTTCGGAGGTTTGACGCGCGCCGATGTTGTGTCACGTCCCGGTGCGTCGGCCTTCAAATCCTTCAACCTCCTGCCGACGACGTCCTCCACCATGGCGTTCAGGGACTTGACGCTGCTGTCGGCCTTTCCCTCCAGGTTGTTTACGCGGTTCGCAAGGTCTTCGACGTCTTCCACCACGGCGTTCAGGGTCTTGGCGTTATTGTCGGCCTTTTCCTCTAAGTCATTAAGGCGGTCGTCTACTTGACCCATCCGCTTGCCCAGCTTCGCGACGTCATCCCTCACGCCGGCCAAATGTTCCTCAAATTTGGCGGTGAGGACCTCGTTCGCCTCCTTCATTTCCGTGGCCAGACTGTCGTTCGCTGCCCTCATTTCTGTGGTCGATTCGGTCTTTATTTCTTCAATCTTCTCGGTGATGTTGTCGTTGGCCGTCTTCATTTGTTTCAACTCGGCGGTGAGGTTGTCGTTGGCCGTCTTCATTTGTTTCAGTTCCGCGGCCAGGTTGTTATTTGTAGTCTCCAGCTTCGCGGCCAGGCTGTTATTTGCCACTTTTGTTTTTGCAGCGAGGTTGTCATTCGCCGTCTTCATATCTGTCAGTTCCGCGGCCAGGCTATTATTTGCCGCTTTCATTTCCAAGGTCAATTCGGCCTTCATTTCCATCATCTTTTCCAAAATCTTTTCCAATGCCGCGTCCATGGTTGTAATGTTCGTTGATGTTGTCGTTCCGCTTCCTGACACCAGTGTGACTTTGTGGGTTCGTGAAATGAAAAGTGAAATTGCACCACTCAAAAATGTTCTTTATTTCCACCGACTTACAGTTAAACACACACACAGATATATATATATATAATCATTCAGGAGTTCTTGAGGGACCGCGTGTTCCGGGTGAGGGTTGTCTCGGTTTTTTCGAGTCTTTTTGTTCGGGAGGGCGGTGTGCCACAGGGTCGGTGCTAGGTGTTGCGTTGTTTGCTGTTGCGATTGATTCTGTCTTGAGGTGTGTACCTCCGGGGGTCTCGTCATGCCTATTTGTAGACGACTTTGCCGTCTACTGTACATCTCAGCACCCCGTTTTTGGAGCGCCGTCTGCAGACCACATTGGACAGCCTTAGGAGTTGGAGTTTGGAGAACGGCTTCCGATTCTCCGCTGAAAGGGCAGTCTGTGTTAACTTCTGGCGTCGGCGGGGTCGGGCTGGGCGCTGTTCAGCTACCTTTTGCGGATGACACGAGGTTCCTTGGACTGATGTTTGATGGAAAGCTTGGTTGGTCTTCGCATGTAGCACAACTGAAGGCACGATGTGACCGATCTTTGAGTATCTTGCGGGTGCTGGGTGGAAGATTGGGGGGAGCGGATCGTGCAGTGTTCGACTTTGTCATGCACTCATCCGCTCCAGGTTGGATTATGGTAGTATCGTTTGTGGGGCTCTCTCATTCGAGATACACCGTTTGTGGCGACTCACTATCATAAGTACTTGAGTCCCAGCCTGGTACCCATAGTGGTCTAACGGGGAAATATACGAGTCAAATGGAGAAATTAATGTCAGGACGGCACGTTGGCCATGGTAGCTCAATGAGTTAGAGCGACTGGACGGAAACCAGGAGATCTGTGGTTCAAATCCTGGCCATGGCATTGAATTTTTCATGTTGACTCCATCTATCAAAAACCTTAGCCTATATACGGCTAGGGTGAAGAAATGATTAATTTCCATCAATTAACTAAAATAAAACAATATTACAAACTAAGTGTTGGCTTACTAATTTCAATGTACTAGAAGTGTTAGCCAAAGTAATGACTCTCAGAAGAGGTAATTTATTTTTCTGTATGCGATGATGTAGAGAACGTGGAATATTTATCACTTTCCACTCATTTGTATGGCTTTCTCCTTTAACTTCTATGGTCATAGTAGGATCTTCTTTCATTGAAGGTTGCCTTTTATTTTTAAGCTATGTTTTAATACTCTGACAGCTATACCTATATAGGTGATGTCAGAGACATCACATCCTGATTGCTTGTCTGCGTTGGCTCACAACCAACTGTTGGAACAACAAATGAGGAGCATTGTTTCAAAACGTATTAAGTGCACGAAGGTAAATTTTTCAGAAATGAAGAAAAACGTTTTACTTCCGTTCAAGAAAAGCTATCTGCACAGTTCAAATGACAGAGTTTAGATACTGGGGCAATGTTTGAGAATCTTCAAAATCTAAAATCGGTGTTTCATAATGTAGCCTTATTTGCAAATTTGAAAATGTCACCTAATACGTTTTGAACCGATCTACTGAACTTAATACGTTTTGAACCGTTTAGTCAATAAACTTTAGAGGGGAAATCAAACATAGATTTTAAAATTATTTTTGCTGTATAGATTACATTTAATTAATATTTTTAAACACGAGGCATGTTTTTTAAGTCAGTACTGTTTTGCGATTCCGCCGCAGCAGCGCTACGGTCGGCGTTCCGCGCATGCGCGCTGGTTACCTATATCTCTTGTCTACGCACTGACGCCATTACAGTCTGATTCTTCATTGTATACGTTGGTTACTGAGTGTTAAGATGCCACCGACAATCGCGAGTCCCGCCGATTATGAAGTACGGGCTGTTATACTATTTCTTAGTGCTAAAGGCGTAAAACCGATCGATATTAATCGTGAGATCTGTGAAGTTTACGGAAAAAACATGAGTGATGGAATGGTAAGGGAATGGGTGAGAGCATTTAAAGATGGCCGTACAAATGTGCATGATGAAGAATGGAGTGGTCGTCCTTCGGTCGTTAATGAAGATTTGGTACAGAAAGTGGACGAAAAGGTGAGAGAAAACAGACGCTTATCAATTTCATCATTGTGCGACTATTTTCCTCAATATTCTCGTAGTACTTTTTATCGCATTGTGACCGAGAATTTGAAGTACCGGAAATTGTGTTCACGTTGGGTTCCAAAAATGTATCCAAAATGTTGACGGATTTGCACAAAACTCAATGTTTAGGCAGTGCATTGAGTTTCCTTGAGCGGTACCACAATGAAGGTGAAGATTTTTAGACCAAATTGTTACTGGTGACGAAACATGGGTGGCCTACGTCACACCAGAATCGAAACAACAATCCATGGAATGGCGACATTCATCATCACCCACAAAAGTGAAGTTTAAGCAAACAATTTCTGCCCGAAAAATCATGTGCACAGTTTTTTTCGGACAGAAAAGGAGTATTGCTAGTAGAGTTTCTGCCTCGTAATGAGGCAATCAATGCAGCGTCTTATTGTGAGACATTGGACAATCTGCGCCGTGCAATCCAGAACAAAAGACGTGGCAAGTTGAGTAAGGGTATCGTTTTGCTGCATGACAATGCCCGTCCACATGTGGCTAATCGGACCAAAGATCTCATCAAATCTTTTCAATGGGAAACGCTAGATCATCCTCCATACAGCCCTGATCTGGCGCCCAGGGACTACCATTTGTTCCTGCACTTGAAGAAACATCTAGGCGGTCAGCGTCTTCAAGACGATAACGAAATCAAAACAGTTGTGATACAGTGGTTAAGACGTCAGGCGGCAGAATTTTATGAGGAGGGCATTCAAAAACTGGTGCCACGTTATGACAAGTGCCTCAATATTCATGGAAATTATCTAGAAAAGTAGATTAAGGTACAGGCTTTCATGTAAAGGTAAAATTATTATGATATTTATGCACGTCCTTTTTTAATTCCAAAACGGTACTGACTTAAAAAAGCATGCCTCGTAATTGTCAGCATCATACGAACACTTTTGAGTAAGTAGAACAAAATTAGTGTCAATGACACCGATGACATTTATCACGGGTCATAATTAGAAATTATTAGGTTATAATGAGAAATTACATTTTCAGGTTACAGTTATGCTGTTTAAAGGCATTAAGAATAAAACATTTGAACTTTACAGTACAATTACCTCAATATATCACAATCTTGGAAGTTCTGTCTCCATACAAACAATCAGGATCACAAGATTCAGGCAGTGCATTGAAATTCAGAGTTAGCTTATACATCTGCAAACTCGGTATTTCTCTCCAGTTATCACCAAATTTTGCCTTCAGGAGATTGTCCACATCTGTTTTCTTTGCGTCCGTTAAACCTCTCAATTTGTTAATTGTAGGAGGTTCAAAAATTGTTCCATGTTTGTTCCTCATTTCAGTATTGTGAAATCCGTTGATGGATCATCACACCTATACGTTGGCTCCCTCTTTACTCTGGCGAGGGGCTTCCCGTTTAAAATACATTTCCTCATAATTATCCTCTTCATATCCTTTACTCCATCCAATTTTCTGAATTGTTTTTCAAGCATTTTGGAATCTCTGACAGCCCAATCTTTCCCTAGTGATATTACTTTTCCCGTAGATTTATAAACTTCTCTGTATTCTTCAGGAGTGGGAATGTCGGAGCATTTTCTGAGGGACTTCTGTACAACTCCAAACAAGCAATCTGCGGCTGAATAAGAATGCCCTCTAACAGGAAAGATTGCTCTAATGTTTCTGAGATTTGCAGGAGCTTTCTTTTGGAGCCAATAAACCAGAGCATGAATTACGTGCGTGTTTTTATTTTGGCCTCTGCAGCCATCAGCCTAAAGCCTAATAGTGGTGATTGAGTCCTTAAAATGAGCTTCCTCCAGATAAGAAAGTACACCCGATGCCACCTCGTTTGCTCCTCTGCCACCTTCAGTCTCATTCCATGTAAAGAATGGAGCATTCTTATTGCTGATGTCAGTGACACATAGCGCATAAAATGATATTTGGCGGGAGTAGTACGCTTCGCCAATTTAAAACTTGGGAAGAGGCTGTACCTGTTGCAAAGCAGAAACTCCTTGTATCACCCGAACATTCCTTCATTAATAGATAGAGTTAACATGAAAAATGCAATGCCATGGATGGGATTTGAACCTCAGATCTTCTAGTTTTCGTCCAGTCGCTTTTAACCTTTGAGCTACCATGGCCAACGTGCCGTCCAGACATTAGATTCTCCAATTATTATATTTATCAATTGTTTAGATTGTGATCAGGTTTATATTGGAAAGATGAAACGTGATTTGGAAACCAAAACGAAAGAACATTTTCGTAACACTAAGTATAAACAAAATGGTAAGTCGGCCGTAGCAGATCAATTTTGGTCATTTAACCAAGAAATAAATCCTGAAGTTAAATTATTAAAAACTATTAAATGGTCCGATAGATTTAATGATTTGGGAAAAGATATTTATTTTAAAAAATAAACATCGCGTAATGAATTTTGAAATACCAGCATTTGATTCCGTTTCCAGGCCCGCTTCGCCTCCAGATGCTGGTAATACTAAAAAAACAGAAGAAAATGGCAACCAGAATCCCCGACCACGAAGCCCACCGATGACGAAAAACAATCCGTTTCTGAAATCGATCTCCATTACAAAGAAGAACTAACATCACCTTCCCAAGATAAGTGAAGCCCCTTGCTACAAATATTTATATTTGTGTAATAATGACAGAGATTTTCCTTACTCATTAATGAAAAACATTTCTTTTGCAAGCTGGAGACGTTCAATTAGAGAAACAGTAAGATATCTCTTTTAAGTTGAAACATGCAGTGGTTACATAGAAAATGAAGCTAGCTGCTGTGAAGCAATAAGTATTACACAAATATAACTATTTGTGTATTACATGCTGTGGTATGTGCCTTTTCCTTAACAATGATTACCATCAAAACACTTAGTGATTTTGTTTTACAAATGTATTTTTATAGTAAATATGTTTCCCCAAATCATTAAATCTATTGGACCATTTAATTGTTTTTTTAATAATTTAACTTCAGGATTTATTTCATAGTTAAATGACCAAAATTGATCTGCTACGGCCGACTTACCGTGTTGTTTATACTTAATGTTACGAAAATGTTCTTTCGTTCTGGTTTCCAAATTACGTTTCATCTTTCCAATTCAACCTGATCACAATCTAAACAATTAAATTGATAAATATAAGAATTGGAGAATTTAATGTCTGAACAGCACATTGGCCATGGTAGCTCAAAGGTTAAAAGTGACTGAACGAAAACCAGAAGATCCCTGGCTCAAATATAAGAATTGGAGAATTTAATGTCTGAACAGCACATTGACCATGGTAGCTCAAAGGTTAAAAGTGACTGGACGAAAACCAGAAGATTCCTGGCTCAAATCCTGGCCATGGCATTGAATTTTTCATGTTGACTATATCAAAAACCTTAGCCTATAAACGGCTAGTGTGTAGAAATGATTAATGTCCATCAGTTAACTAAAATTCCCTCATTAATTTGTGGAAGGTTTTGGAACGAAGTGCTCCCAGATCAGCCAGTAAATGATTCTTTCTTTGAATATCTGTTGCATTTTTAATTTGAAATGTCATGCGAGCACAGTAACTACACGCATCAGTGGCAGGTGACCCAAAGCCGATGTTAAATTTTGTGCGAAAAATTTTCTGGAAAAACCACCTTTTTACCTTCAGTTGGGCAGGAACACTTACATTGTACATCTTGAATAATTTATTTATGCTTAAATCAGCTGATAGATATAATATTTGACTTTTGTTACTGTTGTAATGGGACTATCTTGCCTTTAATTTTGCTATAAACTCACATACACTTCTCTTTTTTGCAGTAAACAGAGCCATTTTTCTATATCCTCCTCTCCTCTCTTTAACACCCCGGCCATCCTTTACAGCCTTGGCTATGCTATTAAGTCTGGTTTGACTTATCCCAAATAAATGCTGAAAAAACTTTGAACATACTGATTGTGTTTTGTCACCTGTTTTCACCTGAAAGGAGATAACCAAAGTAAAAAGTTCTCCAGTTGTTATAACATGTTAAATAAGCAACATCATACACATTTGAAGCAGAACGGTGCAAGGAATACCGTAAGTATGTTGTAGATTTTGCGGTAGACTGTATTATGACTAGTGCAAAGTGCTGCATTTGTTGTTGCTGGTTGTTTGAGGAAGTATAACGTAACAGATAGCATACCATCACACCGATCAACTTGATACTCGGGCATAACAGAAACCATAGAGTACATTAATTCTAGAACTTACCTCGTAAGCTACAACAATGGAAGTACGACTACGATTGCCTTCATAATGCTTTAACGTTCTCCGTGGCTTAGGAGATTTGACTTTTAGTAAGTAGCTTAATCGGCGATATTGCCCTAGCTTATTAGGTTCTGTGTATACCGGTTTCTTTGCTTTCAAGAGAAAGTACATAGGAATGCTTTGGCAATATCTCCCTTCCTTGTGAGAACAGGGAGGTTCAAAGTGTTCCAAATCGGGATCACGGTTTGTGTACCTATAAAATATAGCATGGTGCTTATCCAATTTACGCAACAATAAGCATATTATGCATTTCACTATGCAGTTCCTTGATAATTAGAGCAATATTTCTCTTTAGTTCCCCACCAAAGTTAAGGTTATAATAGAAACAATAATGCTATAAAGTTGACTGTAAGTCATAAAATAATAGAAACGAAACTCACCTAGCCTCCACTTCACGCTGGCGTTTGGTTTTTACATTCTTCATTCACTTTCTGCTTCCTTTGGATCGTTCTCCAATAGGTTCACCTCCCTCCATGATGATCACAAGGAACTGACATACCACTTCTAGAGGGAAGCTCGAAAGCTTGGTATATCCGACTCGAGTTCTCATGAGGCTCCGTGTGAAGACGTTCGAGATGGCACGTAACTTCACTGGCATCGAGGAGTGAACACCGCCTAGCGAACACCGCAGCAAGGCCAAACCAGCCCTTCGCAGGGCTTGGCCCTTGCCTACCAGCGTTTCTTCCGGGAATATTCCAAGCCTGGGACAGCTTCTGCCTGCCTACTAGACTGCAAGAGAAGGCCGCCTTTTTCGTAGCCGCATCAACTCGACTACCGCAGCCTGGGACAGCCTTGTGTCCGCTAGACTGCAAGTGAAGACTGCTTCTTCGTAGGAACAGCTTGTGCCTGCGAGCAAACAAGAAGCAGAAACAGCATTGTAATTGGGTAGGATAGCAAGGCCGCAGCCAACAGTCCTAGACTGGTTGCTTAGGCGCCTTAGGGTAGGCCCTCTGCTATCCGTGCTAACTAGCGCCCTAGACGTGCTCTATCAAAACTTACTCTTCTTTTCATCTATTCTATCAAACTCCATTCTCATTGCACTGCCATGCAACAACCCAACATGACTACATCACATGCGCCCACAGCTCTGACTGTCCCTCTCCCAGCAGAGGAATTTCCTGTCCTAGAAGTTCCTACTGAACCATCTACTGACGACTACTACCTGTCAGGTGGCAACATCTCCACATTTATGGGCGAAGCCCTAATTGTCAACCCGAGCTTCCCGCTCGCACGAGGTTTGGTGAGGACTCTAAAACAAGAGCGGCAAGCCCGCATCAAGTACCTTGACCAGGCGGATGCACAAATGTTTGCAGTCCCCTCTTCCGACGAACTCTGCCTCAGAGCCGTGGCCTTCCGCATTTACTACTACCACAGATCAAGGTTGGACGCCATCACTGAGTACCTGTTGAAACATGAAATGCATCAGTTAAACTCCTGGCAAACACCCCACCTTAAAAGAACAGCAAAGGGGTCAATAAGCAACACTGAAAACCCACCACCAGCTACATCAAGCAGCTATGCCGCTCTCTCAGAGCTAAATGAAGCGGGTGAATTCCCAGAAACATCAGAAGCAACTCAAAAAAGGCGTAAGTGCTCCACGCCCCCTCCTCATGCCGAATCCATGGATGAGGACCTGGTTGAGGCTGTACAAGCTCCAGCCCATGGAACCCAACCAACCAACGCTCCAGGAGCCACAGCATCACAGAAAACGACTCCCATATACTTGCGTGATCCGGAACAAGCCCGTGAAATCACCCAAGTGCTGCACAATGGTCACCCAGAAATTAGGTTTACCATTAAAAACATGGGTGGCACCATAGCAATCCTGCCGGACACACCCACTGACCACCGCCATATACGCAAAGTCCTCAATGAAGGTAATGTGCAGTATCTGACCACCCTTCTGCCAGATGAGAAGCTACTGTACGTCACTTTGAAGGACTTACCAATATACGTCACTGAAGATGAGGTACTAGCCCACCTGAAGACCTTGAAATACCCAGTGGAACGCGTGGGACAATTACGATCCAACCGCACTCCCGGGCAACAAAAGTTACCACACTTCAGGATAGCACTGAAGAAGGAACCTCGCTCCTCAGACATTTACAAAGAGACGCGCATGTTTGATGCCAAAATTAGGGTCGAAGCCTACCGACCACCCGCTCGCCCTCTTCAGTGCACAAACTGCCAACGTCAGGTACCTGTGTGCACATTCTGTGGGGAACCCGGACACAGACGCACAGACTGCAAAGTTATTGGTATACCTGGAGCAAAGCCAGTTTGTTACAACTGCGGTGGGGATCATTCCTGCCGTTACGCCAAATGTCCCGTATGGCAGGAAGCAAGGATCGAAATGGTCCTCAATAAGAATGGACAGCGTATTAGACATGACGCACCTCCAAAAATCACAAATACACTGGGACTACCGAAGGAAGCATTTAAAGGTACCCATTACCCAGGGCTACCTCCGGTACAGCGACTGCAACACAAGTCCTATGCAGCAGCTCTGGCTTCTGGCCCGCAACCATCTCAGCAGAAATCTGCACAAATGCCACTTGCCTCGGAGTCTACATCTTCTCCGATTAACCACAGGGCACCGGCAGCACCACCACCAGCACCACCTAAACAGGCTGTATCGCTCACACCTAGTATAGAACGAAACAACAGCTCACACAGCCAGGTTCCCCCTGTCGCCACAACCTCCAAGGGGCGTCAGTTGGAGACAAGAACACCAGCACAGCAGAGATTACTGCCACGTTCCTCAGCGGCTCCACCACAGCCCACCTCACAACCCTCCATCCCATCTCTACCTGATGAGCAGTTCCTTAACCTACTGTCACGCATACCGCTCAATCTACAGGCCGACTTCGCTGCAGACCTAGCGGAGGCTCTTACCAAAAGACCCTCAAGCATCCCACCTCAAACCATCCTAGTCCACACCGTCTATGCCTTCTTCGGTAAATATGGCAGACACGACTAGGATCATCAACCAACTCCTAAACTTACGCATCTGCTCGTGGAATGCTAATGGTCTACGCCACAAACTGAGAGAGGCAGCAAACTTTCTGGCTGTAAACAAGGTGGACGTATTTCTAGTCCAAGAAACGCACTTTACTCCCAACATCAAATCTACAATACCTGGTATGTTGTGCCATCGTGCGGATAGAGCTGACGGCTATGGAGGAACGGCCGTGTACATACGGCGTGGTATCCAGCACTTCAGGATACATTTACCAGCCACACAAGGCTTGGAAGGTACAGGGGTCCAACTTCAGACAGACAAGGGCCCACTCAATATCTTCTCCATTTATATCCCTCCTGGCAGAGCCATTTCCTTCCGGGACCTGGACGTTATATTCACTGGTACCTCTACGATAGCTCTTGGTGACTTTAATGCTAAGAGCACCCTCTGAAACTCCACCATCACAAATCCAAGAGGTCGTCTCCTAGAAAGGTATCTGTAGCGCAGAAATCTGGCTGTACTTGCCTCTTCTTCCCCCACTATCACCTACGGGGATCGAAGAACGCCTGACTGGTTGGATATAGCTCTTCTTCATAATGTACGCTGTCATCCTACTATATTCCCTATTCCTGAGCTGTCCTCCGACCATTACCCTCTGTTACTCCTCTTTCAGGCTAAAGTAAAACCAAAAACCTTAACACCAACAATACATCCCAGGAACACAAATTGGAACCTCTTCTCCAAAATTATGGTTAGCAAACCGGTCATAATACAGCCATGTCCCACTCCTGCCTTAGCTGATGAACTAGCAAATTCCATCACCACCACCATGGCAACTGCCATGAATGAAGCAACACCAGCTCGAGGAGCCCCATACAATCCCCAGAAACCCCTTCCCCAACCAATACGTCAGCTAATAACCGCCAAAAACAGAGCAAGGCGTAGATACCAAAACACACGCAACCCACAGGACAAGCATGAGTGGAATAGACTCCAGGCTCTGATAAAAATGGAAATCTCAGACTTCAGCAACGATGAATGGGAAAGACGCCTCAGCACCCTTGATCCTGCCGATGTCTCCCTCTGGAGGATGTCCAAGGCATTGCTGCGCATTCCCTCCTCTGACCCGCCACTGACCGATGGGAGACGATTAGCCCAATCGTCCAGAGAAATGGTGGAACTACTTGCCGAACACCTGGCCTCCACCTTTCATCCTGCTGAGTCCCCAGATGCTGAACAGGTAGCAGATATAGAAGAGGTAGTGAGTCGCTTCATTCACTCTCCTTACCAAGCACACGACATACCCCTTACAACACCCCAGGAAGTTGGACAAATCATTGTCTCAGTTCGTCCTTTCAAAGCTCCTGGGTATGACAAAATACCCTACGCCGCCTTCAAAGCCCTTCCGAAAAAATGGATTGACTTACTCACCCACCTATTCAACAGTCTTCTTCTCCTCTCTCACTTTCCTGCTGCATGGAAGCATGCACGCATAATCACCCTCCCTAAACCAGGCAAAGACTCCAAAACATCTCAAATCACCGCCCAATCAGTCTTCTCCCTGCCATTAGCAAATTATTTGAAAAGGTGCTTCAACGTCGCCTACAGCACATCATGGATGATCTAAATATCCTCAGACCTGAACAATTTGGTTTTCGGCGACAACATTCCACCTCACACCAACTCCTACGCTTCGTTGACGACACCATCCGTGGCTTCAACATCAGGCACTATGTTGTAGCCTTATTTCTTGACATCTCCAAGGCCTTCGATTCTGTCTGGCACGAAGGTCTTCTCTTTCGCCTAATCCAATATGCCTTCCCCGCTTACCCCATTCATCTACTTCACAAGTATCTAGCAAATCGCACCTTCGTCGTTGCTAGAGACGATATTGAATCCCAGCCATACTCTATTCACGCAGGAGTTCCTCAGGGCAGCGTCCTTGGCCCCCTGCTCTTCCTAACCTACATAAACACTATACCCACCATCAGTAGCTGTAACTTATATCTATTTGCGGATGACACAGCCATCTCCACAGCATCCACCAGACATCTAACAGCAGTACAGCGAACACAAAGATATGCTGACATGCTGACCGCGTGGTTCCTCACTTGGAGGCTACGGATCAATGCAAACAAATCCCAGGCTGTTACATTCAGTCGTCGCCAGCTGCAAGATGTTCCTGAGCTGCGTCTGGCAGGAGCTGCCGTACAATGGAAAACGGAAGCCCAATATCTAGGGGTATCATTAGACATGCGCCTTAATTGGAAAGCCCATATCACATCGCTGGCAAATAAAGTCTCCAGAAGGATGTCCATGCTATATCCCCTCTACAACAGGAAGTCTCCACTAGCACTAAGAGACAAGATACTCATATACAAACAGGTACTAAGACCCGCCTTGACGTATGCCTGCCAAATCTGGGGTGTTGCAGCTAAAACTCACCTCAACAAACTTCAAGTACTCCAGAACAGATACCTCCGCACAACAATAGGTGCTGATTGGTACATACCAAACGCTAACATACACGCTGACCTATCCTTTCCTACATTGACTGAATACATCCTTGACCTTTCACGCAAATTCTATGCCACCCTTCCAGATAGTTTCAATCATTTAATCCGTGGCCTCGGGGAATATGATATTGACCCAGGAAACACCTACCCTCACCCCAGAGCTGTTCTAGACACCTAACATCATCCCATCACAGAAACTCCAAATTTCAAATTATTATAAATTATTCTTTCACATTCACTCTACCCAACTTTACATTATCCTTCTAGAACCAAAACTCACCGTCTAACCACCATCTTTCTATTACATTGTCTAATGCCAGTAAGGGACAATGTCCCGGAATGGCTAAATGTCGAAGGCCCCTGCTCCTCAGAGTAGGGTGCTCCTTCAACGACACCACTGCTGCTGTGTATACCACTTCTAGGCTTATGGAAACGTCGCCATAACAATTAGCGGGAAATATCAGCAGAGAAGCGCGAGTTGAATGCAGGTTGTACAACTTAACTAGATGGAAGTTGCACATAATACGTTCTGAACCGATCATTCCCGTGCACCTAATACGATTTGATCCGATGCACTTATTTCAACATTGAAATAATAAGGGATATAATACGAAATGTACCAATCTGAGCTCATAACGTTAAAGAGCACATGACATATAGGGGGAAATCGTGTCAAACTGCATTTTGAAAAAGAGTGCAGTTAGTACGTTTTGAAACGACGCTCCTCAAATGCAACAGCTTATTTGGCGCCACTTTTGTTTGGATAGTTACTGTTGCTGAAGATTCCTCAACACATGGTGATATATAGGGAAGTTCACAGAAAGTGTATACATAATTGTTTAAGTTTACAACTTGAAAACAAAACAATTCCAAATATTATTTATCAAGAACTTTATTTTTATTGACATCAGAAAATAAAAATAAGTTATTCTGTTACACTCTGTATAACATAATTATGTCTTGTATATATTTTTGGGGGGAAAACAGGAGGTAACCTGTTGCGACACTAATAACATAAAACGGAATATTAAAACAATCTTTATGCAGAATATTGAAATCGTATTGTAAAAAAAAAATCTACAAATGTTAAATTGCAAATTCACTACTATCTAGCAAAATGCGAATGAAATCAGTCCTCTAGGGATCAGATTAGAATAATTACTAACAGCTGTGAGTATTTACTGTCAAGAAGCAGGTACACTACAATAAATTACAGTATAATTCGTATAGCTTGTTATGAATATTGCGACAACAGGCCAAGTCATATTAAGTTACTTCACTTGTCACTATACTTCTTAGCCCAATACCAACTTACAATCACTTTTACTTATTAAAAGTTTTTCAGTGACTCTACCCTTTCATAGTGCGTCCTACACACGGCTGGTGTGAAAGAACAATTAATTTCCATTAATTGTACCTAATAGTGGTCCGAACTATAAAGCCTGTGCCTTAAAGTAATCACAGCATAGTAGGTCGCCATTAAGGTAGTTGTCTCATGTGTTTATGAGAACTCCTAGTGGTTTACCGGAAAAAACACGAGTCAGTTGAAGAATTTAATGTCATGTCGGCACGTTGGTCATAGTAGCTCAATGGTTTAGAGCAGCTAGACGGAGACCAGAAGATCCATTGTTCAAATCCCAGCTATGGCATTGAATTTTTCAGTCTGGCTCTACCCTTTCACAGAGTAAGCATGTCAGTCTAATGTTTCTTTAGACGTCAGCTTTAGCTGCTCACATAGCAATACTCACTTTTAATAGTACAACGACTGAAATGCTTACTAGTCAATTTATAACTGCCAAATAAACTCATGTAGGTTTTGCGCTCCCCTTTTATATAGCCTACCGGTCACAGAAGAAACTTACAGGACACCGGAACCTCTTGGATAAAACAAATGGATCGTGGTTTTCAGTCCAATCTTTCTGATCTTCTGGAACTGAATGGCCTGGAATGCGTCATCACAGTACAACAAAGGGGCAACTTCCAGCTCATGAAGTCAGCGGCTGCTGTGAATGTTCTGTTTTTTTTTCTTCTCTCCCAGTAAACAATAAAGAAATTGAAATGTTTTGAGTCACACCTAAATGTTAAATGTTCGTCTCCGATGACAGGATGTAAAATTTGCAGGGAGAGGAACGATACAATGACTAAAGGTGCACCAAGTAAGAGGGCTGGAAAGTGCGCTTGCTCTTTTTCCACGAATGGACTCAGTTATTGTGCTATAAGACCCCAATATTAATATTTTATTACTTCTAACTGCTTGAAATAGTTTATAATAGGCAGACTACGAGACATTTGTAAACTCTCCCAATAAATGCTACCACTGTTCAATTTTGTAAGTAAATTTATCTATGTAGTAAATAATGTGCTACCCCACTTCGGATTCCGCGCAGCAAGAAAACACAAAAATATAATGTATATTGTAGAAGTTATGTTGGTACAAGTATGAAACGATGTACACCTTTGTGTAATGATATCATTCAGTTATGTTGCTAAAGCACGCTGCATTGTGAAACAAATATGTCCAAATAGCTAAAGTTACAAAAGAAATATGATCTGTAATTAAAAAATTGTCGCGAGGCGCTAATTGGCGAGAGAAGCGGGGAGTAAAAGAGGCAGATAGCGCCTAAGCCACGCTTGCGCCCGTACTAGCGCCGAACACTTGCCGAGAGAGAAAGAGCCAGGGAGATATCTGGACAATGTCCTCCCCTTCGCCTGCCCTCGGGAAAGGCAGTGAACCTTCACTAACTTTCGAGAAACGATGGTTCGGTTATAAATAAGAGTTGGAGCGGAGCTTCGAGTCAGTGAATGGAGTTTTAGTGCAGTGTGGGGACATTTGAAATGTACCGAGTCGAGAACTGATAATCGTGCGTTTGTAGTAATTTGAAAGTGAATTATTTTGTTTGTAGATGTGTGGCAGACGACCTTGAAGGTTTCGTTTGTTTATGTTACGTCATTCTGCTGCTCAGGGCTGTACAAAAGTGTCTTTCTACGGAAAAAATGAGCATTTTGAATTTCTGAAAACTTGACTTTCAATTTTACGAACCCACAGTCACATTTGTTGTCAGGAGTGGAACACGACGATGGAAGCTGTACTGGCAAATACTTTAGAGAAGATGGAAGAAATAAAGACAGCGAATGGTACCCTCGCTGCGAAGACGGAGGCGGAAATTAGCACAGTTGCCGCGACGATGACCGAATTCGCCACAGAAATGAAGGCTGCGAATGAAGCTCTGGCTGCTAAATTCGAAGAGCAGTTGGCCGGCGTGAAGCAGGACTTCAGAGTAGGGCGATTGCGTCGAAGAACTGGCGAACCGCGTTAATGACCCAGAGGAAATGGGCCGACTGCAACACCCAGTCCCTAAACGCCATTTTGGAGGACATTGTCAGCAAAGGTTAAGGTTCTTAAGGCCGACACATCTGCACGCATAAAGACACCTAAGTATTACGGCACGGCAACCTTCAAGACTTCCGCTGCCGATTCGACACAGTGGCAAAGCAAAAGTGGTCACCAGAAGAAGAGGCCACACAGCTAATAGCCAGCCTCCAAGCAAAGGACGCAGAGGTACTGATCGCAGTCCAGACAGCGGCGGCGCCCAAGGACATCTGGGAGGCCCTGGAAAACCGAGTCGGAAACCACTGCCGCAGCCCACCGCAGCAAACTAAAGTAAAGGTAGCAGCAGCCAGGGTAGACGCTGCATGTTTTCGCCCTCACAGCTGGCCAGCAAAGCCTTAGTCGACCTCCCACCCCAGCACGTATCCCGGGAAGCCGCCTACGCTTTCGTTTATGGGGTGCCAGACTTCGACAAACCTCAGCACCTAATGCTCGAGACTAGAAGAACATCCACGAGGCTCTAGTGGAGTATTCGCTACAATGGGGACCGAAGACCAGCTGAAGGACACCGGCGAAGATGTAGTGGCGTTTTTTGGGGTAGTGGCCATCCGGGACACCTGGAGAGACTGCCCACACCAGGAAGAACAGCCCGATAACGAGTAAGAGCCGGAGTGGCGACGGGCACCTCGGCACCGTCACCACCATCCCCTCGAGTGACACTATGTGCCATCAGCCAGCGTATGGATGACAGCTTCATCGCGGACAGTTGGGTGAATAGGAGGCCGTGCCGCATGCTTGTAGACACCGGGGCAGCCGTGACCATCATCAGAGCTGACGTGGCCAAGTTTTTGCCGTCGATGAAACCGATCCGACCATACCAGCTAGTAACGGCATCGGGCGACACCTTGCCAGTGCAGAGAGAGGCCCTACTGCATTTGACCTTGGGGCGGAGTGCCGTACGGCTGTGCGTGTTAGTCGTGAAGGTGGCTGAGGTGATACTGGGATTGGATGCCCTCAACAGCCACGAAGCGACGGTCAACGTCGACAGGAAGGTCCTGCAGCTCAATGAGGAAGAGATGATACTCCCGCAGCCCAAGGAAAGTCTTGGAATCTGCAGGGTAATCCTAAGAGGACGTGGTTGTCCCAGCTAGAAGCGAGATGCTCGTGACGGCGCGACTGAAAAGCCAGTGGACCAAGTGGCCGCCCCGTGGCTCAGTGGTAGACCGCTTGGCTCTCACCAAGGCGGCCCGGGTTCGATCCCAGGCGACCGCAAAGTGAGATTTGTGGTGGACAACACGGCGCTGGGGCGGATTTTCTCCGGCTTCTTCGGCTTCCTCCGCCATCGCATTCCACTGATGCTCCATCTTCATCTCGTGTATCATCAGTGTCATAGCCTGCGATGCCGTATGTAGTAAAAACGGGCGTTAAACACTACACATTTAATTGCCAGTGGACCAAAAACATGATGCTGGTCTGGAAGACGCCTGTGCACGGACTTAATGTAGGCAGGTCACCGTTTTCCCGCCGAGAGGAGGTGCCGCTGAGGTGGCTTAATCCAACAGACACCGATCACCGGTGCCAACGCAACACCTGGGGCCCCGGCTGGAAGGCTTACTAGAGAGGGCGGCCGACCACCTGACCGCAGAGCACCTTAGAAGGTTCGACAGCTGCTGAGACGATACCAGCGCGTCTTCAGGCTAAGGTAACAGCGTCTACAGCCGCACGGAACGAGTGCTCCACTGAATTGACACCAGAGACGCCCGGCCTATTCGGCAACCACCCAGAGGCGTTTCGCCGGTAAAACAAACAGCGGTACAGGGCACGCTGGAGGACGAGAGATCCAGGGAAGTGATTGAGGAGTCTGGCAGCCCTTAGTATTCCCCTGCAGTTTTGGTGACGAAGAACGGTGAGATACGCTTCTGCGTGGACTACAGGAATCTCAACCCTAATACCTGAATGAATTGCTTCCCCTTACCCCGGATTGACGACACCCACCACACGCTTGCTGGTGCGCAGTGGTTCTCGCCCTGGACTGAAGTCGGGATACTGGCAGGTTTCTCTAGACCCAAGAGACAAGGAGAAGACCGCATTCTCGACCGGCCAAGGGCTTTGGTAGTTCACAGTTATGCCCTTTGGTCCCTGCGACGGACCAGCTACATTCCAATGCCCAGGAATCAGTAACGAGAGTGTTGACGTATGACGCCTGCCTGCTACACCAGGACATCGTCGTCAGCACAATCCTCTAAGACCATCTTGGCAACCTAAGCAAGGTGCTACACACTGCAGGCGACCAAGCTTAAGTTGAATGCGAATGATTTTCAGCTCTTCCGCAAGAAAATCACCTATTTGAGCCACATAGTCTCACCAAAAGGAGTGGCCACAATACCGAAGAAAATACAGATAGTGAGAGATTGGTCTCGCCCAAAGGATAAGAGAGAATTGCGCAGTTCTGTGCTTCATATAGGGCCTCTCCAACATCGCCAAGCCCTCACCCGCCTGCCAGAAGAACACCGGCCTTTTGTGTGGACGGAGGCCGCCGAAGGCGCTTTCCAACAGCTGAAGAAGACACTTCGTAGTGCTCCTATTTTGGGATTCCCAGAACCAGGCGGTGCCTTCATTGTGGACATCACCATTGCATTGGAGGCGTCGTATCCCATGTCCAGGACGGCTACGAACGCCTGCTACAGTAAGATGCTATCCAAGGTGGAGAGCAACTACTGCGTGACCCGACGACTGCTACTGGCGGTAGAAAAGACCTCGGAGCACTTTCACAAATACCTGTATCGTTAGCCATTCCATCTGAGAACTGACCACTCTGCCCTAACATGGCTACTGAGCTTTAGGAACCTGGAAGACCAGACAGCCTATTGAGTCCATAGGCTGCAGGAGTACTTCACCTCTGAACTTCGTAGACGGAAGAACCACGTCAACGCAGACGCCATATCCCGAAGAACCTGCCCGGAAGAATGCAGTCAATGCACCAGAGTTGGGGAGGTGCATGCCGCAGCTGTCAGAGTGGTCACGGCAATGCATGCGGAGCCTTGGGATAGCGCAGGCCTGAGGAGGGAGCAGCTGGCGTACGCCGACTTGGGACCACCCTTGAGAGAGGTGGAGTCAGGGAAAAGACCAGCCTGTGACATCGCTCGAAGAAGCGCTGCATACAAGTCATACCGCGCCCAACTGGACTCATTGAAGACAAATAGGGCGTGCTGTTCCGCGTGTGGGGATCACCCGATGGGAAGACGCACAGGGAGTAGTTGGTAGTTCCCCGGAGTAAGGTTGCGGAAGTCTTGGAGGAGGTCCACGCCGGTACCTCAGGAGGAAACCTGGGAGAAAACCGAACGATCGACAAACTCAGACAGCGCTATTAGTGGCTGAGGCTTCGAGGAGATGCGGAGGGATGGTGCCGTCAATGTAACGTGTACGCGGCGATTCGTGGGCTCCAAACTAAGAGCCGAGGTCGCATGCAGCAGTACGACGGAGCGTTATTCGAACGGATCGCCGTCGACATAGCTGTACCATTCCCAGTGTCCGACCGAAGCAACACGTACCTGATAGTGGTCGTGGACTACTTCTCCAAGCAGCCGGAGGTATATGCCATCCCGAACTAGGAGGCGAAGAAAATCAGACTACCGCGTGGAGCAACTGTTCTGTCGTTTTGGGGTGACGCTAGAGCTCCACAGCGATCAGGGCAGCAATTTTGAGTCTAACCTAATGAAGGAGGCACTGGAAAGACTTGGGGTGAAAAAAACTCGCACAACACCTCTACACCCGCAGTCGGACGGCATGGTCAAGAGGTACATGAAGACCCTAGAAGAAAATCTGAGGAAGATGTTGGCCAGCCATCAGCGAGACTGGGACGTTAAGGTGCCACTGTTCCTGCTGGCCTACCGCTCGTCAACACTCGAGAAACTGGAATGACGCCCGCAAGCCAGCCTAATGTTAGGCCGAGAGCTACGCCTGCATTGTGACCTGGCCTTTGGGAGCACTCTGGAAGCAAAACAGCCCGCAACCGAGTATGTGGAGAACCTCATGGTCCATCCCCACGACATGCGTGAGATGGCTCGTCAGAACATTCAGAAGGCAAGCCTCCGCATGAAGAACCTGTACGACAGGCAACCTAACAACCAAGGATTCCAATAAGGTGAGCTGGTCTGGTTGTACCACCCTATCCGAAACAATGGACGCTGCCGAAACTTCAACCGTGGCAAGGACCGTACCGGGTGGTAAAGAAGATTAACGACGTGGTCTACCGCATCCAGAAGGTGCCCCGAGGAAGAATGTTGGTTGTACATTTGGATCGTCTGGCCCGCCCAGTTGGTGCTTTTCGGAACGACCAGCCCTGAGGAGGGAGCAGTGTCGCCAGGCATTGTTTTTGCTGCTGCCGACTCGCGTGTAAACGAATGCAGAGAGAGAAACAGATAGTGCCCAAGCGAAGCCCACGGAGCGGAAGAGGGCTTATAACTTGCCGATAGATGAGCCGGAGAGATGGCTGGACAGTTCCCTCTCCTTCACCTGCCGTCACGAAAGATCGTGTGGCTTCGGCAACTTTCGAGAAACATTGTTCGGTTTAAAAGCGTCACGGCTAGTCAGACAGCTTAGTCGTGAGGTGGAGCTGCTAGCCGTGAAGGAAGTTGTAATTACCTATTTTCTTGTGAATTGAGTGTACAGTGGTGTGGACGTATAGCAGACGATCTTTAAGGTTGCCTTGTGTAGGTACTTAATTCTGCTGCAGCAAAGGGATGTACAAAACGTGCTTTATTGGGAATAAAGAGTATTTTGAATTTCTGCAAACTTGGCTTTTAATTTTATGAATCCACGAAGTCACAATATTTTAGATTGAAACGCCCTAACTACCTTAAAGATGCTAGAGAAACTAAATTGGATTGAAACTGAGAATTGCCAGGTATAAAGATGACACTGTGGATGTGTACTTCAACATAAAATATTTTGAAATTTGCTAGAAATATGTAAAGCTTTATTTCACAGAATCTATGTATTCTATAGGAATCAATACAATATTACGAACTGGTGCTTCCGTACTTTCAGTTTACTGTTCCGTGATTCCAATGTTTCTAATTTTAAATTCACATTAGAGATACTTCCTACTTATTTTCAGAATAACAGTACAAAAGTGAGTAAACTTAAGTGAGACTGCCTAATAAATTGTGTGGGCGTTAGATCCTATTTCCTTTCCGTTTTCGGAAGTTTTATTTATAGCTGACTTATGGCTTGAGGATATTGCCTACTTAAAAGTAAAAACATGCTGCATTAACTAATTGATGGAAATTAATCATTTCTTCACACTAGCCGTATACTGACTAAGGTTTTGATAAAGTCAACATGAAAAATTCAATGCGACGACCGGGATTTGAACTACAGATCTCCAGTTTGCGTCCAGTTTACCACGTTTGCTACCCATTGAGCTACCATGGCCAACTTGCCGTCAAGAGATTAAATTCTCCCATTGACTCATATATTTTCCTGGTAAACCACTAGGGGCTCTTGTATTCGAGATACACCATTTTGTGGCGACTTTCTATTGTAAGTAACGGAATTTCAGGCCACATTATTAAGCTCTTATTATTTAAATGAATTGATGGAAATTAATCATTTCTTGACACTAACCGTATATGGGCTAAGGTTTTGGGTAGCCAATCAACTTGAAAAATTCAATGCTAAGGCCGAGATTTACAGAGCGACCGGACGGAATCCAGAAGATCCGTGGTTCAAATCCCGGCCGAGGCATTGAATTTATTTAGTTGACTATCTATCCAAAACATGCTGTAGTTTGCAGTTATCCATGTTTCTGAACCTCGTTATAGTACCCTAGTTTGATTTAAACTTGGTAGTTCAAGAATGTAAAGTGGATAAGCTACTCCCATACCACAGAGGCGCACAACCACACCAAAGAGCAGAACTACCTCTTTGAATCGAGTCTAGTGCAGCAGTTCTGATAACACACCTAATTCATGTCTAATTCTTAGCTTCATAATAAAGTTACTTGACAAATGAGTAAAAATTTACCTAAGGTTTCATATTAGTATGCCTTTTGACCCTTAGTTCAATCATGTCCTTTCAAATGTGACAAGTAAGCAGAGCTCTTGTATCAAGTCTTGCACTGCAGTGAGTTCCTACGAAGATGCATTAAATTATGTGTTTTCAAACTTGACAAATGGGTAAACCTCTTATCACAAATTTTACACTGATGTGTCTTCTTACCCACATGAACTAAATTATGTGTTTTTAAATGCGACAATTGAGTAAAGCTCTTATTACAAACTTTACATTGGTATGGCCTCCTACCCTCATGATTTAGATTATGTCTTTTCAAATTTGACAGATCAACAAAGCTTTTACCACAAACTTTACATTGGCATGGCTTACCAACATGAATTAAATTATGTCTTTTCAAATGAGACAACTGAATAAAGCTCCTATTGCAAGTTTTACAATGGTGTGGTTTCCTACCCTCATGAAACAAATTATGATTTTTCAAGCTTGACAGATGTGTAAACTTCTTTTCACAAATTTTACATTGGTGGGGTTTCTTACCCTCATGAAGTAAATTATGCGTTTTTAAATTTGACAAATGAGTAAAGCACCTATTACAAAATTTACATTGGTAAGGCTTCTTACCCTCATGAATTAAATTATGCATTTTCAAACTCGACAAACGAGTGTAGCTCTTATCACAATTGTTACATTGATATGGCTTCCAATCCTCATGAATTATAATGTGTCTTTTCAAACCTGATAATCGAGTAAAGCTCTTGTTACAATTTTGACATGTGTGTGGCTTCTTAGCCTCATGAATGAGAATATGTGCTTTCAGATGGGACAGAGAGCCAAAGCTTTTCATACAAATAACACATTGTATGTACATGTTCTTCAAATCACTACAATTACCATATTGCTCGGAATTAACGTATTGCTTGGCAGTTAGAACTTCTGTAACATCACATTTTTGATAATCATATTGAAGACTATCCACTCCTTTATACAAGATTGTGTCTCCTTGTGAAGCTTCAGCAGAGAGAAGTGCTGATTTGTCAATAATAGCCCCTGCAACTGTTGCTGGGAATAATCTGAAATGTTGAAAGATCATCATTTGTATAGTAATAAGATAGCAAAATCTGAAAATAGAGTCTGTCAGTATATGCACAAAAATGATTGACAACTCTAGTTAAATTGATTCATGCCAAGTAACTATTTTATTGATTACAGCTGAATTAATATTATTAAGAAATCCTTAAATAACTAATAAAATCTTACCAGTGACTAGCATGGTGACGACAGTCTGAGGATTATGGCAATACAATGTTATATGGACTAAAAATTATATCAACGTCACGGTTTACTATAAAAGCAATGATTAAAAATAGTTGTGGGGCAATAATGGTGTCTATGATGCAAGTATAAATGTTCCAAATGGAAGTCAACACTCTCTCCAAATAGACCACAAGCTACAAATTAACAGCAACCAAATATGACCAACAAGTACATGAAGGTAGAAATAAACAATTACTGTTATAAAAAAGTATTTTAGTAAATGTGTGCCAAGTTAAGATTTACATTTAACATTATAGTGTTTGTTGCGCTATTTCAAAAAGTTTAACAATAGTTAATTCTGCATATTAAGAATCAAAACTCTTCAGAATGCAAATAAGAACTCTATTATTTGTTTGAAAATATATTACCAAAATTTCAAGAGGTATTTTTGAGTTAATTAAAATAAGTGAAATTTTTCCACACAAGAAAGAATAACCATGAACGTAAATAGTGAGATAAAAATGAGATCACAAAGTTGTACTACACTCACTTTATGTTACAATGCTAACTTATAACCAGACATCGGATCCCGTACACCTTAGCAATTAATGTTTGCACACAGGTGCTATACAAGGCCAAGAGAGACATCAACAAACGTCTGATGTCATCAAGTATAGTGATGTGCTGTGTGTGTAAACTCCGGTACGGATACAAAGTGTAAGCTATGTTACAACATGCCATCCTTCTCATTGCTTTTGTTGTGGGAATTACAGTGAACAACCATGTACATTCGTAAATGGTGGAATGTGAATTTTCTGCGCCTCTCGCTAAAACAATATAAAAATATTGGAAGAAAATTCGTTCAATGTTACATGATGTTAATGTTGCATATGAGTAGTACAAATCATTTACACACGTTTGTCTGAGACTTAGTTTATTTCTTATATTATGCAGCATTGAAAATCCAATATTTTTGTGCTGAATACTGGACAGTTTTCTTTTTGTTTGTTTGGTAGGTGGTGCATTGTTAATTTTTGCAGACACCTCCTCAGCTGCTTTTAGACAGCTTAAAAGTACATTCTTCAAGCTGTTTCATGGTTGCTGATAATACCCAAAACTTTTGATTTATAAAATTTAGATTGTCCAATAATTGTTGTGAAAGTAATACTATTAACAAAATATGTCAAACACCTTGCACACCCTGGAAGACAGATCTACCTGCGTTGGCGATCAGTAGCTGTAATGAAACTAAAGATCTGCGTTGTGAACCGGACTATCCCTACATGTTGTCCCCGGGACTGACGTCAGCAGTTATATACTGCAAGACTCGTAAACCTCATATCCCTTTAAAGCTGTATGGGATACGATACCTGGTTATGAGTTTCACTGTTTTTTACAAATACGAGGTCGGTTCAATAAGTACTGGTGTTAGGAATGAAGAAGGCAGTTATTCCAAACACAGATTATTTATTTCTCAGCATAGTCCCTTTTTAGGGATATACACTTCTCATGATACTGTAGGAGTGAAATTAGTTATATTGTATCATTCTATGGCACAAAATAGATGCAAATAAGTGACAAAAAGTCTGAGCTAATTTAAGTATGTATTTACATATGTAAATATATATCCATACCAAGAACTCAAAATTAAAGAGAATGGTTTGGTGACTTGCATTACAAAACCAGTACATAGAAAACTCCTCTCATCACACCAGCCATAAGCCATGAAAAACACACCTCTTCAGCATGCCATATCTTCCTTGGACAGTGGAATGCCTTAATCCAGAACTTAGGCACGTCCGAGTTGTACTAAAGCCAACGATTATCTGAACTGAGATATCAACATACATATGAAACATAAAGATATTAAAAATCTGGAAAAGACTGACATGAAGAAAGCTTACACACCTTGCGTATGAGGAGTTACAGAAGGAATTACAAAAACATTGCTATACCACAATATTCAAACAAGATACACATGAGTTAAAAAGCTGTGCTCTGATAAGACCAGTCAAAGATTACTTTATAAAGCAACCAGGTGTTTAATTTTGAGATTTTAGCTATCTGTGACAACTTCTCTCAAAGGATGGTGAGAGAAATATTTAAAGGAGCAATCTGAACCGTGACATGAGCAAACCACTCAACAGAATATAAAATTATCTATTAGCAAGACAACCTGCCAATGGAGAAGGAGCCAATAGGATTCCAGCTGCGTAGGGACAGAGAGGCAAACCATGGTATAAGAGCAGTGACTATTTGAATCATTTGCAGTAGCCTAGTGAAGAAGCCTAAAATATATATAGAGTCAAACTGAAATATTTAATGAATTGGCATTGAACTTTTCAGTTTGAGTCTATCTATAGTGATAACATTTCCAACTATTTGCAACGAAAACTTCGCTTATCTTAAGAAAATGATGTCAATTTTTCTTATTAATGGATATCCATTTCATGAACATTTGTCCGCATCTTCAGTCAACACACTTCGTCATCAAGGATACAGGTTACTATGCTACTATGTTTTTTCAGTATTACCAAAATATGAAAACAAAACAAACCTAAAAACGGAAAAAACTGCTGGTATTTCAAAATTCATTATGCGATGTCTATTTTTTAAAGTAAATACTGTCGTGAAGCCGTTAACTACAATAGCACTGCTTGTGTATACAAAGAGCCGGCAAATAAAGATAGCTGTGATAAAGGTCTTGCTGGCATAGATTGTTACGCTTCTGCAAGGTGATAGAACATTCAAGGTCTTGTTTATTCCAGAAATATCTCGTGACTTTTACAGAACAATCTCGAACTTATCAATGAGGTATTTAACAAGGCGATGACTCGCCAAGAGTGAGTCGTAAACAGGAGAGTAAACAGCTGTAGAGTGTTGTTGTAACGAGAGCTGATGTTTGTCATCGACCTTGGTGTTGGAAAATTGTGTTGTATATGTGAAGTAAAGTTGTTATGTGAGAATTGAACAGTGTATTTCTACGGAAATAAAGAACATCTGGAATATCTGCAACTCGGACTTTTAATTCTATGAACCCAGAAAGTCACAATATCTTTTCCCAAACCCTTAGATCTATCGGACCATTTATTTGTTTTAATAATTTTACTTCGGGATTTATTTCATGGTTAAATGAAAAAAATAAAATTTGATTATAATTTTCAAAAGATTACTTACCATGCTTGGGTTAATGAACATTTTCAAAAAAATTTTAAAATATTTGGTATAACTTTAGTTCCTCAAAATAAATATAGTATTAATAATTTACTATATCTCTCTAAAAAAGATAAAATTCCTAATAATAAAAATCTAGTATTTATCAACTTAATTGCTTAGATTGTGATCATGTTTATATCGGAGAGACAAAACGTAATTTGGAAGTCAGAACAAAGGAGCATTTTAATAACATTAAGTATAAACAAACTGATAAATCGACTGTAGCAGATAGTATTTGGTCATTTAACCATGAAATAAATCCTGAAGTTAAATTATTAAAAAAATTAAATGGTCCAATAGATTTAATGTTTTGGGAAAAGATATTTATTTTAAAAAACAAACATCACGTAGTGACTTTTAAAATACCAGCAGTTGATTCTATTTTTAGGTTTGTTTTGTTTTCAGATTTTGATAATACTGAAAAAACATACTAACCTGCATCCTTGATGAAGTGTGTTGACTGAAGATGCAGACAAATATTCGTGAAGTCAATCTCAATTAATAAGAAAAATCAACATTTTCTTAAGTGAAGTTTTTATTACAAATAGTTATATTGTGTAACAAATGTTAGAGTTATATAAGAACAAAAATAAACGTAATAAAAAAGGCAAAACGGTTGTAATTGAAGAGAGTCAGTCTTACCTTAAAGATTGTACTGGCGGAAGATTCCCATCCTGTAACAGAATAATTAAAATGTAAATTTCATACAATTAGCTATTTGGTTTTAAATATGCTGCACAACATGATTACAAATATGTGGAGAGATATATTCAATTTTTATGATTTAAAGTGTTGTAAGAAAATCTAGCAGTGGAGAAAATATTTGACTGTTTGACTAAGAGAACACATAACTGGAAAAAGAAATGTTTAACAAATCTAAATGCATTATTCAAATGGTCAAGCATGTGGGAGAATTAAGACCGAAACTTATGAGAAGACAGCAGAAGGGAAAAAGGACCTAAAATACTGGATACATTATATGTGATTAACACATTGTAATTTGACATCAATGATGTAACTGGTGGATTTTTTGCTACCAACTGGTGGTGGTGATACAGCAGAAAATGCATATGGCTTTCACGATACAGATCTCCTCAACAACAAAATGATATGTGAACATATTTATTGCATTTACACAGGGAATAGGAAGAACCCAAATTGTAAAAGTGCTACTGTCCATCTTTTTACATACTTGGACATGATATCCAGGGTGTATCTAAACTGTTGGGTCACATTGTTGGGGCTGATACCTACAATTCTATGAACATATGTCGCACAAAGCACTGTTGCTAAGTTATAGATAAAGCAATAGTACGAATACGCTGGTAACACAGCATCACTGCAGATTTTAGTTAATTGATGGAAATTAATCAATTTCTTCCTACTAGCCGTATATAGGCTAAGGTTTTTGATAGATTGAATCAACAGTTAGTGACTTAGAAGACCAACGTGCCTTCTTGACATTAAATTCTCCATTTGATTCATATATTTTCCCAGTAAACCACTAGGGGCTCTGCATCCGAGATACACCGTTTGTGGCGACTTAGTATCGTAAGTACTTGAGTTCCAGGCTTCATCAAGGTAGCCATGGTAGCTCAATGGGTTAGAGCGACTGGATGGAAACCAGGAGATCCGTGGTTTAAATCCCAGCCATGGTATTGAATTTTTCATGTTGACTCAATCTCAATGTTGCCTCAAAACCTTAGCCTATATACGGCTAGTATGGAGAAATTAATCTCCATCAATTAACTAAAATAATAAGAGTTAAATGTTGAAGCCTGGGACTCAAGTACTTATGATAGTAAGTCACCAACCAAAACTTGAATGTGAGAGCCCTAGTGGTTTACCAGGAAAATATACGAGTCAAATGGAGAATTTAATGTCAGGATGGCACATTGGCCATGGTAGCTCAATGGGTTAGAGCAACTGAAGGGAAACCAGGAGATCCGTAGTTCAAATCCCAGTCATGGCATTGAATTTTTCATGTTGACTCAATCTATCACTGATGATGTTCACATTGACTCAACATGGACCGGCAAATCTCTGTAATTCCTACATAATGTTATAGATATTACGCTATGGTGTTCTGGGTCATACATTTTCTTTATTCTTATTTTTTATTGAACATACTCAAATCTAGTCCTGCACTGTGGTTTAGTGGGCTAAGGCATCATGCTTTAGTTTCCTACCATGAAATGTGGCCCGGGGTGATCCCACACCTAGGTGCTGGATATAGGACTGGTGGCCACTCAGCATCATGAGAAAATTGAGGAGCTTGTGATAGTGTGACTGCGTGGATTATGTAGATTCGGAAACCCAGCTTGCAGAAGTTTAAAACAACCTTTACTGCAAAAACGACAATCAGCTGTCTTCATGGCTAACTCGGAGCTTTGCTGCACGAAAACAAATAAAAAAAAAAGATCCAAAAAAAGATCTAATCAGTGAATGTGGCAATGTAACACAAACTAGACACAGAACTTATTCAGATCCAGACCTTCAAAAACCATTGTACTAGTATTAATGTACCTTAACACAGAGACCAAAGTTAACCTAAGTCGTAGTTCCTAATTAATGCATGTTTACATTCTAGTCAGAAAATATCACTAGATCTAAGCTCTATGGTCAGACAACATATACACTCCTTGAAACTGCAGGTACCATAGCAATACTTCCTCAACCGAGACCTATACAGTGAAGGCTCTTTGCTAGGCGCTACTAAATGGACAAAGGCTGAATTCCAACTCTGCATTCATAGTGCAGGTAGCATTAGTCCAGAAGCTTATTTTTCCTCACACTTGGGGTGGGAAAAAAATACGACACTTTAGTTGTTGGCGACCAGTAGTCACTTTCTTTGTAGATGTCCACAGGACTTACAGATAAAAACGCCACATGCTATCTCATCATTGGGACCACAGTTTACAGGCCTGGAAATTACATTGTTTGATTAAATCATTAACATTTACCTCAAATATAAAACAATCTTATAACACATTTTAGCATCAAGTTGCACATTTATCTAATGCATAAGCTGAAAATTATATAACTGAGCATAACAAGCTACTCTAATTCTGACATGTAGGCATAATCACATCTAGTTTAAAGCAAAAAATAAGGAATATATACAATGAACATAACCTGTTTGCAGAGGAAGCATGATAAGTATGTTTGCGACGGATTTCCTAACAATGTCACTTCCACTCATGTATCAGTTAGTTAACATTAATGGAAAAAAGATTGTTTTGGCTTAGTAAGTGGTAAAAAAGACAAACTTGCTTATATTTTGTAAATAAATAGAACACTGCTTGTTATGGTGGTGCAAAATGTAGTTGTGAACTCCAATCCAGTTCTGTTTTATCAAACTCCCTTACTATATAGCTGTAGTAAGTTTTGAGAAAACAAAATGGCTTGTTCTAAGTTATACTGCCCAACAGGATATGGGTTAAAGCTTTATACCTGCATAGTCTGTTGCCTCTGAATGCTTGACTTCATTTGCCTTTCACTTTACTGCTTATATTAAGCATAGCAGACTATAATACAAAAATAAGACGTGAAGCTTTCCTGACGACAAATATGTCGACCTCAAATACAGTTTACTATGGAAGTGGAGAAGGATGGAACTCTTCCATTCTTGGACACTCTTGTTTAAAAAATCAGCAACTGTACACTGGGGCATGCTGTATACTGCAAGCCTACACACACCGATCTCTATCTGAATGCTTATAGGTTTCATCATAAGTCTCAACAGCTGGGAGTTCTCAATACACTGGCCCACAGAACTCTGTCTATCTCTAATCCTAGCCACTTAAAACAGGAATTACAGCACCTGAGACTCACTTTCCATCAAAACGGCTACTCTGAATATGATGTTCAAGCCTCGATCACCAAAGCTAGGAAGGGGAAACCTGTAATACAGCAAGTGTCAGATAAGCCTACCACTACAGCCTACATCCCGTTTACCGGCAACCTATCTGGTAGAATCAGCCAAACTCTCGCCAAATACAACATCAGGGCCATCCACAAGTCACCTGCATCTGTTGAGACCAGTGAAAGACAAATTGGACTTTCAAGTTCCGGGAGTGTACCGCATTCCCTGTGAATATGGGACACCATATATAGGACAAACCAGAAGGACCATCGCTACCAGAATAAACAAACATAAACAGAGCATTTGTTTAATGCAACCTGAGAATCTGGGCTGGCAGAGCATTGCTTTGATAATGACCATAGAGCAAACTTTCGGGAGACAACCATTTTGCCAAAATGTAACAGTTACTGGAAGCGGAGAGTTAAGAAGGCTTTGGCCATTTCCTCCCAGAGCAGCACGCTTGATCGTAATGCTGGATTTCAGTTGAGCTCTTCTTGGAAACCGGCCTTAAAATGGAAATCCATCAGCTTAAGAAGCATAGATCTATACAGACAGATCAAGTTAAGTAGTTATGTTTTTTGACCTAATTAATTCTCTATATTCACACCATCTTCTGACCTGGCATTTAGTTTACTGGAAACAGTCTTGTGTTCAGTAATGAGAGCATTGATAGTGTTTTGTTTTTATTTATATTTGTGTTATATCCAGTGATTCATTTTGTGGTTATAAGATTTGTTAAAGTATCATGATGATGGGAGAGATAACTAGTCTAGAAATAAGAAAGATATTATATTTTAGTTATTTTTAATCAGTACTTGCACATGGCATAATTCTATGAGGTAATGGTTCTGGGTGGGACAAAGTATTTAAAATTCAGAAAAAGATAATAAGGGTAATGATGCATGTAGGTTATAGAGAGTCATGTAGACCATTATTTAAAAAATTAGGAATACCTACATAGCCATCATTATATTTATACAACTTAATTGATTATGTACATACCAACCAGGATAATTGTTTGATTAGTCAAAACCAGCATAACTATGATACACAACATAAGAACAACATAAAATTTCCAGCTCATCCACTGGCCTTGCTTGAAAAAAGCCCCTACTATATGGGAATTAAGGTATTCAACAAACTACCATTGTCAATTCGGAAAGAAAAAAGCAAACAACTGTTCAAAAAAATTGTAAGAACTTGCTTATTAGGAAAGCCTATTACTCTGTTAAAGATTATATGCAAGATGACATAAACTAATTACTGATTTTGTTAGCTGTTTAGTTTTAAGCAATAGCAAACATATTTATTCTTTTGTATTATTCATTAATTTTATATGTAGTTTTTACATTTTAATATGTATACTGAAGAGACACCAGTATACGAGCTTTGCTCAAATATGTAAATGTTATTGTGACAATAAAATTTGATTTGATTTGACTTGATGTACGCTCCCGAAATGTCAATTTCTGAACGTCTTTTCACCTGACTTGTTTCTTGAGAAGAACATGAACAGATTATAATATTTTGCAATAACACAGAATATATTGGGATGATTATTACAAAACACTCCTTAATTTAACTATGTTAGGTTTCTATATAACTTACCTTAATATTGTTAGAAACTGAGGAAGTTTCTGTTTCCAGCCACCAAGGTTCCTCTTTAATTTCTATTTTGTTATTCACTTCATGATCACTGTTGACTTTCTTATCCATCATTAGAGGGTCCTCTAGCAGAAATTCTCCTTCATTCTGTGAACCAAAGTCTGATAGCAGAGTCTGTTGTTCAATTTCTCTTTCCGCATCTAACTTCCAGTTGTTGCTGCTTGTAGTCTGATTTGCAATATGATTGATAAAAGGAGTCTCTGATTTAATTTCCGTTTTGACTGTCATGTTACAATCAACATTCAGAAACACGGCATCAAAACTGGTCTTCACTGAAGCAAACTCGTAAAAGAACTCTCTCTCATTCTGTGAGGCTATGTCATCTTCAAGGGGATCCTCTTCCTTAATTTCTATTTTCTCATCCATTTCAAACATCTGATGAATCAAAGGTAGATCTTACTTTCAGAAACAAATCTGTGAAGAAATAAACATATTATATACTATTTTATTATTTGAAGCAGTTGTACAGTATTATATACTGTAGCAAATGGGTTATTATTACATGAGTTTATTAAATTTTAATATAAACAAAGGGACGTAGATTGTAACATAGTAAAAGAATGACGTAAGCGTTGTATTGGCGCCAAGGATTTCAGATGATTGTGTGGAAATAGGTTACTCATGGAACCCCGGATGGATGATGTCATACAGAGCTGGGGAGTTGCATAATACCACGTTCGAGGGGAAGTCACCTTCTTTCTATGCCATTAGCTGTGTCTATGCTTTTTTTTCAAATTGTTCTAGAATCTTCTAATAGCGGGTAGAGGGGTAGGGGTGGAAGCTTGGTTTGGCTAGGCAGCTACTAGCTTAGTGTGGTCACACCAACACTGAATGACATTGCAGCATGGGTCAGCACACAACATTGTGCATGATGTGCTCCAGTTTCACAAAGTGTCTGCAAGATGGGTGTCACGGCAGCTGACTCCTGAAATGAGAGAATTACGTGTTGATGCTTGTGATGAACTTCAGCACTTTGAACAGGAAGGTGATGACTTCCTTGCAAGAATCGTTTACTGAGAACGAAACCTGGGTTCACTTCCACCAACCAAAAATGAAGAGAGCGAGCAAGGAATGGCACCATCCCTTATCACCAAAGTCAAAGATGTTTTGAACAGAACCATCAGCAGGGAAGGTTATGCTCACCCTCTTTTGGGACGACAAAGGCATCACTTTGGAGCATTACGTGCCTAGAGGGACCACTGTCACCAGTGCAACATACACAGATCTCCTAAAACATCATCTGCGGCCTGTAATCAAATCAAAGCGACATGGATTGCTGTCAGCAGGTGTCCTTTTGCAACATGACATTGCAAGGCCCCACACTGCCCATACAGCAGTTACAACAATCACAGACCTGCATTTTGAGTGTGTTCCTTATCCACCTCACCAGACCTTGCCCCAATTGATTTCCATATGTTTGGACCACTCAAAGACATAATGGGAGGAAAGAAGTTCCATTCCGATGAAGAGGTACGCCACACAGTGCATGAGTGGTTGCGCAGACTACCAAAAGAACTTTTTTCTAAAGGCATTGATGCACCTTGTAAGAGCTGGAGGACTTGCATTGAGCATGGGGGAGACTATGTTGAAAAGTGATACAGCTTTGTACCGTTTCTGCACAATAAATAATATTTAAAAAAAATATTTAAGGTTTTCATTTGACTCACACTTGTTAACTGTTCTTTCACAATATTCATGTGCCAGAAATAATTAAACTTAAATGTAACAAAGATTACCTATAACGCAACTGAAGCATTGTAAGTCACCTTTGAGGCAAGGTTTCTTTATATTTGATATTGCATTTAAGCTTTACTGAAATATTTAAAATCAAGAACATTTAATACTTGCATGGACATAACAGCTCAGGTAATAGACCAGCTACGGAGAGCAAAAGCCCAATGTTTTGGTACATATCATTTTTCAAGTGTGATACAACTTTCAACTTAGTCCCAAAAATGACTACTCATGACTTTTGGAAGTCAGAATATTACCCAATGGAATACTTTTGGACATTTGAACACAGTATACATCAGATTATGATGTAATGAATGTCATAAATTAGGTAAAGATAGAAAAAGTTAGTTATATGATTACAGATGTCATACCATACATTTACTCACAATCCTTGCACAAAATTTCAATATGTTATGACACATGTATATTTTACACTTACTGTAGTGATACAAGGGCTGTTCAGTAAAGAATGATCATAATTTTTTATGGTCATAATTTTTTGCACTAACATTCAATCTTATTATATTCCCTTAGCTTAATGTGAAACAAACATGCCGTAGTAGTTCCGTTGTTGGTATTCCTGGTTCCTGCCTGTGAGAACTAGGCAAGTTCAGACATATTGAATTACAAGATAAATAAATTATCTATCTATTCAGTATTGCCTACTGCTGCAATGGAGGTAACACGTGAGGAACAATATGCGGCTTTGAAATTCTGCTTTCGTCTCAAGAAATCTTCAGTTGAGGCCTATACAATGTTACAGAAGAACTATGGAGAGTCTGTTCTTCCCTACAGCACAGCTCATAGGTAGTTTAAAATGTTTAAAGAGGGGGGACAATCAATTTCAAAGGAAGGTGGACCCAGTGCTCCAGTTACTGCTCTTACGGAAGAAAACATCAACACTGATGCTGCCATTATGAGGGAGCATCAACAAATCACCTTAAGATCACTTTCTGAAGTACTGAACATTTCATTGGGTGCCACCCATGTGTTGGTGACAGAAACATTGCACATGAGACGAGTTTGTGCGCTATGGGTTCCAAGACTGTTGATTCCCGAACAAAAGGACATTGGTATGCAGGTCTGCATGCACAAAAAGTTGATGTTAGAGGAAGAACCAGAGTTTCTTTCAGATGTAATCACTGCTGATGAAACTTGGCTACCTCATTTTGATCCTGAGCACAAACAGCAAAGCTCAGTGTGGAAATCTCCATAACCAACCCCCAAAAAAGCAAAAGTGGTTGGTTCTGCTGGGAAAGTTATGGTCATCTCATTCTTTGATATTCATGGAATGGTTTATCAGTATGTTGTACCTCCACACACATCGGTAACTAGACAATACCACAGGGATGTCCTGAAGACATTGCAAGTCCATATCAGGTGCAAAAGACCACATTTCCATGAAGTAGGCTGGATGCTGCACCACTATAATGCACGGCCGCATATGCCAATGTTGTTGCTGAATATCTCAAAAATCAATGTGAAGTGCATCTCTCACCCTCCCTATAGTCCGGATTTAGCCCCATGTAACTTTTTTCTATTCCCTAACTTGAAGAAACGCCTTCGTGGGAGTCATCCATCCTCAGAAGCAATGGTGAAGGCTGCGGAGGCGATTTTAAAGGATCTCTCAAAAAATGGTTTCCAGCATATCTTTGAAGATTGACAGAAAAGCTGGGACAAGTGCATCGCATTCAGGGGAGACTGTTTTGAGAAGGACCATCAAAATTATGAGGATGAGTAAAGGCACATTGTCAAAAAAAATTGTGATCATTCTTTATTGAACAGCCCTCATATATTGTCTTCCTAATTTGTTTTGATGTGAATATTTTTCACCTGCCAATGGTACGGACTGAAGCTCTCTACTGTTGAAATCGCTGATCTAGTTTGAGCACCTCAGAAATTCTCACGCAGAAGGCATGAGATGTTTGTCATACATTCTGTAGTGAGAACATAATTTCTCATAAGGCTACCTCTAAGAGAAATTTTCAGTCAATAACTATTTCCAGGTGGTACATTTTGAAGAAACACAGCTTGAGCGTTCTAACAATATTTTTGCACTACAAACTTGGTGCTCGTTGTAAGGGAATGAAAAACACCATCCAGTCTATACGAGAGTTGCTACTCAACAGATAAAATCATCACATGTAGATCATGGTGAGTGAGGAAGACAGCTCCCACAGCAGTGTTGGAGGAGTTGGTCTGTGAGACCAGTCCATACTAACAGAGGCTTGAGGAAAATTCTGTTTTATCAAAAAATGTTTAGTCAGTTTGCTGCATTTGACATTTTCCACTATTGTATCTAACTGCAGAACAACCATAAAGTAAATTGCAGAATGTTTTAAACTTTTTAGCACACTCTGAGTATGTATAGAGAAATGTGGTTGCGAAATTTGGTGTAAATATTTTAATTTTTGTTCACATAAAAGTTTTGGATTTTGCAAAAAAAATATTTGTCTCTGAAATTTGGATGAGCTTGTTGACCTAAAATATTTGTTTTACATTAATAAGTGCATATCAAGCTTTGGCAAAACTGCAATATAGAGGAACCTGATCCCAAAGTTTCACTCTGCTAATATAAAAACTGTAATATAAGGAGCAGTGCTGTAAAACGTAAAATACTGCAATCAAGAAAACTGCACTTGAAAAGTTGATCGTAAAAACTGAACCTAATATTTCTTATGTATGTTTAAGTAGTTTTCCTTCTTTCTTCAACACATACAAGGGTGGTCTGAAAAGTTTCCGACCTAAACATGAAGATGGCAGCACTCGTAAATAAACGCTAGTGAATTTCGTTGTTCATCTGTTGACAGTTACTCACCAAAGTTTCGGCCATTTTGGACGCTCAGTTGTTATGTAACAGTCGCTTGAGTGAGTTGATGTGAGTGTCTTTAAGAAAATGGACAAAATCAAGTA
This sequence comes from Mantis religiosa, assembly GCA_030765055.1. NCBI lineage: Eukaryota > Metazoa > Arthropoda > Insecta > Mantodea > Mantidae > Mantis > Mantis religiosa. Next base: position 122,387,899 of record CM060959.1, read on the forward strand.
TCAAGCTGTTTGTTTTCGAAAGACAATATGCCTACGCAAATCAAAGCTGAGTTGGATTTTCTGTATGTGGAATCTGCACCATCATTTACCACAGAGAAATTTTGGGCAGCTGAACTTAAATTTGGCCGTAAGAGCTTGGGAGACGATGAACGTTCTGGACGACTAGAAACTGCAACTATCGACCAAAACATCGCCAAAGTTCACCAAATGGTGCTAGACGAATGCCGAATTAAAGTGAGAGAGATCGCAGAGGCTATGAATATGTCAAAAAAAAAAAAAAACATGTTTGTCACATATTAAATCAACATTTAGAAATGAGAAAGCTGTCTGCAAGTTGAGTACCGCGTTTTCTCACGTTAGAACAAAAACGTGTTCGAATGAACATTTCCAACGCTCTGTTGGTGCAGTTTAGGCGCAATAAATCCCAGTTTTGGCGCCGATTAATTACTGTAGAAGAAACTTGGATACACCATTACACGCCCGAAACAAAAATACAGTCTAAACAGTGGACTGCAAGGGGGCAACCGGCTCCAAAAGGAGCAGAAACTGTTTTTTTGTCGGCTGGGAAAGTGATGGCGACTGTTTTTTGGGATAGTCATGGATTTATTTTATTCGATTATCTTCAAAAAGGAAAAACCATTACAGGAGCATACTACGCATCATTACTTGACAAGCTGAAGGCAGAGATTGCGCAAAAACGGCAACATTTGCAGAAAAAGAAAATCCTGTTTCACTAAGACAACATATCGTCTCACACCTCAGCGGTTGCAGTGGTGAAAATCCAAGAATTACAGTTTGAACTGCTTGACTCTCCAGATCTAGCCCCAAGCGACTTCTTTTTGTTCCCTCATCTGAAAATTGCGCTCGGAGGACAGAGATTTTCATCAAATGAAGAGGCAGTCGCCTTAGTGTATAATTATTTTGCAGAGAAAAACACCGAGTACTATTTGGACGAGTTACAGAGATAGGAGCATCGCTTGGAGAAATGTGTAGAGTAATAAGGAGTTGATGCTCAAAAATAATAAACAAAATATCTGAAAAAATGTCTTTATTAGGTCGAAAACTGTTCAGACCACCTTCGTAATTTGGTAGTTCATCTAAAACACCTTAAGGAAGTTTTGGAATTAGCTTGATAAATATCTTAAGTTTCAAATACAGAACCAGTTATATCGCTTTGTTTAATTGAAATAGTAACAATTTTACTCCAATAAAAATAGTAATTGCACTAAACCATTCCTAGAAAATCATATGTAGTAAGAATTTAAAGAAGCCACGTTGTAATCTGATATTTTGGCTAATTTCTCGTCCTGAAAAAAAAATTCTTGAAATATTAGATTGCAAATGAAAATTACTTGCTTAGATGAGCATTTGACATACCAGCTATGTTGGAGTAGTTGGTCTGTGAGACCAGGCCACAATAACGGAGGGTTAATATTGCTTTCAGCATTTAAGTTTGTAATATATAGGACACATTGTATGCAACTATGATTTTATGTTTTACATACTATATTGCATGTTCTGAGGTAATACTTAAAATGGTGCTGGTTCACAAATTTTTAATGTTGATAAATAAATTAAGATTAAAAGAAAAGAAAAAGATCATAGAATCCAGTATACTAATACGGTGGTGGGGGGGAGGGCGCGGTTATATTAGTCATATGTAGTCATGTTCATGTACCATAAATGTAAGACATGTTCAAGTCTCTAAGTGCGATCTGACAAACAAACACAGTGGCCAATGCTGACATAAACGGGATATACCAATGGCATGCCACATTACATAATTATTACAATCATCCAGTGTAAATCTAACTACCTAGCTAAGTAAAAACTACATAATAAAATATATAAACAAAATATGGTACTGTGAAATAAAAGTTGGTGACTTTAAGAAAATACTTTAGAAAGGGTTTTTGGTGTAAATGTTGGCAGTTCGGAATCCTGTAACTCATACACCCGTTTTATATAACGTAAACTTTCAAAGAAAAATTACTTTCTGCAGACGCTATGCCCTTGCTATGCCTCGCATTTTATAGGATTTTGCTGCTGCACAGCAACTAGGAAGCTAATTTCTAATATGGTAAAAGCATTATTAAACCATAAATGACGTATCTAATATCCCTGAGCTTTGCCTACGGCTGTTATCCTAGAATGAACAAAGCAATATCATACCTGTCAAAACACAATAACCTGCTATTTCTGCTGGTAGAAGCTTGTTTAATGACAGATGGGAAATTTTGGCTCGAAATTCAAGTAAACACAACTCTTTGTAGTATTTGAAGTGAAGTGTTTTCCGATCTTGCATCATCTTTGAATCAGGCTATGTGATTTACAAGGCCGTGAAATGGACCAATTGACGGCCTAATTATATAATGCTGTAAATCATAGTGAACTGATTTGGCAAAATGATTTTGAAAGAAGAAAATAAGCTAGATTGAGAAAAGAAGAAACAATTGGTGCATGACAAGTGTTACCACTGTGAAGTGAATATAAATTAATAGGAACTGAAATGCACACTTTTTAAATAGTTGGCCGAGTGGTTTGGATCCGAAGTTGTGGTTCAGGTTAGAATTACTGATTGAGCCTCATTATCTTTAATGCGTTTCAAATATCTTGTTTCTCCTGATCATAATTTTAGCATGTGCATATTTCAGTTTTGTAACTATGTTTCCTACGTTGCACAGTCTCCCTGTCGTGTCTCAGTGGTTAGACCGCTTGGCTCTCACCAAGTTTGATCCCAGGCGACCACAGCTGAGATTTGTAGTGGACAACAAGGCGCTGGGCGGATTTTCTCCGCAATATCTGGTTTCCACCGCCATCTCTTGCCAAAGCGGACGTTAAACACTACAAGTAAATCATAAGTTATGAACGACGTTGTATGGTATTTGATTCAATCCACATTGCTGTCTCTGATAAGGTTGTGTTGGCATTGGGTAAATCGTGGCGTTTAATTATTCATTACCAGTGGCGGCCGATAAAGGAGGGCTGCGGGACTGCAGGCGCTCCCCCCCAGAGCAAAATTTTACTGTTGTTGCCTTAATTGCATAAATTGAATAGATTATATATATATGATATATAATGATTTACAATATATATATATATATATATATATATATATATATATATATATATATATATATATATTGTAAATCATTACAACAAGTTCACATATTGTGCGGCAAGTTCATATGTGAAGCCGCTTCTCCCTCTTGGACTGCCAGGACAATTCACTAACGTGCATATTGCTTCTATTTCCCCCTCCGCTAGCACCCGCTTCACGTTTCAAACTACCGCGCGCCCCATAGCTTACTGAACTCATTGGATTGCATTGCTTGCAGTCCCAAGAGCAGTGTAAGTGCAATTTCGTGTGGATTTTCGTGAAATCGACGGTTTTTGAACATTTTCACGGTGATTCAAATATATTTTTGTTTAATACAAAAGTGAATCGAGAATATATTGACACATTGCTTCACTCACACTGTTTATTCACAGGACATGTTTCAAGAGCTCTTGCTCCTATCCTCAGCTGATACTCGATTAGTGTAAGTTGTAGTGGTTTTTTCTTTCTCCGTATTGTCAATAGATGGCGTGATGTACTTGTCAAAGATGTCCGGTGGTGGAGTTTCAAAATTCATGACTCTATGACGATTTTTGTTAATGAAAATTTTTTCCCATACGGAAAGGTCTATGGGGTGATTAACATATTTTATTAGAGATGTTTCCAAATTGATGTCATGTCTAGTATTCAAAAAATGAAAAGCCACTGCTGATTTTTCTGTTTCACCATTTTTAATGTTTCTTATATGTTCTTTAGTTCTGATGTTAATATTTCTTTTTGTTTTTCCTATTAAATTTTAGGGCAAGTTTCACATTTGATCTCATAGATTCCTGGTTTTTCTATGGTAGTGATTGAATTTTTGGGAGGGCCTTTTAACAAATTTCTGATATTAAACCTATTTTGAGGTGCAAGAGTTATGTTGTGTTTTGAGAAGATTTTTTGGAATTTGTTATAGGCTGATGGGTAGAAGGTGAATTTTTTAAAAAGTTTTTTCTCTTTTTCTCCTGTATGTTCTAGGGTGGTGGTTTCTTTTATTTTCTTAGCTTTGTTGAGTCTGTTAACTGTTTTGTCTACTAAATTTGGGTTGAAACCGTTGGATATAGCTACTTTTTTTATGTGTAGGTATTCTTCTTGATAATCTTCTCTGCTTAGTGGAAAGTTGATCATCAGAAAGATTAAACTGTTGAAAATGGCATGTTGGTGTTGTTTTGGGTTGAAACTGTTGTTCTTAATGTAATTATCTGTGTGTGTCGGTTTCCTGTAAATACCAAAAGTGAGTTTGTTGTTCATTTTTTTGATCTTGATGTCCAAAGAGGGGAGCACATCATCCTCTTCTTGTTTCCAATGTAAATTTTATAGCTGGACTTTGTATATTCAAAAGTTTAAGACCATCTTGTATGAGTTTTTTAGGTACTATTGCAAAAATGTCATGAACATATTTTTGTTTCCTGACAGATGTTATACATTCAAATGTGAATTTTTACACTGCTATCAATGGTGTGATTCTATCAATGGTGTGAATGTAACAATGAGAAATTCAGTCAAGCATTTAAAGTCACTTTGTTTTGTCACTTTAACACTGCAAGAGAAATGTGACATTAAAGTATGAGGAAGACTGATTCCTGTGTTAAGCATTATTCAGAGTACAACAAGCTGCGAAAAACAATATAGCAGGTGTATCAGTCCTGAAATTTACACGAAATATGAGTGGATATGTGGCTGTGAAGTCAGCAATTCCCTGTTCTCTTTTCCTTGCCTTTTATTTGGAATTAAAGAAGATGTAGCCAACATTGCATGGGTTCAAAAGGGAGTTTCAGACTTGCAAAGACTATATGAAAAATGTCATAAACATGAAATGTCCAAAAACCATGTTAATAACTTGCTTAAATTTTGCTACACTTGGGTCAGTAAATGTAGAGACATGTTTAAGCCAAGCCTATAAAGAATCAATAGATTGTCACAATGTTCAAGTCCAAAAAAATAGGGACACTTATAAAGATAATCAACTGTGTGAAATTTTGTGGTTATCACGAGCTACCCCCAAGAGGGCTTGAAAAGCATGAAGGGTCACAAAATCAAGGGGTGTTCAGGGGGTTGATTAAATATACAGGAGAAATTGATTCCCTATTTAAGAAAAAGAAATTCCATAGAAAAAGAACTGATAGAAAACAATTAAATTAATTAGGAGTCGATTGATGACACAAAACAACACTCACTTTTAAATTTTATATTTAATTTATACAACAACACTGTTTTCAACACTTCCATGAAAGGATTTGATAGAAAACATTCCGAAGTTCAACGAGGGAGTGGCCAATAAGTTTGCTAAACAGAAAGATTGCTCTTCATCTTCAAATAATTAAGCAAAGCTAAAATTCCAGTAATCAATACAGCCCCCCAAGGTATAGACAACATGAGCTGCCGCTGTTTGTTACAATTTTGTATTCACTTCCATGGCTATCTGGATTACGTCCATTTAGGCCAGGTACAACAAGTTTCAAGTTTAAAAAAAAAAAAAAAATTAAAAAAAATTTAAAAGTGAGTGTTGTTTTGTGTCATTAATCGACTCCTAATTAATTTAATTTATACAACAACACTGTTTTCAACACTTCCATGAAAGGATTTTATAGAAAACATCCCGAAGTTCAACGAGGGAGTGGCCAATAAGTTTGCTAAACAGAAAGATTGCTCTTCATCTTCAAATAATTAAGCAAAGCTAAAATTTCAGTAATCAATACAGCCCCCCAAGGTATAGACAACATGAGCTGCCGCTGTTTGTTACAATTTTGTATTCACTTCCATGGCTATCTGGATTATGTCCATTTAGGCCAGGTACAACAAGTTTCCAGTTACAGTGCAAATGTTAACAGATTTAATATTTTCAGGATCTGGAGAAGGTCATGGAGTCTACAATGGCCGAAAGCTCAACCTTCATAAACCTGACAGGGCTGATCATCTGCGTAGCCTTGATTAATAATGCTTGCCATGAAAGCTTCAAGTCTTACATTAGGAATTTTCCTCATTGGTGATGCTTGGTTGTAATTCCTAGACAACAGTAGCACTGTATATCTTGGGTTCTAAAAGTTTTGTTGCTTTCTATGCTGAAGCTTTTAAAAAGTCAGTTTCCTGTTGTTTGTTTTGCTGTCAAGACTGATCTTGTCTATTCAGAACACTCATGCCAGGAAATTTAGTATCAAAGTGCCTTACAATTTCTCTACAATATGATGTAAGCATAAACACTGTCGTATGTAGTGTAATGACCATAGTAAGTGTTCTGAGAACATTGATGCATATTTGACGACTAGAGCAGATGTAGTAGAAGTGTGCAGGGAATATAGTATTGGTCACATGGGTGGTGCGTCTGTCAGCCTACGTTCTATAGATCTTCCTAATATTTTCCATATATTCATGGGAAGTGTCTGTTGAAATATTAGTGTGGTTAATATACAAGAAATATTTATGAATATGAGTATCCAGATTTTTGTACACTCAGCAACTTGCTCTGTAGTTAAATCCCACAGCCTGCTTACATCTCTGTTTTTATTTTTATTACAACACATCATCTGCAGCATCTCATTAGTTTCCAAATACATCATTGATTACAACATTTTTGCTGTAATTTACATTTGCCAATGTGTAGGACATTTCATGTCTGTGCTAGGATCTGTTTGAGGGTCAACTATAGAATATTATTATGTTCAGATTTTATAGACATGATACTATACATTTTATGATTCAGTTATAATGGTAAGATATTTTTTATGGTACACTATATTCAGTATATTAGCATGTTTTTGTATATTTACAGAAGCAGGAAGAGGAAAGGTCATGTGATTAGCTTAGGCATTATGCAATTTGTAAAACAGAAGCAAAAAGATGAAATGGAAGGAAAAGCAAATGCAACTAGAGAAGGAGAAATTTGAGTTGGAGAAGCAGGAAAGGCTGCAAATAATTGAAGTGGAGAGGAAACAGCAAGAAATTATCGAGAATGTATTTCTTGAGCCTTTCACGGCTGGCGTTATGAAGAAAATTAAAGTTTTCTTCTGGGTTTGATCAAATCCTCCTGGACCATGACCTATATGGCCAGAAGAAAGCTTTAATGTTCTTAATTATGGTAAAAATTATTAATTTACTTGGAAATAAATGATTAGACTTAATATTTCACAAATAAGTACATTTTTAGCAAGTTTTCTGAAAGATTACTCCACATTTCACTTCACTTCTTTTTTTGTATTCATAAATATATTATATGCTGTGATCCATATAAATCTGAAACATTTCAATAAGCCATAACTTTTGAACCAATAATAGGACACACGTGCAACTTTGGGAGAACATAATACACAATTGGGAGATTACATTGCACTATTTACATCTCAGAGAAAATGTAGGAGGTGTCCTCCACCAGCATCTATACATGTTTGTACTCGTCTCACCATATTCTCTGAAGTTTTACGGAAATTATATCGAAATGAGAGAAGGTTATTTCCAGCAAGATGGAGCAACGTGTCATACATCTAATGATACCATGGAACTTGTAACCATTTTCTTTGATAATCGAATAATCTCCAAAGGTCTGTGGCCTCCAGAACTCCTGACCTAACCTCACTGGATTTTTTTTCTTGTGCGGTATCTAAAAAATAGAATGTACAAGAATAGGCCACGAACAATTGATGTTCTCAAGGAATCCATTCAAACCGAAATAAGTAACATTGGCGAGGATACTCTCCGTAAAACTTCAGAGAATATGATGAGACAAGCGCAAACATGTATAGATTCTGGTGCAGGACACTTCCAACATTTTCTCTGAGGTGTAAATAGTGTAATGTAATCTCCCAATTGTGTATTATATTCTCCCAAAATTGTATGTGTGTCCTATTATTGGTTTAAAAGTTAAGGTGTATTGAAATGGTTCAGGTTTATATGGATCACACTATATTATAATAATTATATCAGTTCAAATTCACAAAACCAGTTAATTCTCATTTCACTATAAGCTTAATTTCATTTTTGAAATTTTAAAATCACATTTTTCACATCATTCCTAACATTCAGCAGTAAGTTTTCTTACACAATATTCATTATTTAAATTGCAAACATTACTGCTACTTCTAATGTATATTTAATTATTAAAATAAACATTCTTACTGTTACAAATATTCCATTAATGTAGGTGGAAAATGTTAAAGTAATGTCCAATTTGGCTGCCATACAAACATGTTGGACAGTTGGTCATGAGAACAGCTGTGAATTACGTTTTTTTCAGTTCTTAAAGATTAATTTTTTGATTTTTCTTAAAATCAAGAAATGTGAATTTCCTGATTACTTTACCAAATCCCCATTCTACTGCATGTCTTACAGTACTCATGGCACTATTAAAACGCATTTGTTGTGGATTTAGATTATTACCAGTGAAAAACTTTAAGAGTAGTTCCCTTATAGTATATGCAGAATCCCCATATAAAACAATCTTTTCACCATCAGTGAAGATAACACATTCTTCAATTTAACTGTAGGAGTTTGAGAGATGAAATACTCCTATTTCATGCATTCTTCCAGGAAATGCACCTTTAAAACTTAATATCATACCATCTGGACAAACTATAGACTGATATTTGACACAATGCACTCGCTTATGACCTGAAAATATTCTTTGTTTACGGATGGTCTGCATATTGGTCTTGCTGTTCCATCAAATCAACATATGACATTTCTCTGTTGGTACATTTTGTGAACTAACAGCATTGGAATATAATCTTAATTCTTCTTTACATTCCTTACATTAATAAGAAAACGTCCTTCTCATGAATAATATGCCTAATGTGCTTGCACGCCATTGAAATACAAGGCATGGACAATTCAAATATTTGCTCTAGATTGGTCAATCTATTAGGGTAGGCAAGATGTCAAAGAAAATTGTGGAGACCTTCCAGTCCTGATAGAGAAAAGGTGTAAAAAAAAATGTAATTAAAATGTTGAAATATTTTTAAAAATTATTATAAGAATATGTAATATAGTATTTGTAAATATCTGGAATGCTGTGATTTGCAAGTCTTTAAGAACCTGGTACATAAAAACGTATGCTCTGTGGTGCAAATCTTCCTTCTGAAATCGGACATTTTGCAGGCATTCGTCATTCAAGAAACTATCTACATTAAGATGTGGAAACTGCACTGATCTTAATATTGGAGCTTATCTCTTCTTTGCAAGGGCTAATAATATAATCTCTTCATAATCGTGTATATCATCCAATAAAGAAACAGTTAACAACTTTTCCATAATAATTCATTTTATAGAAAAGGTAACAACAGCTGATTGCTCTGTAACACCAAACTGTAAGACAAGGTGTACGAATAACATCTGAAGGTTATTGAGAGCGAGCCCGGAATAGTGGGGCCATTTCAGGAACACAGTAGGGTGGGCTGTTGGTGATTCTGGCCTGCCGGGGAGTTTCCAAATGGTAAATTGTAAAGCCTATTGCAGCTTGTTTGGACGGCTGCCGTCTGTCTCCTTTTGTCGTATACTTTCTCCTGGAGTGTCCCACTTGGGGGCATAGATACGAAAGACTAAGTTTGGACCTCCATGTGCAATCTATAGTGTGCTCCAGTCTGTCCTTTGTATATTCACTAAGGAAAATACTCGCCCCCTCCCCCCCCCCCCCATTAGCATTATGTCCTCGAATGGAGAAATAGTATTGCAAAATTGCAAGCAGTTCTCAATATTACTCTTGTTTTGCATCATGAGGCAAGTTGTTTATGTCTGTCACTTTATCCCTTTTATAATATACATGAACACTTTGACCTCACTGATTAATTAGTAAAATACACCAAAGTATATCATGTAGCTAAATGGATTGAAGCAAAGTCTTATGCAAAATATATACATCTCATTCACAGATTTATGCAAAACTTATTCAGCTTAAATGGGAAATACTACAGGCAGAAATCCAGATTCTCTGTCTGCAATCTTTTGACCTTTTCGGCAAATTTATTTGTAATTCCTTTTAAACACATAAAAATGGCCTTTCCAAAGATGTTCAAGGTGTGAAACCCATATGGTGAGGCTATCCTTGTTGTAGTTCCAAATAGAAGTTTAGATGATGTATTAAAACTGCTCATTCAGCAGGAAAGAGCTTTCTTAACTATACAGTCTGATTTTTAAAAGAAGATACGTGAAGGTCATCAGGCAGGGGACGCAAAGGGTAAGAAGGGAAGGTTGTTGCTATGGTAACATAAAGGTTGCCAGATTGGATACACTGGTGAACCACATAATCCTCAGCTCAGTTATTGCTAGTTGTATGCGGGAAACAGAGTTTACTTGAGTGTTCAGTTGCGCTGTGTATTGTTAGCCTACTTTGTTAAAACAATTAAAATACGTTTTTATGGAAGCAAGACGTAGTGGCGGTAGGATTAGGGGTAGACTGAGGAATCAGGCCCACGGCAAAGATCAGCTTACGGTCGGGGTGTTACATTGCATAGTCAAGCTAGAGAATTTGTCTGTTCTCTTAGAGAATTCTTCCAACAGGAAGACGAGAGTTTGCTCCTTATCAATGAACAGCTTATTCCTTTTATCCAAAAGCGCCAGTCACATATCAGTAGATATGCCTGCACATAAAAGAATTCCGGCATATCGGCGGCATTGATATGAACATGTCAATTAACGAAGTCGATAATATTAGTATATTGCAATATTAATGTATACGGAACGAGGAAAGGGTTGAAAAAATGAGACGCTTACACCGAGTTTTCTCAGTTCTCAAGATTCCATTATGTGCTTACCACATGTGTATTGCACATTATTTTTTGCACTATGTGTATTTATGTGAATTTGAAGTTTAGTAGTTAATATATTAGCTGTAATATTAATAAATGTAATTAAAGATAAATGTTAGGTTTTAGAACGTGCTTCACATATATGTGTATCTATGGAGAAATACTTACCGCACTAGTGTAGGAATGTCAACTTACGATGCATAGCAACAATAACGTTAAGTATGAAATATCAGTTACATAGTACAATTATTTAAAAGAACTCACACATGTGAAGATCTGCAACTCAGTGAATGTGTGAACAACTGATTTCTGTTTTTAAAGTAGGTTGATACAGATTAACTGTACATATTTTTGTTGAGGTGAGATAACTCGAACCCTTGTTTATGTTTCGAGTGTTGAGAGGATAAAGAAAGGTGATCTGGTGGGTAACATTGCAGCACCCTCGTGGAGAAACAGATAACCTTCACGTATCTTCTTTTAAAAATCAGACTGTAGTAAAGGAAGTCAATGAATAATTGTGAATCTTCAACCTAAATATCATTAGGAACAAGACAAAAATAAATTTTGGAATTTATGGGGAGCCGATATAGTAAGAAAATTATATGATAAGAAAAATAAAATAAAAAAATAGCTTTCACCCACTTACACATAAACATGTAATAACATAGTGCTACAAATACAATAGTCAACATACCCATGGGTAAAGTAGAATAGTTTGAGGAAAATAACAGAAACTCCTAACAGAAGCAACAGAATTCTGGTATTTAAGAGAATTTAAAAAACGCTTTAAGAATGAAAGGACATGCACCATGGTAAAAAGAAAGCAAAATTTATATTCAGTATATTCACGTACCACTTAAAAAACATTTAATAAATTCAAAAAGACCTTTATAGGACAAAATATTATCTTGACACCTATACTTAGATAATGAGTAATAAAACTGTTAAATGCAGAAACAAAAGATGAAGTATCAGCAATCAATAGCTCCGGTATATACCTGTTCGTGTCGTGCTTAATTTAATGCAGAGGACCACCTTGATTTTTAGCAGTAACCAAGGAAACTGATTTTGTGGACTGTACTCAATAGAGCTGTATTCATATCACTAGATAAATTTATTGCACACGCTACATTTCTTATGCGAATAATCATGAAGAAGACAACAATACATTTAATATTTGAGATAAACTAAAACGGTTCTTTCATTGCAACAACAGCTGCACGCAGCCACACAACGAAGCACATCACATGTCTCAACATGTCTGTAACTAAAAAGGAAGAAGAAGCCTCTTTTCTTGTGCGCTGGCGAGTCACATGATCAGCTGGCCGCATCACCGGCGCCAAGTGAAATATGCGCCCACCTGAACAAATGACGATAATGGCGCAAAAATACTGGGGCCCAAAAAACTGAACAGTTTTTTAATTTAACATAGACACACTTTGAAAAATATCACTGTTGTTCTTGAACTGGCAGAGGACACAGTTTCACAATGGGACGCCTATATTCACCCTTAGAAGTTCGCACTGTAGCTACCCGCACTGAACCATCACCACCAGGATGAGTCTCAGTGATGATTCCAAGTTCCCAATGCAGAGGAGATGAATTGTCTTCCATTAGCAGGACCATGGTGTCTGCCTTAAGATTTTCACTGGAACTGGACCACTTTTGCCTCTGCTGGAGTGAATGTAGATAGTCGGTTGACCACCGCTGCCACAGATGTTGCAGACGATCTTGGAGCTGTTGCCATTTCTGTAACTGATTCAGATTGTCAGAACAAGGTGATGGTATGGAAGTCAATGGTTCTCCAATGAGGAAATGACCTGGAGAAAGGTAGGAAGTATCAAAAGGATCATCAGTAAGGCATAGCAATGGACAGGAGTTCAAGCAAGCCTCAATTTGAATTAGTAATGTGGTTAATTGTTCATAGATCAGTACTTGTGTACCCATTACTCTGCGAAGATGATATTTCATAGATTTCACTGCAGCCTCATGTAATCCTCCAAAGTGGGGTGAGCTGGGTGGTATAAAATGCCATGTGCATTCATTAGATGAAGCGTAGTCTTGTACAATCTCTTGGTGCTTGCGAGATTGCAAAAGTAGTCTAAGTTCCTTAAGTTTGTTGTTAGCACCTACAAAATTTGTGCCATTGTCACTTAGGATCTCTTTACACAATCCTCGTCTAGCTGTAAACCTTTGTAAGGCAGCAACAAAAGCATCAGAAGTCATGTCTGAAACCAACTCAATGTGAATTGCCTTTGTGGATAAACAGACAAAGATAGCTATGTAGGCCTTCACCTGACTCTTGCTGCGAGGCGAGCCATAACGTAGGAAGAATGGACCAGCGTAATCAACTGCAACTCGTTGGAAAGGTCTCGCTGGAGTCACTCTGTAGGTAGGTAGATTGCCCATTAATTGTTGAGCTCCCTTGGCCTTGAGTTTGAAGCATGGCAGGCACTTGTGTAGGACTGACTTAAGAGTTTCTCCTATTCTCAGTATCCAATACCGTTGTCGAAGAGAAGAGGTAAGTAGCTGATTGGAAGCATGCAAAAGTTTAACATGTTCACTTTCAATAATTAGCTTGGTAAGATGATGCTTAAGAGGTAAGATGAGCTGATGTCTTGACTGGAAGGAAATTTCAGCCTTGTCAATTCTTCCCCCTACTCGGAGTAAACCTTCATTGTCGACAAATGGATGCAAGGATTTCAATGAGCTTTTAGTAGGAACCTGTCCTTTATCATTAAGTTCTGTTAACTCTGTGATATAAGCTGATTGTTGAGCAAGTTTAATGCAGTAGTGCAATGACTCTTGAAGCTCAAATGCTGAGAGAGGACCTTGCCGTCTCGTGTTGCTGTTTCTACAGTTGAATGCAAATCTCAGCATGTATGCTGTCACTCTCTGCAGGCGTAACAATTTTGAAAAACGAGAAATGATATCGTCACTTTCTGTAGTGACCATCAAGCATGCAGTAGTGCGTTGCTCAGTAGCATCTTGAATATCTAATCGTTTGGGTTGTTCTGGCCAAGATGCAAAGGGTTGTGAGATCCAATCAGGGCCTTTCCACCACAAGTCATTTGAGGCAAGAGGTTCAGTTGAAACTCCTCTCGAAATGAGATCTGCTGGATTATTTTGAGTAGCTACATATCGCCAAGCAGTAGTTTCTGATAACTCTTGTATTTGTGAAACTCTGTTAGCTACAAAAGTCTTCCATTTGTGTGGGTTGGATTTAATTCATGCTAAAACAATCATAGTGTCCGTCCATAGATAGTTCTGTGAAGTCTGCAGCTTAAGGTTAGCTACAACCTTGTAAAGTTTAGCGAGTAGTAAAGCACCACAAAGTTCTAGCCGAGGAATGGTTTGTTTCTTTAATGGTGCAACCTTGGATTTGGAGCAAAGATGTCTGGTTTTCACCTCATTGCAGCTATTCATAGAACGAAGATAAATACAGGCACCATAAGCCTTTTCTGAGGCATCGCAAACCCATGTATTTGTATGTCCCTTAATGTACCTGTGATTAGGACGTGTCTTGGAATACGTATAGCATGAATGATGGACAATGTCTCGCAGAAATTTAGCCATTGTTGGATGAGGTGAGATGGTATCAATTCATCCCAACCGAGTTTTTCCAACCAAAGAGATTGTAGAAACATCTTGGCATTTATGACAATAGGACTCACTAGGCCTAAAGGATCAAAAATAGATGATATGACAGAAAGTATGCTTCGTTTGGTGTAGCTAGAATTTAGATTATCCTGAAGAGATGGATTGTCTTGTATCTGGAATTGATCTGTTCCAGGATGCCAGAGGAGACCAAGAGCTTGCGCATTTTCACTGCTATCCAATGAAAGTGGAAGTTGTGTCTCTCTGTGTTCCGGTGGAATGGATTTTAAAATATCTTCATGATTAGAACACCATTTCCTAAGTGGGAATCCGCCATGTCTAACATCTGAAGTAGCTGCCTCTGAATATGTAAAGCTTGCTGTAGATCATTATGACCACATAAGCAATCATCTACGTAGAAGGATTCATGGATAACTTGAGAAGCTAGTGGATATTTAGCCTCTTCCTCTGAAGTTAGTTGATGCAAAGTCATTATGGCCAAAAAGGATGCAGGTTTGGTACCATATGTGACTGTAGTAAGAGCGTAGTCCTTGATAGGTTCATCTTTGTTTTCTCGCCATACTATTCTTTGGAGATCTTGATCATCAGGATGCATTTTCACTCTCCTGTACATCTTAGAAATGTCAGCTGAGAATGCATAGCAATAAGTTCTGAAGCATAAAATTATGGAGGTAAGGTCATCCTGAATAGTAGGACCCAACTTCAGCACATCATTCAAGGATAGTCCTGAAGATGACTGCGCAGATGCATCAAATACAACTCTGGAGCGAGTAGTAGTAGACAAAGGTTTGAAAACTGCATGATGCGGAAGATAGTAACAAGGTTCACCTTCCTTTGGTGGTGACACTTGCTTCATGTGCCCCATGGATTCATATTCAGAGAGAAATTGAGTGTAATCTTCTTTAAGTGTGATGTCCTTTTGAAGACGTCGTTCTAAGTGCATAAAGCGATTGATGGCTTGCTGTCTAGATTCACCTAAGCGATTTTTGTCCTTGATGGGTAGACGAACTGTAAAGCTACCATCGGCATTACGAGTGGTTGTTTTTACATAGTATTCTTCACACTCCTTTTCCTCCTTAGTAAGAACATGCTGAGGAAATTCTTCCAAATCCCAGAAACGTCTTAACCGTGTGTCAAGGTTATCAGTGCTGATGAAGAAATTATGCTGAGGCGAAGACTTAGCCTTGTACTTGTATGATGACCTTGGAATAGGGCCTGATATTATCCAACCGAGGGCTGTGCTGGCTAGTATAGGATGTCCTTGTTTCTTTAGGGTTTTCCCATGCAATAACTCGAAGAATAAGGAACTTCCGATTAGGATTTCAACTTCATCAGGAATGTTGAACCTAGGATCTGCTAATGGAATGCTAGAAGGAATATTCCAGTTGCACAAATTGATATGTGTGGAAGGTAGTTTTCCTGTTATACGAGGAAGTACTAGACATTCAATTTTAGTCTTAAAATCATGTACCATAGATTTCAGATTGACCTGAACATGGTGAGTGGCCATAGAAAGGGTGCCATTTATACCATTGATAGGCATATCAGCTGTCACCTTGTTAAACTGTAAGCGCTTCGCAAGATCTGCAGTTATGAAATTGGATTGACTGGCAGAGTCGAGGAGTGCTCTACATTGTATGAGATTGCCATATCTGTCTTCCACTTGCACTAGTGCGGTGGCAAGCAAAACCTGCTGTGTGGATTTTGATTTAAAAGAACAGTAGCTAGATGGTGTGTCAGTCGTTCTAGTAGAATCATTTACAGGACTAGATGCAGTTGCACGTGAAGCATTTTCTCTGTTACTATCATGAAGCAACTTACTGTGAATAGATGAGCCACAATTGTAGTATGAGGCACGATTACATTTACTTGATATGTGATTAGGAGCAAAGCAATTGGCACAAAGGTGCTCGGATTAAATGAAAGTCCAACGCTTATGCACATTAAGGTTTTTGAAGTTATCACAATTATGTAGCATGTGATTGCACTGACAAAATGGACATACACGATCACTCGTGGATAAGTAAGAGTGTTTACTGTCTCTGCTGTTGGGCTTAGCAGAGTGTAAATCAGTCTTAGGCTTAACTACCGTCTTGTAACATGCAGTGTTAGCAAGCAATTCAAAAGAGTGTGCTCTTGCTTCTAAAAATTGCATAAGATCCTTCAAAGAAGGGAAGTTTTGAGAATCTATTTTACTCTCCTATTCTCTGCGTGTGGTGTCACACAAATGTTCTAGGAGAAGTTGCATTAAAATGATTTCATGCAAAGGCACTTCAAGTTTTAATGCTTCAATGGCATTCAAGTTATTTTGAAAATGGTTGAGCAAGGTACGTAGATCATTTACTGTTTCCTTATGCATTACTGGTAGTGCTAATAAATTTTTTATATGAGCTGTAGCTATTAGTCTTGTATTGTTATAGCGTGAGCATATGAGCTCCCATGCTACATCAAAATTTTCACTAGTGTCAGGTATGTTCTGTATTAGTGAGTGAGCTTGTCCCTTGAGAGAGGAAAGTAAGCAATGATATTTCTGAATAGCATCTAAAGCTTGGTTGTTTACCATTAAGCTTGTAAATGTGTCATAGAAATGTTTGAAATGAGTGACATCACCCTCAAATTTAGGTAATTGTATCACAGGCAGTTTGATAGCTTTAGCTGCTTGTGACGATTGCGACTGCACTGTGTGCTGCGAATGTCCAGAACCATTTTCTTGCTGTTCATAATCCTGTATTAATTCAGCTAACCTAGCCCTCAATTCGATATAACTGTTTCTTGTTTCCTCCTTGTGTTCTGCATGCATATCTAATTCAGTTTCTGCTTCCACAAGAGATTCAATTTGGATCTGAATAGCTTCATATTTGTCCCAAATTTCACTTAAGTTATCGAAATTAGCTCTCAATATGAAAATGTTGACCTGTTCTGGTAATTTATCAAGAAATTTTCGAACAAAGGTAAATTCTCTTTTGATTATACCCCTTCTTTTGACAAGAGCTTTCAAATCCTGCTCCATATTGAATGGTTATGAGACTTGCTTAAAGGAGAAAAAGAAAGAAAAGGAATGTTCTGACCTGAAATGTGTTGCGATGCAGGCTTCTGCGTCGTTGCGAATGAAATGCTGATCATCTGCTGCGTAAATCCCGATGCCTGGCGTCCTGGGGCCCACTGATGTACAACCATGCAGAAGAAACTGTTGCGTTGCACAATAAATATCCGCCCGTGAAGGACCAATGTTCGTGTCGTGCTTAATTTAATGCAGAGGACCACCTTGATTTTTAGCAGTAACCAAGGAAACTGATTTTGTGGACTGTACTCGATAGAGCTGTATTCATATCACTAGATAAATTTATTGCACACGCTACATTTCTTATGTGAATAATCATGAAGAAGACAACAATACATTTAATATTTGAGATAAACTAAAACGGTTCTTTCATTGCAACAACAGCTGCACGCAGCTACACAACGAAGCACATCACATGTCTCAACATGTCTGTAACTAAAAAGGAAGAAGAAGCCTCTTTTCTTGCGCGCTGGCGAGTCACATGATCAGCTGGCCGCATAACTGGCGCCAACTGAAATATTCATGCGCCCGCCGGAACAAATGACGATAATGGTGCAAACAATACCAAATAAATTGCACTGATTACAAAAAATTCTAGATCTGTAAGAAAGCTAAAAACCAGAGTTAAAGAACGTTTTGAAAACCACCACACTGAAACAGGAAAACAAATCAGCAATAGCATTTCACATAATTATTAAACAGCTTGATAAACAATAACAAACTGACAATGTGGGAGAACATCTTAATATGGAAACACAAAGCCTGATTAATAAACTTTGAAATCCCTCTTGTTGACAATCTGATAAAGAAGTTTAATTGTCCAGCAACAGAGACAGGACTGCAGGCAATAATACCAGTTAACAGTCCAACCTTTGAGGTTAAAAATGAAAGCCACAGCTTCCAAAAGCAGACCCTCAAAATTTAAAATGTAAGTGACAAACAGTGATAAAAACTGACTACAAATAGACCGAAAGATCTGTGTTCGATTCCCGGCTATGGATTGAATTTTTCAGGCTGACTCAGCCTGTCCAAAGCATTCTCTGTCTACCAGTGAGGAAAAGTCTGTAAAAGCAGTCTCACAATCATTGTCCACACTGACGTTTGTCTTCAAGTTACAGAATTTACTCTTCTTTGATTTCTGTGTTGGTATACATTTCATTAGAGTAGCTACAAAATAAGAATAAACATGGGTTGAGCCAATACGGTTATCCTTCTGTCTTGGAGTTGCCAGTTCCACGTCTAGCAGGCGACAGAGATGGAAGATATATCTGTCTTTCTCTCACTGAATCCACTTAACAAATCATCTGAGATGTACATACAAATGTTGACAGAGAAGTTCGCTTAATATTTCAGCATGTGTGTAAGAACACATACAATAATTATGCGCGGAGAACAGTTCGCTTACATAGCTATAGTTTATATGAAAACAAAACAAAATGACTGAAATTAGATGCATTCGACGGAAGGTGTTTGCTACAGTGAAACAAACTAGTGACATTTCAATGATTTGTGAATATTGTTTAATATTTTAATGATGCCATAATTGTATACTGACTGTAGTGGACTTTAAACCAATTTTTGTTTCATTGAAATACTTAATAAATACTAAAGATATGAATGTGTATTTACAAAGCATTTTTACACTATGAATCGCCTGTACCTCTAATGTTGTGCATTGTGCGCAGAAATTTTAGTCTTGCAGCTACAATATCGCTTCTTTCAAGCAGAAATTTGCGACCATCATTGGTTCTCCTATATTTGAACCCAAGAGATTTCAGAATATTAGGCATTGAAGAGACAGAATTCCTATATTCTATTTTCCCCCTCATTAAATTGGTCAGCCTTTTGGCAGTTGGATATTCACCCTTGTCATATAAATCATAAATTCTTCTACATAAAACACGCTTTTGAAAATTGTCTAAGTTGGTAACATGTTTTTTAGCTGCTCGATGTTTCCCTGGAGATCTAAAATGGAAACTCTCCTAATGTGGTGAACTTTTTGCCTTCTTTAACAATGTTTGTCACACAATAAGCACTCACGTGAGAAGCTTGTAACATTAATTCTCGACTCTGATGAAAGCGGTACTTTCGAAATGTCTTTAATTGACATCTGTTTAAAAAAGGAACAGACATTAACAAGAATATTTCTAGCCTGCTTATGTAACATCTTTTGAGTTGTTTCACAGTTACTACTAGGCGCACCAGTACTAGGCTTGCTAAGCAGTATATTTACTAACTTTGAAAAGCACATGTGTACTCTTAAAAGATCACTACTTTACTGAATGTGGGGTAAAAAATGCAACTGCAGCATAGAACGTGTGTGCTTTTCTTCACTGACAGTTAATAATTCTTTTCTTTCTAGTCAGGCATCTTATCTTTGTATATCTCCGAAACCAGATGTGCTACAAACAGCTCTATAACATGGGAAAAACAAAATACTTCTGTAATTAGTATCTTAAGAGTGCACAAAGAAATTATCCGTATGGTTCAGCAAAGCAAACCACTATACGTGCTTAACTGTCTAATGCACCACATTGTCTAGTAGCAATAGAACAGCCACGCCTAGCCCACCTTATGTTCACTCCTATTTTGTAGCTACCTTAGCGTTGATGCATCTGATGGAGTGAACAAATAAACATCAATAATAGCAGAATAAGGTCAAACAAAATGAAACAGGACTACTGTATATAGTTGTCTGTTATTGCCCTTCACAATCCCTCTCTCTACAGCTGCTGGCTCAACTCCATTTCCTAAAGCCATATACTGAATGGGTGATACAAATAAAAATGAGATGCATCTGTGAAGATGGATAGTGAGCTACATATGAAGTTCAGGTTGTCAGCAAGATACATCTTGTAATGTAGATAAATGTGCAGCTCACAGATAACCTGAGAATCAAGTACTAGGTCAAATAAACATTACTTCTAGATAGAGTCAACATGAAAAGCTCAATGCCACAGCCGAGATAGATCTGAACTATGGATCTCCTGGTTTCCGTCCAGTTGCTGTAACCCATTGAGCAACCATGGCTAACTTGCCGTCCTGACATTAAATTCTCCATTTGACTTGTATATTTCCCCGGTAGACTACTAGGTGCTCTCGTATTCGAGATACACCGTTTGCGGCAACTTACTATCGTAAGTACTTGAGTCCCAGGCTTCATCATTTAACTCTTATTATTTTAGTTAATTGATGGAAATTAATCATTAGCCGTATATAGCCAGTGTCGGGCCCAAATGAACTTGTCGACGGGGCCCTAAAACACCACACACTCACTCACTCACTATAGCCAGTGTGAAGAAATGATTAATTTCCATCAATTAATTAAAACATTACTCCTTTTTGTTCACCTGTTACTTCAGATACAAGCTCAGTAACCTACAAAATACTACTTCAGCTAAGTAAATTAAAACACTGTTTTTAATGATTGTTTTGTGGTAAGAATTCAGTTTTTCGGTTGAAACGGCAGCATAAGCCTTCTAATGAATCATCACACAATAAAATACATTCTTCGAATTTTCACACCAAGTCCAAAGAAGATATATCAGTATTAATACAATAATAAAGAGTTTGATTTATTAAATTTATTTGGGTACAATATAATACCACTCTTAGTGTAGATAAGTAGTAGAGGAAGGTCATGGATAGATGAAAAAAATACATTAAATGTGAAGATGTCCATTTTTATCTTTGACAGGGTGTCCTGGAATCTACCACCTCCCTTTGCTCTTTTTGCATTGCTTATGTTTGAGGAAGTTCACCTTGGATTGGCAGACTTACAAATTCACATTCCTCCCACTTTTCTGTTTTTTTTTTTTTTTTTTTTGTAATTTACGTCCTCCAACATTTAGTCATATTGGACGATGAATGAAATGGGTGAAATGATGCTCAATGCATCCGGGGTCCATGGAGCTTAGAGTTACCAGACATTCGTCTTTCAGGATATGGGAAAACCCCGGAAATAACCTTATCCAGGTAACTCACCCTGACCAAGATTCCAACTCGGGACCTCTTGAACATGAGGCACACATGCTACCATCTATGCTACTGAGGCGGTAGCATACCACTTTTCTGTCTACAACCATCAGCTCCTCCTAAATCACGCTTTTGTTTAGAGCAACGTCCATGTCTGATAGCCAATAGAGTTTTACAACCTTGCAACAGATAAGCATTTGTTCTATAGATAATTGCCTGATAGTTATTCTAAATGTGAAAATTGATATCTTTTGTAAAGGTGATATGGCTCAGCAACGCATGTTAGCAGTTGTGCCACAACAGGAAATTCTGAATACGGAGGCAGTAATCGCGGAAGTCTGGTTGTTAACTAGACTCTTGCAAGTAATTTACAGCCCAATTGCATTTCTGTAGTTGTTGGCCCGGCGCCACTTAATTTCTAACTACAAGACCTGCAACATCTGTAGGAAACCATGTGTGCTGCACAATTACCATGGCAACCTGGGTGGTAAGAGGTGGTACTGCTCTTTCTACAGAACAAGAAAATCTGTTTATGATGACTCCTTCCCTGCCAAAAGCAGATTAATGCTGGAGCAAGTGCTCTTCTTAATTTGCACCTGGCTATTCGAACAGTGCCAAATAATAATGATGTGAAGCCTCTTGGTTGTCACATCTCTGTGGAGAGGAATGCGAGTGGTGGTTGGAAGAACATCCCGACTTCATCAGAGGTATGATGAGAACAAGAACCCATCACTGTTGAAATTGATGAGTGGAAGTTCTTACATCGCACGTACCACAGAGGACAGTGGCGTGAGGGTATTGGGTGTTTGGGGGAATTGAAAAGGACATTGGGAAGTGCTTCTTGGTAGAAGTGTCAAACAGGAGAGCAGAAACACTGGAAAGACTTGCACCATATTTATCCTGGAAACTGCATTATCTCTGATGGGTGGACTTCCTATGCCAATATATCCAACCTGATGGGAGGAGTGTACATTCTGATGTCATACAATACCAAGAGAACTTTGTTTACCTCGAGGATGATTCCATTCACATGCAGAATGTGAAAAACATGTGCATGAGAATGAAGACAATTTTGTCACCAATTCGGGACCAGTGATGCCCTCTTCATGTCTTATTTAGTTCCTTTTCCACAATCGTTTTTGGGATATGTTTTCTATTATACTGGATGTAATAGCACAGCACTATCCAGTACAGCCCATTTAGTTTAAATATATCTTAAGGTGCACACTTCTCTCCTTTTTAAGCGAAATTATTTGATTTCAATACTGGGTAGTGCTGGCCAATAACATTCAGTATAGCTCATTTATCTAACATAGATATATTTCAAGGTACATGCTTCTTTCTTTAAGTGAAGTAACAGATTTCCATTATGCTCTTCATTGTGCCTCAAAGACTTTAACAACAATACAGCCATTGCTTCTGTACCTTTATGTCACCCAATTCACACATGTTCACCAGATGTTTCCTTACAACTCACTGCACTCCAGTACTACAACAATGTGCAGTTTGTAGCTAAAAGGCAGCCTTTACCTCTGTGTAATAATGTGTGTGACATCGAAGTCTTATCTGTTTCCATTAAAAAGCTGCTCCACTTTTTGTACATAACATTGTCCTTAATATTAAAACATATTCCTTATCTATGAAAGAATGTGCTTTCTTTCCCCTTCATTTTATTACGAAAGAATTTCACTGTTCTGAAAGCTTTGTGCTACAATTCCTTTAAGTTTTTAAATGATTATGATAGTGATAGTGATCATTATGATGATCATGATGATGATGATTAATAATAATAATAATAATAATAATAATAATAATAATAATAATAATAATAATAATAATAATAATAATAATAATAATCATAATGATGATGATGACAACGACAACAACAACAATAATAACAATAATAACAATAATAAAACAATAATAACAACAACAACAACAATAATAATAATAATAATAATAATAATAATAATAATAATCATAATGATGATGACGACAACAACAATAATAACAATAAAAACAATAATAACAACAACAATAACAACAACAATAATAATAATAATAATATTAATAATAATAATAATAATCATAATGATGATGATGATAACGACAACAACAATAATAATGGGCGCCGGGGTAGCGCGGTGGTTTCGTTCACGGCTCCCGTTCTAAGGGTCCCGAGTTCGATTCCCGGCTCTGGGGTTGGCGATTTTAAGTCGGCCCTATCCACGCCTTCACCTCTGTCTAGCACACGTGAAGTATCCCCTATGCCCAACGCGGTTCGGAGTCCACGGTAAAAGCTGTAGGTCCTCTCACCTCACCGCCATCTTCACTATCACCCTATCATCGGAGGTAATGGACACCGCCCTCTGGGTGCCTCCACCTGAGAAATGGGTCCGGTCATCACTTGGTGGGGTGAGGTTACCCCGAAGGCCAAGGTTGCCATGTGGGGAGTGTTAGTAACTAACTAACTAACAACAATAATAAAAACAATAATAACAACAACAATAACAACAACAATAATAATAACAATAATAATAATAATAATGACAACAACAATAACAATAATAACAATAAAAACAATAATAAAACAATAACAACAACAATAGCAACAATAATAATAATAATAATAATAATAATAATAATAATAATAATAATAATAATAATAATAATAATAATAATAATAATAATTAATAATAAATAATAATAATAATAATAATAATAATAATAATAATAATAATAATAATAATATCAATGATAATGATAATGATGATAAAGATGATGATGATGAGTGAGTGTGTGGTTTTAGGGCCCGTCTGATGATGATAATGATAATAATAATAATAATAATAATAATAATAATAATAATAATAATAATAATAATAATAATAATAATAATAATAATAATAATAATTATAATAATTATAATAATAATAATAACAATAATAATAATAATAATAATAATAATAATAATAATAATTAATAATAATTAATAATAATAATAATAATAATAATAATAATAATAATAATAATAATAATAATAATAATAATAATAATAATAATAATCACGACGACGACGATGACGATGATGATGATGATGATGATGATGATGATGATGATGATAATGGACCCTGGGCTCATCTGAGCATCATTTCACCCATCGTCCGATATGACTTAATGTTGGAGAGCGTCAATTACTAAAAAATGATAATAATATTATTAACACATTTTCTATTATGATTATCGCGAGGCTGTCGTGACTAGAGTCGGTAAGCAAAGATGCACTCCCACCGTATTACAGTATCGCTAGTTAATGTTGGCAACGCTCAAGCCATGACGTCACGTTCTCTCTGCTTTCAGATAGGCTTGCCCAACCAATTTACCATGATTTACACCGATTAAATTATAACAGGGGTCTGTTAGATCATCTTACGGCCTTGAACGTCACTTAATCAACATCCTGAGAGAAATGCTAGCATGAAGGGTTGTGGTTACTGTAATTGAAACCCAAGATGAAGCATTTACTATAAAACTACTTTCACAATCAGCTGTGCAGAATTAGGTTCTTGTATTTCCGCATTTGTGATGGTTAGTCTTAGCTGGACTCCAACCATTTGCAAAACTAAGAAATATTGTACAGGTCACACATTTTTTAAGTAAGAGTACCTTTTTCATATAGGAAATTAGCTTCGTATTTGTTAGCCCAGGAGAATACTGCGTAGTAAGGTTAATACAGGAATACAGGGAAACTCGCCAACACATTTTCTTTTATAAACTAATAGAAATACTGTAATGACAATACAGCATAGTAAGCTTATTGTCAAACTGGCAATGTTTACTTGTAATAATGATAATCGATGTTCTATTATTATCATCCTGAAGCTATTGAGACTAGAATATGCTGGCAATGATCCACTGCCACAGTTTCCTTTCCTATTACAGTGTCGCCCGTTTGCGTACGTAATGCTGGTATTTTCCGCGAAAGCTTACTTTGGATGTTGGCAACACTTTAGCCACGAGGTCACGCCCGCCATGTTCCGACGTCGTCCAACTTACTGTCCTTTGCCCAAAGGGCTTTCGTCTGTGTAATAACATACGTGTGGTGTGGTTTAGCGTCTTCATAGCGTGTTTATTTTAAAATGAAAGTGAACCTCTTTTAAGGCAGGTGCATGGGTTGCTTGATTGCAAAGTGATGCCCATTAGAGAAACATTAACCGAGGTAATTTCATTAGTTACTAACCTTCGATTCACTTTATTTTGATCCTGCTGGGTACTGTATTTGTTTTATTACTATACCAATTGACTATATGTGTCTAATAAATGCGCAAAGGGGCATGTTACCTTCTAGTGTCAACAAAGATTTGCTGATTTGTATGTTCGTCAGGTCCGACCAAAGCTTGGGGACATTTAAGACGTCATACTTTTATTATGCATGCATTGTGACTAATAATATACTCACCAATGCTACACTGGTAGCATTAATTTTGCTTTCCTTTAACTCTTACTTAATGTAGAAAGTTTTTGAACCAGCGCCATTGGAAACATGTACCCAGGACATGTATTAGATTAAGTCAGACTTGACGTAAAACATCAAAACCTAGTCACATGCAATCTGCGCTATGTATTGCAAACTTAAATGCTGAAAGGGATATTAAAGAATTCCTCCATATTGTATGGAAATTGAGTATTTAAGAATGACTTTACAACGTTTTTAAAAAATTTATAACCACCTAATAGTTTGAGATATCATGGAAGGTTATTTTTTGTTCAGAAGGGTAACATCCTTCTCAGAATAATATTAAGCTGTTTGCTAATTGACTGCATTTTGTGGTTGTGCACAGCAAACTTTGTTGCGAAGTTACAATTATCTGTAAGATAGCTTCATAGAGAATATATGTCCCCCCCTCAGTAGCATAGGTGCTAGCATATCTGCCTCACATTCAAGAGGTCCTGACTTTGAATCTCAGTAAGGATAAGTTATCTGTATAAGTTTTTTCCAGTTTTCACGTATTCAGAAAGATGAAGCTCTAGCTCCATGAACCCTGGGCTCATTTGATCGTCATTTCATTCATTGCCCAATATGACTTAACATAGGAGGCTGATTAAACAAAAAGGAAGGAATGTTAACATAGGAGGATGATTAAAAAAAAAATGGAAGGAAGGTATGTATATACCAGAGTGGCCAACTACTTTTGGGTTTCAAATAAGTGTTTATAAGAATACCAGAAATAATTTATATGGGCCTATTTTATACAATAAACATTTGCTTTCTGTAGTAATATCTAATCACAAACAAGTGAAATTTGGCAAATTATGCTGTTCTCAAAGCCATCTTTGTTAATCTTTAGAATGGAATATCTGTCTTGCAGGCGGATATACTTTCTTTTGATCACTAGCTTCACAGCTAGTCACAGTGAAGCAACAAATATTACACAAATAAAAATATTTGCAAAAGAATCTTCACTTAAGAAGTTGATGTTAATACTTCCTTCTTCTTTATAATATCGATTTCAAAAGCATATTGCTTCCATCGTCAGTAACTTCCAAACTGTATTGTTAAGGAAATCTCGGTTACGATGTTATTTTCGTTTGTTATGTTATGCATTACCAAAATCTGAAGACTAAACAAGCCTAAAAACAGAATCAATTGCCGGTATGTCAAAATACATTACATGATGTTTATTTTTTTAAATTAATATTTTTTCCCACACTATTAACTCAATGGGACCATTTAATTGTTTTAATAATTCAACTTCGGGATTTATTTCACGGTTAAATGACCAAAAATGATCTGCTACGGCCAATTTATCAATTTGTTTATATTAAATGTTACGAAAATGTTCTTTCTGGTTTCCAAACTACGTTTCCAGGATTTCCTTAACAACGGAGTTTGGAAGTGACTGACGATGGAAGCAATATGCTTTTGAAATCAATATAAAGAAGAAGGAAGTATTAACATCAACTTCTTAAGTTAAGTGAAGACTCTTTTTCAAATATTTTTATTTACTTTCTTTTTCTAACACATAGCACATTTATGAATTTTGCATGTGAATCTCTTCAGGAAGTCTCCATTCAGGCTTTGCGTTCAGTGAGAGCATGTAGTCCATTACATCAAGTGATTGTTGCGACCGAAAAAAGCCATTGTTTTCGAAACACGTTGCCTGACAGATGGATATTCCTCACAGGGTAAGTAAAAACACACGTCTCTTAGACGGATGTTCCTTGTAACATAAAAATCATTTTTTCCTTGGTGTAAACATGTTTAGTATGAGTTCATAATACATATTTTTACTATTACCTAAGCAGGTAATTTTAAGTTCCTATAATGAGTATTAATCCGAATAATTTTTCGAATTGCACTAACCAGGCTAGACCCTTAGAATTGTGTACAGAATTTTAATTTTTATTCGTTATTTCTTGCCCTAATTGTGTACAGAATTTTAATTTTTATTCGTTATTTCTTGCCCTCCGATTGAGCAAGAATGACATCATAGTTGACTGGTGAGTCTATCTTGAAATCCTAGTGCCCTCTACGGAGAAGAAGCGGTAATTTTCGGGGAACAGTAAACAAATTAGAACGCTCTGAGTGCGATTGCGCTGGTTTCTAATACAACCAGCCTACCCTTTCATTGAGCACCGCATCTTCATGCTTGAATGCTATTTTCGTACCGGCATTAAAATTGGTGCGACATAAATATAATTTAAACTGCTGTATAGAGGAGTTTATGCAACGTTATCCAGCATTCAGACAAGTCTCTCGGAGCGTAATGTCAGAAGTGTCCAGGTACCGTCAAATTGACATACTTTTTTGAGTTATATTTATGTAAACATAGTGACTCATAAATCAAACTCAAAAAGGAAGAATACTTCACTGTTAATAATGCTTCTGCTTTTAATATTTATGACATACTTTTGCTTGAAACATAAATGTCTTACGTTTTATCAGTATATGATATAAATTTTTTGTCATTCTCATGCTTAATTAAAATGTCTATTAATGTTGGTATCCTTATGTCTTTTAAAACATCAAACATTTCCAGGGTACTAGATCAGTTACTCGCCAAAAGAGAGACACTGGACGCTATAAAGTGACTGGTCCCAATCTAGAAGCAATAAATAATGTTATGACAGAAAGGCCTCTAGCATACCTTCTCACAATACAGACAGTGTTTAAGGGGAAGAGAGTAAGGCAATATAAGAAAATGGACAATAAGACTATGTACTAGAGAGATAGATATTTTCTTGTTTAGACTTAGATAAAAGCTTTGTACATATTGTAATACTAATTTATTTTTCATTCCTAGAACATGTTCTGCTAATTTTCTGGTTTGTAATGAAGTTACACTGTGAGGAAACTGTGAGTGATAGAAAGGAATTAAGATCAAATTGAAATATTTCAATTTTATGTGACAGGTTTACAATATACATATATGTCTACTATAACAGAAAAACAGATGTTTTTTGTGAAATAAGTGTTCATTGACTTATCATTTTGTATATTCTTCATGGTATACTTTTATGGCTGCATAATTAGCTTTGCAGTGCATTGCATTATATAGTTTTTTAAAAATCAGTTATCGTATTTATGCACCTGATGAAATTATGCACCTTTATATTACGCGGGCAGACCCACCTCTCAAATAGTATATACCTGCTGGTAGAGGGAGGCTTCAGAGCTGCTGTCAGTACATCTAATATGATCGCAATCCGCTAGGGGAATTGTGTATAAACTATCTCCTACAGTGATGCTATTGATGATGTCAAACTTTGCGCAGCGAAATTACAGATAAAAATGAACACCATGTATATATGGATACTCAAAGGAATGTAAATTTTTTTCTTATGTACCAAGAGATCAAAATCAGTCATTTTGTTGTCATTATGCACAATACCGATTATATTGATGCAATTACTGGTAAGCCTGAAGTTATATCTTTCTTTTGACAAAATCTGGAGTTGACACCCTTGACATGAAATGCAGTAGCTACTGTGTAAACAGAAGGATGAGAAGATGGCCCCTTGCCATATTCCACCATTTGATTGCACCTCCAATAACACTTATGTCCTGTACAGTATGCGCAAGATAAGAAGAGTGCTGGATTTACGGTGTGGTGCAGGCAGAGGGGGAGAAGCGAGAGCTAATGCTCTTTTACTTCTGCAGTGTGGTCAACCTTGAAAAACACAGTTCAGCAAAATAGTGTGTAAGATAAGCTAAGATATCAAAAGTAACGTTGCATCCTCTGAAAACATTCCTTAGTTTTGCCCACACCAGATCAATTGCATTCAGATCACAGTTACATGGAGGTAGACGAATAATAATATGTCCCCTTTGGAGAGCCATAACATCTACAAATGTTCATACAAATATAAATCATTTTCAAGTAAATGCTGATGTACATTACCACCACACTCGTAACAAGGATAAACTGGCAATTTGAGCGCACCAAATGAGCCTTTATGAAGGAAGCTAACTACAAAGTGATAATGTTATATAATAAACTTTCAAATTCATTTAAACAAGCTGCATCATTAAAACACTTTAAGAATAAGGTTAAGAAAAGTTTTTGCATGCACACTGTTTTTATACGGTTAATGAATTTTTAGAACTATAACCATGTAAATGATTACTGGGAGCATAGTACATTCACAAATCTGTAATATTTATATCATGACATTTCTTGTACTATATTTGTCTATGCAAATACCACATGAAACCATAGAAAAGTTGCTTACTGTGTATATTGTATGTAATCAATTTTACTTTATGTATATACTATATTTATACATTTTGACGTGTCTCATAACATGTTTATGTTGCCAAGGACGAACTAAAATTCTAATTCTAACATACGATTGTGGTAAACTGATTAGTTAATTAACCTTGAAATTGATCAAAACGAAATATGGCGGACATGATAAAGCTTAGTGTATTAGCCACTAGATGTCAGTGTATAGTGCATTTCAAATTTCAAAGTTGTCATCTATGTTTATGGAGTTAAACGAAACTTACCGAATGAGGACGTGGAGCCCGATCGCTCTTATCTTGCGCATATAGTACACATATTTTGAAAAAGCCAAAAAGGTGAGCAGATTTTATTTCATACATGCCCTTGGAATATCTTTAGAAAAACTTATTTACAACAAAGAATGAAGGTGGAAAATCAACCTGATGGTTTGAAAAATCTATGATAGAAGCCTTGAATGAAATTGATACTACACAGCAACTACTGATAGAAGAATCAGGACTCTGGAGGAAGAATCTGCACAGGAGGCAATGAGGAGTGATAGGCTACTAGAAAGGAAGAACTTATCAGACGAACAGAACGACAAATTACAAGTGTATCATATGTGAAACTCCAACTTGCTTAGAGGGCTCTAGAAAACTGTGCAATGCTTGTGTTGCTAGTATATAATGTTATTCTCATCCATTGTGCAATTATAAAGTTAATATTTTGCTTTGTTTTGTACAAAAACCTTTGTGATACATAGTTATATTATTGCAATAAGTTAGTGTGTAAAATTTTTAAAACAACTTTACCATTGCATAGACTTATATTCCTCATATAAGTATAAAAAATGTGTCCGTCTCACAGACAAATGATGCTCATAAAGTAGTATAACATGATGCTCCATTCTAAGGGTTAAGCAAAGATTTTAAATGTCTTAATGCAAACCAAGAGGAGTTTGGTTTCATGACTTTTACGAGGGAGTGTCATAAAGTTTTAATTATCACCCTTTAAAAAATGTGATAGAGAATTTGTGTTGATATGTGCTTGTTAGTTCTTCTCTACGTAATAACTATCCAGATTTACACATTTTTCCCAGCATTTCTTGACGTTCCGAATACCTTGACTGTAGAAGTCTGCAGAATTCGCTTTAAATCACTCTTCCACTTCCTTAATGACGTCATTTCTTTTGTCAAATCGGCGACCATGTAACGGATTCTTCATTTCCGGGAACAAGAAAGAGTCACTTGGTGCGAGATCGTACAAATAAGGTGGATGCTGTAAGGTCTCAAAGCCACATTCCCTTGTTTTGTCAACTGCAACTTGAGATGAATGAGCTGGTGCATTGTCAGCCAGAAGATGAACACTTTTGTAGAGCATACTTCGTCGTTTCTTAATCAGAGCTGCTCGTAACTTGTCCAGAAGATTGCAGTAGTATCTGCCACTGATGGTTTGACCCTTGGCAAGATAATCTCTAAGAATGACTCCACAACAGTCCCAGAAAACTCAAAGCATGACCTTCCCTGTTGACTTTTGTGTCTATGCCGTTTTGGGAGGGGGGAATCGGCATGTTTCCATTCCATGCTCATGGTTTTTGTCTCTGAATCATACTGATAGATCCAGGATTCATCCATGGTTACCAGTCAAAAAAATCATCTTCATCCTGTTCCAGCAGCATCAACATCTGTCTTTGAAAGGTCACGCCGTGTTTATTTTTGGAAACGGTTTAGGAAACGTGGAACCCACCGTGCAGACACCTTAGACATGCGCAGTTCGTCATGACTAATTTTCCACACACTACCATAACTAAGATGTGTCTCATTCATGATCATTTGGATGGCTGCTCGTCTGTCTTCCAGTAATAAACACTCCACTTTCTTCACTGTGACAGCTGACGGTCTACCAGCTCTTGGCTCATCTGTCAGGGACATGTGACCAATTTGAAAATTCCTTTTTCAGCTCACAATAGTGTTATATGAAGGGCAATCATTTCCATAAACAGCTGTCATCTCATGGATTTCCCGGGCAGTTTTGCCCTTCAAATGCAGGAGCTTTATCATACTACGAGCCTCAATTTACTTCTGGCACTTGACTGTAAAAAAACAAAAGGACTCAAAACACTGAACTTACGAACATTATGTTCCGAGGGATCAGTGATGACACTGAAAAATGTTCATTGCTCTAGCATAAAAACTACTGGATGATAATTAAAACTTTACGACCCCCCCTAGTATTTTTCTCCTAATGGGTTATTTAGAATCCAAAAAATGTACCAGATTCATTAAGTGTGATTGTAGTATTCATTTGTTAATTACATTTGCAGTTGTTTGTTTTAAATTGAATTTTTTTTTTTTTTTTTTTTTTTTTTTTTTTTTTTTTTTTTATTAATCACAGCATAATGATAGCATATTTGGTACAAACCAAATTTTTGTGCTTTTGTAACTAATGCTCAGAATTTGATAAAAAGTTCTTCCTCTGCTTTTAGGTATTTAAAGATTTACATTTTGATTTTTTAGTATTTCACATACAGTTAGGTGATCAGTGTTCATTAAGTCACCCCTACCTTATAACAAACACTGTGGGGAAGTCATTACTCCTGAACAAATGTCCACTTAGAGGATGATGGACTTTGATATATTCTGACATTATGAGACGAAAGATGGCAACTGCTGATTTTCTTGGTAATTTTGGAGTTATTTTAGGGTTTTGTGCAATTGGTAGCCATTTTGAGTTCTTATTTTCTTGTGTTATTTTATATATAGTTTATATCTAATTTTCTTTTAACTATGCGTTTGATTCAGTGATTCATTAGCAATTTTGCCACATACAAATACGTAAGATAGGGGTACTTCAGCGTGCCCACTCTTGAGCTAATTGTTTTTCACATAAATTAGCTGATATACCCCTAACATAACCGTAAATAAAGATGAATTTAATGGAGAATATAAACATATTATTAATACTACTTTAATTGTTTTAATAAATATTTTATACATAAAAACATAGAAAGATTTAAATATATAAAAGAATATAAATAATGTTTCTACCATTAAAAAAAATACAAGATTATTGTAATAATAAAATGTTTACTTACCATCCTTAGGCTAATAAGCATCTTCAAATAATTTTTAAAGGATAACTTTGGTTACTCAAAATAAATATAATGTACAAAAATTGCTACATTTCTCTAAAAAACATATTTCTGATAGTAAAAATTCTCACGTTTATCAACTTAATTGAAGAGAAATGTTGTGTTCTGGGGTTATGGGCCATTCTTGAGTGAACCAACGTTTTGCCAGGAACTGCGCCTAGCATCAAAAGAAACTTTTAACTTCCTCAGCTGACGGATCAACCCTGATGATGCTAGGTGCAGTTCCTGGCGAAATGTCGGTTCACTCAAGAACTTCTAGACCACAGCCCATAAGCCTGGAACACAACATTTATCTTCAAGGCACCGGCTGTGAAAGTCTCATCTTATATATCAATTTAATTGTTTAGATTGTAACCAAGTTTACATTGGAAGCACCAAACATAATTTAGAAACCAGAATGAAAGAACATTTTAGAAATATTAGCTATAAACAGATTGATGAATTGGCTGTGAAATATCATGTTTGGTCATTTAACCATAAAAATAAACCTGGAAGCAAAATTATTTAAGTAATTAAATGGGCCAAGATTAAATAGTTTGTGAGAAATATTTGACTTAAATCGAAATCCTGTACTTAATTTTGAAATACCATCAATATCTTCTGTCTATATGTTTGTTCTATTTTCAGACTGTGGTAATAAATACAAAAATGACACCTAGTGGAACTAACAATGAAAATGGAAAAAACAGTGACTGAAGATGCAAGAAAAGTTTTAGAAACTATCCTGTTGAATTGTATCTGTTTTCCTTAAACACAATTGAAGTTTGATAAAGTCAACATATAGGCTAAAGTTTTTGATAGATAGAGTCGACATGAAAAATTCAATGCCATGGCTGGGATTTGAACCATGGATCTCCTGGTTTCCATCCAGTCACTCTTACCGATTGAGCTACCATGGCCAGCTTGCCGTCATGACAGTAAATTCTCCGGAAATAATCATCTCTTCCACACTAGCCGTGTGTAGACTAAGGTTTGAATGAGTAGAGCCAGACTGAAAAATTCAATGTCATATATAGAATAAAAAGAAGTATTTCAGAATGTGGAGTGCCATTGTTACTAAAATTAGGCAAGTGAGTCAACCTTGTATATACTTTTCTCCACTTACAAGTTTTTTATGAAGACTAGTTTCTGGGGACTTCTCCCCTATCGTCAGCTCTGTGGTAGACTGATGATGCATCCGGTGTCTGCATCTCGCTTGGTGTTGTGCTGCCATCTAACGTCCTGGTAACTTTGATGACGTCATCTACCGCGGGAATTTCAAAATTCATCAAGAGTTCTATTTCTTGTTTTATGTTGTGATTCTCAGACCAAAAGTGATGTGATACAGCCGACTTGTCCATTTGTTTGAATTTAATATTTCTGAAGTGTTCTTTCATTCTTGTTCCTAGATTCCTTTTGGTCTTACCAATGTATATCTTGTCACAATCCTGGCAACTCATTTGGTAAATGCCTGATAATTGAGTTTTCGGTGTGCTATTTTTTAGAGGGTGGTTTAGTAAGTTGCGGATGTTGTGTTTGTTTTGAGGGGCTAATTTTATGTTGAAGCTCTTAAATATCTTTTCAAATTGTTTGAAGTATTTTGGATGAAATGTAAATTTTCCATATCTGGTGTTTGGGTTTTCTAGTTTTTTTAACGTAGTAATGTCCTTTAAGTATTTGTTTCTTTTGTGTCTATAGATCAGTTTTTTGATGAAATTTGTGTTATAGTTGTTCAGTTCGGCAACCTGGTGTATGTGAGCGTACTCCTGTTCATATTCTGGGTTTGTTAGCGGAATGTTGATTAATCTGTGAACTAAACTATGGAATACTGCATATTGATGTTGTACTGGGTTGAATGGGTTGCATTTAATGTAATTGTCAACATGTGTTGCTTTTCGGTATATTCCAAATTGTAATCCTGTTGGCGTTCTGATGATTTTCAAATCTAGAAAAGGTAGCCATTCATCCTGCTCTACTTCTATGGTGAAAACTATGGATTTTTCTTGTAGGTTTAGCAACTTTATAGCATCCTCGGTTAGTCTTCTAGGGACTATTGCAAACACATCGTCGACATATCTATGCCAACATTTGAAAATATGTGGAAAGGCTTTAGTAATGTGTGTTTCCAAATTACTCATGAACAGATTAGCTAGTAATGGTGAAAGAGGGTTACCCATGGCCAAGCCTGCTGTTTGTTGGAAGATCTTGCTGGAGAACGTGAAGCTGTTTTGTTCAATACATAGGGTGGTTAATTTGATGTATTCCTCTATTTTATCATCTGCAACGTTGCTTTTGGATAACCAGCCTTTCATCAATTTTGGAATTTTTTCTACTGGTATGCTCGTGAATAGAGATCTGATATGAAAGGACACCATCACCTCTTCAGTTTTTATAATTGTGTTTTCAATTTTCTTTACTAAATCAAATGAATTGTTTATGCTTAGAGATTCAAACTTTTCAAACTTGTCAAATTCTTCCAACAACCATTTTGCCAGTTTGTAAGTCGGGGCATCTATATTGTTAATAATGGGTCGCATGCTGTTGTCTGTCTTGTGAATCTTAGGTAGGCAGTATAATTTTGGCAAATTAGGGTTGTTTACAATTATGCTATTTTTCATCTTATGTGGCACTACTGTATTTTCTTTAATTGCTTTTTTGGTGGTTTCTATGTATTTCCTTAAAGGGTTTTTGGTTAGGGTTGTATATTCTGGATTTTGTAGTAGATGTTCGACTCGCTGGTTGTAATCATTTCGGTCCATAATGACTACCGTATTTCCTTTGTCTGCTTTCAGATAAAAAACTGGTTTTTGGTTCAATGTTTGAATAGTTTCTTTGTAGTTATTTTCCTGTCCGAATGTCATCCCCTTTAGAATTTCTAAGCATTTTGATTTAACTAATGTTTTTTCGCTACCATTTTCCAAAAGGTTTGAGGTTATGGTGACGTCAGCGATGTAATCGTCTAAATTGCCCGAGTTGCCGACACAAGTTTTAAAACCTTTGTTTAGAAATTTTAACTCTGTTTCGGTGAAAGCTTGGGAAGAGATGTTGACTACATTGTCTGGTGTTTCTGTGACACGACAGTATCGCCGTGTCACAGAAACACCAGACAATGTAGTCAACATCTCTTCCCAAGCTTTCACCGAAACAGAGTTAAAATTTCTAAACAAAGGTTTTAAAACTTGTGTCGGCAACTCGGGCAATTTAGACGATTACATCGCTGACGTCACCATAACCTCAAACTTTTTGGAAAATGGTAGCGAAAAAACATTAGTTAAATCAAAATGCTTAGAAATTCTAAAGGGGATGACATTCGGACAGGAAAATAACTACAAAGAAACTATTCAAACATTGAACCAAAACCAGTTTTTTATCTGAAAGCAGACAAAGGAAATACGGTAGTCATTATGGACCGAAATGATTACAACCAGCGAGTCGAACATCTACTACAAAATCCAGAATATACAACCCTAACCAAAAACCCTTTAAGGAAATACATAGAAACCACCAAAAAAGCAATTAAAGAAAATACAGTAGTGCCACATAAGATGAAAAATAGCATAATTGTAAACAACCCAAATTTGCCAAAATTATACTGCCTACCTAAGATTCACAAGACAGACAACAGCATGCGACCCATTATTAACAATATAGATGCCCCGACTTACAAACTGGCAAAATGGTTGTTGGAAGAATTTGACAAGTTTGAAAAGTTTGAATCTCTAAGCATAAACAATTCATTTGATTTAGTAAAGAAAATTGAAAACACAATTATAAAAACTGAAGAGGTGATGGTGTCCTTTCATATCAGATCTCTATTCACGAGCATACCAGTAGAAAAAATTCCAAAATTGATGAAAGGCTGGTTATCCAAAAGCAACGTTGCAGATGATAAAATAGAGGAATACATCAAATTAACCACCCTATGTATTGAACAAAACAGCTTCACGTTCTCCAGCAAGATCTTCCAACAAACAGCAGGCTTGGCCATGGGTAACCCTCTTTCACCATTACTAGCTAATCTGTTCATGAGTAATTTGGAAACACACATTACTAAAGCCTTTCCACATATTTTCAAATGTTGGCATAGATATGTCGACGATGTGTTTGCAATAGTCCCTAGAAGACTAACCGAGGATGCTATAAAGTTGCTAAACCTACAAGAAAAATCCATAGTTTTCACCATAGAAGTAGAGCAGGATGAATGGCTACCTTTTCTAGATTTGAAAATCATCAGAACGCCAACAGGATTACAATTTGGAATATACCGAAAAGCAACACATGTTGACAATTACATTAAATGCAACCCATTCAACCCAGTACAACATCAATATGCAGTATTCCATAGTTTAGTTTACAGATTAATCAACATTCCGCTAACAAAACCAGAATATGAACAGGAGTACGCTCACATACACCAGGTTGCCGAACTGAACAACTATAACACAAATTTCATCAAAAAACTGATCTATAGACACAAAAGAAACAAATACTTAAAGGACATTACTACGTTAAAAAAACTAGAAAACCCAAACACCAGATATGGAAAATTTACATTTCATCCAAAATACTTCAAAAAATTTGAAAAGATATTTAAGAGCTTCAACATAAAATTAGCCCCTCAAAACAAACACAACATCCGCAACTTACTAAACCACCCTCTAAAAAATAGCACACCGAAAACTCAATTATCAGGCATTTACCAAATGAGTTGCCAGGATTGTGACAAGATATACATTGGTAAGACCAAAAGGAATCTAGGAACAAGAATGAAAGAACACTTCAGAAATATTAAATTCAAACAAATGGACAAGTCGGCTGTATCACATCACTTTTGGTCTGAGAATCACAACATAAAACAAGAAATAGAACTGATCAAACAGGCAAAGAAACCTCTGGAACTACAGATTTGGGAAAACATATTTATTACGAAAAAACAGGACCTCTTGATGAATTTTGAAATTCCCGCGGTAGATGACGTCATCAAACTTACCAGGACGTTAGATGGCAGCACAACACCAAGCCAGATGCAGACACCGGATGCATCATCAGTCTACCACAGAGCTGACGATAGGGGAGAAGTCCCCAGAAACTAGTCTTCATAAAAAACTTGTAAGTGGAGAAAAGTATATACAAGGTTGACTCACTTGCCTAATTTTAGTATCAATGTCATAACCGGGATTTGAAACACGGATCTCCCGCTGTCTGTGTGGTTGCTCTAACCATTGAGCTACTATGGCCAACATGCTGACATGACATTAAATTTTCCAACTGACTCGTTTGTTTCCCGGTAGACTACTAGGGGTTTTCATATGCTATGAGACACGCACATTTTGTGGCAATTTACTATGCTGTAAAGTACGTAAGTCCCAGGCTTCATAGTTAAACCACTATGTTATTCAGGTAAATAGATGGAATTAATCATTTCTTCCACACTAGCCATGTGTAGGCTAAGGTTTGGATGAGCAGAACCAGACTAAGAAGGCTAGGGTATTGAATTTTTCAGTCTGGCTCTACTCGTTCAAATTAAATTCTCCATTTGAATCATATATTTGCCTGCTAAACTACTAGGGGCTCTCGTACTGGAGATACACCGTTTGTGACAACTTACAATCATAAGTACTTGAGTCCCAGACTTCATCATTTTACTGTTATTTAGATTAATTGATGGAAATTAATAATTTGTTCTGACTAGCTGTATATAGGCTAAGACTTTGAATAGATAGAGTCAACACGAAAATTCAAATCCTGGCAGTGGCATTGAATTTTTCATGTTGACTATCAATTCAGTACCTTAGTCTGTATACAGCTAGTGTGAACAAATGAATAATTTCCATCAATTAACTAAAACAGTATATGTTTGTTTCAAATAAGTATATTTCTTTTAGTAATTGTTGCTTCACTGTTGTTAGCTTTTGCTTTCTATGTGTTACCAAGTATTATTCAACTTTCCAAGAGTATGTTTCTGAGAGAAGAGTGAAGGTGTTGGTATGCTTTGACCAGTGCTTGATGAGTTCAAAGAAGCTGATGATTAAATTTATACATATTTTATGATATTCATATGTTTCTCTCTTCACAGATTTGTTTCTTAAGTTAAGAATAGCAACATTAGTTATATCAATATTTGTGAAATGGATAAGAGAGTAAAAATCAAAGAAGAGTATCCTCTCTCTGATGACATAGCCACAACAAATCAGCAAGAGTTGTTCCATGAGCTTGTTACTATGAACACAAACAATGAGGATGTGCCAATCAAAACAGAAATTAAGTCAGAGATTCCTTTTACAAAACATCTTATAAAGGAGAATATGTTTGAAACTGTTACATGTAGCAACAACTGGGAGATAAATTACAAAACAGAAGTTGAAGAACAGACTCTGATTTCAGACTTTAGTTCACAGAAAGAGACAGAGTGTCTTCCACAGGATTCTGAAATGAAGGATAAGAAATACAAAACCGAGCATGAAATGTATAACAAGATAGAAATTAAAGAAGAGCCTTGGTACCTGCAAACAGGAAATTCATCTGCTTATGACAGTAAGGTAAGTTTTGTAGAAACCTACTGCAGTTAGATTGAGGAAGGTTTGTTGAGATCACAACAATGTATTATGTGAAATTTTAAAACCTTATAATCAGCTACATTTTAGTTTAAGAGTAAGGACATTAAGTGATATGAGGACGAAAGAAAACTCAGTCATAGAGCTTGAACCCACTACCTATTTTTTAGCCGTGCTGCATGTTCCTGGATAAGTGTTAAACGCATTCATACATTATATAAAATATTGCATATATTCAGTTGGATCAAACTTTTGTAATGTCTGCTTTTTAGAAGCAATCCCTTTATATTGTGTAAAAAATTGTAACCTTATATATAAGGGACATTCAAAAAGAAACAAGCCAGAGTCTGGTGTCCGCAAACCAGTGAGCAGATTTAATATTGTGGTGAGTGTAACTAAGAGTGGTTCTGGCAAGAGTGCGGAAGTTCACAGCCCATCGCTAGAGGGCATGTGTGCAACTCATGTGACTATACAAAGCTAGAAGAAGCATACATCAATTGTCCAGTGCTACCAGTTTTATTGCAAACAGTGAAATGGAGGCGTCAAAAGAAGAGCAAAGAGGTGTTGTTCGTTTTCAGACATCAGAAAGAGTAGAGGGAACGGACATTCGTCGATGAATGTCATAAGTGTACGACGTACACTGCATGTCCCTTGCAAGGGTCAAGGCATGGCACAAGTGCCAAGAGGGAAGGATGGTTGTCGTTAGCCGATGATGCATGGTCTGGAGCACCTCACTGCATTACCAATGACATTGTCTAGCTGGTTCATGCAGTCGTTACCCATAACCGCCAAGTGACAGTGAAAACCATAGCCGCCAAGGTTGGATTGAGTGTCGAAAGTGTTCACACCTTTATGAAGGAACGACTGCTCTTGCACGAAGTAGGTGTCCAATGGATGCCCCATAATCTTCAACCACACCAGGAAGCAAGTTGAATGGCCTACTGTCTTGGTCATCCGCAGCACTATGTTAGGGAAGGTAATGAGTTCTGGCACGAGTGGTGACTAGAGATGAGTCATGATGTCATCACTTCAAACCAGAATCAAAACAACAAAGTCTCCAGAGAAGCATTCAGGATCACCACCACCAAAAAAGCCAAGACCATCCACACAAGTGCAGGAAAG
This sequence comes from Mantis religiosa, assembly GCA_030765055.1. Taxonomy (NCBI): domain Eukaryota; kingdom Metazoa; phylum Arthropoda; class Insecta; order Mantodea; family Mantidae; genus Mantis; species Mantis religiosa. The sequence goes on from CM060959.1 coordinate 122,428,915, forward strand.
GTTATGCTGACATTCTTCTTTGACCAAGATTGCCCCCTTGTGATACACTTCCTGCAGCATGGGACAACAGTGAATGCCCAGCATTGCTCGCAATCCTTGATCAACCTTCGCCAAGCGATGAAATCAAAACGATCAGGCAATCTCATCCTTGGGGGTCTTTCTGCTCCACGACAATGCAAAGCCTCATACAGCTAACACAGTTGCGGCACTCCAGCAGAAATTCAAATGGGAGGTCCTTGGCCACCCTCCATACAGTGCAGATCTCACTCCCTACAATTATGCCAATTTTGGTCCCCTTAAAAAGGATCTGAGGGGCGAACGATTCACCTCGGACGATGTCTAGTTGTATGGGTAGAGCTGGTTCCCAGAGCATCCCTGGGACTTTAATGAGACAGCCATTTACCACCTGGTGTCACAGTGGGACAAGTGTCTCAACAGCAAGGGTCTATGCTTCTAACATACAGGTACTGGTTTCTGTAATTATGTCTCTGGCTCATTTCTTTTTGAATGCATATTATAGAAAGATATTTCAATCAAAGAGAAACAGAATTTTGCAGCAGCTCTAAAGGAAGTACAGTATTTTCTTACAAAATGTAATAAAACTGTGTCTTCAATGTGTTTAATGAGCCAAAAAGAAATGTCATTTTCTCTTTTTGAATGTTACCAAGATTCAACAGTTGCTTTACATTGCAAACAAACAGCTATTAATAGCAACTCTGTCCCTGTTTTCAAGCTTTGTCATTCTAATTGACCTAATAATTGCTAAACAATGAATATTTTAAGCCTTTGCCCCACAAATTATAGTTAAGTATAGTGGATTTAAATGGCACTTGCACCACATATTGTGCAGCATATTAAAGCTTTACTTGCCTTCTGATACCCTCTAACACTTTGCATCTTACCGTTCTTGAAGTTTATCATTTATTTCCTTGTATGGAAAAGCTGAGTTGTACTTGGGTGCCCTGCAATGTTTTTGGTTACTTAAGCGCTAAAAGTAAACCATTGCATTTCTGGGTTCACTTTCCTATGCAGTTTTACTCTATGGCATAGAAAATGAGGCACGGAACTTGGCTTATAAACAGTTCACTTGAGATGTAGAGCTGCAAGTCACTATATTTTTAAGAACTAGCCTGCAAAAGTGATAGCTCTGAGTCCTTTTGGTTGGCCAGCTGTGTGCAGGACAGTGATATAAAACAATGCATTAGCAGAAATTATTGCAGTGATGTACATAAGAATCTTGTAAGGGAAAGAAGCCGTTTAGTTTTGATAACACATACATGCACACACACACACACACACACACACACACACACACACACACACACACACACACACACACACACACACACACACACACACACACACACACACACACACACACACACACACACACACACACACACACACACACACACACACACACACACACACACACACACACACACACACACACACACACACACACACACACACACACACACACACACACACACACACACACACACACACACACACACACACACACACACACACACACACACACACACACACACACACACACACACACACACACACACACACACACACACACACACACACACACACACACACACACACACACACACACACACACACACACACACACACACACACACACACACACACACACACACACACACACACACACACACACACACACACACACACACACACACACACACACACACACACACACACACACACACACACACACACACACACACACACACACACACACACACACACACACACACACACACACACACACACACACACACACACACACACACACACACACACACACACACACACACACACACACACACACACACACACACACACACACACACACACACACACACACACACACACACACACACACACACACACACACACACACACACACACACACACACACACACACACACACACACACACACACACACACACACACACACACACACACACACACACACACACACACACACACACACACACACACACACACACACACACACACACACACACACACACACACACACACACACACACACACACACACACACACACACACACACACACACACACACACACACACACACACACACACACACACACACACACACACACACACACACACACACACACACACACACACACACACACACACACACACACACACACACACACACACACACACACACACACACACACACACACACACACACACACACACACACACACACACACACACACACACACACACACACACACACACACACACACACACACACACACACACACACACACACACACACACACACACACACACACACACACACACACACACACACACACACACACACACACACACACACACACACACACACACACACACACACACACACACACACACACACACACACACACACACACACACACACACACACACACACACACACACACACACACACACACACACACACACACACACACACACACACACACACACACACACACACACACACACACACACACACACACACACACACACACACACACACACACACACACACACACACACACACACACACACACACACACACACACACACACACACACACACACACACACACACACACACACACACACACACACACACACACACACACACACACACACACACACACACACACACACACACACACACACACACACACACACACACACACACACACACACACACACACACACACACACACACACACACACACACACACACACACATTTGTATCACATTCTTCCTGTGCAAGAAAAGTAGGGTTATGTACATGTTTTTGGGTTTGCTTTTAAATGGAGTTAAAATTAAATATAATTTTGTCTTCATGTCACAATTAGAGTAGCTTGTTTTCCTCAGCTTTGCAGTTTTTAACTTATTTATCCATATTAAGATAATCTTCACGTCAGTTTGTTTTCTTTTAATAATTTTGGATTTGGGTCAAGCTTATAGTTTTTGTTCCAAAAGTGAAATTCTGCTGCTGACCTGTCTTCCTGTATCAGTGTAATATTTCTAAAATGGTCTTTGAATCTGGTTTTACGTTACTTTTAGTTTGCTGTATGTAGCATTTTTCACAATTCTTACAAATCATTTGGTATATTCTGGATCTGTAGATTGGTGGGATTTCTTTTTTTGTTTTTGAATTTAATAATTTTAATACTGAGTATTTATTTGTAGGTGCCAAGATGATATTTTGTTCTTTAAGGATCTTTTTTAATTTATTACATGCTTATGGATGTTACCTTAATGGGTTGAATATGCTGTTGCTGTGTTTATCTTGAATGAATGTGGTTGCTTCCTTAAAGGTTTTCTTTAGCTTAGCTGTTTTAATTTTCTTAAACACCAGACTTTGAAATAGAGCTTTTTGTTTGCTTAGTATTTTGCTTTATGCACGGGTATGTTGATTGCTCTGGCCCGGGATCGATCCCACCCTTGGGGTTGGGACTTTAAGTTCCTGTTATAGCACCGGTGCCCATTCAGCATTTGAGAAGCTTACGATAGGTTAGCAGCCCTGGTGAAGAAAGCCAACTGTTCACCTGGGTCTACCGAGAGAGCTGACCACTTCTCCCCATATCGGTTAGATGATCGCCCACCTCTACCTTGTGTATGCAGGCATGAGGCCAGCAGTTGGGAAGGCAGGCCGTGGCCCTCTATGGGCTGACGTACCATGGATTATGTTGATTGGTCTGTGCATAAGATTGTTTATTATTGCATGTTTATGTATCATTCAGTCATAGCTATGATATTTTATGTCACATTGTGACTACGTTGGCTTCCAGTAAATTGTATATTTTATTTTTGTGTAATTTCTGGTCATAATTAGGTCCTAAATGTTGTCCATTGACTTTCTGTTTTATTGTGAATTTCTTAGCTTCCTCCTATAGATTGAGTAGTTTTAATACATCATCTAAATGTCTGGAATTCTTGCAAACACTCATCAATATATTGGTACCAAACCTTGAAGATCGATGAGAGAGGTCATACCAAATTGAACTTTAAGTCATTCCTTTCATTCACCAGGACCACATGGCAATATAAAAAGCTACATGTATAAGCACTTCATCAAAGTGTGATATCTCCACCTTGTCCAGTACAAGCCAACCTTACCACTCAATGGAATATGGTACTTGAAAGTACTGCCTCTAGGTTAATGCTAATGATGAGCATTTCCATTTTTTAACATGACATAAGATATGTAGATGGACTTACTTTAATTCACTGAACTTTTATCATCATCATCATCATCATCATCATCATCATCATCATCATCATCATCATCATCATCATCATCATCATCATCATAACATTTTTAAAAAGAAATCTGCAATATTGTTGATGTGATTCCTAAAATTGCTACTTACAATCCCAGATATTATACAACTGGTCTCCATTGCTATTATTGTAGAAAAACCCAATGTGTTCTTTTTGTGTTTACTGCTCTGGTCTACTGAGCTCTGTACATTTCTCTCAATTTTTCTAAATGCTTGAATAACCCAGTCATAAACAGTGATTTACTAAATGTTCCTTTGCTGGTTGTGTATTCTCTAAACCAAACAGTTAAATACTTTTTGCATTGCTTGGGTTTTTTACATGATTAAATATGAAATGCTTGTTTCCACATATCTTCTAACGTACTGCACAGCAGCTTAAACTGGCACATATATGTGTAATTGTAGATTTAAATTATTCTTTTACAGGATGAGGACTTCTCCCTAGTCAAATCTTCGAGGTAAGCATCCTGCTTCTTCATACTCACTTTTCTTTTTATGTAACTGGCACATTTATGAAATAGCAGTTCTTGTTGAGCTTTTTAATTGTTAAAATGGGAATTAATAGTAGATCCATCAAATTACATATTGAAATGTGTTGTATGATCGAGTCCACAGATAGTGCGAAGAGTTATACCCGCTATATGACAGTTGATCAAATATTTAACTGTTGTTTTTACTTGATCTAGTAATTGCAAAATGTATCTTATACCACCAAAACCTTAATATGACATTTATAGTGGTAATATCTTTTGAAGTCCCAGAATCAAGCATTTTTAAATAGAAATATGTGTAAGAGAGAGGAACTAGACATATAACATTTACTGCTAAATGCTTTGTATCAAAGTTATGCTTTATTTATGAAGGGAGTTCAATAAATAATGCAGCACGTGTTTTTTCTCGGCGAATTGTGGTTGGAAAAGTATGACATTTCTTGTGAAACATTTTCAAACATTTCCACTTCGTCTCGTAAAGTTTCATTGACTTGCGATAGGTGACAGTGCTATACAGAGCTTTTAAAATGGTATCTGTAACGGAGTTGTGTTCCATATAACGGGCAGTGATTGGTTTCTTTTGGCGTCAAACCAGGACATCTCAGATATTCATAGGTGCTTGCAGAATGTCTGCAGTGATCTGGCAGGGGACAAAAACATGGTGAGTCATTGGGCAAAGTGTGTGTCATCATTGCCGCAAGGTCAAGCAGAACTGTCTGATCTCCCACATGCTGGGCGACCATGCACAGCTTTGAGTCATGTAATGTTGGAGCGTGCAAACACTCCCATTTGAGATGATTGCTGGATCTCAAACACCTCAGTGCTCAACTTGATGTCTGTTGGTAGTGCTGTCACAGTTGCTCACCAGTTGGGATATTCAAAGGTTTGTTCCTGCTGGGTCCCTCAATGTCTAACCAAAGACCATAAAGAGCAAAGGAGAACCATCTGTACAGAATTGCTTGCTCGTCATGAGGCTGATGGTGACAGATTTTTGTCAAACATCGTTACCAGTGATGAAACATAGGTTCATCACTTCAAACCTGAAACAAAACAGAAATCAATTGAGTGGCACCACACCCACTTCTCTACCAAGAAAAAATTTAAAGCCATGCCCTTAGCCGGTGAAGTCATGGCTATAGTCTTCTGGGATGCTGAAGGGGTTATTCGGTTCGATGTCATTCCCCAGGATCAACTCTGAAGTGTATTGTGCTACTCTTCGAAAATTAAAGAAATGACTTCAGCTTGTTCTTAGGCACAAAAATCTGAACAAACTTCTCCATGACAATGCAAAACCTCACACAAGTCTTCGCACCCGAGAGGAGCTCACAAAACTTCAGTGAACTATTCTTCCGTATCCTCACTACATCCCCTATCTAGCACCTTTGGACCAATGAAGGACGCAATCTGTGGGATGCACTATGCGGATGATGAAGTTATTGATGGAGTACGACATTGGCTCAGACATTGACCAGTGGAATTGTACTGTGCAGACATACAGGCCCTCATTTGAAGGTGGCGTAAAGCTGTACCATTGAACAGAGATTATGTTATGTAGCTGAAAGATTGGGGAATAACATGATGTATTTGAATGCTGAATAAAACAACCCCTGTTTCAGAAAAAAAATCTGTTGCATTACTTATTGAACCACCTTCGTGTAGTTGTATCTTGAACAGTTTCAAGGTTGCTCGCTCTGTCATGCCTGCTGACAATGAGAACAGTGAACTGTTGGATTAGTCAATATACAAATTATATAATGACATAAATGTTACAACTCCACCTTTACCTTTCCATAAATTTAAATTCACTTCGAAGTTAGGTACTCATTTGCACATCATATGTTCTTATAGGAATATATCTTGGGTTTCCTTCAAAGTCCATTTCACTATGATACCGTTCTATGTTAATTTTTATTACAAGCAAACTGTAAGGGATAGATGAAACCTTATCATCTCCAACCCTGGATGTTCTTATGTCACAATTTATATTAATTCTCTTTGTGGTAGTGACAATTTGTAGAAAATTATTTACTATAGCTTTCAAATTTCACATAATTTATCATTAAAATTTCAATTACATCTCAAAGGTCCCTCTTAAGAAAGCTCTTCCATTGCAGAATCTTATGGCCTCCTTGCACCTGCAACAAAATATGTAATGAAAACTTTCATAGGAGAAAAAACCATTTTAGTAGTTGATACTGGAAGACATAAAAGCAAACAGTAGAGACTAACTAAAATAATATTAATGCTACATTTAATATTTCATTTTCCTTCTCCAAACTATTGAACCAGTAAGCACTGCAATTCTAAATACATTTAATACATAAGCTTGTAATTTTGAGTATGTTTTCTCCAATTTGTGTGTCATTTATATTGGTATTAATATGGTTTGCGTGTAAATGAAGTTATTGTCTCATGATATTTAGGATTAACAAAGATAATGTAATATAGTCACCTTATATAATATGTTAACTAGAGCTGTCACTTATTTCTGAGCATGTTCTTAACTTACAGAGGTTCTGTTTTTAAAATTGAGTATGTGATTATTGTACTTAATAACATCACATTCTCCATCCTTTCAGATTACCTTCAGAAACAGATTCTGCTGCTATTAGTGGCATATCAGCATTGGCCTTTGTAAACGTCTCAGGAAGAGACAAAACCTTCAGTCATGGAATGGATAACCTTGAATTTCAGTATCTCAAAAGTACCACAGACTTGCCAACTGCAACAGAATATCTTGACTCAGAGCCGATTGTTAAATGTAGTGATATGGGAGAAAGACATGTACTGCCCTTAATCACTAAACAAAAAGTTGTGCAACAGAAGGGCAAAGGTTTGCATAAATGTGACATTTGTGACAAAAACTTTACCTGTCTTTCACAACTAAAGACACACAATTTAATTCATGAAGGCATAAAGCCACATCAATGTAAAACCTGTTATAAGAGCTTTACCCAGTTGGGGCATTTGAAAACACATAATTCAATTCACGAAAGTGAAAAGCCCTACCAATGTAAAACTTGTAGTAAAACCTTTACACAGCTGTTTAGTTTGAAAAGACATAATAGGATTCATGATGGTAAGAAAGCATATCAGTGTAAAAACTGTAATAAGACCTTTACTCTTTTGTCAAATTTGGAAACACATAATCTGTTTCATAAGGGTAAGAAGCCCTACCAATGTGCAACTTGCAGTAAGACCTTTACCCGCATGTCACATCTGAAAACACATAATTTGATTCATGAGGGTAGGAAAGCATATAAATGTAAAATTTGTGGTAAGAGCTTTACCCAGTTGGGGCATTTGAAAAGACATAATGTGATTCATGAAGGTACGAAGGCCTATGAATGTGAAATTTGTAGTAAAACATTTACGCAGTTGTCAAATTTGAAAAGACATAATATGCTTCATGATGGTAAGAAGGAATAGGTTAGCCGTACTTCCATAAAGTTCCTACATTTAAAGTAGTTAAGGTTAGAAGTGAGTGCTTTCCATTTCAATGGGAGTGGTAGAAGGTGTGATGTTGATGCACCACTCTCAAAGGAATTGGGGAAGCTCTGTGACATCATCCAAATTATCTGCTTCGCTCGTATAAGAAACAATAAAAATCTCATGTGATAATTTCTGTTTATGCAATCATTGTCTTATGTCACTTCCCCACATCCTGCAAGCACAGAGCCTCTTCCTGTACAGTAAGTACTTAACTCACCTGTAGATAACAACACATTGACTTTCACGCATACAGGTATGTGTATGTGATGTCTGGGTGGCTTGCCTGCTAGAATCACCACCATTTCCCCATGCTTTATGGAAGTACAACTACTGTACCAATCTAAAACCTGCAATAAGACCTTTACTCTTTGGTCAAATTTGGAAACATGATATTTTTCATAAGGGTAAGAAATCCTATCAAGCTGAAACATTTTTTAAGAGGTTTATTGGGTTGTCCAATTTTAAAACAATTTGATTCATGTGTGAAAGGAGTATGGAGGAGTTGAGGATTTTAATTTACAAGAACTACTTCACATAACAAAGTGCTTTGAAGGAATTATTTCTACTTTAGTCTAATGACTAAAGGCAGGATAATGAAATAGCCACAGATTTCAAAGAAAATAAAATAACCGTTATATAATACCTGTAAAGCATAGATTCCAACATTTGTTAAATTTGTGCATTCTCTGTATGGAAATCTGTTTTTTGAAAAATGTTTAAAATTAATTCTTAAATTAGGCACCTTCAAACAGCTTTTGTACATACGTAAAATATGAAGATATTAACAGTAAAGCAAACAAAGATATAGAAATGTAATAATTTGTAACTTATAAAGTTTCACTTATAAGAAATGATGACTGTATTTTTTAAAAGTTGACTAGGATCGCGATTTCGTGAATAACTCATTCACATCATCAGGTTGAATCATCAACAAACTCATTAACATTACCGTCACTAGGTGTCACTGTGTTTCTTTTAGTACTACCAACATCTGAAAATGAATCAAATTTAAAGCAGAATCGACTGCTTGTATGTCGAAATTCACTATGCAATGTTTATTTTTTGAAATATCTTTTCCCAATTCATTAAATCTATCGGACCATTTAATTGTTTTAATAATTTAACTTCAGGATGTATTTCATGGTTAAATGACCTAAAATGATCTTCTACAGCCGATTTATCAGTTTGTTTATACTTAATGTTACAAAAATGTACTTTCATTCTGGTTTCCAAATTAAGTTTTGTCTTTATAAACTTTATCACAACCAAAACAATTAAATTGGCAAATACCATATATTTTACTATCAGGAATTTTATCGTTTTAGAGAAATGCTGTAAATTTTTAACACTATATTTATTTTGAGGAATTAAAGTTTTAGCAAACTCTTTCAAAACATTTTGAAAATGGTCATTAATCCAATGATGGTAAGTACATTTTTTAAAATTATAATCGTCTTTTAATTTTTTAGGAGTAGAAATATCATTAACAGTTTTGTGATATTTAAATTTTTCAACTAAACCATTAATTAAAGCAGTATTACTAATATGTTTATATTCTTTATTAAATTCCCCTTTATTCGTTGGTATATTTATCAATTTATAATCAAGCTATTGAAAACAGCAAATATATGTGAAAAACTATTAAAACGTTTATTTTTTATGTGATTATCCATATAAGCACATTTCCTATAAATAGCAAAGAAAAAAATTTTCATAACTTTAAGTATAAAGAAACTGGTAAATCGGCTGTAGCAGATCATTTTTGGTCATTTAATCATTAAATAAATCCGTAAGTTAAATTATTAAAACAATTAAATGATCTGATAAATTTAATGGTTTGGGAAAATATATTTATTTTTAAAAATAAACATTGTGTAATGAATAGAGTCAACATGAGAAATTCAATGCCATGGCTGGGATTTGAACTACATATCTCCTGGTTTCTGTACAATCGCTCTAACCCATTGAGCTACCATGGCCAATGTGTTGTCCTGACATTAAATTCTCAATTTGACTTGTATATTGGTGTATCTCGAATGCAAGAGACCCTAGTTGGTTTACCAGGGAAATGTACGAGTCAAATGGAAAATTTAATGTCAGGACGGCTCGTTGGCCATGGTAGCTCAATGGGGTAGAGCGACTGGAGAGAAACCAGGAGATCCATTGTTCAAATCCCGGCAATGGCATTGAATTTTTCATGTTGACTCTATCAATCAAAGACCTTAGGCTATATACGGCTAGTGTGAAGAAATTATTAATTTCCATCAATTAACTAAAATTGTGTAATGAATTTTGAAATACCGGCAGTCGATTCTGTTTTTAAATTTGTTTCATTTTCATATGTTGGTAGTACTAAGATAAACATAGTGACATCTAGCGACGGTAACGTTAATGAGTTTGTTGATGAATTAAGTTGATGTGAATGAGTTATTCACGAAATCATGATCCTAGTCAATTTTTAAGAAATAGTCATCATTTCTTATAAGATAAGTGGATCCTTTTAAGTTACAAATTATTATATTTCTATATAGCTTTTGTAACGTTTTAATTATTATTGAATTGTTGGGTCTATAGTTGAAATTGCTTATTGACTGGCATTGAAATATGACGGAAACAGGTTTATTGAATTATTTCGCGTATTTTCATTTACTTCTACTAGTATTAATTTTGTGATTTCTAAAGTTTGCAAATCCCAGGTCATATATGAAAAGCTGAGTGCAACAGTGGTCAATCCAACATTTTAAATATTGTACTACAAAGTTGACAGTAGCTAGTTTTTTCATATTTTACTGTTATATTGATGTTATTTCCATTGTTACTTACTCTGAAGCTTGGCAATCTATTATAATAAACAAATTGTGCTAAAATGAAGTTAAAAGGCTGACATTAGTATATATTTGGTGCTTGACACATAAATGTATGGGTTACAACTACACATTGCAATATTCCCTTTTATAAATAGTGCTCTGAGAACTCTAGATAAATAAAGGGAATGTCACATATTTATTGACCTGTCTATAGCTTTTGACATTCTAAATCAGGATATTTTATTCCAAAAACTTGGAAATTTATGAGTTAAGGGGAAATCTTTAGAATGTCTCCAATCTTATGTAAATGAGAGGAAACAAATTGTTGAAATACTTAATCATTAAAATGAAAGTGTCACACAGTATCGGTCAAGTACAAAAATGCTTAAATTTCAAGTCTGAGTGTTAGGTCCCATTCTATTCCTTTTATTTGTAAATGATCTTGAGGGAGTTACCTTCGAATAATATAACTCAGTTTGCCGATAGTACAACCATAACAACTAGTACTAATGCAGAGATTAATTAAAAGTTAACAGATAAAACAACAGAAGCAATGTATAGCTATTTTGCAAACTACGAGTTAAAACTAAATATAAAAAGCAGTTATATGTGTTTGGAGGAATTTAGTAACAGTGATGTCAAAATTAATTTCATGAACTATTTGTAGTTGGTTTATTGATACTCGTCACTTACTTATTTATATTTATGAGAGACTAGTTTCAAAGACATTGGCCTCCATTTTCAATCTCTTTCCAACTGGCATCTGTTGTCTGCTCTCTCTCTCTCTGGTGGTGGAACTATGAACTTCTTTGTCAAATTATCTACTGGTGGGATTTCAAAGTTCATTACGCGATCCTTATTTTTCCATATATGTTCTCCCATGTTGTCAATTTATTTTGGTTTATCACTCCTTTTAATAATTTTGGATTTGGATCAATGTCATGGTTTTCATTCCAAAAGTGAAATGCTACTGCTGACTTATCTTCTTGTTTCAATCTGATGTTTCTAAAGTGCTCTTTGACTCTGGTTTTTAGATTTCTTTTAGTTTGACCTATGTAGCATTTTTCACAATTCTTACAACTTATCTGGTATATTCCGGATCTGTTAACTGATGGGATTTCATCTTTTGTTTTTGAATTAAGCAATTTTAAAATTGAGTGTCTATTAGTAGGTACCAAGGGGATATTTTGTTCCTTGAAGATCTTTTTAAATTTATTAAATGTTTTTGGGTGATATGTGAATGAACTGAATATGCTGTTGCTTTCTTTTTCTTTTGTAAATGTGGTTGCTCCCTTAATGGTTTTCTTTAGTTTAGCTTTTCTAATTTTCTTCAACACCAAATTTTTGTTGTATCCATTTTCCTCTGCTATGTGTAGTATTGTTTTTTGTTCTTTGAAATATTCTTCTTTTTCCATGGGTATGTTGACTAGTCTGTGTGTAAGGCTGTTTATTATTGCATGTTTATGTGTAATTGGGTTGTGGCTATTATTTTTTATATAATTTTCTGAATGTGTTGGTTTCCTGTAAATTCCAAATTTTATTTTTGTGTCATTCCTGATGATATTTAGATCCAAGAAAGAGAGAGGAAACCAATGGACAGCTCTCTTTCTTGGATCTAAATAAAACATGTAAATAAAACATAAATTAAATGCAAATTAAATGTACTCTTATGAAGAAAATTGTGGTGACGGTGGTGGTGGCAGTAGCTGCAGCCGGTGGCACAGAAAACCATAGTTTGCTAACTTAAAGGAAAGGAATGGACATTTTCCAAAATTAGCTTACTTGGTTCCCCAGAACTTAGACCAATGATCCGCCACTAGTGTAACATTGCATTAGATTTAGAAGCGTTGTTCCTAAATGCTCAAGTTGAATTTATTGCATCAAAGAACTTATTGAAACCAGATGTGTGGTAAAGGAGAGAAAAATACACAAGTCAGTTGGAGAATTTAATGTCATGTTGGCACGTTGGCCATAGTAGCTCAATGGTTTAGAGCGGCTGGACAGAAACCAGATGATGCGTGGTTCAAATCCTGGCTATGGCATTGAACTTTTCAGTCTAGCTCTATCGTTTCATAGTGCATACTGCACACGGCTAGTATGAAATAACAATTTCCAAGGAGAGAAACTTTGGTTACATTTAGTGAACATTACAATTTGTCTAATTAAGAACAGGTATCAGTATATGAATATTAGAAAATAATATATGAAATGCCTAGCAGAAAGCAAACGAGAGTTTAAACCTTTATTTTAATGAAAATATTTTGTATTAGAGGTCAGTCTATTAATAATGGTGCATCTTCGGGAAGATTACATAGTAGACTAAACTGTTATGTGTTTCAAATAGGATGATGTTTGTCCTTGAGCACTACTAGATGAATGACCAATCGCAGTACTGTGGTGTTGTATGGCATTCCTGCTAAGTGGTTGACGAGTGGCAGACTAATAAATCTCTAATCAATACAGTCTAATCAAATAAAGTAGATTTTGCCAAAATTGATCCATGAGGAAGGAGAGAGTAATGTTTTTTGATGGATAGTCAGCATGAAAAATTCAATGCCATGGCTAGGATTTGAACCATGGATCTGCTGGTTTCCATCCAGTCGCTCTAACCCATTGAGCTACCATGGCCAACTTACCCCTAGTGGTCTACCAGGGAAATATACGAGTCAAATGGAGAATTTAATGTCATGATGGCAAGTTGGCCAAGGTAGCTCAATGGGTTAGAGCGACTGGACGGAACCAGAAGATCCGTGATTCAAATCCTGGCCATGGCATTGAATTTTTCATGTTGACTCTATCTAACATCATAAATTTGCAGTACTCAGACATTGAAGACAATGACAATGACTCACAGCTATACGATGCACCACTGATATTTTCATTGGATTAGAAAAATAAGTAATTCATAAACTATAATTAACTTTAAACTAAATATTTAAACTATTTGCATCATGACATTATTAATCAATCCATTCTACTCCTTACAGGAATTTTTTGAAAGGGCATCTCAATTGTAAATAGTGTCACTTATTCACTGAACATTATTTTCTCATTTGTATATATTCTGTAAAATAGAATATTTATGTTATCTTCTGACGTCCATTGCTGTAAAGCTCAACGACAATAAAATTATTATTATTATTATTATTATTATTATTATTATTATTATTATTATTATTATTATTATTATTATTATTATTATTATTATTATTATTATTATTATTATTATTATTATTATTATTATTATTATTATTATTAATACGAATATCCATGTTGCAATTGTGATTTCAACAACTACATTATTACAAAACTTTGGAAAGTTCAGTTTGCATTCCCTTAAATCTAGCGCCAAGAACAGTCGCAAGTGTGCGAGAGAGAGAGGGAAATATAAAAAAGAGTGGGGATAATGAGGTGGCAATGGCGAAAGCTCCAATGCATCTGATTCGCTACAGGTGAGAGTTCTTCCCATTTGAAACACATAATAATGCATTTGTCAAATACAACATTACATATATCGAAATTTAGATGTGCTAAGAGTTATCAGATTAAATTTGGAAATCTATGACCAAAATTTAGTACACAAAACATATACTGAAAACATTATCAGCTGTTTCATTTGACAACTTCATGAACCCCAATGAACAGCACTTTCTTGAAAACTACTTTCTCAAATCAAATGCTGAAGCTGACCTAAATAGGAACCTGTATTTTTATTGTTTCTCTACAGGAGAAGTGAACAAATCAATTTGCTGCCTATGCAACCTTTTCTTTGTTCAGGTTTTTGACATCATTGAATTCGTATGTCAATAGCATATCTCTCTAGATATTTAACTCTGTTTACCTTCTGCTTTTATCTTTATTCCCATGTACAATTGTGTTAAATGTGACTCAGGTGTATGATGTCATCAGCAGAGCTAGGAAGTTTGTACCGATTTCCTTGAGTAGTGTAAGAGCGGCCAGGCATGGCTATACAACACAGCGCTACTAGCAAGGACAAGGTTCATCCTAGAATACAACTCATTACCAGAGCTAGGAAGTTCGTACCGATTTCCTTGAGCAGTGTAAGAGCTGCCAGGCATGGCTATACAATGCAGCCTACTAGCAAGGACAAGGTTGATTGTAGAGTACAACTCATTACTACAAAACAGATGTAACTAACTGTATGACAGAGCATGTTGGTAGGATGAAAGACATTTGAATAATGGCCAGACATGGCTATACCACGCAGAGCTACTAGCAAGGGCAAGGTTCATCGTAGAATGTAACTCATTACTGCAAAACAGGTGTAACTGTATGACTCAGAGGACGTTGGTAGGAAGGAAGACATTTGAGTAACATCTTGGTTATGCTTCAAGGATAAGCAACTAAATTTGCTGTACAATCATTGTATGTTTTCTAGAACTGTACTTACTCTTCTCCTTATTTACTTCATTATTTACATTTACATTTCAGTGTACAGAAAACAGAAAAAAGAGAAGCCGGATTGAGAAACTAAAGTATACTGGTCGCCAATCTAGAAAGTGACATTTCGTAAGGAGAGGGAGGCGGCGTTGCCACTTATTGCTGCCACGTGGATAGCGCGATAGGATTACGCGTGCGAAGGTGATTCAGCTATGACTGCAATGGGTATTATTATTATTATTATTATTATTATTATTATTATTATTATTATTATTATTATTATTATTATTATTATTATTATTTATAATAATTTACACAAAGACAATAATAAAGTTGTGGGTCTACATACAAATGCTAGAACATGCAAGAACACTTGACTAAAGATCATCGTAACAAAAGAGGCATACCTGTTAGATTTTGAAATTACTGAAGTGGGGATATGCCGCTTATATCCAAATCGCTTGAATCGTTGCTGCTGCTGGAATAAACAATGTTGCTGCACTAGTCATCATCTGAAGAGCTGCTGGAATCCCCCACGGAAATAACAAGTTGTTCTAGTCTCTTCCAAAATGTCTTCATTTTCCCAAGCGGCACTTATTACGCCTTTTGTGTGAGTTACCACTTTTTTCTAGTTTTCGGCTTTTATTGATGTTAGAACCTCTTTTGTCAGCTTTATTATTGATGACACAGTGAAGTCTTTATTGTTTCGGCCAACATAACCCTTTACTTTTAAGCTGAAACTGTAAATGCACAAAATATTGAAATGACATAATTTGGAAATCAGTGCACGTTAAAAAGGTAGAGTTAGTGGTGGCTAAGTTGGTGTTAAAAGTGACAGAATGGGATAAAAGTGTGTGAGCAGGTACGGAGGTTCACAGGCCAGGTACTTTGGCCTACTCCCCGAGACCGGTTTTCTCGGAAACTGATTGCACACCTGGTCGAGGAAAAAAAGTGAAAGGTCTCTCAGTTGGCGTAACGACGTGATGTTTCGCGCTAAAATTTGTAGGGGGTTAGGGGAAGTAATGGCATGATCTGAGTCCACGAGTGAAAAGAAGTCACTTGGGTTGGAACACTCATGGAAGGAGGTTGGTCCAGAGGCAGCTGGGCGTCAACCTGACCAGCATTGTGATATATCGCGATAGTGAACCTACTCTGCAGCCATAGCAACCAAGACATATTGGAAAACCTTTAATTCTATTTTGTTTGAATAAATCGCATTTCAAAGATAGCTCTGATTTTTCTGTGCTAATATCCTACGCATACCCAGAGTGCAAGATCCATGCGGAGCAGCTGAAGCAGAAATCGACGAGAAGCAGCTTAGTAATAGTGAAAGAGAACGTGGAGTCG
Organism: Mantis religiosa; assembly: GCA_030765055.1. Taxonomy (NCBI): domain Eukaryota; kingdom Metazoa; phylum Arthropoda; class Insecta; order Mantodea; family Mantidae; genus Mantis; species Mantis religiosa. Next base: position 122,445,821 of record CM060959.1, read on the forward strand.
TATTCCACCTTCTACAAAGCAGCGATGAGACGACACATTATCGACGCATCTTTAATTCCCGTTGCAACTTCACTTCAGCCCAAATCAACTCGATCGGGTTAAAGTGACAATGATAAGGGGGAAGTCAAACTATTTTATGACTGTGTTCTGCAGCAATGCTATCGACTACATAGCTTGGTAATCGCAGTTTATTTGCCCTCACAAGTTGCAGTAACTCACTTTTCTTCAGTTCCTCCTTCACTGGTATATTACAGCGAGCAAGCCACTGAATAATTTCATTTCCTTGTACCCTTTGTTGATGATCTGTTAGAAATTACTGAATGGTATCTGGCATTTTTCATTACTATAACAGACGGTCTGGTTAAATTTGAAAGAAGCTGTTCTGTGAACCGTTTAAGAAAGGTGTTATGGTTCATTTCCTCATTATAGTCTACTGCTTTTTTATTTAAAAAGAAGACAACAGTTGGGAGCAAAACCTGATGCAGTTCCTGCATGTAGAAGTATAATTCTGCCTCTTTTGCCTAAGGGCACATTCATTGTTCCTTCCACCGTTTCGTCAGTCCAGCCTTTGCTGATGGAATGATTGGCATTTACGCATGTCTCGTCGAGCCAAACAATATTTTCCAAATCATGGGTAAGAATTTCCTGAAGTAATCTGCAGCGCCAAGCAGAGATGTCAGGTTTCTCCATTAGCAATTTTCTACCATTTACTTTTTTGTAGTGGAAACCTATTTTTATCACTACCCTACGCAAAGAAGTCTTGCTACCTTGAAACAGCTCGGTTTCCCTTAGAGAAACGTGCAGCTTGAAAATAGTAGGATTCTCCTTTCTGCTGTAATATGAGTAAATATGTCTGCGAATTGCTTCCTGATGGAAAGGATCCAAGTTGGTGATACGCTTACATCCTTTTCTTTTTGCCGGGAGTTTCTAATTTAGACCCCGATGCGTTACTTTCTTCTTTAAAATACTTTCTTTCCCAATCTTAACCACAGTATTTTTGCTGATACTTACAGCACGTGAAATCCTATCAAGCACTTTAGAGACTGGAATAATAGGCTCCCCTTTCAATTTCTCCTCTTCGAAGTATCCTCTCACAGAGCATATAATTCCCGTGCCTTTCCTTTAATTGGAATACCTTTACCAAATATAGTTTTATTTGGTTCCCGAGTACGTTCAGGTTTTCGCTTGTCACTATTTTTAGACATAATTAAACATTCATTAAATCACAATTGCAAATGATCACAACACACGCACAGATACACGGACTCACACACACGTAAACCAAGACAAATTGCCACTACAGGATCTATAACTGTTGTGTATAAAATAAGAATAGCAGCAGGTGCGTGAAGGCATTCTCTTTATGCAGCGTAATCAGTAGAGAAATAAACACCGAGGTATTCCATTTATTCAGCATAATCAGTAGAGATATAAACACCAAGGTATTGTGTTTACTGCAGCGTTTGCATAACTCGCTCTCCCGCAAGTCATGCTAAGCACGTGTTAAGAATATCGGCAACCAAGGTTTAGCGTCTAACGTCATGGAAACGTTTCTACTCTAATTGGTCGCTCTGATCGTTACTATGACAACCGTTATGACGTGCTCATCCTCTCTCATTTATTTAAAGTGTTGTTCCCTGTGCTTCCTAACTGTCAATCCCATTCTAGTTTGGCAACCAGTATAGCTGAAATCATTAACGAATTTGCAACAGATTATCAATCAATTAAATCTTGTTTTACGGGACATACAATGAGTTTTTCATTTGAAAGGCTTCAGAGGTACATTGTTTTTAGTAATACGAGTGTAGATGAGTAAATATGTAGTAAAATACCTGCTTTGGTAGTTTGTCTAATAAGAGTCTTCAGATATTTAAGAAATTAATTTTATTATTTGGATATTATTTTACATTCGATCAGGAAATGTTACCATCCACGTTATAATTGCTTGGGTGTTGCCACATGTGCCTATTTAAATAATGAGATCATCCAGAGACAAGCCGGTATGTACTATATAAGAATTTGTATGTTCTACATAATGTTCTAAATAGATGTGCATTTACGAATATCTCATAAGTCATTTGTTTGTTCTCTGTTCAACCAGTTTCAATGCCTTGCCGGTCTGCATTTGTTATCTGTGACTTGTTTGGATGCCGGGAGAAGGTCAGTCGCAACCTGCATAGGGAATGGTGAGCAGTACCAACTTCCTAGCTCTGGTCATCAGCTACATGCTGGAGTGGAAGTGTGAAGAGCACTTTATAGCAGGATTATGGACAGCAGAAAATGACAAGCGAGATGAACCAAAGGGGTTCAGTGAAGGATGACAGTACTTGTAACATATTTAAATGTATACCTATTACCTGTTATTCATTTAGGCTTCCTTCCCAAAAATCCTGAATGGCTTCGGTTAGGCTGCTGTATGTTTTTTAATATATTTGCTGCTTAGGACTCTCGTCTTTCAGGTACCCATTATTTAGGAAATAAAAAGTAACAAAATAACTTGTGAAGAATAACAGTTGAGAGCATTTTCTTAAAAAAGTTACTGTGTTGGTGTTATCATTTCTGTCTCATGCGGGACACAAAGGAGCAGTTCTTAATATTGAAGTCTCAAAATATGTATTAACGTATAACACAGCTGCCAACATTGATGTGTGCTTTCAAATGCTGCAATGCCTATTTGTGTGATATTCAAGCATGGTAATCAAATTCCACATCCCAATAGGTTTCCCTCTTATTGTGATGTTTCGTAGGTCTCAGTATTCCACATACAGTCACCGTAATGGAAATCTTTACATAGATAATGCGCTCAATTTGTCCTCCCACCAGTACACAAAAAGGCGAGCGGAACTGCAAATCATGTTATTCTCAAGTGCACAGCAGCAACTCCCTTTCATTAGCAGCCTAGGTCTCAGTCCACCTCTGGTATTTGCGTACAGCAAGTTGTTTATTGTGTGTTGTCATCTGATTTTTGATCTCAGTGCTGTGTTTGAAGGTGAGTATTTCCGTATCCAATACACAGAATGTGATGCAAGAAGCTCACTTGTGAGGAGAAGACTCGTGCTTTAATTCTGTTAGAGGTAGGTACCTCTGTAATTCATATAGTTGCTGATCTAAAGGTTTCAAGACAGGCCATTTACAAATTACAAATATGCAGCAGCACCTTCGCCACATGCCACCCACACAAACTCGAAAAACAGGTTCAGGTGGTAAAAGAAAACTTCTCCAAGGACTGATGACCTTCTAAAACGGAAAGTGATAGCTAATCCATGGGTTACAGCTGTGGCACGTTTAATAAATAATCATTCACAGCTGCTCAAAAGTGTTCCAATCTGGACCATTCATCACCTTCAAAAAGACTTTGGTTTATCAATTTGATGTGCTGCCAAGTAGCCTCTTGTAACTGAAGCATGATGAAGAAAAGTATACATTTCTGCAAAACATATCAGCACTGGACATCAGAGGACTGTCACAAAGTAAAGTTTTCTGATGAAAGCACTTTCATATTGGTCAGAGGAAAGTCCAAAAAGGTGAGAAGGTCAAAAGTTGTGTCATGATATGATCCAAATTTTACGGTCAAAACTGTTAATCATCCAGAAAGTGTGATGGTATGGGGTGCCTTTAGTGGTAATTGTGGTAGAGATGGCTTGTATTTTCTCCCTAAAACTGTAACAATGAAGGGAAGAAGTAACTATTTAGAAGTGTTGCAACAGCATTTGGTCACATTTTGGTCAATTCATCAGTGTCAGTTCTTTATGCATGATGGTGCTCCTGCTCACAGAACAAAGATGGTTCAGAAGTTCCTAAAAGATAATAATATACTGTACGTGACTGGCATGGTAACTCTCCTGACCTAAATCCTAATATAAAATTCTTGGGATCAAATTAAAAATAAAATTGAAGAGCTGCAGCCATCAAATATTAAGGAGCTGCAGGAGGCATTGAAGAAGTTATGGGTAGAAACAGACAAAACATATTTTGAAAACCTAGCAGATTCGATGCCCAGGAGACTTATGAAAGTGATACAAGTTAAGGGAAATATGACCAAGTAAAACCATTAAATCAGTGTTTGTTGTTTTTATTACCATGTAAAGATTTCCATTGCAGTCAATGTACATCTATTAGCTTGTAATAAGCAGTAAATTTAAAGAAGAAATGAAAGACTATGAAGACCATGTAGATTTTAATGCCTCTATAGTAGAAACTGCTTTCGGACAATTTTTTGTTAAGTGGGGTTATATGTAGTTTTGCTTTATCTCTTGTGTCACAACAGTGAATTTAAGAATTTATGGTAAAATCTTTTATGCGTGTTTGCATTAATACAATTATTTCATATATATATATATATATATATAGGATAATGGCAAAATGTTTAGTTCTTTAAAGAATGGTTTGCAGCTGACAACAGAAGGTAAACTGAGAATAATTCTAATGACCCTTTCTTGTAAAATTGTGTCATCGTAAGTTGGTGATTGACGTTGTGCCTCCACGTGCTATTCAGCTGTGAAAACAAGGAGAGGGAATAAACACGTCACTGACACGTCATTGCGGTCGCCTAGCAACCAACAATCCACCAATTAAAAGTAAACTGTTGCCATAGCAACCCGGCACGCTTATCCTACGTTGCCAACTCTATCGCACTACACCACGTGCTTTATGCATGACGCTAGTCTATCGGCATGTTTAGGTTTGCAGTAAACAGACACTGCTCCTATTGTTGCTTCGCTTATGAATCAGCGGTATCTCAATACCGTCATCGTTCTTTGCCTTTAGTATGAGACGGTATGTGTTGTTGGAAGGGAACAGGTGTGGATTTAGTTTCAAGGAATATCCTATGAGGTTTTCTGGGTGAATGACCAACCTTTTCAGTTTAATGACCAACCCTTCTTACCTGCCTTTGTCCGGTCCAGTTCTAACATGAATAACCCTTACGGTACTTAGGATATTTCTTCCCTGTCATCACTGCCAAACTAAGAGTGTACTGCTTCAAGTAGTGAATGTTTCTTAGGGTGTAAACAGCTTTACATTTTCACAACATAATTCCTGTGTTTCGGTGATCAACTTTAGTGTTTCAGTGTAACTTTAATATTTAGCTAATTATCGTTACTAATGGCTGTCACAAACACTTGTGCTACAGAAACAGACAGAAAGAAATTATCTGTGAAGTCCACCAAAAATGTTTTTGGGTATGGAATCCCAATTAAAGGACAAGTAAGGGAAATTATATGTGCGTGTTCAAGAACATTTTAAAAAAAAGTAGGAATTGCTAGAACCGGTAAAAGCAAACCGCAGTTCCCAAATATATACTTAATGAAATTGCTGCAGAAAAAGGTCACAAAATTATTAGACTTCCTCCCTACCATTGCCATTTTAATGCAATAGAGTTGATTTGGGTCCAAATAAAGGGATATGTAGCGTGCAAATATACAGATTTCACTATAACATGTTATAAAACTAACAAGCAATAGCAAAAATAAGTGCTAAAAATTGGGAAGATGCTGTTTGTCACACAAAAAAGTTATAGTAGCAGCATGGGAAAACGACGGCGTTTTGGAAGAAAGTGGAAGAACTCATGATTTCCGTGGGAGATTGCAGTAGCTCTGACGATGACGGCGACAACGATCAGAAAAGCAGTAGCAATGACAGCAGCGACTCTGAGATAAGCGGCATATTCCCGTTGGAATAGAATGCATAATTCTGTGCAGGTATGGAACTTTTGTTTCTCTAAATCTTAACTGTAGCTAACCATTTATTTTTTGTTCATTTCGAAGATTTCGTATGCTGTAATTAGTAACTGCTCACTTAAATGTGTAGACAGTCTTACGGCAGTCTTATGATTAATACTGCATTACGCAAATTTCTAGGAATATGCGCGTGTACATTACCGCAGTCGAACTTCCTCCTCCCCTCTACCCGCCATCTTCGTTGCCTAGCACGTGGAGAGGAATGGTAAAGTGGCAACGGCGCTATCCCCTCTCCTTGCCCACTCCTTCAACTGTCAATCACCAACTTATAATGCACCCATAATAATTTGAATATTTTAATAGCTTCGCTACTATTTCCCACAAGGATATCCCATATGATATTAAAGACTGAAATTTGGAGAAATACCTGACCTTTAGTGTATCTTTACTCACTATGTTTTTCAAAAGATTAATTTAGAAGCAAATTTGACACAGTTTTTAAATTAATTCAATAATGTGAGGTTTCCCACTTTGAATTCTCACAGCTAAGCACTACAGCTTATTTAGACAGACTATTATCTTCAAACCAAGAAGATTGTGACTGCATTTATATTTATGTTTAAGAGTCATTTTTTCCTGTTACATAGTATACTGGTATCATCTGCAAATAATAAATATTTTATATTGTTATTTTGATTGTTATCAACAAGATCATTTATAAATGATGGGTCTAAAACTGAACATAAGCTGTAAGTTACTTTTCATTATTCTATAACTAATTTTTTTACAAATATGCTGAAATTTTTAGTCACTTGGCAATTACAAACATTGTCTCTAACCTCAAACTTATTTTAATTTCTATAGGTCCAAGGAGAGTATAAGGATACACGACTGATATTCCATTTGCTCTGCCTGGCCAAGGAATAAAGAAATGAATAATGACCTCCCATTTTAGAAAAAGTACAAATATGTTGAGATTTAACTGTATTGGAACACTACAGTGAAGCGAAATAATTATTAATTTACAGATGAGTCGTATTTATTACACATCTGCTTCACTTACGTACCTATTTTGAGGACATGTTTTGCAAATCATCGTTTGCATCTTCGGCTCTTATGCGACTAAAGCTTGATCCAGTGGTGTGGGTAATTCTGGAGTTGCTGCTGCCATCTGTTGATTTAGTGATGAACTTAAATGCGGGATCCTCTTCTGGCAGGATTTCAAAGTTCATTAGTTGATTTTTATGTTTTTCTATGTATATTCTCTCCCATATGGCGAGTTCACTATGTTTTTGTACGTATTTTAGCAATTCGGTGCTATCTTCAATTTCATGATTTTCAGACCAGAAATGAGCTGCTATTGCGGACTTATCAATATTTATTATATCTATTATCTTAAAAACTGCAATTAAAAATGGATATGGATAAAATCTTGAAGATAAAAAACCAAAATCATTCATACAAAAGAACTTAACAGTAATAATACTGAGAAGATAAAACCAGAGGAAAAGTCAGGCATTTACAAGATTAAGTGTAAAGACTGTCAAAAAATTTACATAGGGAGGACAAAAAGAAACATAGGCTCTAGAAAGAAAGAACACTTCAGGCACTTAAGATACAAAAATATTGATATGTCTGCAATAGCAGCTCATTTCTGGTCTGAAAATCATTAAATTGAAGATAGCACCGAATTGCTAAAATACGTACAAAAACATAGTGAACTCATCATATGGGACAGAATATACATAGAAAAACATAAAAAAAACTAATGAATTTTGAAATCCCGCCAGAAGAGAATCCCACATTTAAGTTCACCACTAAATCAACAGATGGCAGCAGCAACTCCAGAATTACCCACACCACTGGATTAAGCTTTAGTCGCATAAGAGCCGAAGATGCAAACGATGATTTGCGAAACATGTCCTCAAAATAGGTACCTAAGTGAAGCAGATGTATAATACAACGCATCTATAAATTAATTAAAATATGTTGTTGTTTTCAAATGCTAGGCTTTGTCAATGAAGACATTAGCTCTCCTGCTCTCCAATATTTCTGTGTAGTGGGTCCGGCAGGTAGGGCTTCACAGGTTAAAAGAGGTTCTTCATTCATTTCTTGTAAAAATATTACAAGAAACAAACAATGGCAAGGAATACCTTCTGAGAAGTTTACATCTAAATATCCAGAACTTCAAAAACATCTTTGACTTTTTTAATATTTTTTCAAATATAATGATTTAAACATTGTACAAAATACAATGAGATATACACATTTCTGAACACATTACCTGAAGGCCAAGTATGAATATAGGTTGTCCTTAAATATAATAAAATATATTTAAATAAAAATTCTTAGATACATTTTCAGGAAATGAAATATTGCTCCATGCAATGTTTGGGCTGGGAAAACTTTTTTGGAATTTATGGTATTGTTGGAAGATGCTGAATGAGATATCGAGTTTGGTATGTAATTCTCCTTGACAGAAATCTGTAGGTCACAGTGGTACAGGAGGCCTGAGCTATATTAATGCAATTATATGCTTGTATTTCATTTTGCTTTCAATTTTATTTTCTTCCCCCAACTTTTAATTTTATTAGTAGACATATTAGATACATAAGTTAAAATATAATATAAATAGAGTGTACATCTATTAAGTATATGTAAAGAGAATAACATATTCCTTTAGAATACATCTTGTCATTGGAAATGTTCAGTTACTCAGTCATTAGCTATTTCTTGTTTTCCTCACCTAGTTAGTTAAAAACTAATAATTTTGTTCTCAGAGTGGTGCACTGCATTTTCCACATCATTCCCCTTTCAATGATTCTGCTGCATTTGGCAACTCATCTGCTGTTGGTTGTTCAGGAGCTATTTCTGAACATTGAGTAGCTTTGATGCTGTTGCTCTTCTCTGTAGCTGTTGCAACAGTAAGGCTAAGGACAGCTTACAAATATTCCTGTCTTGTAGAATATTTGTTTTGGTTACCTAGAAAAGATAACCTTGGAATTCCTACAATATTTAACAAATAGTTAAAAACTACCTACCATTGGCCTCCTTCATGTTCTTCTGTTCACATTGTATGTAGCACACAATTTACATCAGCTTCAGATTTAGTATCATTGTAATTGTGCCTTTTTCTCAAGACCTCCTGAAAATTTATCTGACACAACATGTAGACCCGAGATCAAAAATAAATGTTTTATACCTCTTTAGCACATATGAAACAAATGTGTCATTTTTTGTGAAGCCAAATACACTTTCATATTGGCTGCAACCTTTTGGAGAAGTAAAATTACTGGCTAACTCCTCGTTCTTGTGCACTGTACCAATGAAGGAAAGTTGTCATTTGCGCACCAGTGATACACAAGGCAAGAACACATCTCTTAGAAGACATTTACGATGGTATACTAGATAGAATATTTTCAAAATGACTAACACTATGACAAAACTTATTTAACAGAACATGTGTAATCTTACATGTTTATTGTAGTAGACATATCTATCTTACAACAATAAGGTGGACAAAATTCAATCAAATAAAAATTACTTTACAGACCCCACATATCACTCAAGGACTAAATACTAATGATGGGTGAGAAGGGTCATTCTACTATTCCGAGTTGGCACTTCTTTACTTTCAGTTAAGTCATGTATTTTATAATGCTTCTCAATTTCAATTTGCATTATGGATATCTTTTGTACTTAATCTCATGATACAGCAGTACCGAAGTGACTAGAATTGCTTAGGAAATGCAATTACCTCATATCACTTTAACCCAATCTCCCTCTACATTTAGGAAGTTTTGTTTAACAAAACTATGACATAAGCACAACAATATACTACATGGCAAAACGAGAATGCGTATCGACAAAAATTCTTAACACAGGAGATGTTTACCTCACATGGTGAGTTCAGTGTATGTATACTCTGTTCAGAAATAATCATTTCTACTGGTCAGCAAAGTGTCATACATCGTCAGGCGCAAGAAAATATATAGACACATGCAGCTTCCAGTCGCTCTATTTGGTTTTGTAACTTATTAATATTTCATTCTTCTAATCGACCTGATAAGGAATGGTTGCAGCGATGGTCACCTGAAGGTCAAAATCGATGCACATACTAGCATAAACTATGCTAGTTTAATAAGAATGTAATTGTAGAACAAGTAAGATTTGTATCTCTGTGGATACATTCAGTCAGTGTGAGGAAGAACTCTGCTTTTTGAGATTCATAACCGACAATTATGGTGAGAGCCCTTTCTAAAGTGATTCAAGAAGTTGTATGTCTGACTCCCCAGAGAGTCCATAACTTAGAAGAGGCAGTATTAAATATGTAATGTTTAACACCCGCTTTTACTACATACAGCACTGCAGACGATGACACTGGTGACACATGAAATGAAGATGGAGCACCAGTGGAATGAGATGGTGGGAGAAACCGGAGATCCCAGAGAAAATCTGCTGCATCGCCATGTTGTCCACCACAAATCTCACTTTGCGGTCACCTGGAATTGAACCCGGGCCAACGGGTGAGAAACAAGTGATCTAACCACTCAGCCACGGTGCGGCCGAGAAGAGGCCTATTTCATATTATTAACTCAACATTAAGTGAACAGCTTGGAACAATTTCACTTTAACAAACACCTCAGAGGTTGCAGTTACCCGAAATTCTGGACTTTATCCATGTATTGCACACCTGATAAGTTTATTGAATGTGCGGTAGACACGCTACCCACATACACAGAACCATAACTTAATGAAATCCTAATCCTTAGTCTGAAAGTGGAACTACTTTCTTGTCACTGTCCTGTTAAGTATACACACTCAAACAACCATACTCATGAACCAAATTATGTCTTTTCAAAGTTGACAACAGTGAAGCTGTCATTACAATTTTACATTTGCATGGCTTCTTACACTCGCAAATGAAATTATTCATTTTCAAACTTGACAAAAGTCTAAAGCTCTTATTATAAGTTTTACATTGCTATGGCTTCTTACTCTCGTGAGTTAAATTATGCCTTTTCAAATTTGATGATACATTAAAGCTCTTATTACAAGTTTTACACTGAAATGGCTTCTCACCTTCATGAATTAAAATATGTCTTTTCAAATTCGACGAAATACTAAAGCTCTTATTGCAAGTTTCACATAGGAACGGCTTCTTACCCTCATGAATTAAATTATGTTTTTTCAAAGTCGACCAATGGTTAAAGCTCTTATCACAAGTTTTACAGCTGTAAGGCTTCTTGCCCTCATGAATGAAATTATGTATTTTCAAATCTGATGAACGAATAAAGGTTTTATTACAAGTGTTACACTGGTAAACTTTCTTACTCTCATGAATCAAATTATGTGTTTTCAAATGTGACATCTGAGTAAAGCTCTTATCACAGGGTTCACATTGGTATGGCCTCTTACCCTCATGGATTAAATAATGTGCTTTTAAATTTGATGACTGAATAAAACTCTTATTACAAATTTTACATTGGTATGGCTTCTTATCCTCATGAATTAAATTATGTCTTCTCAAAGTTGACAACTGTGTAAAGCTTTTATTACAAGTTTTACATTTGTATGGCTTCTTACCCTCATGAACTAAAGCATGTATTTTCAACCGTGAAAGATAGGTAAAGTTCTTTGTACAAATGTTACACTTGTATAAACCTTTGCCCTTATGATGCAAAATTTTTTGTTTCAAGCATAAAGGCTGCATGTACATTTCCTCTTGATTAATAAATTTACCAGTCTCTTCTGAGAGAACATATTTCTTTAAAGATAGCAAATCTGTGGTGCTTTCAAGGTGATCCATTCCATCACAGAGGGTTGTGTCTCTTCCTGAGGCATCAGCAGAAGTCAATGGTGAATGGCCACTAATAGCATCAGAAACAGTTTCTGAAAGTAATCTGAAAAGTTAGAGAATGTTAAGTTATTAAGTATAGTAAACTTATAGTAAATTCTAAAATCCGATGTCTGTTAGAATAGGTACATGCCCAGAAATAAGCAACAGGAATGCCAAGTAACTATGTTATTCATTACAACTGAACTAACTTTGTTAATCTAAATCACTATTAGACAGTAACTTCATTTACACAAAAACCATGTTAAGGGTAATAACACAAATATTTCAATCATGCATGAATTGTGGAAAGTAGTCAAAATTACAAGTCTATATAGAAATATGATTTAGTATTGTAACTATTGTTTTAATAGTTAAGGGAAAACGTTAAATGTTAAATTTAGTGATAATATTACATTCTTGACTGCATTCAACAGCTACTTGTTCTCATTGTCAGCAGCCACTATGCAGTAAGCAGCCATTTTTAGGGGGATGATAATAATAATAATGATAATAATAACAATAACATTAGTAACAACAAAGAAACAACTTCAATTCCAAGGGGCAGTGTTGAAAGGGAGGATAAACTTGAAAGTGTATGCATTATACAGGATGTTTATAAATTAGATAGACAAACTTTGGGAGCACATAGATACCCTTCTTTTAAGCATGTTTGGTTCAGTAACCTATGCCCTGCGGTGCTTTGTTTCAGTGCAAGCATGTTAGTGAAAGGAGTGGACTTAAGTAGGCTTCAGTTTTATATACATTTGTGTGTTTATTCTGCAGGCAAAAAGAAACTAAACCCAACGGAAAAACGACAACTGGTCCAGTTGCTTGACTTATCACATCAAGTGCTGGGACACACATCCATTGACTTCCAGACAAGAAGTGCATCACTGTGCCATACCTTGTCTTACACTTCCGAAGATGTCAGGGGTTTCCCTGGTTTCAGTTGCTGCACTGGCAATTTGTGCTACAGGGATTTCCTCCATACCCAGACATTGACACTAAGGGCTGTTTTAGTTAATTGATGGAAATTAATCATTTCTCCACACTAGCCGTACACAGGCTATGATCTTTGATGGATAGAGTCAACATGAAAAATTCAATGCCATGGCCGGGATTTGAACCACGGATCTCCTGGTTTTCGTCCAGTCGCTCTTAACCTTTGAGCTACCATGGCCAACGTGCCTTCCTGACATTAAATTCTCCATCTGACTCATATATTTCCCTGGTAGACCACTAGGGGCTCTCGCATCCGAGATACACTGTTTGTGGCGACTTACTGTCGTAAGTACTTGAGTACCCGGCTTCATCATTTAACTTTTTATTATTTTAGTTAATTGATGGAAATTAATCATTTCTCCACCAATGAATTCAAACTGTGCAGGACAATAAATGGATACCCCCCCCCCCCCAAAAAAAAAACGTATAAGACATTTAACTTGTTTAATGTTGTAAAAGTGCTTCATGAATACTGATTAATATCTTCCATATTTATTAAGTTATTTTAATGAAACAAAAACTAGTTTAAGGTCAATTAAAGGCAGATTACATCTAGAATATCACTACAATAGAGACTCTATTCAATATATGGGTATCATATGACATCCATATTGGTGGAAGTGTTAAATGTTAATAAAATTAAAATCTTCATATAAAAGATTTTGGAGGTATATAATATACAAGTAGAAATTCAGTTTATATTTGATCAATGCTCATAAAGGAGTAATATCACTGTCCATATTACCTCTTCACTCACGTCATACAATACATTTTAATATGTTACTTGATGGATTATTATACTGTGGCTGTGCCATAGCCGAGTGGTTAGACCACTGAATGCTCACCCGGTGGCTCATGTTCGATCCCAAGCAACCGTAAAAAGAGATTTGTGGTGATGATGATGATGATGATGATGTGTATAGGGGCGCTCAACTACGACGGTCATCAGCGCCCTTTAAAAAACAAGTCATGGCAAAAGCCAGATATAAAGATTTCTAAAAATATATATTATTATCTATAAACCTGTTAAAACTACACACATATATACTAAAAAAAAACAACAAAAAAAGATACTTGAGGTTAAATTCTAAAATCCACAGCTGAAACAAATGCTAAAACTTTGCCCACTGCCGTTTCGTGATCCGCGAGGATATCCGCCAAGCTGGCCGGCAGCTGGAGAGACCTGCGGAGACGTGCCAAGCTATAACAATCTAAAAACAAGTGACGGACAGTCAGGTCACCACTGCACAGTGGGCAAACGGGAACCGGAGTTTTATTCAATAAAAAGCTGTGGCTAAAATAACAATGCCCAATGCGCAACCGAGCCAAAGTCACCTCCTCGCGACGAGATGACCGACAGGAGGTAACCCAGGGAATCGGAAGTTCCTTAATAGATCTAAGTTTATTATTGCGGAGAGCGGACCACTCTTCCTGCCAGCAGGTTAGCACAGCTCTCTGTAATACCGCCCTAAAATCTTCCGATGTCACACATGGTAGTCGAACCCTGGGCTTCATGGTAGCCGTCTTGGCTGCCGAATCCGCCATTTCATTCCCCCGCAAGCCTACGTGACCAGGAATCCATGCACACACCATGCTCATGCCAGAAGCGTGTAAAACGTGGAGGGCATCCTGTATCCGCTGCACAATAGGGTGGTAGTTGTACAGCTGCCGTAGGCTTTGAAGTGCACTGAGGGAATCACTCAGGATTAAGCAGTTCCCCAGCTTTTGTCGACGTACGTGTAAAATGGCCCGGTATATTGCATAGAGCTCTGCGGTAAAAATGGAAGTGCTAGTGTGGAATCCGAATGTATAGGGTTCGGTTCCACACACGTAAGCACACCCAACACCATCTGAATTCTTGGACCCGTCGGTGTAAATTTTAATATGGTCCTGATATCGCGATAAAAATTCTAAAAAGCATGTGCGGATACTAGACATAGACATGGTAGATTTATCGTGTGTGGTCATGCCCAGATCAACGTGGGGCGCTCTGCACAACCAAGGAGGGTATGTCCTCTCCCCCCTAGGATACATCTTAGGCATTTCGCTATTAAGACGTCTAAGGAGCTCCCGGAAACGAAAACCAGGTGGCTTTGGTTTTATAGAAGTGTTCCTATAACGCACGTCCATGAAGGTGTTAAAGAACGGCGTAAACGTTGGATGTGTGGGCATGCAATTAAGTCCACAGCCATAATTTGCTAATAGCATGTTGCGCCTGTACTGCAGAGGAGGTTCTGCGGACTCAGCATACAGGCTTATAACTCGGCTCGTTGGAAATGCCCCAACTGCTATACGTATGCCACAATTATGGACTGTGTCTAATGTCTTCAACACATATGGTCATGGTGAGCCATAAACGATACTACCATAATCTAATTTGGAACGGATGAGGGTGCGATACAGTCGCAATAACACTGTACGATCCGCTCCCCACGATTTTCCACTTAGTACCCGCAAGATATTTAAAGATCGGTCACATCGTGCTTTCAGTTGTGCTATATGCGACGACCAACTAAGTTTTCTGTCAAATATCAATCCAAGGAACCTCGTCTCATCTGCAAAAGGTAGTAGATCAGCGCCTAGCCGGAGCCTTGGAGGTAGTCGACTCCGCTGACGCCAGAAGTTAACACAGATGGTTTTCTCAGCAGAGAATCGGAAGCCGTTCTTTAAACTCCAAACCTTAAGGTTGTCCAAGGTGGTCTGGAGACGGCGCTCTATAAACGAAGTGCGCCGAGATGTACAGTAGACGGCAAAGTCGTCTACAAATAGGCATGACGAGACCCCCGGAGGTACACATTTCGAGATAGAATTAATCGCAATAGCAAACAGCGTAACACTTAGCACCGATCCCTGTGGTACACCGTTCTCTTGAACGAAAAGGTTCGAAAAAACCGAGCCAACCCTTACTCGGAATACGCAGTCTTTCAAGAATTCCTGAAGGAAAAGTGGTAGGCGTCCACGTATATTCCAGATGTGCAGAGTACGTAGCAACCCTGCACGCCAACACGTATCATAAGCCTTGTCGAGGTCAAAAAATATTCCGACTGTTTGACAGTTTTTAAGAAAGCCGTTCATAATCTGTGTCGACATGGACACAAGATGATCCACTGTTGAACGGCGTCGTCGAAAACCGCACTGGATGTTATTCAGTAGGTTGTGCGTTTCCAGCCACCATACCAGAGATTTGTGGTGGACAGCTAGGTGCTGGGGAGGATTTTCTCCAGTTTTCTCCACTATCATTCCACCAAATACTCCATTATCATCTTTCCTATCATTCATCTCGCCTTTGTTTTGTTACCCACTTCTCTCACTCTCATACCAGGCATCAAGCTGATCACCCATCCAGGTTCTCTATCCAATATCCAGCTTTGGTTCCTCAACCCAACCTTATGGAATGGAGGAACAAGAATCCCTTAACACCACAATAAGTGGAATACTAGGGAAAGCTAAAGAAGATTATCATATTACCATTAGTATGCATGCAAAATCTCAACAGGACATCTGCTATAACATAATTATTATATAACCAAAATGGGAGCATCACACAAGAAGCAGGAGGCTTGTAATTTAAAAATTAAGTCTTACCTTGAACATTTTTCTGGAGGGAAGTCCCGATCCTGTAACAAAATAAGTCAAATGTACAGTTTCACACAACCATTTATATAGTGATACTTTAAGCAACTTGATGATGCAATGAACTGCAAGGAAACAAAGCAATGCAAAAAGTATTTAATTGTTTGCTTTAGAAAACAGAACTAACAAAAGGAGCATTTTTAATCATATCAGTTACTCAGGCATTTAGGAAAAGCAAAACAGAAATGAATGAGTCGACAACAGCAGCAAATAAGCAAAGAACATATCGAGTTCTCCTACATTAATACATACAGTACGCGCAAGATAAGAAGAGCACTGGGTTTACGGTGTGGTGTGGGCAGAGGGGAAGAGGCGAGAGCTAACGCTCTTTTGTTGCTGCAGTGGGGTCAACCTTGAAAAACACAGTTCAGCAAAATAGCATGTAAAGATAAGCGAAGATATCATAAGTAACATTACATCCTCTGAAAACATTCCTTAGTTTTGCCCATGCCAGCTCAGTTGCATTCAGATCATAGTTATATGGAGGTAGACGAATGATAATGTGTCCGCTTTGGAAAGCCATAACATCCACAAATGTTCATACAAATATAAATAATTTTCAATCACCTCACTCGTAACAAGGATAAACTGGCAATTCGAGCACACCAAACGAGCCTTTATGAAGTAAGCTTTAACTACAAAGTGACAATGTTATATAATAAACTTC